>JAKRVW010000002.1:0-600000 GCA_024086825.1 Abrus pulchellus subsp. cantoniensis
GGGAAAGCCATCCTTTGAGTCCTAGGCGTGATATTAAACGATTTTTAGTTGCCTGAGACGAGTTTCGCAAGTCTCCCTTTGCCAGTAAGCAAAAAAGGACCAAAAGGGACCAAAACTAGAACTTTGGTACAAAGGCGCCAGAAAGTGCCACAAGCGGAAAAAGTGGGCAGAAAGCCTTCCTTTGTGTCTTCGGAGTGATATTCAACGAGTTTCAGTGGCCTGAGACGAGTTTCGCACGCATGCTTTGCCGGTAAGCAAAAAGGGACCAAAACTAGAACTTGGGTCCAAAGGTGCCAAAAAGTTACAGAAGGGGAGAAGGTGGTGAGAAATCCTTCCTTTGAGTTTTAGGAGTGATATTCAAGGAGTTTCAGTGGCTTGAGACGAGTTTCGCACGTCTTCCTTTGCCGGTAAGCAAAAGGGAACCAAAAGAGACCAAAACTGGAACTCTGGTCCAAAGGCACCAGAAAGTGCCAGAAGGGGAGAAGGTGGTGAGAAATCCTTCCTTTCAGTTCTAGGAGTGATATTCAAGGAGTTTCAGTGGCTTGAGACGAGTTTCGCACGTCTTCCTTTGCTGGTAAGCAAAAGGGAACCAAAAGAGACCAAAACTGGAACTTGGGTCCAAAGGCACCAGAAAGTGCTAGAACGTGAGAAGGTGGTGGGAAAGCTTTCCTTTGAGTACTAGGTGTGATATTCAAGGAGTTTTAGTGGCCTGAGACGTGTTTCGCAAGTCTCCCTTTGCCAGGAAGCAAAAAATGACCAAAAGAGACCAAAACTAGAACTTGGGTCCAAAGGTGCCAAAAAGTGACAGAAGGGGAGAAGGTGGTGAGAAATCCTTCCTTTAAGTTCTAGGAGTGATATTCAAGGAGTTTCAGTAGCTTGAGACGAGTTTCGCACGTCTTCCTTTGCTGGTAAGCAAAAGGGAACCAAAAGAGACCAAAACTGGAACTTGGGTCCAAAGGCACCAGTAAGTGCTAGAACGTGAGAAGGTGGTGGGAAAGCTTTCCTTTGAGTACTAGGTGTGATATTCAAGGAGTTTTAGTGGCCTGAGACGAGTTTCGCAAGTCTCCCTTTGCCAGTAAGCAAAAAGGGACCAAAAGAGACCAAAACTAGAACTTGGGTCCAAAGGCGCCAGCAAGTGCCAGAAGCGGAAAAAGTGGTGAGAAAGCCTTCCTTTGTGTCTTCGGAGTGATATTCAAGGAGTTTCAGTGGCCTGACACGAGTTTCGCACGACTTCCTTTGCCAGTAAGCAAAAAGGGACCAAAAGAGACCAAAACTAGAACTTGGTTCCAAAGGTGCCAAAAAGTGACAGAAGGGGAGAAGGTGGTGAGAAATCCTTCCTTTGAGTTCTAGGAGTGATATTCAAGGTGTTTCAGTGGCTTGAGACGAGTTTCGCACGTCTTCCTTTGCTGGTAAGGAAAAGGGAACTAAAAGAGACCAAAACTAGAACTTGGGTCCAAAGGCACTAGAAAGTGCCAGAACGTGAGAAGGTGGTGGGAAAGCCTTCCTTTGAGTCCTAGGCGTGATATTAAACGAGTTTTAGTTGCCTGAGACGAGTTTCGCAAGTCTCCCTTTGCCAGTAAGCAAAAAAGGACCAAAAGAGACCAAAACTAGAACTTTGGTACAAAGGCGCCAGAAAGTGCCACAAGCGGAAAAAGTGGTCAGAAAGCCTTCCTTTGTGTCTTCGGAGTGATATTCAACGAGTTTCAGTGGCCTGAGACGAGTTTCGCACGCATGCTTTGCCGGTAAGCAAAAAGGGACCAAAACTAGAACTTGGGTCCAAAGGTGCCAAAAAGTTACAGAAGGGGAGAAGGTGGTGAGAAATCCTTCCTTTGAGTTTTAGGAGTGATATTCAAGGAGTTTCAGTGGCTTGAGACGAGTTTCGCACGTCTTCCTTTGCCGGTAAGCAAAAAGGAACTAAAAGAGACCAAAACTAGAACTTGGCTCCAAAGGCACCAGAAAGTGCCAGAACGTGAGAAGGTGGTGGGAAAGCCTTCCTTTGAGTCCATGGCGTGATATTCAAAGAGTTTTAGTGGCCTGAGATGAGTTTCGCAAGTCTCCCTTTGCCAGTAAGCAAAAAGGGACCAAAAGAGACCAAAACTGGAACTTGGGTCCAAAGGCGCCAGAAAGTGCCAGAAGGGGAGAAGGTGGTGAGAAATCCTTCCTTTGAGTTCTAGGAGTGATATTCAAGGAGTTTCAGTGGCTTGAGACTAGTTTCGCATGACTTCCTTTGCTGGTAAGCAAAAAGGGACCAAAACTAGAACTTGGGTCCAAAGGTGCCAAAAAGTGACAGAAAGGTAGAAGGTGGTGAGAAATCCTTCCTTTGAGTTCTAGGAGTGATATTCAAGAAGTTTCAGTGGCTTGAGACGAGTTTCGCACGTCTTCCTTTGCCGGTAAGCAAAAGGGAAGCAAAAGAGACCAAAACTAGAACATGGGTCCAAAGGCACCAGAAAGTGCCAGAACGTGAGAAGGTGGTGGGAAAGCCTTGCTTTGAGTCCTAGGCGTGATATTCAAGGAGTTTTAGTGGCCTGAGACGAGTTTCGCAAGTCTCCCTTTGCCAGTAAGCAAAAAAGGACCAAAAGAGACCAAAACTAGAACTTGGGTCCAAAGGTGCCAGAAAGTGACAGAAGGGGAGAAGGTGGTGAGAAATCCTTCCTTTGAGTTCTAGGAGTGATATTCAAGGAGTTTCAGTGGCTTGAGACGAGTTTCGCACGTCTTCCTTTGCCGGTAAGCAAAAGGGAACCAAAAGAGACCAAAATTGGAACTTGGGTCCAAAGGCATTAGAAAGTGCCAGAACGTGAGAAGGTGGTGGGAAAGCATTCCTTTGAGTCCTAGGCGTGATACTCAACGAGTTTTAGTGGCCTGAGACGAGTTTCGCAAGTCTCCCTTTGCCAGTAAGCAAAAAAGGACCAAAACTAGAACTTGGGTGCAAAGGCGCCAGAAAGTGCCAGAAGCGGAAAAAGTGGTGGGAAAGCCTTCCTTTGTGTCTTCGGAGTGATATTCAAGGAGTTTCAGTGGCCTAAGATGAGTTTCGCACGACTTCCTTTGCCGGTAAGCAAAAAGGGACCAAAACTAGAACTTGGGTCCAAAGGCACCAGAAAGTGCCAGAACGTGAGAAGGTGGTGGGAAAGCCTTGCTTTGAGTCCTAGGCGTGATATTCAAGGAGTTTTAGTGGCCTGAGACGAGTTTCGCAAGTCTCCCTTTGCCAGTAAGCAAAAAATGACCAAAAGAGACCAAAACTAGAACTTGGGTCCAAAGGTGCCAAAAAGTGACAGAAGGGGAGAAGGTGGTGAGAAATCCTTCCTTTAAGTTCTAGGAGTGATATTCAAGGAGTTTCAGTAGCTTGAGACGAGTTTCGCACGTCTTCCTTTGCTGGTAAGCAAAAGGGAACCAAAAGAGACCAAAACTGGAACTTGGGTCCAAAGGCACCAGAAAGTGCTAGAACGTGAGAAGGTGGTGGGAAAGCTTTCCTTTGAGTACTAGGTGTGATATTCAAGGAGTTTTAGTGGCCTGAGACGAGTTTCGCATGTCTTCCTTTGCCGGTAAGCAAAAGGGAAGCAAAAGAGACCAAAACTAGAACATGGGTCCAAAGGCACCAGAAAGTGCCAGAACGTGAGAAGGTGGTGGGAAAGCCTTGCTTTGAGTCCTAGGCGTGATATTCAAGGAGTTTTAGTGGCCTGAGACGAGTTTCGCAAGTCTCCCTTTGGCAGTAAGCAAAAAATGACCAAAAGAGACCAAAACTAGAACTTGGGTCCAAAGGTGCCAAAAAGTGACAGAAGGGGAGAAAGTGGTGAGAAATCCTTCCTTTAAGTTCTAGGAGTGATATTCAAGGAGTTTCAGTAGCTTGAGACGAGTTTCGCACGTCTTCCTTTGCTGGTAAGCAAAAGGGAACCAAAAGAGACCAAAACTGGAACTTGGGTCCAAAGGCACCAGAAAGTGTTAGAACGTGAGAAGGTGGTGGGAAAGCTTTCCTTTGAGTACTAGGTGTGATATTCAAGGAGTTTTAGTGGCCTGAGACGAGTTTCGCAAGTCTCCCTTTGCCAGTAAGCAAAAAGGGACCAAAAGAGACCAAAACTAGAACTTGGGTCCAAAGGCGCCAGCAAGTGCCAGAAGCGGAAAAAGTGGTGAGAAAGCCTTCCTTTGTGTCTTCGGAGTGATATTCAAGGAGTTTCAGTGGCCTGACACGAGTTTCGCACGACTTCCTTTGCCGGTAAGCAAAAAGGGACCAAAACTAGAACTTGGGTCCAAAGGTGCCAAAAAGTGACAGAAGGGGAGAAGGTGGTGAGAAATCCTTCCTTTGAGTTCTAGGAGTGATATTCAAGGTGTTTCAGTGGCTTGAGACGAGTTTCGCACGTCTTCCTTTGCTGGTAAGCAAAAGGGAACTAAAAGAGACCAAAACCGGAACTTGGGTCCAAAGGCACCAGAAAGTGCCAGAACGTGAGAAGGTGGTGGGAAAGCCTTCCTTTGAGTCCTAGGCGTGATATTGAAAGAGTTTTAGTGGCCTGAGACGAGTTTCGCAAGTCTCCCTTTGCCAGTAAGCAAAAAGGGACCAAAACTAGAACTTGGGTCCAAAGGTGCCAAAAAGTGACAGAAGGGGAGAAGGTGGTGAGAAATCCTTCCTTTGAGTTCTAGGAGTGATATTCAAGGAGTTTCAGTCGCTTGAGACGAGTTTCGCACGTCTTCCTTTGCCGATAAGCAAAAGGGAACCAAAAGAGACCAAAACTAGAACTTGGGTCCAAAGGCACCAGAAAGTGCATGAACGTGAGAAGGTGGTGGAATAGCCTTCCTTTGAGTCCTAGGCATGATATTCAAAGAGTTTTAGTGGCCTGAGACTAGTTTCGCAAGTGTCCCTTTGCCAGTAAGCAAAAAGGGACCAAAAGAGACCAAAACTGGAACTTGGGTCCAAAGGCGCCAGAAAGTGCCAGAAGGGGAAAATGTGGTGAGAAATCCTTCCTTTGAGTTCTAGGAGTGATATTCAAGGAGTTTCAGTGGCTTGAGATGAGTTTCGCAGGTCTCCCTTTGCTGGTAAGCAAAAGGGAACTAAAAGAGACCAAAACTGGAACTTGGGTCCAAAGGCACCAGAAAGTGCCAGAACGTGAGAAGGTGGTGGGAAAGCCTTCCTTTGAGTCCTAGGCGTGATATTCAAGGAGTTTTAGTGGCCTGAGACGAGTTTCGCACGTCTTCCTTTGCCGGTAAGCAAAAGGGAACCAAAACTAGAACTTGGGTCCAAAGGTGCCAAAAAGTGACAGAAAGGGAGAAGGTGGTGAGAAATCCTTCCTTTGAGTTCTAGGAGTGATATTCAACAAGTTTCAGTGGCTTGAGACGAGTTTCGCACGTCTTCCTTTGACGGTAAGCAAAAGGGAAGCAAAAGAGACCAAAACTAGAACATGGGTCCAAAGGCACCAGAAAGTGCCAGAACGTGAGAAGGTGGTGGGAAAGCCTTGCTTTGAGTCCTAGGCGTGATATTCAAGGAGTTTTAGTTGCCTGAGACGAGTTTCGCAAGTCTCCCTTTGCCAGTAAGCAAAAAAGGACCAAAAGAGACCAAAACTAGAACTTGGGTCCAAAGGTGCCAGAAAGTGACGGAAGGGGAGAAGGTGGTGAGAAATCCTTCCTTTGAGTTCTAGGAGTGATATTCAAGGAGTTTCAGTGGCTTGAGACGAGTTTCGCACGTCTTCCTTTGCCGGTAAGCAAAAGGGAACCAAAAGAGACCAAAATTGGAACTTGGGTCCAAAGGCACCAGAAAGTGCCAGAACGTGAGAAGGTGGTGGGAAAGCCTTCCTTTGAGTCCTAGGCGTGATACTCAACGAGTTTTAGTGGCCTGAGACGAGTTTCGCAAGTCTCCCTTTGCCAGTAAGCAAAAAAGGACCAAAACTAGAACTTGGGTGCAAAGGCGCCAGAAAGTGCCAGAAATGGAAAAAGTGGTGGGAAAGCCTTCCTTTGTGTCTTCGGAGTGATATTCAAGGAGTTTCAGTGGCCTTACACGAGTTTCGCACGACTTCCTTTGCCGGTAAGCAAAAAGGGACCAAAAGAGACCAAAACTAGAACTTGGGTCCAAAGGTGCCAAAAAGTGACAGAAGGGGAGAATGTGGTGAGAAATCCTACCTTTGAGTTCTAGGAGTGATATTCAAGGTGTTTCAGTGGCTTGAGACGAGTTTCGCACGTCTTCCTTTGCTGGTAAGCAAAAGGGAACTAAAAGAGACCAAAACCAGAACTTGGGTCCAAAGGCACCAGAAAGTGCCAGAACGTGAGAAGGTGGTAGGAAAGCCTTCCTTTGAGTCCTAGGCGTGATATTCAAAGAGTTTTAGTGGCCTGAGACGAGTTTCGCAAGTCTCCCTTTGCCAGTAAGCAAAAAGGGACCAAAACTAGAACTTGGGTCCAAAGGTGCCAAAAAGTGACAGAAGGGGAGAAGGTAGTGATAAATCCTTCCTTTGAGTTCTAGGAGTGATATTCAAGGAGTTTCAGTGGCTTGAGACGAGTTTCGCACGTCTTCCTTTGCCGATAAGCAAAAGGGAACCAAAAGAGACCAAAACTAGAACTTGGGTCCAAAGGCACCAAGAAGTGCATGAACGTGAGAAGGTGGTGGAAAAGCCTTCCTTTGAGTCCTAGGCATGATATTCAAAGAGTTTTAGTGGCCTGAGACTAGTTTCGCAAGTCTCCCTTTGCCAGTAAGCAAAAAGGGACCAAAAGAGACCAAAACTGGAATGTGGGTCCAAAGGCGCCAGAAAGTGCCAGAAGGGGAAAATGTGGTGAGAAATCCTTCCTTTGAGTTCTAGGAGTGATATTCAAGGAGTTTCAGTGGCTTGAGACGAGTTTCGCACGTGTTCCTTTGCTGGTAAGCAAAAGGGAACTAAAAGAGACCAAAACTGGAACTTGGGTCCAAAGGCACCAGAAAGTGCCAGAACGTGAGAAGGTGGTGGGAAAGCCTTCCTTTGAGTCCTAGGCGTGATATTCAAGGAGTTTTAGTGGCCTGAGACGAGTTTCGCAAGTCTCCCTTTGCCAGTAAGCAAAAAGGGACCAAAAGAGACCAAAACTGGAACTTGGGTCCAAAGGCGCCAGAAAGTGCCAGAAGGGGAGAAGGTGGTGAGAAATCCTTCCTTTGAGTTCTAGGAGTGATATTCAAGGAGTTTCAGTGGCTTGAGACTAGTTTCGCACGACTTCCTTTGCCGGTAAGCAAAAAGGGACCAAAACTAGAACGTGGGTCCAAAGGTGCCAAAAAGTAACAGAAAGGGAGAAGGTGGTGAGAAATCCTTCCTTTGAGTTCTAGGAGTGATATTCAAGAAGTTTCAGTGGCTTGAGACGAGTTTCGCACGTCTTCCTTTGCCGGTAAGCAAAAGGGAACCAAAAGAGACCAAAACTAGAACTTGGGTCCAAAGGCACCAGAAAGTGCCAGAACGTGAGAAGGTGGTGGGAAAGCCTTCCTTTGAGTCCTAGGCGTGATATTCAAAGAGTTTTAGTGGCCTGAGACGAGTTTCGCAAGTCACCCTTTGCCAGTAAGCAAAAAGGGACCAAAAGAGACCAAAACTGGAACTTGGGTCCAAAGGCGCCAGAAAGTGCCAGAAGGGGAAAATGTGGTGAGAAATCCTTCCTTTGAGTTCTAGGAGTGATATTCAAGGAGTTTCAGTGGCTTGAGATGAGTTTCGCACGTCTTCCTTTGCCGGTAAGCAAAAGGGAACCAAAAGCGACCAAAACTAGAACTTGGGTCCAAAGGCACCAGAAAGTGCCAGAACGTTAGAAGGTGGTTGGAAAGCCTTCCTTTGAGTCCTAGGCGTGATATTCAAGGAGTTTTAGTGGCCTGAGACGAGTTTCGCAAGTCTCCCTTTGCCCGTAAGCAAAAAGGGACCAAAAGAGACCAAAACTAGAACTTCGGTCCAAAGGCACCAGAAAGCGCCAGAAGCGAAAAAAGTGGTGAGAAAGCCTTCCTTTGGGTCTTCGGAGTGATATTCAAGGAGTTTCAGTGGCCTGAGACGAGTTTCGCATGACCTTCTTTGCCGGTAAACAAAAAGGGACCAAAACTAGAACTTGGGTCCAAAGGTGCCAAAAAGTGACAGAAAGGGAGAAGGTGGTGAGAAATCCTTCCTTTGAGTTCTAGGAGTGATATTCAAGAAGTTTCAGTGGCTTGAGACGAGTTTCGCACGTCTTCCTTTGACGGTAAGCAAAAGGGAACCAAAAGAGACCAAAACTAGAACTTGAGTCCAAAGGCACCAGAAAGTGCCAGAACGTGAGAAGGTGGTGGGAAAGCCTTGCTTTGAGTCCTAGGCGTGATATTCAAGGAGTTTTAGTGGCACTCGAGACGAGTTTCGCAAGTCTCCCTTTGCCAGTAAGCAAAAAAGGACCAAAAGAGACCAAAACTAGAACTTGGGTCCAAAGGTGCCAGAAAGTGACCGAAGGGGAGAAGGTGGTGAGAAATCCTTCCTTTGAGTTCTAGGAGTGATATTCAAGGAGTTTCGGTGGCTTGGGACGAGTTTCGCACGTCTTCCTTTGCCGGTAAGCAAAAGGGAACCAAAAGAGACCAAAACTGGAACTTGGGTCCAAAGGTACCAGAAAGTGCCAGAACGTGAGAAGGTGGTGGGAAAGCCTTCCTTTGAGTCCTAGGCGTGATACTCAACGAGTTTTAGTGGCCTGAGACGAGTTTCGCAAGTCTCCCTTTGCCAGTAAGCAAAAAAGGACCAAAAGAGACCAAAACTAGAACTTCGGTCCAAAGGCGCCAGAAAGTGCCAGAAGCGGAAAAAGTGGTGAGAAAGCCTTCCTTTGTGTCTTCGGAGTGATATTCAAGGAGTTTCAGTGGCCTAAGATGTGTTTCGCACGACTTCCTTTGCCGGTAAGCAAAAAGGGACCAAAACTAGAACGTGGGTCCAAAGGTGCCAAAAAGTAACAGAAAGGGAGAAGGTGGTGAGAAATCCTTCCTTTGAGTTCTAGGAGTGATATTCAAGAAGTTTCAGTGGCTTGAGACGAGTTTCGCACGTCTTCCTTTGCCGGTAAGCAAAAGGGAACCAAAAGAGACCAAAACTAGAACTTGGGTACAAAGGCACCAGAAAGTGCCAGAACGTGAGAAGGTGGTGGGAAAGCCTTCCTTTGAGTCCTAGGCGTGATATTCAAAGAGTTTTAGTGGCCTGAGACGAGTTTCGCAAGTCACCCTTTGCCAGTAAGCAAAAAGGGACCAAAAGAGACCAAAACTGGAACTTGGGTCCAAAGGCGCCAGAAAGTGCCAGAAGGGGAAAATGTGGTGAGAAATCCTTCCTTTGAGTTCTAGGAGTGATATTCAAGGAGTTTCAGTGGCTTGAGATGAGTTTCGCACGTCTTCCTTTGCCGGTAAGCAAAAGGGAACCAAAAGCGACCAAAACTAGAACTTGGGTCCAAAGGCACCAGAAAGTGCCAGAACGTTAGAAGGTGGTTGGAAAGCCTTCCTTTGAGTCCTAGGCGTGATATTCAAGGAGTTTTAGTGGCCTGAGACGAGTTTCGCAAGTCTCCCTTTGCCCGTAAGCAAAAAGGGACCAAAAGAGACCAAAACTAGAACTTCGGTCCAAAGGCGCCAGAAAGCGCCAGAAGCGAAAAAAGTGGTGAGAAAGCCTTCCTTTGGGTCTTCGGAGTGATATTCAAGGAGTTTCAGTGGCCTGAGACGAGTTTCGCATGACCTTCTTTGCCGGTAAACAAAAAGGGACCAAAACTAGAACTTGGGTCCAAAGGTGCCAAAAAGTGACAGAAAGGGAGAAGGTGGTGAGAAATCCTTCCTTTGAGTTCTAGGAGTGATATTCAAGAAGTTTCAGTGGCTTGAGACGAGTTTCGCACGTCTTCCTTTGACGGTAAGCAAAAGGGAACCAAAAGAGACCAAAACTAGAACTTGAGTCCAAAGGCACCAGAAAGTGCCAGAACGTGAGAAGGTGGTGGGAAAGCCTTGCTTTGAGTCCTAGGCGTGATATTCAAGGAGTTTTAGTGGCCTGAGACGAGTTTCGCAAGTCTCCCTTTGCCAGTAAGCAAAAAAGGACCAAAAGAGACCAAAACTAGAACTTGGGTCCAAAGGTGCCAGAAAGTGACGAAGGGGAGAAGGTGGTGAGAAATCCTTCCTTTGAGTTCTAGGAGTGATATTCAAGGAGTTTCAGTGGCTTGAGACGAGTTTCGCACGTCTTCCTTTGCCGGTAAGCAAAAGGGAACCAAAAGAGACCAAAACTGGAACTTGGGTCCAAAGGTACCAGAAAGTGCCAGAACGTGAGAAGGTGGTGGGAAAGCCTTCCTTTGAGTCCTAGGCGTGATACTCAACGAGTTTTAGTGGCCTGAGACGAGTTTCGCAAGTCTCCCTTTGCCAATAAGCAAAAAAGGACCAAAAGAGACCAAAACTAGAACTTCGGTCCAAAGGCGCCAGAAAGTGCCAGAAGCGGAAAAAGTGGTGAGAAAGCCTTCCTTTGTGTCTTCGGAGTGATATTCAAGGAGTTTCAGTGGCCTAAGATGTGTTTCGCACGACTTCCTTTGCCGGTAAGCAAAAAGGGACCAAAACTAGAACTTGGGTCCAAAGGTGCCAAAAAGTGACAGAAGGGGAGAAGGTGGTGAGAAATACTTCCTTTGAGTTTTAGGAGTGATATTCAAGGAGTTTCAGTGGCTTGAGACGAGTTTCGCACGTCTTCCTTTGCCGGTAAGCAAAAGGGAACCAAAAGAGACCAAAACTAGAACTTGGGTCCAAAGGCACCAGAAAGTGCCAGAACGTGAGAAGGTGGTGGGAAAGCCTTCCTATGTGTCTTCGGAGTGATATTCAAGGAGTTTCAGTGGCCTTACACGAGTTTCGCACGACTTCCTTTGCCGGTAAGCAAAAAGGGACCAAAAGAGACCAAAACTAGAACTTGGGTCCAAAGGTGCCAAAAAGTGACAGAAGGGGAGAAGGTGGTGAGAAATCCTTCCTTTGAGTTCTAGGAGTGATATTCAAGGTGTTTCAGTGGCTTGAGACGAGTTTCGCACGTCTTCCTTTGCTGGTAAGCAAAAGGGAACTAAAAGAGACCAAAACCGGAACTTGGGTCCAAAGGCACCAGAAAGTGCCAGAACGTGAGAAGGTGGTGGGAAAGCCTTCCTTTGAGTCCTAGGCGTGATATTGAAAGAGTTTTAGTGGCCTGAGACGAGTTTCGCAAGTCTCCCTTTGCCAGTAAGCAAAAAGGGACCAAAACTAGAACTTGGGTCCAAAGGTGCCAAAAAGTGACAGAAGGGGAGAAGGTGGTGAGAAATCCTTCCTTTGAGTTCTAGGAGTGATATTCAAGGAGTTTCAGTGGCTTGAGACGAGTTTCGCACGTCTTCCTTTGCCGGTAAGCAAAAGGGAACCAAAAGAGACCAAAACTAGAACTTGGGTCCAAAGGCACCAGCAAGTGCATGAACGTGAGAAGGTGGTGGAAAAGCCTTCCTTTGAGTCCTAGGCATGATATTCAAAGAGTTTTAGTGGCCTGAGACTAGTTTCGCAAGTCTCCCTTTGCCAGTAAGCAAAAAGGGACCAAAAGAGACCAAAACTGGAACTTGGGTCCAAAGGCGCCAGAAAGTGCCAGAAGGGGAAAATGTGGTGAGAAATCCTTCCTTTGAGTTCTAGGAGTGATATTCAAGGAGTTTCAGTGGCTTGAGATGAGTTTCGCACGTCTTCCTTTGCTGGTAAGCAAAAAGGAACTAAAAGGGACCAAAACTGGAACTTGGGTCCAAAGGCACCAGAAAGTGCCAGAACGTGAGAAGGTGGTGGGAAAGCCTTCCTTTGAGTCCTAGGCGTGATATTCAAGGAGTTTTAGTGGCCTGAGACGAGTTTCGCAAGTCTCCCTTTGCCAGTAAGCAAAAAGGGACCAAAAGAGACCAAAACTGGAACTTGGGTCCAAAGGCGCCAGAAAGTGCCAGAAGGGGAGAAGGTGGTGAGAAATCCTTCCTTTGAGTTCTAGGAGTGATATTCAAGGAGTTTCAGTGGCTTGAGACGAGTTTCGCACGACTTCCTTTGCCGGTAAGCAAAAAGGGACCAAAACTAGAACTTGGGTCCAAAGGTGCCAAAAAGTGACAGAAAGGGAGAAGGTGGTGAGAAATCCTTCCTTTGAGTTCTAGGAGTGATATTCAAGAAGTTTCAGTGGCTTGAGACGAGTTTCGCACGTCTTCCTTTGCCGGTAAGCAAAAGGGAACCAAAAGAGACCAAAACTAGAACTTGGGTACAAAGGCACCAGAAAGTGCCAAAACGTGAGAAGTGTAACGCCCCAATTTTTGAGAATTAGCTAGTAGTCTTTAGATTCCAATTATTAGCTTATTCCGGCTCGCTAGCATCGGAATAATTAGGTAGATGCTGCATTTTATTTTTAGAATATTGAATTATTTTTTTGAATTAGGTATTTTAAGGTAACTGCATGCAAATAGATAGTTTCAATATCGTCCAAGGATTTTCCTGAGTATGTTCAATTGTGCTGTCACAATGCCCCTGATAATCTATCCCGAAAGTTAAAATTTTATCTTATTTAAAATTGTCAAATCAAAGATATTTGCCTTGGAAAACGTGACATTTTGTAATCATTGCTAAGATTTTATAATCATTCCTTAGCCGTCAAAATTTTACACGGAATCTCACGAAATCTAGAAATCATTATTGTAAAGATTTCGTAATCATTACAAAGATTTGGTAATGATTTCTTAGCCGTCAAAATCATTGCATAGAATTCCGTGAAATCTAGCAATCATTACCCGGAGATTTCCAAATCTAGTATCGGCCACTAGATTTTCATGCAAACAAACCTTGTCTCCTATTTTACAAACATCGTGATTGCCCCGAAATTCCGAAATCTAGTATTGACCACTAGAATTCCATGCACGGGATTTTGTCTCCCGATTTGTCGGCAAAGTCATTTCGGAACTTTCTTTTCATGTCTTCCAAATTGCCGACATCATAATTATTCTAACCAATCACATTCTCTTGAACTTAGCACCACATCAAAAGTCTCGTCCAAGTGACAACCTAGTCATGTCGCATTTTCTCGGCCAACCAAATTTCATGCAATTGCTGTCCAAAATCTTACCTTTGGATTTTTGTGCAGAATTTCAGAAATTGAGATGTCCAAACCGTGTGCATGCAGCCTAGGGTTCCTGAATTTTACTAACTTTGCCTACAAGCTTTCCCAAAATTCACTATTCATGCACTAAAAACCGTAACACCCCTTTCTTTGCATCAATTTGCCAAATTCACTTCAGCTTTTACTCAACCAAAACCGTGTGCAGTTTTCAGTTTGGGAATCTTGCTAAGCAAGCCAAAATAAGCATGTTAAGTGGCAATTGGTCACTTAAAGGTTAAACCCTCCATATAAATAGATCAAACTACCTCATTTCTCTCTTTTTTCACTCAAAAACCGTGAGCTCTCCACCCTCCCTCTCAAAATTCCTTTCAAGTTCCATTCTCTCTTTTTCTTCAAAGAAACCGAGACCCTTCCTCCCTAAATCTCTCAAATTTTTCTCATCCTTTCAACCTTCCAAGACAAGCCAAGGAGCTCCAAGCTTTCACTCTTGCATTCTCTTGCTTGATTCTTCAAAACCGTGACCATTCCTTCAAAGAGGTAGGCTTTCTCATCCTTTTTCCTTCTTTGATTTGAAGATCCATGGAAGCCTAACACCAAGAACTCCTAAAGAACTTCCTTTTTCACTTGATCCTAACCATTTGAAGCTTTTTCCACTTTTTCTCTTCAAAGAACCGAGGAAGACAACCTAACCAAGAGGAGAAAGTTTGAAGTTTGAGATTCATCCTCTCGGTCCAGCAACTTTCCTTGGAGGAACCAGCCAAGATCAACTCCTTTTGCTCCTAAATTTTCGTCACAATCAAGGCAAGGGGGAGTTCTCACACTTGATGTGTTTGCATGTCCATCTCTTGGCTGTTTTTACACTTTTTTCCTTGAAAAATTAGTGTGTGTTGGACTGCATGTTGAAAGAACTTCAAATCTGAACTTGCATGTTAAGTTTTATCCAAAAAGTGTATGGATTTCCTTGTTGCATGTCTCGGTTACCTCTCAAAGAGTTGGATTTCACGTTCAATCAATTTTAATTCCTAAAAAGTTTGAATCTTTGATGTGTGGATGTGGATCTTCCTTGTTGCATGTCTCGGTTACCTCTCAAAGAGTTGGATTTCACTTTCAATCAATTTTAATTCCTAAAAAGTTTGAATCTTTGATGTGTGGATATGGATCTTCCTTGTTGCATGTCTCGGTTACCTCTCAAAGAGTTTGATTTCACTTTCAATCAACCTTAATTCCTAAAAAGTTTGAATCTTTGATGTGTGGATATGGATCTTTCCTTGTGCATGTCTCGGTTTTTATGTTTCCTTGGTAGAACCTTTGAACTAATGACATTTTCTTCTTGAAACCATGAACCGTGAACTTGATCAACATATTCTTTCCTTTGCATGTTAATTTTTAACCATGAAATGCTTTGGATCTCTTTGTGCATGCCTCAGTTTCACCTTTGTTTGGCTGGATTCTTTGTTTAAAATGTAGATCTATCCTTGTAACCAATAAACCTTGGATTGCATGTGAAATGGAAGCCATTGCATGTTGATTTCAGCCCTAAGTGTTTCAGCTTTCCCTTAAAAATTCGAATGTCACTTGGAAATGTTGCCCCTCCACTTGGATGATGAAACTATGTCATTGCATGTTGATTTCCTTTGTGTTATATAATTTTTAGTTTGATGAAAGTCTAGTGGAAAAGCTGGACAGATTTGATCTTGCATGGAGAAAGCCTAGAATATTGAACTACACTTAGAAATTGAAAACCGTGTGGACTTTGTGTGATTTACATGAAAATGGTTGCTTGTTGGTTTGGATGATGGATGATTGAATTGATTGTGATGGATGTGTTTACTTGGTTTGAAAAGCCTTATGCATGTGGTGTCTCAGAAAATTGTGGTGGACAAGAAAGTGAGAACTATTCACTCTCGGTTTTGATGATAAGAAATCCTAAAAGTTGTACTTAAAATTGTGATAATTTTGATGAAATATGTGTGATAAGGACTGCATAATGATAGAGTGTGTTTGCTGTTTGCACTTGAATCCGTGAGCACTAAGATGAATCATGCATCATGTTCATTACATTGTACATGGAATAAAAAGGAGAGAATCAAGCGCAGCCCTTTTTGATGGAAAGTTTATCTAAACTAAAAGGATATTAATTAAAGGTATAGAGATGGTGATTAAGGGACTGAATATAGTAGTTGGTTAATAAAGGCCATCCTTAGAAAGATCTCACTATTAGTCTAATGGAACCTATCACGTGAGGACTAATATTAATGAACTTAAAAAGAATTAGAACGAAACTAAGTAACCTTGAGTTAAATAGGTAGTCGGAAATCAATACACGTAATTAGGAAATAACTGAAAGGAAAAACCAGAGAGATAGAGAAAAGTGGAGATAAGTTATATCTAGAGTAGGAGGTAGTATAGTTGATAATAATGGAAATGATAAAGCGAGTAGTGTTAATATAGTAAGTTAATGTAATAGGATTTGAGTGGGAAAATCTGAGAGGGTTGTGTCAAAATTACTGAGACTTATGTGTTGGAAAACA
Organism: Abrus pulchellus subsp. cantoniensis; assembly: GCA_024086825.1. Taxonomy (NCBI): domain Eukaryota; kingdom Viridiplantae; phylum Streptophyta; class Magnoliopsida; order Fabales; family Fabaceae; genus Abrus; species Abrus pulchellus. The sequence continues at coordinate 15,527 of JAKRVW010000002.1, forward strand.
GTGGATGTGTATTGGTGGGATTGGAAGCTTGTGTGTGATCCCTAAACTTTATTGCTTGGCAAACCTATGCTAGAAGAGAAAGTGAATAGTGATTGAGCAAGCCTTGTGAGGGCTTTGTTTCTGTGCTTGAATTCCGTGTGACCCAAGATTGAGAAAACATTGAGGAGAGAAAGAAGAATCACACTTCATGCATCATAACATTTCTTTGGAACGACTTGATGGCATAACAGAGGCACAGCTGTAGGTATTGGAGGTTCGGTCCCGAGTAGACCTACGGGGGTGGTGAAAGGGGGAACAGTCGACCTAGATGGCGCAGTAGAGCTCTCTGTGGCCGGGTCGTGACCCTACTTGCAAGCCTTAGCCAAGCCCAACAAGAACTCCACATCCTAGGGTCGTTGAGGTCCATTCCCGAAGAGACCCAGTTTGGGGCCAGCACCAGTTTGGGTGTTTTTGAATAATGATATGAAATCTTTTCTGTGCAATTGTGATGCAGGGAATGGAGTCCTCCGATCGCCACACGACTTGAATATGAAATTGTGAACTCTACACTAAATGCTGGGCAAGTCGCTGGCAGTAGAGTAAGGGATCCCCATGCATACCATATGCATTAATACGAAAACTTGAGGGATGGATAGTGAGGAATGAAACTTATATTCATGCATCATGTGCATTATTAGTTTGATGAACCTAGGAATTATCTGTGAAAAGTATGAACTGACTTATATTGTAATGATGTTTGTTCTGAGAATGGATGATGATGTGACTTGAGTGATGGTGTGAAAAGCCACCTTCCTTGGGGTACGGCTATTGAATGCTTGCTTGTGTTTGGAGAACTCACCCCTGTTTGTGTGTGTTGTTGTACCTTTGTATATGCCCTATACAGATGACCAGCTTCCGAGTGAAGGTATGGATCCTGCCATCTGAGGAGGACGTCTGGGTGTTCGACGCGGCAGCACAACAAAGCATCTTCCATGGAATGGCACGGGTGATCCATGGACAAGATGTCGGACACTCTTGGACCACCCACTTTGTGGTTGATACCCCTATTGAGCTTGTTTTCTCTACCCCACCTGGAGATTCTCACCTACCTTATCCTGCACTTGCAGCTACTCCTTCTACTATGTCTGTTGATCCCCGTACTCCCAGTTCTAGACCCGCACCTATGCCTGTACCATTCCCTACTGAGGAACCTACTCCGCCCCCTGTGACCACTGAGAGAGATATGAGGAATGATGATGTACTATCCCATATGCTCCCTACCTACCCAAACACTTACTCGCCCTTTACCACAGTTCATTCATCACCTCGCACTGCTAGATGGATTATAGAGAACACAGAAGACGCTGCTTCTTCTAGTTCCGCTTCCCCGACATCTTCTGAGGAGACCGATCCCATCGAGGATTATTCTCCTCTCGATTGATTGGGATAGTTTGTCTTTTGTGGTTTTAGGGAACTGGTCTTAGGGAGTCAGTCTATTTCATTCCCTGTATCTTTGGACTATGTTAGTTTCGTGCACTTTAATTATGTTATTTCGCTTTATCAAGCTGCAGTACTCTAAGTTTATTATCAAACATTTCCATATCTATTGCATGAGGTTATTTAGTATGATGGAGTATTGTTGTGGTTGTTTTACTTAATGTTGATATTACATGATGAGATCATAAACCTCTAAACTGAATTGTGGTACACTAGAGGTGAATTGAAAGAATGTGTTGTCCTTCCGCTTCTCCTGTTTTAAAAAGGAAAAAAAAAAATATCCTGTTATTTTTAGGCGTCACAAGAAGGTGGTGGGAAAGCCTTCCTTTGGGTCTTCGGAGTGATATTCAAGGAGTTTCAGTGGCCTGAGACGAGTTTCGCATGACCTTCTTTGCCGGTAAACAAAAAGGGACCAAAACTAGAACTTGGGTCCAAAGGTGCCAAAAAGTGACAGAAAGGGAGAAGGTGGTGAGAAATCCTTCCTTTGAGTTCTAGGAGTGATATTCAAGAAGTTTCAGTGGCTTGAGACGAGTTTCGCACGTCTTCCTTTGACGGTAAGCAAAAGGGAACCAAAAGAGACCAAAACTAGAACTTGAGTCCAAAGGCACCAGAAAGTGCCAGAACGTGAGAAGGTGGTGGGAAAGCCTTGCTTTGAGTCCTAGGCGTGATATTCAAGGAGTTTTAGTGGCCTGAGACGAGTTTCGCAAGTCTCCCTTTGCCAGTAAGCAAAAAAGGACCAAAAGAGACCAAAACTAGAACTTGGGTCCAAAGGTGCCAGAAAGTGACAGAAGGGGAGAAGGTGGTGAGAAATCCTTCCTTTGAGTTCTAGGAGTGATATTCAAGGAGTTTCAGTGGCTTGAGACGAGTTTCGCACGTCTTCCTTTGCCGGTAAGCAAAAGGGAACCAAAAGAGACCAAAACTGGAACTTGGGTCCAAAGGTACCAGAAAGTGCCAGAACGTGAGAAGGTGGTGGGAAAGCCTTCCTTTGAGTCCTAGGCGTGATACTCAACGAGTTTTAGTGGCCTGAGACGAGTTTCGCAAGTCTCCCTTTGCCAATAAGCAAAAAAGGACCAAAAGAGACCAAAACTAGAACTTCGGTCCAAAGGCGCCAGAAAGTGCCAGAAGCGGAAAAAGTGGTGAGAAAGCCTTCCTTTGTGTCTTCGGAGTGATATTCAAGGAGTTTCAGTGGCCTAAGATGTGTTTCGCACGACTTCCTTTGCCGGTAAGCAAAAAGGGACCAAAACTAGAACTTGGGTCCAAAGGTGCCAAAAACTGACAGAAGGGGAGAAGGTGGTGAGAAATACTTCCTTTGAGTTTTCGGAGTGATATTCAAGGAGTTTCAGTGGCTTGAGACGAGTTTCGCACGTCTTCCTTTGCCGGTAAGCAAAAGGGAACCAAAAGAGACCAAAACTAGAACTTGGGTCCAAAGGCACCAGAAAGTGCCAGAACGTGAGAAGGTGGTGGGAAAGCCTTCCTATGTGTCTTCGGAGTGATATTCAAGGAGTTTCAGTGGCCTTACACGAGTTTCGCACGACTTCCTTTGCCGGTAAGCAAAAAGGGACCAAAAGAGACCAAAACTAGAACTAGGGTCCAAAGGTGCCAAAAAGTGACAGAAGGGGAGAAGGTGGTGAGAAATCCTTCCTTTGAGTTCTAGGAGTGATATTCAAGGTGTTTCAGTCGCTTGAGACGAGTTTCGCACGTCTTCCTTTGCCGGTAAGCAAAAGGGAACCAAAAGAGACCAAAACTAGAACTTGGGTCCAAAGGCACCAGCAAGTGCATGAACGTGAGAAGGTGGTGGAAAAGCCTTCCTTTGAGTCCTAGGCATGATATTCAAAGAGTTTTAGTGGCCTGAGACTAGTTTCTCAAGTCTCCCTTTGCCAGTAAGCAAAAAGGGACAAAAAGAGACCAAAACTGGAACTTGGGTCCAAAGGCGCCAGAAAGTGCCAGAAGGGGAAAATGTGGTGAGAAATCCTTCCTTTGAGTTCTAGGAGTGATATTCAAGGAGTTTCAGTGGCTTGAGACGAGTTTCGCACGTCTTCCTTTGCTGGTAAGCAAAAGGGAACTAAAAGAGAACAAAACTGGAACTTGGGTCCAAAGGCACCAGAAAGTGCCAGAACGTGAGAAGGTGGTGGGAAAGCCTTCCTTTGAGTCCTAGGCGTGATATTCAAGGAGTTTTAGTGGCCTGAGACGAGTTTCGCAAGTCTCCCTTTGCCAGTAAGCAAAAAGGGACCAAAAGAGACCAAAACTAGAACTTCGGTCCAAAGGCGCCAGAAAGCGCCAGAAGCGGAAAAAGTGGTGAGAAAGCCTTCCTTTGGGTCTTCGGAGTGATATTCAAGGAGTTTCAGTGGCCTGAGACGAGTTTCGCATGACCTTCTTTGCCGGTAAGCAAAAAGGGACCAAAACTAGAACTTGGGTCCAAAGGTGCCAAAAAGTGACAGAAAGGGAGAAGGTGGTGAGAAATCCTTCCTTTGAGTTCTAGGAGTGATATTCAAGAAGTTTCAGTGGCTTGAGACGAGTTTCGCACGTCTTCCTTTGACGGTAAGCAAAAAGGAACCAAAAGAGACCAATACTAGAACTTGAGTCCAAAGGCACCAGAAAGTGCCAGAACGTGAGAAGGTGGTGGGAAAGCCTTGCTTTGAGTCCTAGGCGTGATATTCAAGGAGTTTTAGTGGCCTGAGACGAGTTTCGCAAGTCTCCTTTTGCCAGTAAGCAAAAAAGGACCAAATGAGACCAAAACTAGAACTTGGGTCCAAAGGTGCCAGAAAGTGACAGAAGGGGAGAAGGTGGTGAGAAATCCTTCCTTTGAGTTCTAGGAGTGATATTCAAGGAGTTTCAGTGGTTTGAGACGAGTTTCGCACGTCTTCCTTTGCCGGTAAGCAAAAGGGAACCAAAAGAGACCAAAACTGGAACTTGCGTCCAAAGGTACCAGAAAGTGCCAGAACGTGAGAAGGTGGTGGGAAAGCCTTCCTTTGAGTCCTAGGCGTGATACTCAACGAGTTTTAGTGGCCTGAGACGAGTTTCGCAAGTCTCCCTTTGCCAGTAAGCAAAAAAGGACCAAAAGAGACCAAAACTAGAACTTCGGTCCAAAGGCGCCAGAAAGTGCCAGAAGCGGAAAAAGTGGTGAGAAAGCCTTCCTTTGTGTCTTCGGAGTGATATTCAAGGAGTTTCAGTGGCCTAAGATGAGTTTCGCACGACTTCCTTTGCCGGTAAGCAAAAAGGGACCAAAACTAGAACTTGGGTCCAAAGGTGCCAAAAAGTGACAGAAGGGGAGAAGGTGGTGAGAAATACTTCCTTTGAGTTTTAGGAGTGATATTCAAGGAGTTTCAGTGGCTTGAGACGAGTTTCGCACGTCTTCCTTTGCCGGTAAGCAAAAGGGAACCAAAAGAGACCAAAACTAGAACTTGGGTCCAAAGGCACCAGAAAGTGCCAGAACGTGAGAAGGTGATGGGAAAGCCTTCCTATGTGTCTTCGGAGTGATATTCAAGGAGTTTCAGTGGCCTTACACGAGTTTCGCACGACTTCCTTTGCCGGTAAGCAAAAAGGGACCAAAAGAGACCAAAACTAGAACTTGGGTCCAAAGGTGCCAAAAAGTGACAGAAGGGGAGAAGGTGGTGAGAAATCCTTCCTTTGAGTTCTAGGAGTGATATTCAAGGTGTTTCAGTGGCTTAAGACGAGTTTCGCACGTCTTCCTTTGCTGGTAAGCAAAAGGGAACTAAAAGAGACCAAAACCGGAACTTGGGTCCAAAGGCACCAGAAAGTTCCAGAACGTGAGAAGGTGGTGGGAAAGCCTTCCTTTGAGTCCTAGGCGTGATATTGAAACAGTTTTAGTGGCCTGAGACGAGTTTTGCAAGTCTCCCTTTGCCAGTAAGCAAAAATGGACCAAAACTAGAACTTGGGTCCAAAGGTGCCAAAAAGTGACAGAAGGGGAGAAGGTGGTGAGAAATCCTTCCTTTGAGTTCTAGGAGTGATATTCAAGGAGTTTCAGTGGCTTGAGACGAGTTTCGCACGTCTTCCTTTGACGGTAAGCAAAAGGGAACCAAAAGAGACCAAAACTAGAACTTGAGTCCAAAGGCACCAGAAAGTGCCAGAACGTGAGAAGGTGGTGGGAAAGCCTTGCCTTGAGTCCTGGGCGTGATATTCAAGGAGTTTTAGTGGCCTGAGACGAGTTTCGCAAGTCTCCCTTTGCCCGTAAGCAAAAAGGGACCAAAAGAGACCAAAACTAGAACTTCGGTCCAAAGGCGCCAGAAAGCGTCAGAAGCGGAAAAAGTGGTGAGAAAGCCTTCCTTTGGGTCTTCGGAGTGATATTCAAGGAGTTTCAGGGGCCTGAGACGAGTTTCGCATGACCTTCTTTGCCGGTAAGCAAAAAGGGACCAAAACTAGAACTTGGGTCCAAAGGTGCCAAAAAGTGACAGAAAGGGAGAAGGTGGTGAGAAATCCTTCCTTTGAGTTCTAGGAGTGATATTCAAGAAGTTTCAGTGGCTTGAGACGAGTTTCGCACGTCTTCCTTTGACGGTAAGCAAAAGGGAACCAAAAGAGACCAATACTAGAACTTGAGTCCAAAGGCACCAGAAAGTGCCAGAACGTGAGAAGGTGATGGGAAAGCCTTGCTTTGAGTCCTAGGCGTGATATTCAAGGAGTTTTAGTGGCCTGAGACGAGTTTCGCAAGTCTCCTTTTGCCAGTAAGCAAAAAAGGACCAAATGAGACCAAAACTAGAACTTGGGTCCAAAGGTGCCAGAAAGTGACAGAAGGGGAGAAGGTGGTGAGAAATCCTTCCTTTGAGTTCTAGGAGTGATATTCAAGGAGTTTCAGTGGCTTGAGACGAGTTTCGCACGTCTTCCTTTGCCGGTAAGCAAAAGGGAACCAAAAGAGACCAAAACTGGAACTTGCGTCCAAAGGTACCAGAAAGTGCCAGAACGTGAGAAGGTGGTGGGAAAGCCTTCCTTTGAGTCCTAGGCGTGATACTCAACGAGTTTTAGTGGCCTGAGACGAGTTTCGCAAGTCTCCCTTTGCCAATAAGCAAAAAAGGACCAAAAGAGGCCAAAACTAGAACTTCGGTCCAAAGGCGCCAGAAAGTGCCAGAAGCGGAAAAAGTGGTGAGAAAGCCTTCCTTTGTGTCTTCGGAGTGATATTCAAGGAGTTTCAGTGGCCTAAGATGAGTTTCGCACGACTTCCTTTGCCGGTAAGCAAAAAGGGACCAAAACTAGAACTTGGGTCCAAAGGTGCCAAAAAGTGACAGAAGGGGAGAAGGTGGTGAGAAATACTTCCTTTGAGTTTTAGGAGTGATATTCAAGGAGTTTCAGTGGCTTGAGACGAGTTTCGCACGTCTTCCTTTGCCGGTAAGCAAAAGGGAACCAAAAGAGACCAAAACTAGAACTTGGGTCCAAAGGCACCAGAAAGTGCCAGAACGTGAGAAGGTGATGGGAAAGCCTTCCTATGTGTCTTCGGAGTGATATTCAAGGAGTTTCAGTGGCCTTACACGAGTTTCGCACGACTTCCTTTGCCGGTAAGCAAAAAGGGACCAAAAGAGACCAAAACTAGAACTTGGGTCCAAAGGTGCCAAAAAGTGACAGAAGGGGAGAAGGTGGTGAGAAATCCTTCCTCTTAGTTCTAGGAGTGATATTCAAGGTGTTTCAGTGGCTTAAGACGAGTTTCGCACGTTTTCCTTTGCTGGTAAGCAAAAGGGAACTAAAAGAGACCAAAACCGGAACTTGGGTCCAAAGGCACCAGAAAGTTCCAGAACGTGAGAAGGTGGTGGGAAAGCCTTCCTTTGAGTCCTAGGCGTGATATTGAAAGAGTTTTAGTGGCCTGAGACGAGTTTTGCAAGTCTCCCTTTGCCAGTAATCAAAAAGGGACCAAAACTAGAACTTGGGTCCAAAGGTGCCAAAAAGTGACAGAAGGGGAGAAGGTGGTGAGAAATCCTTCCTTTGTGTTCTAGGAGTGATATTCAAGGAGTTTCAGTGGCTTGAGACGAGTTTCGCACGTCTTCCTTTGACGATAAGCAAAAGGGAACCAAAAGAGACCAAAACTAGAACTTGAGTCCAAAGGCACCAGAAAGTGCCAGAACGTGAGAAGGTGGTGGGAAAGCCTTGCTTTGAGTCCTAGGCGTGATATTCAAGGAGTTTTAGTGGCCTGAGACGAGTTTCGCAAGTCTCCTTTTGCCAGTAAGCAAAAAAGGACCAAATGAGACCAAAACTAGAACTTCGGTCGAAAGGTGCCAGAAAGTGACAGAAGGGGAGAAGGTGGTGAGAAATCCTTCCTGTGAGTTCTAGGAGTGATATTCAAGGAGTTTCAGTGGCTTGAGACGAGTTTCGCACGTCTTCCTTTGCCGGTAAGCAAAAGGGAACCAAAAGAGACCAAAACTGGAACTTGCGTCCAAAGGTACCAGAAAGTGCCAGAACGTGAGAAGGTGGTGGGAAAGCCTTCCTTTGAGTCCTAGGCGTGATACTCAACGAGTTTTAGTGGCCTGAGACGAGTTTCGCAAGTCTCCCTTTGCCAATAAGCAAAAAAGGACCAAAAGAGACCAAAACTAGAACTTCGGTCCAAAGGCGCCGTAAAGTGCCGAGCGGAAAAAGTGGTGAGAAAGCCTTCCTTTGTGTCTTCGGAGTGATATTCAAGGAGTTTCAGTGGCCTAAGATGAGTTTCGCACGACTTCCTTTGCCGGTAAGCAAAAAGGGACCAAAACTAGAACTTGGGTCCAAAGGTGCCAAAAAGTGACGAAGGGGAGAATGTGGTGAGAAATACTTCCTTTGAGTTTTAGGAGTGATATTCAAGGAGTTTCAGTGGCTTGAGACGAGTTTCGCACGTCTTCCTTTGCCGGTAAGCAAAAGGGAACCAAAAGAGACCAAAACTAGAACTTGGGTCCAAAGGCACCAGAAAGTGCCAGAACGTGAGAAGGTGATGGGAAAGCCTTCCTATGTGTCTTCGGAGTGATATTCAAGGAGTTTCAGTGGCCTTACACGAGTTTCGCACGACTTCCTTTGCCGGTAAGCAAAAAGGGACCAAAAGAGACCAAAACTAGAACTTGGGTCCAAAGGTGCCAAAAAGTGACAGAAGGGGAGAAGGTGGTGAGAAATCCTTCCTTTGAGTTCTAGGAGTGATATTCAAGGTGTTTCAGTGGCTTAAGACGAGTTTCGCACGTCTTCCTTTGCTGGTAAGCAAAAGGGAACTAAAAGAGACCAAAACCGGAACTTGGGTCCAAAGGCACCAGAAAGTTCCAGAACGTGAGAAGGTGGTGGGAAAGCCTTCCTTTGAGTCCTAGGCATGATATTGAAAGAGTTTTAGTGGCCTGAGACGAGTTTTGCAAGTCTCCCTTTGCCAGTAAGCAAAAGGGAAAAAGGGACCAAAACTAGAACTTGGGTCCAAAGGTGCCAAAAAGTGACAGAAGGGGAAAAGGTGGTGAGAAATCCTTCCTTTGAGTTCTAGGAGTGATATTCAAGGAGTTTCAGTGGCTTCAGACGAGTTTCGCAAGTCTCCATTTGCCCGTAAGCAAAAAGGGACCAAAAGAGACCAAAACTAGAACTTCGGTCCAAAGGCGCCAGAAAGCGCCAGAAGCGGAAAAAGTGGTGAGAAAGCCTTCCTTTGGGTCTTCGGAGTGATATTCAAGGAGTTTCAGTGCCTTGAGACGAGTTTCGCACGTCTTCCTTTGCTGGTAAGCAAAAGGGAACTAAAAGAGACCAAAACTGGAACTTGGGTCCAAAGGCACCAGAAAGTGCCAGAACGTGAGAAGGTGGTGGGAAAGCCTTCCTTTGAGTCCTACGCGTGATATTCAAGGAGTTTTAGTGGCCTGAGACGAGTTTCGCAAGTCTCCCTTTGCCCGTAAGCAAAAAGGGACCAAAAGAGACCAAAACTAGAACTTCGGTCCAAAGGCGCCAGAAAGCGCCAGAAGCGGAAAAAGTGGTGAGAAAGCCTTCCTTTGGGTCTTCGGAGTGATATTCAAGGAGTTTCAGTGGCGTGAGACGAGTTTCGCATGACCTTCTTTCTTTGGTAAGCAAAAAGGGACCAAAACTAGAACTTGGGTCCAAAGGTGCCAAAAAGTGACGAGAAGGGAGAAGGTGGTGAGAAATCCTTCCTTTGAGTTCTAGGAGTGATATTCAAGAAGTTTCAGTGGCTTGAGACGAGTTTCGCACGTCTTCCTTTGACGGTAAGCAAAAGGGAACCAAAAGAGACCAATACTAGAACTTGAGTCCAAAGGCACCAGAAAGTGCCAGAACGTGAGAAGGTGGTGGGAAAGCCTTGCTTTGAGTCCTAGGCGTGATATTCAAGGAGTTTTAGTGGCCTGAGACGAGTTTCGCAAGTCTCCCTTTGCCAGTAAGCAAAAAAGGACCAAAAGAGACCAAAACTAGAACTTGGGTCCAAAGGTGCCAGAAAGTGACAGAAGGGGAGAAGGTGGTGAGAAATCCTTCCTTTGAGTTCTAGGAGTGATATTCAAGGAGTTTCAGTGGCTTGAGACGAGTTTCGCACGTCTTCCTTTGCCGGTAAGCAAAAGGGAACCAAAAGAGACCAAAACTGCAACTTGGGTCCAAAGGCACCAGAAAGTGCCAGAACGTGAGAAGGTGGTGGGAAAGCCTTCCTTTGAGTCCTAGGCGTGATACTCAACGAGTTTTAGTGGCCTGAGACGAGTTTCGCAAGTCTCCCTTTGCCAGTAAGCAAAAAAGGACCAAAAGAGACCAAAACTAGAACTTCGGTCCAAAGGCGCCAGAAAGTGCCAGAAGCGGAAAAAGTGGTGAGAAAGCCTTCCTTTGTGTCTTCGGAGTGATATTCAAGGAGTTTCAGTGGCCTAAGATGAGTTTCGCACGACTTCCTTTGCCGGTAAGCAAAAAGGGACCAAAACTAGAACTTGGGTCCAAAGGTGCCAAAAAGTGACAGAAGGGGAGAAGGTGGTGAGAAATACTTCCTTTGAGTTTTAGGAGTGATATTCAAGGAGTTTCAGTGGCTTGAGACGAGTTTCGCACGTCTTCCTTTGCCGGTAAGCAAAAGGGAACCAAAAGAGACCAAAACTAGAACTTGGGTCCAAAGGCACCAGAAAGTGCCAGAACGTGAGAAGGTGGTGGGAAAGCCTTCCTTTGTGTCTTCGGAGTGATATTCAAGGAGTTTCAGTGGCCTGAGACGAGTTTCGCACGACTTCCTTTGCCGGTAAGCAAAAAGGGACCAAAAGAGACCAAAACTAGAACTTGGGTCCAAAGGTGCCAAAAAGTGACAGAAGGGGAGAAGGTGGTGAGAAATCCTTCCTTTGAGTTCTAGGAGTGATATTCAAGGAGTTTCAGTGGCTTGAGACGAGTTTCGCACGTCTTCCTTTGCCGGTAAGCAAAAGGGAACCAAAAGAGACCAAAACTAGAACTTGGGTCCAAAGGCACCAGAAAGTGCATGAACGTGAGAAGGTGGTGGAAAAGCCTTCCTTTGAGTCCTAGGCATGATATTCAAAGAGTTTTAGTGGCCTGAGACGAGTTTCGCAAGTCTCCCTTTGCCAGTAAGCAAAAAGGGACCAAAAGAGACCAAAACTGGAACTTGGGTCCAAAGGCGCCAGAAAGTGCCAGAAGGGGAAAAGGTGGTGAGAAATCCTTCCTTTGAGTTCTAGGAGTGATATTCAAGGAGTTTCAGTGGCTTGAGACGAGTTTCGCACGTCTTCCTTTGCCGGTAAGCAAAAGGGAAGCAAAAGAGACCAAAACTAGAACTTGGGTCCAAAGGCACCAGAAAGTGCCAGAACGTGAGAAGGTGGTGGGAAAGCCTTCCTTTGAGTCCTAGGCGTGATATTCAAGGAGTTTTAGTGGCTTGAGACGAGTTTCACAAGTCTCCGTTTGCCAGTAAGCAAAAAGGGACCAAAAGAGACCAAAACTGGAACTTGGGTCCAAAGGCGCCGAAAGTGCCGAAGCGTGAAAAGGTGGTGAGAAAGCCTTCCTTTGTGTCTTCGGAGTGATATTCAAGGAGTTTCAAAGTGGCCTGAGACGAGTTTCGCACGTCTTCCTTTGCCGGTAAGCAAAAAGGGACCAAAAGAGACCAAAACTAGAACTTGGGTCCAAAGGTGCCAGAAAGTGACAGAAGGGAGAAGGTGGTGAGAAATCCTTCCTTTGAGTTCTAGGAGTGATATTCAAGGAGTTTTATTGGCTTGAGATGAGTTTCGCACGTCTTCCTTTGCCGGTAAGCAAAAAGGGACCAAAAGAGACCAAAACTAGAACTTGGGTCCAAAGGCACCGTAAAGTGCCGTAACGTGAGAAGGTGGTGGGAAAGTCTTCCTTTGAGTCCTAGGCGTGATATTCAAGGAGTTTTAGTGGCTCGAGACGAGTTTCGCAAGTCTCCCTTTGCCAGTAAGCAAAAAGGGACCAAAAGAGACCAAAACTGGAACTTGGGTCCAAAGGCGCCAGAAAGTGCCAGAAGCGGAAAAGGTGGTGAGAAAGCCTTCCTTTGTGTCTTCGGAGTGATATTCAAGGAGTTTCAGTGGCCTGAGACGAGTTTCGCACGACTTCCTTTGCCGGTAAGCAAAAGGGAACCAAAAGAGACCAAAACTAGAACTTGGGTCCAAAGGTGCCAAAAAGTGACAGAAAGGGAGAAGGGGGTGAGAAAGCCTTCCTTTGTGTTTTAGGAGTGTTATTCAAGTAGTTTCAGTGGTTTGAGACGAGTTTCGCACGTCTTCCTTTGCCGGTAAGCAAAAGGGAACCAAAAGAGACCAAAACTAGAACTTGGGTCCAAAGGCACCAGAAAGTGCCAGAACGTGAGAAGGTGGTGAGAAAGCCTTCCTTTGTGTCTTCGGAGTGATATTCAAGGAGTTTCAGTGGCCTGACACGAGTTTCGCACGACTTCCTTTGCCGGTAAGCAAAAAGGGACCAAAAGAGACCAAAACTAGAACTTGGGTCCAAAGGTGCCAAAAACTGACAGAAGGGGAGAAGGTGGTGAGAAATCCTTCCTTTGAGTTCTAGGAGTGATATTCAAGGAGTTTCAGTGGCTTGAGACGAGTTTCGCACGTCTTCCTTTGCCGGTAAGCAAAAGGGAACCAAAAGAGACCAAAACTAGAACTTGGGTCCAAAGGCACCAGAAAGTGCCAGAACGTGAGAAGGTGGTGGGAAAGCCTTCCTTTGAGTCCTAGGCGTGATATTCAAAGAGTTTTAGTGGCCTGAGACGAGTTTCGCAAGTCTCCCTTTGCCAGTAAGCAAAAAGGGACCAAAAGAGACCAAAACTAGAACTTGGGTCCAAAGGTGCCAAAAAGTGACAGAAGGGGAGAAGGTGGTGAGAAATCCTTCCTTTGAGTTCTAGGAGTGATATTCAAGGAGTTTCAGTGGCTTGAGACGAGTTTCGCACGTCTTCCTTTGACGGTAAGCAAAAGGGAACCAAAAGAGACCAAAACTAGAACTTGGGTCCAAAGGCACCAGAAAGTGCCAGAACGTGAGAAGGTGGTGGGAAAGCCTTCCTTTGAGTCCTAGGCGTGATATTCAAGGAGTTTTAGTGGCCTGAGACGAGTTTCGCAAGTCTCCCTTTGCCAGTAAGCAAAAAGGGACCAAAAGAGACCAAAACTAGAACTTGGGTCCAAAGGCGCCAACAAGTGCCAGATACGGAAAAAGTGGTGAGAAAGCCTTCCTTTGTGTCTTCGGAGTGATATTCAAGGAGTTTCAGTGGCTTGAGACGAGTTTTGCACGACTTGCTTTGCCAGTAAGCAAAAAGGGACCAAAAGAGACCAAAACTAGAACTTGGGTCCAAAGGTGCCAAAAACTGACAGAAGGGGAGAAGGTGGTGAGAAATCCTTCCTTTGAGTTCTAGGAGTGATATTCAAGGAGTTTCAGTGGCTTGAGACGAGTTTCGCACGTCTTCCTTTGCCGGTAAGCAAAAGGGAACCAAAAGAGACCAAAACTGGAACTTGGGTCCAAAGGCACCAGAAAGTGCCAGAACGTGAGAAGGTGGTGGGAAAGCCTTCCTTTGAATCCTAGGCGTGATATTCAAGGAGTTTTAGTGGCCTGAGACGAGTTTCGCAAGTCTCCTTTTGCCAGTAAGCAAAAAGGGAACCAAAAGAGACCAAAACTAGAACTTGGGTCCAAATGTGCCAGAAAGTGACAGAGGGGGAGAAGGTGGTGAGAAATCCTTCCTTTGAGTTCTAGGAGTGATATTCAAGGAGTTTCAGTGGCTTGAGACGAGTTTCGCAAGTCTTCCTTTGCCGGTAAGCAAAAGGGAACCAAAAGAGACCAAAACTAGAACTTGGGTCCAAAGGCACCAAAAAGTGCCAAAACGTGAGAAGGTGGTGGGAAAGCCTTCCTTTGAGTCCTAGGCGTGATATTCAACGAGTTTTAGTGGTCTGAGACGAGTTTCGCAAGTCTCCCTTTGCCAATAAGCAAAAAGGACCAAAAGAGACCAAAACTAGAACTTCGGTCCAAAGGCGCCGTAAAGTGCCGTAAGCGGAAAAAGTGGTGAGAAAGCCTTCCTTTGTGTCTTCGGAGTGATATTCAAGGAGTTTCAGTGGCCTGAGACGAGTTTCGCACGACTTCCTTTGCCGGTAAGCAAAAAGGGACCAAAACTAGAACTTGGGTCCAAAGGTGCCAAAAAGTGACAGAAGGGGAGAAGGTGGTGAGAAATACTTCCTTTGAGTTTTAGGAGTGATATTCAAGGAGTTTCAGTGGCTTGAGACGAGTTTCGCACGTCTTCCTTTGCCGGTAAGCAAAAGGGAACCAAAAGAGACCAAAACTAGAACTTGGGTCCAAAGGCACCAGAAAGTGCCAGAACGTGAGAAGGTGGTGGGAAAGCCTTCCTATGTGTCTTCGGAGTGATATTCAAGGAGTTTCAGTGGCCTTACACGAGTTTCGCACGACTTCCTTTGCCGGTAAGCAAAAAGGGACCAAAAGAGACCAAAACTAGAACTTGGGTCCAAAGGTGCCAAAAAGTGACAGAAGGGGAGAAGGTGGTGAGAAATCCTTCCTTTGAGTTCTAGGAGTGATATTCAAGGTGTTTCAGTGGCTTGAGACGAGTTTCGCACGTCTTCCTTTGTTATTAAGGAAAAGGGAACTAAAAGAGACCAAAACTAGAACTTGGGTCCAAAGGCACCGTAAAGTGCCGTAACGTGAGAAGGTGGTGGGAAAGCCTTCCTTTGAGTCCTAGGCGTGATATTGAAAGAGTTTTAGTGGCCTGAGACGAGTTTTGCAAGTCTCCCTTTGCCAGTAATCAAAAAGGGACCAAAACTAGAACTTGGGTCCAAAGGTGCCAAAAAGTGACAGAAGGGGAGAAGGTGGTGAGAAATCCTTCCTTTGTGTTCTAGGAGTGATATTCAAGGAGTTTTAGTGGCTTGAGACGAGTTTCGCACGTCTTCCTTTGACGATAAGCAAAAGGGAACCAAAAGAGACCAAAACTAGAACTTGAGTCCAAAGGCACCAGAAAGTGCCAGAACGTGAGAAGGTGGTGGGAAAGCCTTGCTTTGAGTCCTAGGCGTGATATTCAAGGAGTTTTAGTGGCCTGAGACGAGTTTCGCAAGTCTCCTTTTGCCAGTAAGCAAAAAAGGACCAAATGAGACCAAAACTAGAACTTCGGTCGAAAGGTGCCAGAAAGTGACGAAGGGGAGAAGGTGGTGAGAAATCCTTCCTTTGAGTTCTAGGAGTGATATTCAAGGAGTTTCAGTGGCTTGAGACGAGTTTCGCACGTCTTCCTTTGCCGGTAAGCAAAAGGGAACCAAAAGAGACCAAAACTGGAACTTGCGTCCAAAGGTACCGAAAGTGCCGTAACGTGAGAAGGTGGTGGGAAAGCCTTCCTTTGAGTCCTAGGCGTGATACTCAACGAGTTTTAGTGGCCTGAGACGAGTTTCGCAAGTCTCCCTTTGCCAGTAAGCAAAAGGGACCAAAAGAGACCAAAAGTGGAACTTTGGTCCAAAGGCGCCAGAAAGTGCCAGAAGCGGAAAAGGTGGTGAGAAAGCCTTCCTATGTGTCTTCGGAGTGATATTCAAGGAGTTTCAGTGGCTTGAGACGAGTTTCGCACGTCTTCCTTTGCCGGTAAGCAAAAGGGAACCAAAAGAGACCAAAACTAGAACTTGGGTCCAAAGGTGCCAAAAAGTGACAGAAGGGGAGAAGGTGGTGAGAAATACTTCCTTTGAGTTTTAGGAGTGATATTCAAGGAGTTTCAGTGGCTTGAGACGAGTTTCGCACGTCTTCCTTTGCCGGTAAGCAAAAGGGAACCAAAAGAGACCAAAACTAGAACTTGGGTCCAAAGGCACCAGAAAGTGCCAGAACGTGAGAAGGTGATGGGAAAGCCTTCCTATGTGTCTTCGGAGTGATATTCAAGGAGTTTCAGTGGCCTTACACGAGTTTCGCACGACTTCCTTTGCCGGTAAGCAAAAAGGGACCAAAAGAGACCAAAACTAGAACTTGGGTCCAAAGGTGCCAAAAAGTGACAGAAGGGGAGAAGGTGGTGAGAAATCCTTCCTTTGAGTTCTAGGAGTGATATTCAAGGTGTTTCAGTGGCTTAAGACGAGTTTCGCACGTCTTCCTTTGCTGGTAAGCAAAAGGGAACTAAAAGAGACCAAAACCGGAACTTGGGTCCAAAGGCACCAGAAAGTTCCAGAACGTGAGAAGGTGGTGGGAAAGCCTTCCTTTGAGTCCTAGGCATGATATTGAAAGAGTTTTAGTGGCCTGAGACGAGTTTTGCAAGTCTCCCTTTGCCAGTAAGCAAAAAGGGACCAAAACTAGAACTTGGGTCCAAAGGTGCCAAAAAGTGACAGAAGGGGAAAAGGTGGTGAGAAATCCTTCCTTTGAGTTCTAGGAGTGATATTCAAGGAGTTTCAGTGGCTTCAGACGAGTTTCGCAAGTCTCCATTTGCCCGTAAGCAAAAAGGGACCAAAAGAGACCAAAACTAGAACTTCGGTCCAAAGGCGCCAGAAAGCGCCAGAAGCGGAAAAAGTGGTGAGAAAGCCTTCCTTTGGGTCTTCGGAGTGATATTCAAGGAGTTTCAGTGCCTTGAGACGAGTTTCGCACGTCTTCCTTTGCTGGTAAGCAAAAGGGAACTAAAAGAGACCAAAACTGGAACTTGGGTCCAAAGGCACCAGAAAGTGCCAGAACGTGAGAAGGTGGTGGGAAAGCCTTCCTTTGAGTCCTACGCGTGATATTCAAGGAGTTTTAGTGGCCTGAGACGAGTTTCGCAAGTCTCCCTTTGCCCGTAAGCAAAAAGGGACCAAAAGAGACCAAAACTAGAACTTCGGTCCAAAGGCGCCAGAAAGCGCCAGAAGCGGAAAAAGTGGTGAGAAAGCCTTCCTTTGGGTCTTCGGAGTGATATTCAAGGAGTTTCAGTGGCCTGAGACGATTTTCGCATGACCTTCTTTGCTGGTAAGCAAAAAGGGACCAAAACTAGAACTTGGGTCCAAAGGTGCCAAAAAGTGACAGAAAGGGAGAAGGTGGTGAGAAATCCTTCCTTTGAGTTCTAGGAGTGATATTCAAGAAGTTTCAGTGGCTTGAGACGAGTTTCGCACGTCTTCCTTTGACGGTAAGCAAAAGGGAACCAAAAGAGACCAATACTAGAACTTGAGTCCAAAGGCACCAGAAAGTGCCAGAACGTGAGAAGGTGGTGGGAAAGCCTTGCTTTGAGTCCTAGGCGTGATATTCAAGGAGTTTTAGTGGCCTGAGACGAGTTTCGCAAGTCTCCTTTTGCCAGTAAGCAAAAAAGGACCAAATGAGACCAAAACTAGAACTTGGGTCCAAAGGTGCCAGAAAGTGACAGAAGGGGAGAAGGTGGTGAGAAATCCTTCCTTTGAGTTCTAGGAGTGATATTCAAGGAGTTTCAGTGGCTTGAGACGAGTTTCGCACGTCTTCCTTTGCCGGTAAGCAAAAGGGAACCAAAAGAGACCAAAACTGGAACTTGCGTCCAAAGGTACCAGAAAGTGCCAGAACGTGAGAAGGTGGTGGGAAAGCCTTCCTTTGAGTCCTAGGCGTGATACTCAACGAGTTTTAGTGGCCTGAGACGAGTTTCGCAAGTCTCCCTTTGCCAATAAGCAAAAAAGGACCAAAAGAGACCAAAACTAGAACTTCGGTCCAAAGGCGCCAGAAAGTGCCAGCAGCGGAAAAAGTGGTGAGAAAGCCTTCCTTTGTGTCTTCGGAGTGATATTCAAGGAGTTTCAGTGGCCTAAGATGAGTTTCGCACGACTTCCTTTGCCGGTAAGCAAAAAGGGACCAAAACTAGAACTTGGGTCCAAAGGTGCCAAAAAGTGACAGAAGGGGAGAAGGTGGTGAGAAATACTTCCTTTGAGTTTTAGGAGTGATATTCAAGGAGTTTCAGTGGCTTGAGACGAGTTTCGCACGTCTTCCTTTGCCGGTAAGCAAAAGGGAACCAAAAGAGACCAAAACTAGAACTTGGGTCCAAAGGCACCAGAAAGTGCCAGAACGTGAGAAGGTGGTGGGAAAGCCTTCCTATGTGTCTTCGGAGTGATATTCAAGGAGTTTCAGTGGCCTTACACGAGTTTCGCACGACTTCCTTTGCCGGTAAGCAAAAAGGGACCAAAAGAGACCAAAACTAGAACTTGGGTCCAAAGGTGCCAAAAAGTGACAGAAGGGGAGAAGGTGGTGAGAAATCCTTCCTTTGAGTTCTAGGAGTGATATTCAAGGTGTTTCAGTGGCTTGAGACGAGTTTCGCACGTCTTCCTTTGCCGGTAAGCAAAAGGGAACCAAAAGAGACCAAAACTAGAACTTGGGTCCAAAGGCACCAGAAAGTGCCAGAACGTGAGAAGGTGGTGGGAAAGCCTTCCTTTGAGTCCTAGGCGTGATATTCAAAGAGTTTTAGTGGCCTGAGACGAGTTTCGCAAGTCTCCCTTTGCCAGTAAGCAAAAAGGGACCAAAACTAGAACTTGGGTCCAAAGGTGCCAAAAAGTGACAGAAGGGGAGAAGGTGGTGAGAAATCCTTCCTTTGAGTTCTAGGAGTGATATTTAAGGAGTTTCAGTGGCTTGAGACGAGTTTCGCACGTCTTCCTTTAACGGTAAGCAAAAGGGAACCAAAAGAGACCAAAACTAGAACTTGAGTCCAAAGGCACCAGAAAGTGCCAGAACGTGAGAAGGTGGTGGGAAAGCCTTGCTTTGAGTCCTAGGCGTGATATTCAAGGAGTTTTAGTGGCCTGAGACGAGTTTCGCAAGTCTCCCTTTGCCAGTAAGCAAAAACGGACCAAAACTAGAACTTGGGTCCAAAGATGCCAAAAAGTGACAGAAGGGGAGAAGGTGGTGAGAAATCCTTCCTTTGAGTTCTAGGAGTGATATTCAAGGAGTTTCAGTGGCTTCAGACGAGTTTCGCAAGTCTCCATTTGCCCGTAAGCAAAAAGGGACCAAAAGAGACCAAAACTAGAACTACGGTCCAAAGGCGCCAGAAAGCGCCAGAAGCGGAAAAAGTGGTGAGAAAGCCTTCCTTTGGGTCTTCGGAGTGATATTCAAGGAGTTTCAGTGGCTTGAGACGATTTTCGCACGTCTTCCTTTGCTGGTAAGCAAAAGGGAACTAAAAGAGACCAAAACTGGAACTTGGGTCCAAAGGCACCAGAAAGTGCCAGAACGTGAGAAGGTGGTGGGAAAGCCTTCCTTTGAGTCCTAGGCGTGATATTCAAGGAGTTTTAGTGGCCTGAGACGAGTTTCGCAAGTCACCCTCTGCCCGTAAGCAAAAAGGGACCAAAAGAGACCAAAACTAGAACTTCGGTCCAAAGGCGCCAGAAAGCGCCAGAAGCGGAAAAAGTGGTGAGAAAGCCTTCCTTTGGGTCTTCAGAGTGATATTCAAGAAGTTTCAGTGGCCTGAGACGAGTTTCGCATGACCTTCTTTGCTGGTAAGCAAAAAGGGACCAAAACTAGAACTTGGGTCCAAAGGTGCCAAAAAGTGACAGAAAGGGAGAAGGTGGTGAGAAATCCTTCCTTTGAGTTCTAGGAGTGATATTCAAGAAGTTTCAGTGGCTTGAGACGAGTTTCGCACATCTTCCTTTGACGGTAAGCAAAAGGGAACCAAAAGAGACCAATACTAGAACTTGAGTCCAAAGGCGCCAGAAAGTGCCAGAACGTGAGAAGGTGGTGGGAAAGCCTTGCTTTGAGTCCTAGGCGTGATATTCAAGGAGTTTTAGTGGCCTGAGACGAGTTTCGCAAGTCTCCTTTTGCCAGTAAGCAAAAAAGGACCAAATGAGACCAAAACTAGAACTTGGGTCCAAAGGTGCCAGAAAGTGACAGAAGGGGAGAAGGTGGTGAGAAATCCTTCCTTTGAGTTCTAGGAGTGATATTCAAGGAGTTTCAGTGGCTTGAGACGAGTTTCGCACGTCTTCCTTTGCCGGTAAGCAAAAGGGAACCAAAAGAGACCAAAACTAGAACTTGAGTCCAAAGGCACCAGAAAGTGCCAGAACGTGAGAAGGTGGTGGGAAAGCCTTCCTTTGAGTCCTAGGCGTGATATTCAAGGAGTTTTAGTGGCCTGAGACGAGTTTCGCAAGTCTCCCTTTGCCAGTAAGCAAAAAGGGACCAAAAGAGACCAAAACTAGAACTTGGGTCCAAAGGTGCCAGAAAGTGACAGAAGGGGAGAAGGTGGTGAGAAATCCTTCCTTTGAGTTCTAGGAGTGATATTCAAGGAGTTTCAGTGGCTTGAGACGAGTTTCGCAAGTCTCCCTTTGCCCGTAAGCAAAAAGGGACCAAAAGAGACCAAAACTAGAACTTCGGTCCAAAGGCGCCAGAAAGCGCCAGAAGCGGAAAAAGTGGTGAGAAAGCCTTCCTTTGGGTCTTCGGAGTGATATTCAAGGAGTTTCAGTGGCCTGAGACGAGTTTCGCATGACCTTCTTTGCCGGTAAGCAAAAAGGGACCAAAACTAGAACTTGGTTCCAAAGGTGCCAAAAAGTGACAGAAAGGGAGAAGGTGGTGAGAAATGCTTCCTTTGAGTTCTAGGAGTGATATTCAAGGAGTTTCAGTCGCTTGAGACGAGTTTCGCACGTCTTCCTTTGACGGTAAGCAAAAGTGAACCAAAAGAGACCAAAACTAGAACTTGAGTCCAAAGGCACCAGAAAGTGCCAGAACGTGAGAAGGTGGTGGGAAAGCCTTGCTTTGAGTCCTAGGCGTGATATTCAAGGAGTTTTAGTGGCCTGAGACGAGTTTCGCAAGTCTCCCTTTGCCAGTAAGCAAAAAAGGACCAAAAGAGACCAAAACTAGAACTTGGGTCCAAAGGTGCCAGAAAGTGACAGAAGGGGAGAAGGTGGTGAGAAATCCTTCCTTTGAGTTCTAGGAGTGATATTCAAGGAGTTTCAGTAGCTTGAGACGAGTTTCGCACGTCTTCCTTTGCCGGTAAGCAAAAGGGAACCAAAAGAGGCCAAAACTGGAACTTGCGTCCAAAGGTACCAGAAAGTGCCAGAACGTTAGAAGGTGGTGGGAAAGCCTTCCTTTGAGTCCTAGGCGTGATACTCAACGAGTTTTAGTGGCCTGAGACGAGTTTCGCAAGTCTCCCTTTGCCAATAAGCAAAAAAGGACCAAAAGAGACCAAAACTAGAACTTCAGTCCAAAGGCGCCAGAAAGTGCCAGAAGCGGAAAAAGTGGTGAGAAAGCCTTCCTTTGTGTCTTCGGAGTGATATTCAAGGAGTTTCAGTGGCCTAAGATGTGTTTCGCACGATTCCTTTGCCGGTAAGCAAAAAGGGACCAAAACTAGAACTTGGGTCCAAAGGTGCCAAAAACTGACAGAAGGGGAGAAGGTGGTGAGAAATACTTCCTTTGAGTTTTAGGAGTGATATTCAAGGAGTTTCAGTGGCTTGAGACGAGTTTCGCACGTCTTCCTTTGCCGGTAAGCAAAAGGGAACCAAAAGAGACCAAAACTAGAACTTGGGTCCAAAGGCACCAGAAAGTGCCAGAACGTGAGAAGGTGGTGGGAAAGCCTTCCTATGTGTCTTCGGAGTGATATTCAAGGAGTTTCAGTGGCCTTACACGAGTTTCGCACGACTTCCTTTGCCGGTAAGCAAAAGGGGACCAAAAGAGACCAAAACTAGAACTTGGGTCCAAAGGTGCCAAAAAGTGACAGAAGGGGAGAAGGTGGTGAGAAATCCTTCCTTTGAGTTCTAGGAGTGATATTCAAGGTGTTTCAGTGGCTTGAGATGAGTTTCGCACGTCTTCCTTTGCTGGTAACCAAAAGGGAACTAAAAGAGACCAAAACCGGAACTTGGGTCCAAAGGCACTAGAAAGTTCCAGAACGTGAGAAGGTGGTGGGAAAGCCTTGCTTTGAGTCCTAGGCGTGATATTGAAAGAGTTTTAGTGGCCTGAGACGAGTTTCGCAAGTCTCCCTTTGCCAGTAAGCAAAAAGGGACCAAAACTAGAACTTGGGTCCAAAGGTGCCAAAAAGTGACAGAAGGGGAGAAGGTGGTGAGAAATCCTTCCTTTGAGTTCTAGGAGTGATATTCAAGGAGTTTCAGTGGCTTGAGACGAGTTTCGCACGTCTTCCTTTGCCGGTAAGCAAAAGGGAACCAAAAGAGACCAAAACTAGAACTTGGGTCCAAAGGCACCAGCAAGTGCATGAACGTGAGAAGGTGGTGGAAAAGCCTTCCTTTGAGTCCTAGGCATGATATTCAAAGAGTTTTTGTGGCCTGAGACTAGTTTCGCAAGTCTCCCTTTGCCAGTAAGCAAAAAGGGACCAAAAGAGACCAAAACTGGAACTTGGGTCCAAAGGCGCCAGAAAGTGCCAGAAGGGGAAAATGTGGTGAGAAATCCTTCCTTTGAGTTCTAGGAGTGATATTCAAGGAGTTTCAGTGGCTTGAGACGAGTTTCGAACGTCTTCCTTTGCCGGTAAGCAAAAGGGAACCAAAAGAGACCAAAACTGGAACTTGGGTCCAAAGGTACCAGAAAGTGCCAGAACGTGAGAAGGTAGTGGGAAAGCCTTCCTTTGAGTCCTAGGCGTGATACTCAACGAGTTTTAGTGGCCTGAGACGAGTTTCGCAAGTCTCCCTTTGCCAATAAGCAAAAAAGGACCAAAAGAGACCAAAACTAGAACTTCGGTCCAAAGGCGCCAGAAAGTGCCAGAAGGGGAAAATGTGGTGAGAAATCCTTCCTTTGAGTTCTAGGAGTGATATTGAAGGAGTTTCAGTGGCTTGAGACGAGTTTCGAACGTCTTCCTTTGCCGGTAAGCAAAAGGGAACCAAAAGAGACCAAAACTGGAACTTGGGTCCAAAGGCACCAGAAAGTTCCAGAACGTGAGAAGGTGGTGGGAAAGCCTTGCTTTGAGTCCTAGGCGTGATATTGAAAGAGTTTTAGTGGCCTGAGACGAGTTTCGCAAGTCTCCCTTTGCCAGTAAGCAAAAAGGAACCAAAACTAGAACTTGGGTCCAAAGGTGCCAAAAAGTGACAGAAAGGGAGAAGGTGGTGAGAAATCCTTCCTTTGAGTTCTAGGAGTGATATTCAAGAAGTTTCAGTGGCTTGAGACGAGTTTCGCACGTCTTCCTTTGACGGTAAGCAAAAGGGAACCAAAAGAGACCAAAACTAGAACTTGAGTCCAAAGGCACCAGAAAGTGCCAGAACGTGAGAAGGTGGTGGGAAAGCCTTGCTTTGAGTCCTAGTGATATTCAAGGAGTTTTAGTGGCCTGAGACGAGTTTCGCAAGTCTCCCTTTGCCAGTAAGCAAAAAAGGACCAAAAGAGACCAAAACTAGAACTTGGGTCCAAAGGTGCCAGAAAGTGACAGAAGGGGAGAAGGTGGTGAGAAATCCTTCCTTTGAGTTCTAGGAGTGATATTCAAGGAGTTTCAGTGGCTTGAGACGAGTTTCGCACGTCTTCCTTTGCCGGTAAGCAAAAGGGAACCAAAAGAGACCAAAACTGGAACTTGGGTCCAAAGGTACCAGAAAGTGCCAGAACGTGAGAAGGTGGTGGGAAAGCCTTCCTTTGAGTCCTAGGCGTGATATTCAACGAGTTTTAGTGGCCTGAGACGAGTTTCGCAAGTCTCCCTTTGCCAGTAAGCAAAAAGGGACCAAAAGAGACCAAAACTAGAACTTGGGTCCAAAGGCGCCAGAAAGTGCCAGAAGCGGAAAAGGTGGTGAGAAAGCCTTCCTTTGAGTTCTAGGAGTGATATTCAAGGAGTTTCAGTGGCTTGAGACGAGTTTCGCAAGTCTTCCTTTGCCGGTTAGCAAAAGGGACCAAAAGAGACCAAAACTGGAACTTGGGTCCAAAGGCGCCAGAAAGTGCCAGAAGCGGAAAAAGTGGTGAGAAAGCCTTCCTTTGTGTCTTCGGAGTGATATTCAAGGAGTTTTAGTGGCCTGAGACGAGTTTTGCAAGTCTCCCTTTGCCAGTAAGCAAAAAGGGACCAAAACTAGAACTTGGGTCCAAAGGTGCCAAAAAGTGACAGAAGGGGAGAAGGTGGTGAGAAATCCTTCCTTTGAGTTCTAGGAGTGATATTCAAGGAGTTTCAGTGGCTTGAGACGAGTTTCGCACGTCTTCCTTTGCCGGTAAGCAAAAGGGAACCAAAAGAGACCAAAACTAGAACTTGGGTCCAAACAACCAGCAAGTGCATGAACGTGAGAAGGTGGTGGAAAAGCCTTCCTTTGAGTCCTAGGCATGATATTCAAAGAGTTTTAGTGGCCTGAGACGAGTTTCGCAAGTCTCCCTTTGCCAGTAAGCATAAAGGGACCAAAAGAGACCAAAACTAGAACTTGGGTCCAAAGGCGCCAGAAAGTGCCAGAAGCGGAAAAAGTGGTGAGAAAGCCTTCCTTTGTGTCTTCGGAGTGATATTCAAGGAGTTTCAGTGGCCTGAGACGAGTTTCGCACGACTTCCTTTGCCGGTAAGCAAAAAGGGACCAAAAGAGACCAAAACTAGAACTTGGGTCCAAAGGTGCCAAAAAGTGACAGAAGGGGAGAAGGTGGTGAGAAATCCTTCCTTTGAGTTCTAGGAGTGATATTCAAGGAGTTTCAGTGGCCTGAGACGAGTTTCGGAAGTCTCCCTTTGCCAGTAAGCAAAAAGGGACCAAAAGAGACCAAAACTAGAACTTCGGGCCAAAGGCGCCAGAAAGCGCCAGAAGCGGAAAAAGTGGTGGGAAAGCCTTCCTTTGAGTCCTAGGCGTGATATTCAAGGAGTTTTAGTGGCCTGAGACGAGTTTCGCAAGTCTCCCTTTGCCAGTAAGCAAAAAGGGACCAAAAGAGACCAAAACTAGAACTTGGATCCAAAGGCGCCAGAAAGTGCCAGAAGGGGAGAAGGTGGTGAGAAATCCTTCCTTTGAGGTCTAGGAGTGATATTCAAGGAGTTTCAGTGGCCTGAGACGAGTTTCGCAAGTCTCCCTTTGCCAGTAAGCAAAAAGGGACCAAAAGAGACCAAAACTATAACTTGGGTACAAAGGCACCAGAAAGTGCCAGAACGTGAGAAGGTGGTGGGAAAGCCTTCCTTTGAGTCCTAGGCGTGATATTCAAAGAGTTTTAGTGGCCTGAGACGAGTTTCGCAAGTCTCCCTTTGCGAGTAAGCAAAAAGGGACCAAAAGAGACCAAAACTGGAACTTGGGTCCAAAGGCACCAGAAAGTGCCAGAAGGGGAGAAGGTGGTGAGAAATCCTTCCTTTGAGTTCTAGGAGTGATATTCAAGGAGTTTCAGTGGCTTGAGACGAGTTTCGCACGTCTTCCTTTGCCGGTAAGCAAAAGGGAACCAAAAGAGACCAAAACTAGAACTTGGGTCCAAAGGCACCAGAAAGTGCCAGAACGTGAGAAGGTGGTGGGAAAGCCTTCCTTTGAGTCCTAGGCGTGATATTCAAGGAGTTTTAGTGGCCTGAGACGAGTTTCGCAAGTCTCCCTTTGCCAGTAAGCAAAAAGGGACCAAAAGAGACCAAAACTGGAACTTGGGTCCAAAGGCGCCAGAAAGTGCCAGAAGCGGAAAAAGTGGTGAGAAAGCCTTCCTTTGTGTCTTCGGAGTGATATTCAAGGAGTTTCAGTGGTTTGAGACGAGTTTCGCACGACTTCCTTTGCCGGTAAGCAAAAGGGACCAAAAGAGACCAAAACTGGAACTTGGGTCCAAAGGCGCCAGAAAGTGCCAGAAGGGGAGAAGGTGGTGAGAAATCCTTCCTTTGAGTTCTAGGAGTGATATTCAAGGAGTTTCAGTGGCTTGAGACGAGTTTCGCACGTCTTCCTTTGCCGGTAAGCAAAAGGGAACCAAAAGAGACCAAAACTGGAACTTGGGTCCAAAGGCACCAGAAAGTGCCAGAACGTGAGAAGGTGGTGGGAAAGCCTTCCTTTGAGTCCTAGGCGTGATATTCAAGGAGTTTTAGTGGCCTGAGACGAGTTTCGCAAGTCTCCCTTTGCTAGTAAGCAAAAAGGGACCAAAAGAGACCAAAACTGGAACTTGGGTCCAAAGGCGCCAGAAAGTGCCAGAAGGGGAGAAGGTGGTGAGAAATCCTTCCTTTGAGTTCTAGGAGTGATATTCAAGAAGTTTCAGTGGCTTGAGACGAGTTTCGCACGTCTTCCTTTGCCGGTAAGCAAAAAGGAACCAAAAGAGACCAAAACTAGAACTTGGGTCCAAAGGCACCAGAAAGTGCCAGAACGTGAGAAGGTGGTGAGAAAGCCTTCCTTTGAGTCCTAGGAGTGATATTCAAGGAGTTTTAGTGGCCTGAGACGAGTTTCGCAAGTCTCCCTTTGCCAGTAAGCAAAAAGGGACCAAAAGAGACCAAAACTAGAACTTAGGTCCAAATGTGCCAGAAAGTGACAGATAGGGAGAAGGTGGTGAGAAATCCTTCCTTTGAGTTCTAGGAGTGATATTCAAGGAGTTTTAGTGGCCTGAGACGAGTTTCGCACGTCTTCCTTTGCCGATAAGCAAAAGGGAACCAAAAGAGACCAAAACTAGAACTTGGGTCCAAAGGCACCAGAAAGTGCCAGAACGTGAGAAGGTGGTGGGAAAGCCTTCCTTTGAGTCCTAGGCGTGATATTCAAAGAGTTTTAGTGGCCTGAGACGAGTTTCGCAAGTCTCCCTTTGCCAGTAAGCAAAAAGGGACCAAAAGAGACCAAAACTAGAACTTGGGTCCAAAGGCGCCAGAAAGTGCCAGAAGGGGAGAAGGTGGTGAGAAATCCTTCCTTTGAGTTCTAGGAGTGATATTCAAGGAGTTTCAGTGGCTTGAGACGAGTTTCGCACGTCTTCCTTTGCCGGTAAGCAAAAGGGAACCAAAAGAGACCAAAACTAGAACTTGGGTCCAAAGGCACCAGAAAGTGCCAGAACGTGAGAAGGTGGTGGGAAAGCCTTCCTTTGAGTCCTAGGCGTGATATTCAAGGAGTTTTAGTGGCCTGAGACGAGTTTCGCAAGTCTCCCTTTGCCAGTAAGCAAAAAGGGACCAAAAGAGACCAAAACTAGAACTTGGGTCCAAAGGCGCCAGAAAGTGCCAAAACGTGAGAAGGTGGTGAGAAATCCTTCCTTTGAGTTCTAGGAGTGATATTCAAGGAGTTTCAGTGGCTTGAGACGAGTTTCGCACGTCTTCCTTTGCCGGTAAGCAAAAGGGAACCAAAAGAGACCAAAACTAGAACTTGGGTCCAAAGGCACCAGAAAGTGCCAGAACGTGAGAAGGTGGTGGGAAAGCCTTCCTTTGAGTCCTAGGCGTGATATTCAAGGAGTTTTAGTGGCCTGAGACGAGTTTCGCAAGTCTCCCTTTGCCAGTAAGCAAAAAGGGACCAAAAGAGACCAAAACTAGAACTTGGGTCCAAAGGCGCCAGCAAGTGCCAGAAGCGGAAAAAGTGGTGAGAAAGCCTTCCTTTGTGTCTTCGGAGTGATATTCAAGGAGTTTCAGTGGCCTGACACGAGTTTCGCACGACTTCCTTTGCCGGTAAGCAAAAAGGGACCAAAAGAGACCAAAACTAGAACTTGGGTCCAAAGGTGCCAAAAAGTGACAGAAGGGGAGAAGGTGGTGAGAAATCCTTCCTTTGAGTTCTAGGAGTGATATTCAAGGTGTTTCAGTGGCTTGAGACGAGTTTCGCACGTCTTCCTTTGTTATTAAGGAAAAGGGAACTAAAAGAGACCAAAACCGGAACTTGGGTCCAAAGGCACCAGAAAGTGCCAGAACGTGAGAAGGTGGTGGGAAAGCCTTCCTTTGAGTCCTAGGCGTGATATTCAACGAGTTTTAGTTGCCTGAGACGAGTTTCGCAAGTCTCCCTTTGCCAGTAAGCAAAAAAGGACCAAAAGAGACCAAAACTAGAACTTCGGTACAAAGGCGCCAGAAAGTGCCACAAGCGGAAAAAGTGGTCAGAAAGCCTTCCTTTGTGTCTTCGGAGTGATATTCAACGAGTTTCAGTGGCCTGAGACGAGTTTCGCACGACTTCCTTTGCCGGTAAGCAAAAAGGGACCAAAAGAGACCAAAACTAGAACTTGGGTCCAAAGGTGCCAAAAAGTTACAGAAGGGGAGAAGGTGGTGAGAAATCCTTCCTTTGAGTTTTAGGAGTGATATTCAAGGAGTTTCAGTGGCTTGAGACGAGTTTCGCACGTCTTCCTTTGCCGGTAAGCAAAAGGGAACCAAAAGAGACCAAAACTAGAACTTGGCTCCAAAGGCACCAGAAAGTGCCAGAACGTGAGAAGGTGGTGGGAAAGCCTTCCTTTGAGTCCATGGCGTGATATTCAAAGAGTTTTAGTGGCCTGAGATGAGTTTCGCAAGTCTACCTTTGCCAGTAAGCAAAAAGGGACCAAAAGAGACCAAAACTGGAACTTGGGTCCAAAGGCGCCAGAAAGGGAGAAGGTGGTGAGAAATCCTTCCTTTGAGTTCTAGGAGTGATATTCAAGGAGTTTCAGTGGCTTGAGACGAGTTTCGCACGACTTCCTTTGCCGGGAAGCAAAAAGGGACCAAAACTAGAACTTGGGTCCAAAGGCACCAGAAAGTGCCAGAACGTGAGAAAGTGGTGGAAAAGCCTTCCTTTGAGTCCTAGGCGTGATATTCAAAGAGTTTTAGTGGCCTGAGACGAGTTTCGCAAGTCTCCTTTTGCCAGTAAGCAAAAAAGGACCAAAAAAGACCAAAACTGGAACTTGGGTCCAAAGGCGCCAGAAAGTGCCAGAAAGGGAGAAGGTGGTGAGAAATCCTTCCTTTGAGTTCTAGGAGTGATATTCAAGGAGTTTCAGTGACCTGAGACGAGTTTCGCAAGTCTCCCTTTGACAGTAAACAAAAAGTGACCAAAAGAGACCAAAACTGGAACTTGGGTCCCAAGGCGCCAGAAAGTGCCAGAAGGGAGAAGGTGGTGAGAAATCCTTCCTTTGAGTTCTAGGAGTGATATTCAAGGAGTTTCAGTGGCTTGAGACGAGTTTCGCACGTCTTCCTTTGCCGGTAAGCAAAAGGGAACCAAAAGAGACCAAAACTAGAACTTGGGTCCAAAGGCACCAGAAAGTGCCAGAACGTGAGAAGGTGGTGGGAAAGCCTTCCTTTGAGTCCTAGGCGTGATATTCAAAGAGTTTTAGTGGCCTGAGACGAGTTTCGCAAGTCACCCTTTGCCAGTAAGCAAAAAGGGACCAAAAGAGACCAAAACTGGAACTTGGGTCCAAAGGCGCCAGAAAGTGCCAGAAGGGGAGAAGGTGGTGAGAAATCCTTCCTTTGAGTTCTAGGAGTGATATTCAAGGAGTTTCAGTGGCTTGAGACGAGTTTCGCACGTCTTCCTTTGCCGGTAAGCAAAAGGGAACCAAAAGAGACCAAAACTAGAACTTGGGTCCAAAGGCACCGTAAAGTGCCGTAACGTGAGAAGGTGGTGGGAAAGCCTTCCTTTGAGTCCTAGGCGTGATATTCAAGGAGTTTTAGTGGCCTGAGACGAGTTTCGCAAGTCTCCCTTTGGTAGTAAGCAAAAAGGGACCAAAAGAGACCAAAACTAGAACTTGGGTCCAAAGGCGCCAGCAAGTGCCAGAAGGGGAGAAGGTGGTGAGAAATCCTTCCTTTGAGTTCTAGGAGTGATATTCAAGGAGTTTCAGTGGCTTGAGACGAGTTTCGCACGTCTTCCTTTGCCATTAAGCAAAAGGGAACCAAAAGCGACCAAAACTAGAACTTGGGTCCAAAGGCACCAGAAAGTGCCAGAACGTGAGAAGGTGGTGGGAAAGCCTTCCTTTGAGTCCTAGGCGTGATATTCAAGGAGGTTTAGTGGCCTGAGACGAGTTTCGCAAGTCTCCCTTTGCCAGTAAGCAAAAAGGGACCAAAAGAGACCAAAACTAGAACTTGGGTCCAAAGGCGCCAGCAAGTGCCAGAAGCGGAAAAAGTGGTGAGAAAGCCTTCCTTTGTGTCTTCGGAGTGATATTCAAGGAGTTCCAGTGGCCTGACACGAGTTTCGGACGACTTCCTTTGCCGGTAAGCAAAAAGGGACCAAAACAGACCAAAACTAGAACTTGGGTCCAAAGGTGCCAAAAAGTGACAGAAGGGGAGAAGGTGGTGAGAAATCCTTCCTTTGAGTTCTAGGAGTGATATTCAAGGAGTTTCAGTGGCTTGAGACGAGTTTCGCACGTCTTCCTTTGCCGTTAAGCAAAAGGGAACCAAAAGCGACCAAAACTAGAACTTGGGTCCAAAGGCACCAGAAAGTGCCAGAACGTGAGAAGGTGGTGGGAAAGCCTTCCTTTGAGTCCTAGGCGTGATATTCAACGAGTTTTAGTGGCCTGAGACGAGTTTCGCAAGTCTCCCTTTGCCAGTAAGCAAAAAAGGACCAAAAGAGACCAAAACTAGAATTTCGGTACAAAGGCGCCAGAAAGTGCCACAAGCGGAAAAAGTAGTCAGAAAGCCTTCCTTTGTGTCTTCGGAGTGATATTCAACGAGTTTCAGTGGCCTGAGACGAGTTTCGGACGCATGCTTTGCCGGTTAGCAAAAAGGGACCAAAACTAGAACTTGGGTCCAAAGGTGCCAAAAAGTTACAGAAGGGGAGAAGGTGGTGAGAAATCCTTCCTTTGAGTTTTAGGAGTGATATTCAAGGAGTTTCAGTGGCTTGAGACGAGTTTCGCACGTCTTCCTTTGCTGGTAAGCAAAAGGGAACCAAAAGAGACCAAAACTAGAACTTGGCTCCAAAGGCACCAGAAAGTGCCAGAACGTGAGAAGGTGGTGGGAAAGCCTTCCTTTGAGTCCATGGCGTGATATTCAAAGAGTTTTAGTGGCCTGAGATGAGTTTCGAAAGTCTACCTTTGCCAGTAAGCAAAAAGGGACCAAAAGAGACCAAAACTTGAACTTGGGTCCAAAGGCGCCAGAAAGGGAGAAGGTGGTGAGAAATCCTTCCTTTGAGTTCTAGGAGTGATACTCAAGGAGTTTCAGTGGCTTGAGACGAGTTTCGCACGACTTCCTTTGCCGGGAAGCAAAAAGGGACCAAAACTAGAACTTGGGTCCAAAGGCACCAGAAAGTGCCAGAACGTGAGAAAGTGGTGGAAAAGCCTTCCTTTGAGTCCTAGGCGTGATATTCAAAGAGTTTTAGTGGCCTGAGATGAGTTTCGCAAGTCACCTTTTGCCAGTAAGCAAAAAAGGACCAAAAAAGACCAAAACTGGAACTTGGGTCCAAAGGCGCCAGAAAGTGCCAGAAAGGGAGAAGGTGGTGAGAAATCCTTCCTTTGAGTTCTAGGAGTGATATTCAAGGAGTTTCAGTGACCTGAGACGAGTTTCGCAAGTCTCCCTTTGACAGTAAACAAAAAGTGACCAAAAGAGACCAAAACTGGAACTTGGGTCCCAAGGCGCCAGAAAGTGCCAGAAGGGGAGAAGGTGGTGAGAAATCCTTCCTTTGAGTTCTAGGAGTGATATTCAAGGAGTTTCAGTGGCTTGAGACGAGTTTCGCACGTCTTCCTTTGCCGGTAAGCAAAAGGGAACCAAAAGCGACCAAAACTGGAATTTGGGTCCAAAGGCACCAGAAAGTGCCAGAACGTGAGAAGGTGGTGGGAAAGCCTTCCTTTGAGTCCTAGGCGTGATATTCAAGGAGGTTTAGTGGCCTCAGACGAGTTTCGCAAGTATCCCTTTGCCAGTAAGCAAAAAGGGACCAAAAGAGACCAAAACTAGAACTTGGGTCCAAAGGCGCCAGCAAGTGCCAGAAGCAGAAAAAGTGGTGAGAAAGCCTTCCTTTGTGTCTTCGGAGTGATATTCAAGGAGTTTCAGTGGCCTGACACGAGTTTCGCACGACTTCCTTTGCCGGTAAGCAAAAAGAGACCAAAACTAGAACTTGGGTCCAAAGGTGCCAAAAAGTGACAAAAGGGGAGAAGGTGGTGAGAAATCCTTCCTTTGAGTTCTAGGAGTGATATTCAAGGTGTTTCAGTGGCTTGAGACGAGTTTCGCACGTCTTCCTTTGCTGGTAAGCAAAAGGGAACTAAAAGAGACCAAAACTGGAACTTGGGTCCAAAGGCACCAGAAAGTGCCAGAACGTGAGAAGGTGGTGGGAAAGCCTTCCTTTGAGTCCTAGGCGTGATATTCTAGGAGGTTTAGTGGCCTGAGACGAGTTTCGCAAGTCTCCCTTTGCCAGTAAGCAAAAAGGGACCAAAAGAGACCAAAACTAGAACTTGGGTCCAAAGGCGCCAGCAAGTGCCAGAAGCGGAAAAAGTGGTGAGAAAGCCTTCCTTTGTGTCTTCGGAGTGATATTCAAGGAGTTTCAGTGGCCTGACACGAGTTTCGCACGACTTCCTTTGCCGGTAAGCAAAAAGAGACCAAAACTAGAACTTGGGTCCAAAGGTGCCAAAAAGTGACAGAAGGGGAGAAGGTGGTGAGAAATCCTTTCTTTGAGTTCTAGGAGTGATATTCAAGGTGTTTCAGTGGCTTGAGACGAGTTTCGCACGTCTTCCTTTGCTGGTAAGCAAAAGGGAACTAAAAGAGACCAAAACTGGAACTTGGGTCCAAAGGCACCAGAAAGTGCCAGAATGTGAGAAGGTGGTGGGAAAGCCTTCCTTTGAGTCCTAGGCGTGATATTCAACGAGTTTTAGTGGCCTGAGACGAGTTTCGCAAGTCTCCCTTTGCCAGTAAGCAAAAAAGGACCAAAAGAGACCAAAACTAGAACTTCGGTACAAAGGCGCCAGAAAGTGCCACAAGCGGAAAAAGTGGTCAGAAAGCCTTCCTTTGTGTCTTCGGAGTGATATTCAACGAGTTTCAGTGGCCTGAGACGAGTTTCGCACGCATCCTTTGCCGGTAAGCAAAAAGGGACCAAAACTAGAACTTGGGTCCAAATGTGCCAAAAAGTTACAGAAGGGGAGAAGGTGGTGAGAAATCCTCCCTTTGTGTTTTAGGAGTGATATTCAAGGAGTTTCAGTGGCTTGAGACGAGTTTCGCACGTCTTCCTTTGCCGGTAAGCAAAAGGGAACCAAAAGAGACCAAAACTAGAACTTGGCTCCAAAGGCACCAGAAAGTGCCAGAACGTGAGAAGGTGGTAGGAAAGCCTTCCTTTGAGTCCATGGCGTGATATTCAAAGAGTTTTAGTGGCCTGAGATGAGTTTTGCAAGTCTCCCTTTGCCAGTAAGCAAAAGGGGACCAAAAGAGACCAAAACTGGAACTTGGGTCCAAAGGCGCCAAAAAGTGCCAGAAGGGGAGAAGGTGGTGAGAAATCCTTCCTTTGAGTTCTAGGAGTGATATTCAAGGAGTTTCAGTGGCTTGAGACGAGTTTCGCACGACTTCCTTTGCCGGTAAGCAAAAAGGGACCAAAACTAGAACTTGGGTCCAAAGGCGCCAGAAAGTGCCAGAAGGGGAGAAGGTGGTGAGAAATACTTCCTTTGAGTTCTAGGAGTGATATTCAAGGAGTTTCAGTGGCTTGAGACGAGTTTCGCACGTCTTCCTTTGCCGGTAAGCAAAAGGGAACCAAAAGAGACCAAAACTAGAACTTGGGTCCAAAGACACCAGAAAGTGCCAGAACGTGAGAAGGTGGTGGAAAAGCCTTCCTTTGAGTCCTAGGCGTGATATTCAAAGAGTTTTAGTGGCCTGAGACGAGTTTCGCAAGTCTCCCGTTGCCAGTAAGCAAAAAATAACCAAAAGAGACCAAAATTGGAACTTGGGTCCAAAGGCGCCAGAAAGTGCCAGAAGGGGAGAAGGTGGTGAGAAATCCTTCCTTTGAGTTCTAGGAGTGATATTCAAGGAGTTTCAGTGGCTTGAGACGAGTTTCGCACGTCTTCCTTTGCCGGTAAGCAAAAGGGAACCAAAAGAGACCAAAACTAGAACTTGGCTCCAAAGGCACCAGAAAGTGCCAGAACGTGAGAAGGTGGTAGGAAAGCCTTCCTTTGAGTCCATGGCGTGATATTCAAAGAGTTTTAGTGGCCTGAGATGAGTTTTGCAAGTCTCCCCTTGCCAGTAAGCAAAAGGGGACCAAAAGAGACCAAAACTGGAACTTGGGTCCAAAGGCGCCAAAAAGTGCCAGAAGGGGAGAAGGTGGTGAGAAATCCTTCCTTTGAGTTCTAGGAGTGATATTCAAGGAGTTTCAGTGGCTTGAGACGAGTTTCGCACGACTTCCTTTGCCGGTAAGCAAAAAGGGACCAAAACTAGAACTTGGGTCCAAAGGCGCCAGAAAGTGCCAGAAGGGGAGAAGGTGGTGAGAAATCCTTCCTTTGAGTTCTAGGAGTGATATTCAAGGAGTTTCAGTGGCTTGAGACGAGTTTCGCACGTCTTCCTTTGCCGGTAAGCAAAAGGGAACCAAAAGAGACCAAAACTAGAACTTGGGTCCAAAGGCACCAGAAAGTGCCAGAACGTGAGAAGGTGGTGGAAAAGCCTTCCTTTGAGTCCTAGGCGTGATATTCAAAGAGTTTTAGTGGCCTGAGACGAGTTTCGCAAGTCTCCCGTTGCCAGTAAGCAAAAAATAACCAAAAGAGACCAAAATTGGAACTTGGGTCCAAAGGCGCCAGAAAGTGCCAGAACGTGAGAAGCTGGTGGGAAAGCCTTCCTTTGAGTCCTAGGCGTGATATTCAAGGAGGTTTAGTGGCCTCAGACGAGTTTCGCAAGTATCCCTTTGCCAGTAAGCAAAAAGGGACCAAAAGAGACCAAAACTAGAACTTGGGTCCAAAGGCGCCAGCAAGTGCCAGAAGCAGAAAAAGTGGTGAGAAAGCCTTCCTTTGTGTCTTCGGAGTGATATTCAAGGAGTTTCAGTGGCCTGACACGAGTTTCGCACGACTTCCTTTGCCGGTAAGCAAAAAGAGACCAAAACTAGAACTTGGGTCCAAAGGTGCCAAAAAGTGACAAAAGGGGAGAAGGTGGTGAGAAATCCTTCCTTTGAGTTCTAGGAGTGATATTCAAGGTGTTTCAGTGGCTTGAGACGAGTTTCGCACGTCTTCCTTTGCCGGTAAGCAAAAGGGAACCAAAAGCGACCAAAACTAGAACGTGGGTCCAAAGGCACCAGCAAGTGCCAGAACGTGAGAAGGTGGTGGGAAAGCCTTCCTTTGAGTCCTAGGCGTGATATTCAAGGAGTTTTAGTGGCCTGAGACGAGTTTCGCAAGTCTCCCTTTGCTAGTAAGCAAAAAGGGACCAAAAGAGACCAAAACTAGAACTTGGGTCCAAAGGCGCCACCAAGTGCCAGAAGCGGAAAAAGTGGTGAGAAATCCTTCCTTTGTGTCTTCGGAGTGATATTCAAGGAGTTTCAGTGGTCTGACACGAGTTTCGCACGACTTCCTTTACCGGTAAGCAAAAAGGGACCAAAAGAGACCAAAACTAGAACTTGGGTCCAAAGGTGCCAAAAAGTGACAGAAGGGGAGAAGGTGGTGAGAAATCCTTGCTTTGAGTTCTAGGAGTGATATTCAAGGTGTTTCAGTGGCTTGAGACGAGTTTCGCACGTCTTCCTTTGCTGGTAAGCAAAAGGGAACTAAAAGAGACCAAAACCGGAACTTGGGTCCAAAGGCACCAGAAAGTGCCAGAACATGAGAAGGTGGTGGAAAAACCTTCCTTTGAGTCCTAGGCGTGATATTCAAAGAGTTTTAGTGGCCTGAGACGAGTTTCGGAAGTCTCCCTTTGCCAGTAAGCAAAAAGGGACCAAAACTAGAACTTGGCTCCAAAGGCACCAGAAAGTGCCAGAACGTGAGAAGGTGGTGGGAAAGCCTTCCTTTGAGTCCTAGGCGTGATATTCAAGGAGTTTTAGTGGCCTGAGACGAGTTTCGCAAGTCTCCCTTTGCCAGTAAGCAAAAAGGGACCAAAAGAGACCAAAACTAGAACTTGGGTCCAAAGGCGCCAGCAAGTGCCAGAAGCGGAAAAAGTGGTGAGAAAGCCTTCCTTTGTGTCTTCGGAGTGATATTCAAGGAGTTTCAGTGGCCTGATACGAGTTTCGCACGACTTCCTTTGCCGGTAAGCAAAAAGGGACCAAAAGAGACCAAAACTAGAACTTGGGTCCAAAGGTGCCAAAAAGTTACAGAAGGGGAGAAGGTGGTGAGAAATCCTTCCTTTGAGTTCTAGGAGTCATATTCAAGGTGTTTCAGTAGCTTAAGACGAGTTTCGCACGTCTTCCTTTGCCGGTAAGCAAAAGGGAACCAAAAGAGACCAAAACTAGAACTTGGCTCCAAAGGCACCAGAAAGTGCCATAACGTGAGAAGGTGGTGGGAAAGCCTTCCTTTGGTCCATGGCGTGATATTCAAAGAGTTTTAGTGGCCTGAGATGAGTTTCGCAAGTCTCCCTTTGCCAGTAAGCAAAAAGGGACCAAAAGAGACCAAAACTGGAACTTCGGTCCAAAGGTGCCAGAATGTGCCAGAAGGGGAGAAGGTGGTGAGAAATCCTTCCTTTGAGTTCTAGGAGTGATATTCAACGAGTTTCAGTGGCTTGAGACGAGTTTCGCACGACTTCCTTTGCCGGTAAGCAAAAAGGGACCAAAACTAGAACTTGGGTCCAAAGGTGCCAAAAAGTGACAGAAAGGGAGAAGGTGGTGAGAAATCCTTCCTTTGAGTTCTACGAGTGATATTCAAGAAGTTTCAGTTGCTTGAGACAAGTTTCGCACGACTTCCTTTGACGGTAAGCAAAAAGGAACCAAAAGAGACCAAAACTAGAACTTCGGTTCAAAGGCGCCAGAAAGCGCCAGAAGCGGAAAAAGTGGTGAGAAAGCCTTCCTTTGGGTCTTCGGAGTGATATTCAAGGAGTTTCAGTGGCCTGAGACGAGTTTCGCATGACCTTCTTTGCCGGTAAGCAAAAAGGGACCAAAACTAGAACTTGGGTCCAAAGGTGCCAAAAAGTGACAGAAAGGGAGAAGGTGGTGAGAAATCCTTCCTTTGAGTTCTAGGAGTGATATTCAAGAAGTTTCAGTGGCTTCAGACGAGTTTCGCACGTCTTCCATTGCCGGTAAACAAAAGGGAACCAAAAGAGACCAAAACTGGAACTTGGGTACAAAGGCACCAGAAAGTGCCAGAACGTGAGAAGGTGGTGGGAAAGCCTTCCTTTGAGTCCTAGGCGTGATATTCAAAGAGTTTTAGTGGCCTGGGACGAGTTTCGCAAGTCACCCTTTTCCAGTAAGCAAAAAGGGACCAAAAGAGAGCAAAACTGGAACTTGGGTCCAAAGGCGCCAGAAAGTGCCAGAAGGGGAGAAGGTGGTGAGAAATCCTTCCTTTGAGTTCTAGGAGTGATATTCAAGGAGTTTCAGTGGCTTGAGACGAGTTTCGCACGTCTTCCTTTGCCGGTAAGCAAAAGGGAACCAAAAGCGACCAAAACTAGAACTTGGGTCCAAAGGCACCAGAAAGTGCCAGAACGTGAGAAGGTGGTGGGAAAGCCTTCCTTTGAGTCCTAGGCGTGATATTCAAGGAGGTTTAGTGGCCTGAGACGAGTTTCGCAAGTCTCCCTTTGGTAGTAAGCAAAAAGGGACCAAAAGAGACCAAAACTAGAACTTGGGTCCAAAGGCGCCAGCAAGTGCCAGAAGGGGAGAAGGTGGTGAGAAATCCTTCCTTTGAGTTCTAGGAGTGATATTCAAGGAGTTTCAGTGGCTTGAGACGAGTTTCGCACGTCTTCCTTTGCCGTTAAGCAAAAGGGAACCAAAAGCGACCAAAACTAGAACTTGGGTCCAAAGGCACCAGAAAGTGCCAGAACGTGAGAAGGTGGTGGGAAAGCCTTCCTTTGAGTCCTAGGCGTGATATTCAAGGAGGTTTAGTGGCCTGAGACGAGTTTCGCAAGTCTCCCTTTGCCAGTAAGCAAAAAGGGACCAAAAGAGACCAAAACTAGAACTTGGGTCCAAAGGCGCCAGCAAGTGCCAGAAGCGGAAAAAGTGGTGAGAAAGCCTTCCTTTGTGTCTTCGGAGTGATATTCAAGGAGTTCCAGTGGCCTGACACGAGTTTAGCACGACTTCCTTTGCCGGTAAGCAAAAAGGGACCAAAACAGACCAAAACTAGAACTTGGGTCCAAAGGTGCCAAAAAGTGACAGAAGGGGAGAAGGTGGTGAGAAATCCTTTCTTTGAGTTCTAGGAGTGATATTCAAGGTGTTTCAGTGGCTTGAGACGAGTTTCGCACGTCTTCCTTTGCTGGTAAGCAAAAGGGAACTAAAAGAGACCAAAACTGGAACTTGGGTCCAAAGGCACCAGAAAGTGCCAGAACGTGAGAAGGTGGTGGGAAAGCCTTCCTTTGAGTCCTAGGCGTGATATTCAACGAGTTTTAGTGGCCTGAGACGAGTTTCGCAAGTCTCCCTTTGCCAGTAAGCAAAAAAGGACCAAAAGAGACCAAAACTAGAATTTCGGTACAAAGGCGCCAGAAAGTGCCACAAGCGGAAAAAGTAGTCAGAAAGCCTTCCTTTGTGTCTTCGGAGTGATATTCAACGAGTTTCAGTGGCCTGAGACGAGTTTCGGACGCATGCTTTGCCGGTTAGCAAAAAGGGACCAAAACTAGAACTTGGGTCCAAAGGTGCCAAAAAGTTACAGAAGGGGAGAAGGTGGTGAGAAATCCTTCCTTTGAGTTTTAGGAGTGATATTCAAGGAGTTTCAGTGGCTTGAGACGAGTTTCGCACGTCTTCCTTTGCTGGTAAGCAAAAGGGAACCAAAAGAGACCAAAACTAGAACTTGGCTCCAAAGGCACCAGAAAGTGCCAGAACGTGAGAAGGTGGTGGGAAAGCCTTCCTTTGAGTCCATGGCGTGATATTCAAAGAGTTTTAGTGGCCTGAGATGAGTTTCGAAAGTCTACCTTTGCCAGTAAGCAAAAAGGTACCAAAAGAGACCAAAACTGGAACTTGGGTCCAAAGGCGCCAGAAAGGGAGAAGGTGGTGAGAAATCCTTCCTTTG
This sequence comes from Abrus pulchellus subsp. cantoniensis, assembly GCA_024086825.1. Lineage (NCBI taxonomy): Eukaryota > Viridiplantae > Streptophyta > Magnoliopsida > Fabales > Fabaceae > Abrus > Abrus pulchellus. Next base: position 53,987 of record JAKRVW010000002.1, read on the forward strand.
AGTTCTAGGAGTGATATTCAAGGAGTTTCAGTGGCTTGAGACGAGTTTCGCACGACTTCCTTTGCCGGGAAGCAAAAAGGGACCAAAACTAGAACTTGGGTCCAAAGGCACCAGAAAGTGCCAGAACGTGAGAAAGTGGTGGAAAAGCCTTCCTTTGAGTCCTAGGCGTGATATTCAAAGAGTTTTAGTGGCCTGAGACGAGTTTCGCAAGTCTCCTTTTGCCAGTAAGCAAAAAAGGACCAAAAAAGACCAAAACTGGAACTTGGGTCCAAAGGCGCCAGAAAGTGCCAGAAAGGGAGAAGGTATTGAGAAATCCTTCCTTTGAGTTCTAGGAGTGATATTCAAGGAGTTTCAGTGACCTGAGACGAGTTTCGCAAGTCTCCCTTTGCCAGTAAACAAAAAGTGACCAAAAGAGACCAAAACTGGAACTTGGGTCCAAAGGCGCCAGAAAGTGCCAGAAGGGGAGAAGGTGGTGAGAAATCCTTCCTTTGAGTTCTAGGAGTGATATTCAAGGAGTTTCAGTGGCTTGAGACGAGTTTCGCACGTCTTCCTTTGCCGGTAAGCAAAAGGGAACCAAAAGCGACCAAAACTGGAACTTGGGTCCAAAGGCACCAGAAAGTGCCAGAACGTGAGAAGGTGGTGGGAAAGCCTTCCTTTGAGTCCTAGGCGTGATATTCAAGGAGGTTTAGTGGCCTCAGACGAGTTTCGCAAGTCTCCCTTTGCCAGTAAGCAAAAAGGGACCAAAAGAGACCAAAACTAGAACTTGGGTCCAAAGGCGCCAGCAAGTGCCAGAAGCGGAAAAAGTGGTGAGAAAGCCTTCCTTTGTGTCTTCGGAGTGATATTCAAGGAGTTTCAGTGGCCTGACACGAGTTTCGCACGATTTCCTTTGCCGGTAAGCAAAAAGAGACCAAAACTAGAACTTGGGTCCAAAGGTGCCAAAAAGTGACAAAAGGGGAGAAGGTGGTGAGAAATCCTTCCTTTGAGTTCTAGGAGTGATATTCAAGGTGTTTCAGTGGCTTGAGACGAGTTTCGCACGTCTTCCTTTGCTGGTAAGCAAAAGGGAACTAAAAGAGACCAAAACTGGAACTTGGGTCCAAAGGCACCAGAAAGTGCCAGAACGTGAGAAGGTGGTGGGAAAGCCTTCCTTTGAGTCCTAGGCGTGATATTCTAGGAGGTTTAGTGGCCTGAGACGAGTTTCGCAAGTCTCCCTTTGCCAGTAAGCAAAAAGGGACCAAAAGAGACCAAAACTGGAACTTGGGTCCAAAGGCGCCAGAAAGTGCCAGAAGCGGAAAAAGTGGTGAGAAAGCCTTCCTTTGTGTCTTCGGAGTGATATTCAAGGAGTTTTAGTGGCCTGAGACGAGTTTTGCAAGTCTCCCTTTGCCAGTAAGCAAAAAGGGACCAAAACTAGAACTTGGGTCCAAAGGTGCCAAAAAGTGACAGAAGGGGAGAAGGTGGTGAGAAATCCTTCCTTTGAGTTCTAGGAGTGATATTCAAGGTGTTTCAGTGGCTTGAGACGAGTTTCGCACGTCTTCCTTTGCTGGTAAGCAAAAGGGAACCAAAAGAGACCAAAACTGGAACTTGGGTCCAAAGGCACCAGAAAGTGCCAGAACGTGAGAAGGTGGTGGGAAAGCCTTCCTTTGAGTCCTAGGCGTGATATTCAACGAGTTTTAGTGGCCTGAGACGAGTTTCGCAAGTCTCCCTTTGCCAGTAAGCAAAAAAGGACCAAAAGAGACCAAAACTAGAACTTGGGTCCAAAGGCGCCAGAAAGTGCCAGAAGCGGAAAAAGTGGTGAGAAAGCCTTCCTTTGTGTCTTCGGAGTGATATTCAAGGAGTTTCAGTGGCCTGAGACGAGTTTCGCACGACTTCCTTTGCCGGTAAGCAAAAAGGGACCAAAACAGACCAAAACTAGAACTTGGGTCCAAAGGTGCCAAAAAGTGACAGAAGGGGAGAAGGTGGTGAGAAATCCTTTCTTTGAGTTCTAGGAGTGATATTCAAGGTGTTTCAGTGGCTTGAGACGAGTTTCGCACGTCTTCCTTTGCTGGTAAGCAAAAGGGAACTAAAAGAGACCAAAACTGGAACTTGGGTCCAAAGGCACCAGAAAGTGCCAGAACGTGAGAAGGTGGTGGGAAAGCCTTCCTTTGAGTCCTAGGCGTGATATTCAACGAGTTTTAGTGGCCTGAGACGAGTTTCGCAAGTCTCCCTTTGCCAGTAAGCAAAAAAGGACCAAAAGAGACCAAAACTAGAATTTCGGTACAAAGGCGCCAGAAAGTGCCACAAGCGGAAAAAGTAGTCAGAAAGCCTTCCTTTGTGTCTTCGGAGTGATATTCAACGAGTTTCAGTGGCTTGAGACGAGTTTCGCACGTCTTCCTTTGCCGGTAAGCAAAAGGGAAGCAAAAGGGACCAAAACTATAACTTGGGTCCAAAGGTGCCAAAAAGTTACAGAAGGGGAGAAGGTGGTGAGAAATCCTTCCTTTGAGTTTTAGGAGTGATATTCAAGGAGTTTCAGTGGCTTGAGACGAGTTTCGCACGTCTTCCTTTGCTGGTAAGCAAAAGGGAACCAAAAGAGACCAAAACTAGAACTTGGCTCCAAAGGCACCAGAAAGTGCCAGAACGTGAGAAGGTGGTGGGAAAGCCTTCCTTTGAGTCCATGGCGTGATATTCAAAGAGTTTTAGTGGCCTGAGATGAGTTTCGAAAGTCTACCTTTGCCAGTAAGCAAAAAGGTACCAAAAGAGACCAAAACTGGAACTTGGGTCCAAAGGCGCCAAAGAAGGGGAGAAGGTGGTGAGAAATCCTTCCTTTGAGTTCTAGGAGTGATATTCAAGGAGTTTCAGTGGCTTGAGACGAGTTTCGCACGACTTCCTTTGCTAGTAAGCAAAAAGGGACCAAAACTAGAACTTGGGTCCAAAGGCACCAGAAAGTGCCAGAACGTGAGAAAGTGGTGGAAAAGCCTTCCTTTGAGTCCTAGGCGTGATATTCAAAGAGTTTTAGTGGCCTGAGACGAGTTTCGCAAGTCTCCTTTTGCCAGTAAGCAAAAAAGGACCAAAAAAGACCAAAACTGGAACTTGGGTCCAAAGGCGCCAGAAAGTGCCAGAAAGGGAGAAGGTATTGAGAAATCCTTCCTTTGAGTTCTAGGAGTGATATTCAAGGAGTTTCAGTGACCTGAGACGAGTTTCGCAAGTCTCCCTTTGCCAGTAAACAAAAAGTGACCAAAAGAGACCAAAACTGGAACTTGGGTCCAAAGGCGCCAGAAAGTGCCAGAAGGGGAGAAGGTGGTGAGAAATCCTTCCTTTGAGTTCTAGGAGTGATATTCAAGGAGTTTCAGTGGCTTGAGACGAGTTTCGCACGTCTTCCTTTGCCGGTAAGCAAAAGGGAACCAAAAGCGACCAAAACTAGAACTTGGGTCCAAAGGCACCAGAAAGTGCCAGAACGTGAGAAGGTGGTGGGAAAGCCTTCCTTTGAGTCCTAGGCGTGATATTCAAGGAGGTTTAGTGGCCTGAGACGAGTTTCGCAAGTCTCCCTTTGCCAGTAAGCAAAAAGGGACCAAAAGAGACCAAAACTAGAACTTGGGTCCAAAGGCGCCAGCAAGTGCCAGAAGCGGAAAAAGTGGTGAGAAAGCCTTCCTTTGTGTCTTCGGAGTGATATTCATGGAGTTTCAGTGGCTCGAGACGAGTTTCGCAAGTCTTCCTTTGCCGGTAAGCAAAAGGGACCAAAAGAGACCAAAACTAGAACTTGGGTCCAAAGGTGCCAAAAAGTGACAGAAGGGGAGAAGGTGGTGAGAAATCCTTCCTTTGAGTTCTAGGAGTGATATTCAAGGTGTTTCAGTGGCTTGAGACGAGTTTCGCACGTCTTCCTTTGCTGGTAAGCAAAAGGGAACTAAAAGAGACCAAAACTGGAACTTGGGTCCAAAGGCACCAGAAAGTGCCAGAACGTGAGAAGGTGGTGGGAAAGCCTTCCTTTGAGTCCTAGGCGTGATATTCTAGGAGGTTTAGTGGCCTGAGACGAGTTTCGCAAGTCTCCCTTTGCCAGTAAGCAAAAAGGGACCAAAAGAGACCAAAACTAGAACTTGGGTCCAAAGGCGCCAGCAAGTGCCAGAAGCGGAAAAAGTGGTGAGAAAGCCTTCCTTTGTGTCTTCGGAGTGATATTCAAGGAGTTTCAGTGGCCTGACACGAGTTTTGCACGACTTCCTTTGCCGGTAAGCAAAAAGAGACCAAAACTAGAACTTGGGTCCAAAGGTGCCAAAAAGTGACAGAAGGGGAGAAGGTGGTGAGAAATCCTTTCTTTGAGTTCTAGGTGTGATATTCAAGGTGTTTCAGTGGCTTGAGACGAGTTTCGCACGTGTTCCTTTGCTGGTAAGCAAAAGGGAACTAAAAGAGACCAAAACTGGAACTTGGGTCCAAAGGCACCAGAAAGTGCCAGAATGTGAGAAGGTGGTGGGAAAGCCTTCCTTTGAGTCCTAGGCGTGATATTCAACGAGTTTTAGTGGCCTGAGACGAGTTTCGCAAGTCTCCCTTTGCCAGTAAGCAAAAAAGGACCAAAAGAGACCAAAACTAGAACTTCGGTACAAAGGCGCCAGAAAGTGCCACAAGCGGAAAAAGTGGTCAGAAAGCCTTCCTTTGTGTCTTCGGAGTGATATTCAACGAGTTTCAGTGGCCTGAGACGAGTTTCGCACGCATCCTTTGCCGGTAAGCAAAAAGGGACCAAAACTAGAACTTGGGTCCAAATGTGCCAAAAAGTTACAGAAGGGGAGAAGGTGGTGAGAAATCCTCCCTTTGTGTTTTAGGAGTGATATTCAAGGAGTTTCAGTGGCTTGAGACGAGTTTCGCACGTCTTCCTTTGCCGGTAAGCAAAAGGGAACCAAAAGAGACCAAAACTAGAACTTGGCTCCAAAGGCACCAGAAAGTGCCAGAACGTGAGAAGGTGGTAGGAAAGCCTTCCTTTGAGTCCATGGCGTGATATTCAAAGAGTTTTAGTGGCCTGAGATGAGTTTTGCAAGTCTCCCTTTGCCAGTAAGCAAAAGGGGACCAAAAGAGACCAAAACTGGAACTTGGGTCCAAAGGCGCCAAAAAGTGCCAGAAGGGGAGAAGGTGGTGAGAAATCCTTCCTTTGAGTTCTAGGAGTGATATTCAAGGAGTTTCAGTGGCTTGAGACGAGTTTCGCACGTCTTCCTTTGCCGGTAAGCAAAAAGGGACCAAAAGAGACCAAAACTAGAACTTGGGTCCAAAGGCGCCAGAAAGTGCCAGAAGGGGAGAAGGTGGTGAGAAATCCTTCCTTTGAGTTCTAGGAGTGATATTCAAGGAGTTTCAGTGGCTTGAGACGAGTTTCGCACGTCTTCCTTTGCCGGTAAGCAAAAGGGAACCAAAAGAGACCAAAACTAGAACTTGGGTCCAAAGGCACCAGAAAGTGCCAGAACGTGAGAAGGTGGTGGAAAAGCCTTCCTTTGAGTCCTAGGCGTGATATTCAAAGAGTTTTAGTGGCCTGAGACGAGTTTCGCAAGTCTCCCGTTGCCAGTAAGCAAAAAATAACCAAAAGAGACCAAAATTGGAACTTGGGTCCAAAGGCGCCAGAAAGTGCCAGAAGGGGAGAAGGTGGTGAGAAATCCTTCCTTTGAGTTCTAGCAGTGATATTCAAGGAGTTTCAGTGGCTTGAGACGAGTTTCGCACATCTTCCTTTGCCGGTAAGCAAAAGGGAACCAAAAGCGACCAAAACTAGAACTTGGGTCCAAAGGCACCAGCAAGTGCCAGAACGTGAGAAGGTGGTGGGAAAGCCTTCCTTTGAGTCCTAGGCGTGATATTCAAGGAGTTTTAGTGGCCTGAGACGAGATTCGCAAGTCTCCCTTTGCTAGTAAGCAAAAAGGGACCAAAAGAGACCAAAACTAGAACTTGGGTCCAAAGGCGCCACCAAGTGCCAGAAGCGGAAAAAGTGGTGAGCAATCCTTCCTTTGTGTCTTCGGAGTGATATTCAAGGAGTTTCAGTGGTCTGACACGAGTTTCGCACGACTTCCTTTGCCGGTAAGCAAAAAGGGACCAAAAGAGACCAAAACTAGAACTTGGGTCCAAAGGTGCCAAAAAGTGACAGAAGGGGAGAAGGTGGTGAGAAATCCTTGCTTTGAGTTCTAGGAGTGATATTCAAGGTGTTTCAGTGGCTTGAGACGAGTTTCGCACGTCTTCCTTTGCTGGTAAGCAAAAGGGAACTAAAAGAGACCAAAACCGGAACTTGGGTCCAAAGGCACCAGAAAGTGCCAGAACATGAGAAGGTGGTGGAAAAACCTTCCTTTGAGTCCTAGGCGTGATATTCAAAGAGTTTTAGTGGCCTGAGACGAGTTTCGGAAGTCTCCCTTTGCCAGTAAGCAAAAAGGGACCAAAACTAGAACTTGGCTCCAAAGGCACCAGAAAGTGCCATAACATGAGAAGGTGGTGGGAAATCCTTCCTTTGAGTCCATGGCGTGATATTCAAAGAGTTTTAGTGGCCTGAGATGAGTTTCGCAAGTCTCCCTTTGCCAGGAAGCAAAAAGGGACCAAAAGAGACCAAAACTGGAACTTGGGTCCAAAGGCGCCAGAAAGTGCCAGAAGGGGAGAAGGTGTTGAGAAATCCTTCCTTTGAGTTCTAGGAGTGATATTCAAGGAGTTTCAGTGGCTTGAGACGAGTTTCGCACGACTTCCTTTACCGGTAAGCAAAAAGGGACCAAAACTAGAACTTGGGTCCAAAGGTGCCAAAAAGTGACAGAAAGGGAGAAGGTGGTGAGAAATCCTTCCTTTGAGTTCTAGGAGTGATATTCAAGAAGTTTCAGTGGCTTGAGACGAGTTTCGCACGTCTTCCTTTGCCGGTAAGCAAAAGGGAACCAAAAGAGACCAAAACTAGAACTTGGGTCCAAAGGCACCAGAAAGTGCCAGAACGTGAGAAAGTGGTGGAAAAGCCTTCCTTTGAGTCCTAGGCGTGATATTCAAAGAGTTTTAGTGGCCTGAGACGAGTTTCGCAAGTCTCCTTTTGCCAGTAAGCAAAAAAGGACCAAAAGAGACCAAAACTGGAACTTGGGTCCAAAGGCGCCAGAAAGTGCCAGAAAGGGAGAAGGTGGTGAGAAATCCTTCCTTTGAGTTCTAGGAGTGATATTCAAGGAGTTTCAGTGACCTGAGACGAGTTTCGCAAGTCTCCCTTTGCCAGTAAACAAAAAGTGACCAAAAGAGACCAAAACTGGAACTTGGGTCCAAAGGCGCCAGAAAGTGCCAGAAGGGGAGAAGGTGGTGCGAAATCCTTCCTTTGAGTTCTACGAGTGATATTCAAGGAGTTTCAATGGCTTGAGACGTGTTTTGCACGTCTTCCTTTGCCGATAAGCAAAAGGGAACCAGAAGAGTCGAAATTGTAACATGGGTCCAAAGGCACCAGAAAGTGCCAGAACGTGAGAAGGTGGTGGGAAAGCCTTCCTTTGAGTCCTAGGCGTGATATTCAAGGAGTTTTAGTGGCCTGAAACGAGTTTCGCAAGTCTCCCTTTGCCAGTAAGCAAAAAGGGACCAAAAGAGACCAAAACTGGAACTTGGGTCCAAAGGCGCCAGAAAGTGCCAGAAGGGGAGAAGGTGGTGAGAAATCCTTCCTTTGAGTTCTAGGAGTGATATTCAAGGAGTTTCAGTGGCCTGAGACGAGTTTCGCAAGTCTCCCTTTGCCAGTAAGCAAAAAGGGACCAAAAGAGACCAAAACTAGAACTTCGGTCCAAAGGCGCCAGAAAGCGCCAGAAGCGGAAAAAGTGGTGAGAAAGCCTTCCTTTGTGTCTTCGGAGTGATATTCAAGGAGTTTCAGTGGCCTGACACGAGTTTCGCACGACTTCCTTTGCCGGTAAGCAAAAAGAGACCAAAACTAGAACTTGGGTCCAAAGGTGCCAAAAAGTGACAGAAGGGGAGAAGGTGGTGAGAAATCCTTTCTTTGAGTTCTAGGAGTGATATTCAAGGTGTTTCAGTGGCTTGAGACGAGTTTCGTACGTCTTCCTTTGCTGGTAAGCAAAAGGGAACTAAAAGAGACCAAAACCGGAACTTGGGTCCAAAGGCACCAGAAAGTGCAAGAACGTGAGAAGCTGGTGGGAAAGCCTTCCTTTGAGTCCTAGGCGTGATATTCAATGTGTTTTAGTGGCCTGAGACGAGTTTCGCAAGTCTCCCTTTGCCAGTAAGCAAAAAGGGACCAAAACTAGAACTTGGGTCCAAAGGTGCCAAAAAGTGACAGAAGGGGAGAAGGTGGTGAGAAATCCTTCCTTTGAGTTCTAGGAGTGATATTCAAGGAGTTTCAGTGGCTTGAGACGAGTTTCGCACGACTTCCTTTGCCGGTAAGCAAAAAGGGACCAAAACTAGAACTTGGGTCCAAAGGCGCCAGAAAGTGCCAGAAGGGGAGAAGGTGGTGAGAAATCCTTCCTTTGAGTTCTAGGAGTGATATTCAAGGAGTTTCAGTGGCTTGAGACGAGTTTCGCACGTCTTCCTTTGCCGGTAAGCAAAAGGGAACCAAAAGAGACCAAAACTAGAACTTGGGTCCAAAGGCACCAGAAAGTGCCAGAACGTGAGAAGGTGGTGGAAAAGCCTTCCTTTGAGTCCTAGGCGTGATATTCAAAGAGTTTTAGTGGCCTGAGACGAGTTTCGCAAGTCTCCCGTTGCCAGTAAGCAAAAAATAACCAAAAGAGACCAAAATTGGAACTTGGGTCCAAAGGCGCCAGAAAGTGCCAGAAGGGGAGAAGGTGGTGAGAAATCCTTCCTTTGAGTTCTAGCAGTGATATTCAAGGAGTTTCAGTGGCTTGAGACGAGTTTCGCACATCTTCCTTTGCCGGTAAGCAAAAGGGAACCAAAAGAGACCAAAACTGGAACTTGGGTCCAAAGGCACCAGAAAGTGCCAGAACATGAGAAGGTGGTGGGAAAGCCTTCCTTTGAGTCCTAGGCGTGATATTCAAGGAGTTTTAGTGGCCTGAGACGAGTTTCGCAAGTCTCCCTTTGCCAGTAAGCAAAAAGGGACCAAAAGAGACCAAAACTAGAACTTGGGTCCAAAGGCGCCAGCAAGTGCCAGAAGCGGAAAAAGTGGTGAGAAAGCCTTCCTTTGTGTCTTCGGAGTGATATTCAAGGAGTTTCAGTGGCCTGAGACGAGTTTCGCACGACTTGCTTTGCCGGTAAGCAAAAAGGGACCAAAAGAGACCAAAACTAGAACTTGGGTCCAAAGGTGCCAAAAACTGACAGAAGGGGAGAAGGTGGTGAGAAATCCTTCCTTTGAGTTCTAGGAGTGATATTCAAGGAGTTTCAGTGGCTTGAGACGAGTTTCGCACGTCTTCCTTTGCCGGTAAGCAAAAGGGAACCAAAAGAGACCAAAACCGGAACTTGGGTCCAAAGGCACCGAAAGTGCCGAACGTGAGAAGGTGGTGGAAAAGCCTTCCTTTGAGTCCTAGGCGTGATATTCAAAGAGTTTTAGTGGCCTGAGACGAGTTTCGGAAGTCTCCCTTTGCCAGTAAGCAAAAAGGGACCAAAACTAGAACTTGGCTCCAAAGGCACCAGAAAGTGCCATAACATGAGAAGGTGGTGGGAAATCCTTCCTTTGAGTCCATGGCGTGATATTCAAAGAGTTTTAGTGGCCTGAGACGAGTTTCGCAAGTCTCCCTTTGCCAGTAAGCAAAAAGGGACCAAAAGAGACCAAAACTGGAACTTGGGTCCAAAGGCGCCAGAAAGTGCCAGAAGGGGAGAAGGTGGTGAGAAATCCTTCCTTTGAGTTCTAGGAGTGATATTCAAGGAGTTTCAGTGGCTTGAGACGAGTTTCGCACGTCTTCCTTTGCCGGTAAGCAAAAGGGACCAAAAGAGACCAAAACTAGAACTTGGGTCCAAAGGTGCCAGAAAGTGACAGAAAGGGAGAAGGTGGTGAGAAATCCTTCCTTTGAGTTCTAGGAGTGATATTCAAGAAGTTTCAGTGGCTTGAGACGAGTTTTGCACGTCTTCCTTTGCCGGTAAGCAAAAGGGAACCAAAAGAGACCAAAACTAGAACTTGGGTCCAAAGGCACCAGAAAGTGCCAGAACGTGAGAAAGTGGTGGAAAAGCCTTCCTTTGAGTCCTAGGCGTGATATTCAAAGAGTTTTAGTGGCACGAGACGAGTTTCGCAAGTCTCCTTTTGCCAGTAAGCAAAAAAGGACCAAAAGAGACCAAAACTGGAACTTGGGTCCAAAGGCGCCAGAAAGTGCCAGAAAGGGAGAAGGTGGTGAGAAATCCTTCCTTTGAGTTTTAGGAGTGATATTCAAGGAGTTTCAGTGACCTGAGACGAGTTTCGCACGTCTCCCTTTGCCAGTAGGCAAACTGTGACCAAAAGAGACCAAAACTAGAACTTGGGTCCAAAGGCGCCAGAAAGTGCCAGAAGGGGAGAAGGTGGTGAGAAATCCTTCCTTTGAGTTCTAGGAGTGATATTCAAGGAGTTTCAATGGCTTGAGACGAGTTTCGCACGTCTTCCTTTGCCGATAAGCAAAAGGGAACCAAAAGAGACCAAAACTGGTACTTTGGTCCAAAGGCACCAAAAAGTGCCAGAACGTGAGAAGGTTGTGGGAAAGCCTACCTTTGAGTCCTAGGCGTGATATTCAAGGAGTTTTAGTGGCCTGAGAGGAGTTTCGCAAGTATCCCTTTGCCAGTAAGCACAAAGGGACCAAAAGAGACCAAAACTGGAAATTGGGTCCAAATGCACCAGAAAGTGCCAGAACGTGAGAAGGTGGTGAGAAATCCTTCCTTTGAGTTCTAGGAGTGATATTCAAGGAGTTTCAGTGGCTTGAGACGAGTTTCGCAAGTCTCCCTTTGCCAGTAAGCAAAAAGGGACCAAAAGAGACCAAAACTGAAACTTGGGTCCAAAGGCGCCGAAAGTGCCGGAAAGCGGAAAAAGTGGTGAGAAAGCCTTCCTTTGGGTCTTCGGAGTGATATTCAAGGAGTTTCGGTGGCACGAGACGAGTTTCGCACGACTTCCTTTGCCGGTAAGCAAAAGGGACCAAAAGAGACCAAAATCGGAACTTGGGTCCAAAGGCGCCAGAAAGTGCCAGAAGGGGAGAAGGTGGTGAGAAATCCTTCCTTTGAGTTCTAGGAGTGATATTCAAGGAGTTTCAGTGGCTTGAGACGAGTTTCGTACGTCTTCCTTTGCTGGTAAGTAAAAGGGAACCAAAAGAGACCAAAACTAGAACTTGGGTTCAAAGGCACCAAAGTGCAAGAACGTGAGAAGGTGGTGGGAAAGCCTTCCTTTGAGTCCTAGGCGTGATATTCAATGTGTTTTAGTGGCACGAGACGAGTTTCGCAAGTCTTCCCTTTGCCGATAAGCAAAGGGACCAAAGAGACCAAAACTAGAACTTGGGTCCAAAGGTGCCAAAAAGTGAGAAGGGGAGAAGGTGGTGAGAAATCCTTCCTTTGAGTTCTAGGAGTGATATTCAAGGAGTTTTAGTGGCCTTAGACGAGTTTCGCACGTCTTCCTTTCTTTGTAAGCAAAAGGGAACCAAAAGAGACCAAAACTAGAACTTGGGTCCAAAGGCACCAGAAAGTGCCAGAACGTGAGAAGGTGGTGGGAAAGCCTTCCTTTGAGTCCTAGGCGTGATATTCAAGGAGTTTTAGTGGCCTGAGACGAGTTTCGCAAGTCTCCCTTTGCCAGTAAGCAAAAAGGGACCAAAAGAGACCAAAACTGGAACTTGGGTCCAAAGGCGCCAGAAAGTGCCAGAAGGGGAGAAGGTGGTGAGAAATCCTTCCTTTGACTTCTAGGAGTGATATTCAAGGAGTTTCAGTGGCTTGAGACGAGTTTCGCACGTCTTCCTTTGCCGGTAAGCAAAAGGGAACCAAAAGAGACCAAAACTAGAACTTGGGTCCAAAGGTGCCAAAAAGTGACAGAAAGGGAGAAGGTGGTGAGAAATCCTTCCTTTGAGTTCTAGGAGTGATATTCAAGGAGTTTCAGTGGCTTGAGACGAGTTTCGCACGTCTTCCTTTGCCGGTAAGCAAAAGGGAACCAAAAGAGACCAAAACTGGAACTTGGGTCCAAAGGCACCAGAAAGTGCCCGAACGTGAGAAGGTGGTGGGAAAGCCTTCCTTTGAGTCCTAGGCGTGATATTCAAAGAGTTTTAGTGGCCTGAGACGAGTTTCGCAAGTCTCCCTTTGCCAGTAAGCAAAAAGGGACCAAAAGAGACCAAAACTGGAACTTGGGTCCAAAGGCGCCAGAAAGTGCCAGAAGGGGAGAAGGTGGTGAGAAATCCTTCCTTTGACTTCTAGGAGTGATATTCAAGGAGTTTCAGTGGCTTGAGACGAGTTTCGCACGTCTTCCTTTGTTGGTAAGCAAAGGGACCAAAAGAGACCAAAACTAGAACTTGGGTCCAAAGGCACCAGAAAGTGCCAGAACGTGAGAAGGTGGTGGGAAAGCCTTCCTTTGAGTCCTAGGCGTGATATTCAAGGAGTTTTAGTGGCCTGAGACGAGTTTCGCAAGTCTCCCTTTGCCGGTAAGCAAAAGGGACCAAAAGAGACCAAAACTAGAACTTGGGTCCAAAGGCGCCAGAAAGTGCCAGAAGCGGAAAAGGTGGTGAGAAAGCCTTCCTTTGTGTCTTCGGAGTGATATTCAAGGAGTTTCAGTGGCCTGAGACGAGTTTCGCATGTCTTTCTTTGCCGGTAAGCAAAAAGGGACCAAAAGAGACCAAAACTGGAACTTGGGTCCAATGGCGCCAGAAAGTTACAGAAGGGGAGAAGGTGGTGAGAAATCCTTCCTTTGAGTTTTAGGAGTGATATTTAAGGAGTTTCAGTAGCTTGAGACGAGTTTCGCACGTCTTCCTTTGCCGGTAAGCAAAAGGGAACCTAAAGAGACCAAAACTAGAACTAGGCTCCAAAGGCACCAGAAAGTGGCAGAACGTGAGAAGGTGGTGGGAAAGCCTTCCTTTGAGTCCTAGGCGTGATATTCAATGTGTTTTAGTGGCTTGAGACGAGTTTCGCACGTCTTCCTTTGCCGGTAAGCAAAAGGGAACCAAAAGAGACCAAAACTAGAACTTGGGTCCAAAGGTGCCAAAAAGTGACAGAAAGGGAGAAGGTGGTGAGAAATCCTTCCTTTGAGTTCTAGGAGTGATATTCAAGGAGTTTCAGTGGCTTGAGACGAGTTTCGCACGTCTTCCTTTGTCGGTAAGCAAAAGGGAACCAAAAGAGACCAAAACTAGAACTTGGGTCCAAAGGCACCAGAAAGTGCCAGAACGTGAGAAGGTGGTGGGAAAGCCTTCCTTTGAGTCCTAGGCGTGATATTCAAAGAGTTTTAGTGGCCTGAGACGAGTTTCGCAAGTCTCCCTTTGCCAGTAAGCAAAAGGGACCAAAAGAGACCAAAACTGGAACTTGGGTCCAAAGGCACCAGAAAGTGCCAGAAGGGGAGAAGGTGGTGAGAAATCCTTCCTTTGAGTTCTAGGAGTGATATTCAAGGAGTTTCAGTGGCTTGAGACGAGTTTCGCACGTCTTCCTTTGCCGGTAAGCAAAAGGGAACCAAAAGAGACCAAAACTAGAACTTGGGTCCAAAGGCACCAGAAAGTGCCAGAAGGGGAGAAGGTGGTGAGAAATCCTTCCTTTGAGTTCTAGGAGTGATATTCAAGGAGTTTCAGTGGCTTGAGACGAGTTTCGCACGTCTTCCTTTGCCGGTAAGCAAAAGGGAACCAAAAGAGACCAAAACTAGAACTTGGGTCCAAAGGCACCAGAAAGTGCCAGAACGTGAGAAGGTGGTGGGAAAGCCTTCCTTTGAGTCCTAGGCGTGATATTCAAAGAGTTTTAGTGGCCTGAGACGAGTTTCGCAAGTCTCCCTTTGCCAGTAAGCAAAAAGGGACCAAAAGAGACCAAAACTGGAACTTGGGTCCAAAGGCGCCAGAAAGTGCCAGAAGGGGAGAAGGTGGTGAGAAATCCTTCCTTTGACTTCTAGGAGTGATATTCAAGGAGTTTCAGTGGCTTGAGACGAGTTTCGCACGTCTTCCTTTGCCGGTAAGCAAAAGGGGACCAAAAGAGACAAAAACTAGAACATGGGTCCAAAGGCACCAGAAAGTGCCAGAACGTGAGAAGGTGGTGGGAAAGCCTTCCTTTGAGTCCTAGGCGTGATATTCAAGGAGTTTTAGTGGCCTGAGACGAGTTTCGCAAGTCTCCCTTTGCCAGTAAGCAAAAAGGGACCAAAAGAGACCAAAACTGGAACTTGGGTCCAAAGGCGCCAGAAAGTGCCAGAAGGGGAGAAGGTGGTGAGAAATCCTTCCTTTGAGTTCTAGGAGTGATATTCAAGGAGTTTCAGTGGCTTGAGACGAGTTTCGCAAGTCTCCCTTTGCCAGTAAGCAAAAAGGGACCAAAAGAGACCAAAACTGGAACTTGGGTCCAAAGGCACCAGAAAGTGCCAGAACGTGAGAAGGTGGTGGGAAAGCCTTCCTTTGAGTCCGAGGAGTGATATTCAAAGAGTTTTAGTCGCTTGAGACGAGTTTCGCACGTCTTCCGTTGCCGGTAATTAAAAGGGAACCAAAAGAGACCAAAACTAGAAGATGGGACCAAAGGTGCCAGAAAGTGCCAGAAGGGGAGAAGGTGGTGAGAAATCCTTCCTTTGACTTCTAGGAGTGATATTCAAGGAGTTTCAGTGGCTTGAGACGAGTTTCGCACGTCTTCCTTTGCCGGTAAGCAAAAGGGGACCAAAAGAGACAAAAACTAGAACATGGGTCCAAAGGCACCAGAAAGTGCCAGAACGTGAGAAGGTGGTGGGAAAGCCTTCCTATGTGTCTTCGGAGTGATATTCAAGGAGTTTCAGTGGCTTGAGACGAGTTTCGCACGTCTTATTTTCCGGTAAGCAAAAGGGAACCAAAAGAGACCAAAACTAGAACTTGGGTCCAAAGGTGCCAAAAAGTGAAAGAGAGGGAGAAGGTTGTGAGAAATCCTTCCTTTGAGTTCTAGGAGTGATATTCAAGGAGTTTCAGTGGCTTGAGACGAGTTTCGCACGTCTTCCTTTGCCGGTAAGCAAAAGGGAACCAAAAGAGACCAAAACTGGAACTTGGGTCCAAAGGCACCAGAAAGTGCCCGAACGTGAGAAGGTGGTGGGAAAGCCTTCCTTTGAGTCCTAGGCGTGATATTCAAAGAGTTTTAGTGGCCTGAGACGAGTTTCGCAAGTCTCCCTTTGCCAGTAAGCAAAAAGGGACCAAAAGAGACCAAAATTGGAACTTGGGTCGAAAGGCGCCAGAAAGTGCCAGAAGGGGAGAAGGTGGTGAGAAATCCTTCCTTTGAGTTCTAGGACTGATATTCAAGCAGTTTCAGTGGCTTGAGACGAGTTTCGCAGGACTTCCTTTGCCGGTAAGCAGGACCAAAAGGGACCAAAACTAGAACTTGGGTCCAAAGGTGCCAAAAAGTGACAGAAAGGGAGAAGGTGGTAAGAAATCCTTCCTTTGAGTTCTAGGAGTGATATTCAAGGAGTTTCAGTGGCTTGAGACGAGTTTCGCACGTCTTCCTTTGCCGGTAAGCAAAAGGGAACCAAAAGAGACCAAAACTAGAACTTGGGTCCAAAGGCACCAGAAAGTGCCAGAACGTGAGAAGGTGGTGGGAAAGCCTTCCTATGTGTCTTCGGAGTGATATTCAAGGAGTTTCAGTGGCTTGAGACGAGTTTCGCACGTCTTCCTTTGCCGGTAAGCAAAAGGGAACCAAAAGAGACCAAAACTAGAACTTGGGTCCAAAGGCACCAGAAAGTGCCAGAACGTGAGAAGGTGGTGGGAAAGCCTTCCTATGTGTCTTCGGAGTGATATTCAAGGAGTTTCAGTGGCTTGAGACGAGTTTCGCACGTCTTCCTTTGCCGGTAAGCAAAAGGGAACCAAAAGAGACCAAAACTAGAACTTGGGTCCAAAGGCACCAGAAAGTGCCAGAACGTGAGAAGGTGGTGGGAAAGCCTTCCTATGTGTCTTCGGAGTGATATTCAAGGAGTTTCAGTGGCTTGAGACGAGTTTCGCACGTCTTCCTTTGCCGGTAAGCAAAAGGGAACCAAAAGAGACCAAAACTAGAACTTGGGTCCAAAGGCACCAGAAAGTGCCAGAACGTGAGAAGGTGGTGGGAAAGCCTTCCTATGTGTCTTCGGAGTGATATTCAAGGAGTTTCAGTGGCTTGAGACGAGTTTCGCACGTCTTCCTTTGCCGGTAAGCAAAAGGGACCAAAAGAGACCAAAACTGGAACTTGGGTCCAAAGGCACCAGAAAGTGCCAGAAGGGGAGAAGGTGGTGAGAAATCCTTCCTTTGAGTTCTAGGAGTGATATTCAAGGAGTTTCAGTGGCTTGAGACGAGTTTCGCACGTCTTCCTTTGCCGGTAAGCAAAAGGGAACCAAAAGAGACCAAAACTAGAACTTGGGTCCAAAGGCACCAGAAAGTGCCAAAACGTGAGAAGGTGGTGGGAAAGCCTTCCTTTGAGTCCTAGGCGTGATATTCAAAGAGTTTTAGTGGCCTGAGACGAGTTTCGCAAGTCTCCCTTTGCCAGTAAGCAAAAAGGGACCAAAAGAGACCAAAACTGGAACCTGGGTCCAAAGGCACCAGAAAGTGCCAGAACGTGAGAAGGTGGTGAGAAAGCCTTCCTATGTGTCTTCGGAGTGATATTCAAGGAGTTTCAGTGGCTTGAGACGAGTTTCGCACGTCTTCCTTTGCCGGTAAGCAAAAGGGAACCAAAAGAGACCAAAACTAGAACTTGGGTCCAAAGGCACCAGAAAGTGCCAGAACGTGAGAAGGTGGTGGGAAAGCCTTCCTATGTGTCTTCGGAGTGATATTCAAGGAGTTTCAGTGGCTTGAGACGAGTTTCGCACGTCTTCCTTTGCCGGTAAGCAAAAGGGAACCAAAAGAGACCAAAACTAGAACTTGGGTCCAAAGGCACCAGAAAGTGCCAGAACGTGAGAAGGTGGTGGGAAAGCCTTCCTTTGAGTCCTAGGCGTGATATTCAAGGAGTTTTAGTGGCTTGAGACGAGTTTCGCACGTCTTCCTTTGCCGGTAAGCAAAAGGGAACCAAAAGAGACCAAAACTAGAACTTGGGTCCAAAGGCACCAGAAAGTGTCATAAGCGGAAAAGGTGGTGAGAAAGCCTTCCTTTGTGTCTTCGGAGTGATATTCAAGGAGTTTCAGTGGCCTGAGACGAGTTTCGCACGTCTTCCTTTGCCGGTAAGCAAAAGGGACCAAAAGAGACCAAAACTGGAACTTGGGTCCAAAGGCACCAGAAAGTGCTAGAAGGGGAGAAGGTGGTGAGAAATCCTTCCTTTGAGTTCTAGGAGTGATATTCAAGGAGTTTCAGTGGCTTGAGACGAGTTTCGCACGTCTTCCTTTGCCGGTAAGCAAAAGGGAACCAAAAGAGACCAAAACTAGAACTTGGGTCCAAAGGCACCAGAAAGTGCCAGAACGTGAGAAGGTGGTGGGAAAGCCTTCCTTTGAGTCCTAGGCGTGATATTCAAAGAGTTTTAGTGGCCTGAGACGAGTTTCGCAAGTCTCCCTTTGCCAGTAAGCAAAAAGGGACCAAAAGAGACCAAAAGTGGAACTTGGGTCCAAAGGCGCCAGAAAGTGCCAGAAGGGGAGAAGGTGGTGAGAAATCCTTCCTTTGACTTCTAGGAGTGATATTCAAGGAGTTTCAGTGGCTTGAGACGAGTTTCGCACGTCTTCCTTTGCCGGTAAGCAAAAGGGGACCAAAAGAGACAAAAACTAGAACATGGGTCCAAAGGCACCAGAAAGTGCCAGAACGTGAGAAGGTGGTGGGAAAGCCTTCCTATGTGTCTTCGGAGTGATATTCAAGGAGTTTCAGTGGCTTGAGACGAGTTTCGCACGTCTTCCTTTGCCGGTAAGCAAAAGGGAACCAAAAGAGACCAAAACTAGAACTTGGGTCCAAAGGCACCAGAAAGTGCCCGAACGTGAGAAGGTGGTGGGAAAGCCTTCCTTTGAGTCCTAGGCGTGATATTCAAGGAGTTTCAGTGGCTTGAGACGAGTTTCGCACGTCTTCCTTTGCCGGTAAGCAAAAGGGAACCAAAAGAGACCAAAACTAGAACTTGGGTCCAAAGGCTGGCGAAAGTGCCAGAAGCAGAAAAGGTGGTGAGAAAGCCTTCCTTTGAGTTCTAGGAGTGATATTCAAGGAGTTTCAGTGGCTTGAGACGAGTTTCGCACGTCTTCCTTTGCCGGTAAGCAAAAGGGAACCAAAAGAGACCAAAACTAGAACTTGGGTCCAAAGGCACCAAAAAGTGCCAGAACGTGAGAAGGTGGTGGGAAAGCCTTCCTTTGAGTCCTAGGCGTGATATTCAAGGAGTTTTAGTGGCCTGAGCATGTCTTCCTTTGCCGGTAGGCAAAAGGGAACCAACAGAGACCAAAACCTGAACTTGGGTCCAAGTTTTGGTCTCTTTTGGTTCCCTTTTGCTTACCGACAAAGGAAGACGTGCGAAACTCGTCTCAAGCCACTGAAACTCCTTGAATGTCACACCTAGAACTCAAAGGAAGGATATTTCACCACCTTCTCCCCTTCTGTCACTTTCTGGCACATTTGGACCCAAGTTCTAGTTTTGGTCTCTTTTGGTTCCCTTTTGCTTACCGGCAAAGGAAGACGTGCAAAACATGTCTTAAGCCACTAAAACTCCTTGAATATCACTCCTCGGACTCAAAGAAAGGCTTTCTCACCACCTTCTCCCCTTCTGTCACTTTCTAGCACCTTTGGACCCAAGTTCTAGTTTTGGTCTCTTTTGGTTCCCTTTCGCTTACCGGCAAAGGAAAACGTGCGAAACTCGTCTCAAGCCACTGAAACTCTTTGAATGTCACTCCTTGAACTCAAAGGAAGGATTTCTCACCACCTTCTCCCCTTCTGTCACTTTCTGGCACATTTGGACCCAAGTTCTAGTTTTGGTCTCTTTTGGTTCCCTTTTGCTTACCGGCAAAGGAAGACGTGCAAAACTCGGCTTAAGGCACTAAAACTCCTTGAATATCACGCCTAGGACTGAAAGGAAGGCTTTCTCACCACCTTCTTTCCTTCTGGCACTTTCTGGTGCCTTTGGACCCAAGTTCCAGTTTTGGTCTCTTTTGGTTCCCTTTTGCTTACCGGCAAAGGAAGACGTGCAAAACTCGTCTTAAGGCACTAAAACTCCTTGAATATCACGCCTAGGACTCAAAGGAAGGCTTTCCCACCACCTTCTCAGGTTCTGGCACTTTCTGGTGCCTTTGGACCCAAGTTCCAGTTTTGGTCTCTTTTGGTCCCTTTTTGCTTACTGGCAAAGGGAGACTTGCAAAACTCGTCTCAGGCCGCTAAAACTCCTTGAATATCATGCCTAGGACTCAAAGGAAGGCTTTCCAACCACCTTCTCAGGTTCTGGCACTTTCTGGTGCCTTTGGACCCAAGTTCCAGTTTTGGTCACTTTTGGTTCCCTTTTGCTTACCGGCAAAGGAAGACGTGCGAAACTCGTCTCAGGCCACTAAAACTCCTTGAATATCACGCCTAGGACTCAAAGGAAGGCTTTCCCACCACCTTCTCACGTTCTGGCACTTTCTGGTGCCTTTGGACCCTAGTTCCAGTTTTGGTGTCTTTTGGTTCCCTTTTGCTAACCGGCAAAGGAAGACGTGCGAAACTCGTCTCAAGACACTGAAACTCGTTAAATGTCTCTCCTAGAAGTCAAAGGAAGGATTTCTCACCACCTTCTCCCCTTCCGTCACTTTCTGGCACCTTTGGAGCCAAGTTCTAGTTTTGGTCTCTTTTGGTTCCCTTATGCTTACCGGCAAAGGAAGACGTGCGAAACTCGTCTCAAGCCACTAAAACTCCTTGAATATCACTCCTAGAACTCAAAGGAAGGATTTCTCACCACCTTCTCCCCTTCTGTTACTTTCTGGCACCTTTGGACCCAAGTTCTAGTTTTGGTCTCTTTTGGTCCCTTTTTGCTTACCGGCAAAGGAAGTCGTGCGAAACTCGTGTCAGGCCACTGAAACTCCTTGAATATCACTCCGAAGACAAAAAGGAAGGCTTTCTCACCACCTTTTCCGTTTCTGGCACTTTCTGGCGCCTTTGGACCCAAGTTCTAGTTTTGGTCTCTTTTGGTCCCTTTTTGCTTACCGGCAAAGGAAGTCGTGCGAAACTTGTGTCAGGCCACTGAAACTCCTTGAATATCACTCCGAAGACAAAAAGGAAGGCTTTCTCACCACCTTTTCCGTTTCTGGCACTTTCTGGCGCCTTTGGACCCAAGTTCTAGTTTTGGTCTCCTTTGGTCCCTTTTTGCTTACGGGCAAAGGGAGACTTGCGAAACTCGTCTCAGGCCACTAAAACTCCTTGAATATCACTCATAGAACTCAAAGGAAGGATTTCTCACCACCTTCTCCCCTTCTGTCACTTTCTGGCACCTTTGGACCCAAGTTCTAGATTTGGTCTCTTTTGGTTCCCTTTGGCTTACCGGCAAAGGAAGACGTGGAAAACTCATCTTAGGCCGCTGAAACTCCTTGAATATCACTCCTAGGACTCAAAGGAAGGCTTTCTCACCACCTTCTCCCCTTCTAGCACTTTCTGGAGCCTTTGGACCCAAGTTCCAGTTTTGGTGTCTTTTGGTTCCCTTTTGCTTACCGGCAAAGGGAGACGTGCGAAACTCGTCTCAAGCCACTGAAACTCCTTGAATATCACTCATAGAACTCAAAGGAAGGATTTCTCACCACCTTCTCCCTTTTGTAACTTTCCCAAGACCTTTGGACCCAAGTTCTAGATTTGGTCTCTTTTGGTTCCCTTTTGCTTACCGGCAAAGGAAGACGTGCGAAACTCGTCTCAAGCCACTGAAACTCCTGGAATGTCACTCCTAGAACTCAAAGGAAGGATTTGTCACCACCTTCTCCCCTTCTGGCACTTTCTGGCGCCTTTGGACCCATGTTCCACTTTTGGTCTCTTTTGGTTCCTTTTTGCTTACCGGCAAAGAAAGACGTGTGAAACTCGTCTCAAGCCACTGAAAATCCTTGAATATCACTCATAGAACTCAAAGGAAGGATTTCTCACCACCTTCTCCCCTTTTGTCACTTTCTGGCACCTTTGGACCCAAGTTCTAGATTCGGTCTCTTTTGGTTCCCTTTTGCATACCGGCAAAGGAAGACGTGAGAAACTCATCTCAAGCCACTAAAACTCGTTCAATATCACTCCTAGAACTTAAAGGAAGGATTTCTCACCACCTTCTCCTCTTCTGGCACTTTCTGGCGCCTTTGGACCCATGTTCCACTTTTGGTCTCTTTTGGTTCCTTTTTGCTTACCGGCAAAGAAAGACGTGTGAAACTCGTCTCAAGCCACTGAAAATCCTTGAATATCACTCATAGAACTCAAAGGAAGGATTTCTCACCACCTTCTCCCCTTTTGTCACTTTCTGGCACCTTTGGACCCAAGTTCTAGATTCGGTCTCTTTTGGTTCCCTTTTGCATACCTAAGAAGGAAGACGTGAGAAACTCATCTCAAGCCACTAAAACTCGTTCAATATCACTCCTAGAACTTAAAGGAAGGATTTCTCACCACCTTCTCCTCTTCTGGCACTTTCTGGCGTCTTTGGACCCAAGTTCCAGTTTTGGTCTCTTTTGGTCCCTTTTTGCTTACTGGCAAAAGGAGACTTGCGAAACTCGTCTCAGGCCACTAAAACTCCTTGAATATCATGCCTAGGACTCAAAGGATGGCTTTCCCACCACCTTCTCACGTTATGGCACTTTCTGGAGCCTTTGGACTTAAGTTCCAGTTTTGGTATCTTTTGGTTCCCTTTTGCTTACCGGCAAAGGAAGACGTGCGAAACTCGTCTCAGGCCACTAAAACTCCTTGAATATCACGCCTAGGACTCAAAGGAAGGCTTTCCCACCACCTTCTCACGTTCTGGCACTTTCTGGTGCCTTTGGACCCAAGTTCCAGTTTTGGTCTCTTTTGGTTCCCTTTTGCTTACCGGCAAAGGATGACGTGCGAAACTCGTCTCAGGCCACTAAAACTCCTTGAATATCACGCCTACGACTGAAAGGAAGGCTTTCCCACCACCTTCTCACGTTCTGGCACTTTCTGGTGCCTTTGGACCCAAGTTCCAGTTTTGGTCTCTTTTGGTTCCCTTTTGCCTACCGACAAAGGAAGACATGCGAAACTCGTCTCAGGCCACTAAAACTCCTTGAATATCACGCCTAGGACTGAAAGGAAGGCTTTCCCACCACCTTCTCACGTTCTGGCACTTTCTGGTGCCTTTGGACCCAAGTTCCAGTTTTGGTCTCTTTTGGTTCCCTTTTGCTTACCAGCAAAGGAAGTCGTGCGAAACTCATCTCAGGCCACTGAAACTCCTTGAATATCACTCCTAGGACTGAAAGGAAGGCTTTCTCACCACCTTCTCCCCTTCTGGCACTTTTTGGAGCCATTGGACCTAAGTTCCAGTTTTGGTCTCTTTTGGTTCCCTTTTTGCTTACGGGCAAAGGGAGATTTGTAAAACTCGTCTCAGGCCACTAAAACTCCTTGAATATCACTCATAGAACTCAAAGGAAGGATTTCTCACCACCTTCTCCCCTTCTGTCACTTTCTGGCACCTTTGGACCCAAGTTCTAGTTTTGGTCTCTTCTGGTCCCTTTTTGCTTACCGGCAAAGGAAGTCGTGCGAAACTCGTGTCAGGCCACTGAAACTCCTTGAATATCACTCCGAAGACAAAAAGGAAGGCTTTCTCACCACCTTTTCCGTTTCTGGCACTTTCTGGCGCCTTTGGACCCGAAACTCGTGTCAGGCCACTGAAACTCCTTGAATATCACTCCGAAGACAAAAAGGAAGGCTTTCTCACCACCTTTTCCGTTTCTGGCACTTTCTGGCGCCTTTGGACCCAAGTTCTAGTTTTGGTCTCCTTTGGTCCCTTTTTGCTTACGGGCAAAGGGAGACTTGCGAAACTCGTCTCAGGCCACTAAAACTCCTTGAATATCACTCATAGAACTCAAAGGAAGGATTTCTCACCACCTTGTCCCCTTTTGTCACTTTCCGGCACCTTTGGACCCAAGTTCTAGATTTGGTCTCTTTTGGTTCGTTTTTGCTTACTGGCAAAGGAAGACGTGGGGAACTCATCTCTGGCCGCTGAAACTCCTTGAATATCACTCCTAGGACTCAAAGGAAGGCTTTCTCACCACCTTCTCCCCTTCTGGCACTTTCTGGAGCCTTTGGACACAAGTTCCAGTTTTGGTCTCTTTTGGTCCCTTTTTGCTTACGGGCAAAGGGAGACTTGCGAAACTTGTCTCAGGCCACTAAAACTCCTTGAATATCACTCATAGAACTCAAAGGAAGGATTTCTCACCACCTTCTCCCCTTTTGTAACTTTCCGGCACCTTTGGACCCAAGTTCTAGATTTGGTCTCTTTTGGTTCCCTTTTGCTTACCGGCAAAGGAAGACGTGCGAAACTCGTCTCAAGCCACTGAAACTCCTGGAATGTCACTCCTAGAACTCAAAGGAAGGATTTCTCACCACCTTCTCCCCTTCTAGCACTTTCTGGCGCCTTTGGACCCAAGTTCCACTTTTGGTCTCTTTTGGTTCCTTTTTGCTTACCGGCAAAGAAAGACGTGCGAAACTCGTCTCAAGCCACTGAAAATCCTTGAATATCACTCATAGAACTCAAAGGAAGGATTTCTCACCACCTTCTCCCCTTTTGTCACTTTCCGGCACCTTTGGACCCAAGTTCTAGATTCGGTCTCTTTTGGTTCCCTTTTGCATACCGGCAAAGGAAGACGTGCGAAACTCGTCTCAAGCCACTAAAACTCGTTGAATATCACTCCTAGAACTTAAAGGATGGATTTCTCACCACCTTCTCCTCTTCTGGCACTTTCTGGCGTCTTTGGACCCAAGTTCCAGTTTTGGCCTCTTTTGGTCCCTTTTTGCTTACTGGCAAAAGGAGACTTGCGAAACTCGTCTCAGGCCACTAAAACTCCTTGAATACATTCCTAGGACTCAAAGGAAGGCATTCCCACCACCTTCTCACGTTATGGCACTTTCTGGTGCCTTTGGACTTAAGTTCCAGTTTTGGTATCTTTTGGTTCCCTTTTGCTTACCGGCAAAGGAAGACGTGCGAAACTCATCTCAGGCCACTGAAACTCCTTGAATATCACTCCTAGAACTCAAAGGAAGGATTTCTCACCACCTTTTCCCCTTCTGTCACTTTCTGGCACCATTGGACCCAAGTTCTAGTTTTGGTCTCTTTTGGTTCCCTTTTGCTTACCGGCAAAGGAAGACGTGCGAAACTCGTCTCAGGCCACTAAAACTCCTTGAATATCACGCCTAGGACTCAAAGGAAGGCTTTCCCACCACCTTCTCACGTTCTGGCACTTTCTGGTGCCTTTGGACCCAAGTTCCAGTTTTGGTCTCTTTTGGCCCCTTTTTGCTTACTGGCAAAGGGAGACTTGCGAAACTCGTCTCAGGCCACTAAAACTCCTTCAATATCACGCCTAGGACTCAAAGGAAGGCTTTCCCACCACCTTCTGATGTTCTGGCTCTTTCTGGTGCCTTTGGACCCAAGCTCCGGTTTTTGTCGCTTTTGGTTCCCTTTTGCTTACCGGCAAAGGAAGACGTGCGAAACACGTCTCGAGCGACTGAAACTCCTTGAATGTCACTCCTAGAAGTCAAAGGAAGAATTTCTCACCACCTTCTCCCCTTCTGTCACTTTCTGGCACCTTTGGACCAAAGTTCTAGTTTAGGTCTATTTTGGTTACCTTTTGCTTACCGGCAGAGGATGAAGTGCGAAACTCGTCACAAGCCACTGAAACTCCTTGAATATTACTCCTAGAACTTAAAGGAAGGATTTCTCACCACCTTCTCCCCTTCTGGCAGTTTCTGGCGCCTTTGGACCCAAGTTTCAGTTTTGGTCTTTTTTGATCCATTTTTGCTTACTGGCAAAGGAAGACGTGCGAAACTCGTCTCAGACCACTCAAACTCCTTGAATATCACGCCTAGGACTCAAAGGAAGCCTTTTCCACCACCTTCTCACGTTCTGGCACTTTCTGGTGCCTTTGGACCCAAGTTCCAGTTCTGGTCTCTTTTGGTTCCCTTTTGCTTACCGGCAGAGGAAGACGTGCAAAACTCGTCTCAAGCCACTGAAACTCCTTGAATATCACTCCTAGAACTCAAAGGAAGGCTTTCCCACCACCTTCTCACGTTCTGCCTCTTTCTGGTGCCTTTGGACCCAAGTTCCAGTTTTGGTCTCTTTTGCTTCCCTTTTGCTTACCAGCAAAGGAAGTCGTGCGAAACTCATCTCAGGCCACTGAAACTCCTTGAATATCACTCCTAGGACTGAAAGGAAGGCTTTCTCACCACCTTCTCCCCTTCTGGCACTTTTTGGAGCCATTGGACCTAAGTTCCAGTTTTGGTCTCTTTTGGTTCCCTTTTTGCTTACGGGCAAAGGGAGATTTGTAAAACTCGTCTCAGGCCACTAAAACTCCTTGAATATCACTCATAGAACTCAAAGGAAGGATTTCTCACCACCTTCTCCCCTTTCTGTCACTTTCTAGCACCTTTGGACCCAAGTTCTAGTTTTGGTCTCTTTTGGTCCCTTTTTGCTTACCGGCAAATGAAGTCGTGCGAAACTCGTGTCAGGCCACTGAAAATCCTTGAATATCACTCCGAAGACAAATAGGAAGGCTTTCTCACCACCTTTTCCGTTTCTGGCACTTTCTGGCGCTTTTGGACCCAAGATCTAGTTTTGGTCTTCTTTGGTCCCTTTTTGCTTACAGGCAAAGGGAGACGTGCGAAACTCGTCTCAAGCCACTGAAAATCCTTGAATATCACTCATAGAACTCAAAGGCAGGATTTCTCACCACCTTCTCCCCTTTTGTCACTTTCCGGCACCTTTGGACCTAAGTTCTAGATTTGGTCTCTTTTGGTTCCCTTTTGCTAACCGGCAAAGGAAGACGTGCGAAACTCGTCTCAAGCCACTAAAACTCCTTAAATGTCACTCCTAGAAGTCAAAGGAAGGATTTCTCACCACCTTCTCCCCTTCTGTCACTTTCTGGCACCTTTGGAGCCAAGTTCTAGTTTTGGTCTCTTTTGGTTCCCTTATGCTTACCGGCAAAGGAAGACGTGCGAAACTTGTCTCAAGACACTAAAACTCCTTGAATATCACTCCTAGAACTCAAAGGAAGGATTTCTCACCACCTTCTCCCCTTCTGTCACTTTCTGGCACCTTTGGACCCAAGTTCTAGTTTTGGTCTCTTTTGGTCCCTTTTTGCTTACCGGCAAAGGAAGTCGTGCGAAACTCGTGTCAGGCCACTGACACTCCTTGAATATCACTCCGAAGACAAAAAGGAAGGCTTTCTCACCACCTTTTCCGTTTCTGGCACTTTCTGGCGCCTTTGGACCCAAGATCTAGTTTTGGTCTCTTTTGGTCCTTTTTTGCTTACGGGCAAAGGGAGATTTGCAAAACTCGTCTCAGGTCACTAAAACTCCTTGAATATCACTCATAGAACTCAAAGGAAGGATTTCTCACCACCTTCTCCCCTTCTGGCACTCTTTGGAACCATTGGACCCAAGTTCCAATTTTGGTCTCTTTTGGTCCCTTTTTGCTTACCGGCAAAAGAAGACGTGCGAAACTCGTCTCAGGCCACTAAAACTCCTTGAATATCACGCCTAGGACTGAAAGGAAGGCTTTCCCACTACCTTCTCACGTTCTGGGGCTTTCTGGTGCCTTTGGACCCAAGTTGTAGTTTTGGTCTCTTTTGGTTCCCTTTTGCTAACCGGCAAAGGAAGACGTGCGAAACTCATCTCAGGCCACTAAAACTCCTTGAATATCACGCCTAGGACTCAAAGGAAGGCTTTCCCACCACCTTCTCACGTTATGGCACTTTCTGGTGCCTTTGGACTTAAGTTCCAGTTTTGGTATCTTTTGGTTCCCTTTTGCTTACCGGCAAAGGAAGACGTGCGAAACTCGTCTCAGGCCGCTAAAACTCCTTGAATATCACGCCTAGGACTCAAAGGAAGGCTTTCCCACCACCTTCTCACGTTCTGGCACTTTCTGGTGCCTTTGGACCCAAGTTCCAGTTTTGGTCTCTTTTGGTTCCCTTTTGCTTACCAGTAAAGGAAGACGTGCGAAACTCGTCTCAAGCCACTGAACCTCCTTGAATATCTCTTCTAGAACTCAAACGAAGGATTTCTCACCACCTTCTCTGCTTCTGTCACTTTCTGGCACCATTGGACCCATGTTCTAGTTTTGGTCTCTTTTGGTCCCTTTTTGCTTACCGGCAAAGGAAGTCGTGCAAAACTCGTGTCAGGCCACTGAAACTCCTTGAATATCACTCCGAAGACAAAAAGGAAGGCTTTCTCACCACCTTTTCTGTTTCTGGCACTTTCTGGCGCTTTTGGACCCAAGTTCTAGTTTTGGTCTTCTTTGGTCCCTTTTTGCTTACTGGCAAAGGGAGACGTGCGAAACTCGTCTCAAGCCACTTAAAATCCTTGAATATCACTCATAGAACTCAAAGGCAGGATTTCTCACCACCTTCTCCCCTTGTCACTTTCCGGCACCTTTGGACCTAAGTTCTAGATTTGGTCTCTTTTGGTTCCCTTTTGCTAACCGGCAAAGGAAGACGTGCGAAACTCGTCTCAAGCCACTGAAACTCCTTAAATGTCACTCCTAGAAGTCAAAGGAAGGATTTCTCACCACCTTCTCCCCTTCTGTCACTTTCTGGCACCTTTGGACCAAAGTTCTAGTTTTGGTCACTTTTGGTTCCCTTTTGCTTACCGGCAAAGGATGACGTGCGAAACTCGTCTCAGGCCACTAAAACTCCTTGAATATCACGCCTAGGACTGAAACGAAGGCTTTCCCACCACCTTCTCACGTTCTGGCACTTTCTGGTGCCTTTGGACCCAAGTTCCAGTTTTGGTCTCTTTTGGTTCCCTTTTGCCTACCGGCAAAGGAAGACATGCGAAACTCGTCTCAGGCCACTAAAACTCCTTGAATATCAGGCCTAGGACTGAAAGGAAGGCTTTCCCACCACCTTCTCACGTTCTGGCACTTTCTGGTGCCTTTGGACCCAAGTTCCAGTTTTGGTCTCTTTTGGTTCCCTTTTGCTTACCAGCAAAGGAAGTCGTGCGAAACTCGTGTCAGGCCACTGAAACTCCTTGAATATCACTCCGAAGACAAAAAGGAAGGCTTTCTCACCACCTTTTCCGTTTCTGGCACTTTCTGGTGCCTTTGGACCCAAGTTCCAGTTTTGGTCTCTTTTGGTTCCCTTTTGCTTACCAGCAAAGGAAGTCGTGCGAAACTCGTCTCAGGCCACTAAAACTCCTTGAATATCACTCCTGGGACCCAAAGGAAGGCTTTCCCACCACCTTCTCACGTTCTGTCACTTTCTGGCACCTTTGGAGCCAAGTTCTAGTTTTGGTCTCTTTTGGTTCCCTTATGCTTACCGGCAAAGGAAGACGTGCGAAACTCGTCTCAAGCCCCTAAAACTCCTTGAATATCACTCCTAGAACTCAAAGGAAGGATTTCTCACCACCTTCTCCCCTTCTGTCACTTTCTGGCACATTTGGACCCATGTTCTAGTTTTGGTCTCTTTTGGTCCCTTTTTGCTTACCGGCAAAGGAAGTCGTGCGAAACTCGTGTCAGGCCACTGAAACTCCTTGAATATCACTCCGAAGACAAAAAGGAAGGCTTTCTCACCACCTTTTCCGTTTCTGGCACTTTCTGGCGCCTTTGGACCCAAGTTCTAGTTTTGGTCTCCTTTGGTCCCTTTTTGCTTACGGGCAAAGGGAGAGTTGCGAAACTCGTCTCAGGCCACTAAAACTCCTTGAATATCACTCATAGAACTCAAAGGAAGGATTTCCCACCACCTTCTCCCCTTCTGTCACTTTCTGGCACCTTTGGACCCAAGTTCTAGTTTTGGTCTCTCTTGGTCCCTTTTTGCTTACCGGCAAAGGAAGTCGTGCGAAACTCGTGTCAGGCCACTGAAACTCCTTGAATATCACTCCGAAGACAAAAAGGAAGGCTTTCTCACCACCTTTTCCGTTTCTGGCACTTTCTGGCGCCTTTGGACCCAAGTTCTAGTTTTGGTCTCTTTTGGTCCCTTTTTGCTTACCGGCAAAGGAAGTCGTGCGAAACTCGTGTCAGGCCACTGAAACTCCTTGAATATCACTCCGAAGACAAAAAGGAAAGCTTTCTCACCACCTTTTCCGTTTCTGGCACTTTCTGGCGCTTTTGGACCCAAGTTCTAGTTTTGATCTTCTTTGGTCCCTTTTTGCTTACGGGCAAAGGGAGACGTGCGAAACTCGTCTCAAGCCACTGAAAATCCTTGAATATCACTCATAGAACACAAAGGCAGGATTTCTCACCACCTTCTCCCCTTTTGTCACTTTCCGGCACCTTTGGACCTAAGTTCTAAATTTGGTCTCTTTTGGTTCCCTTTTGCTTACCGGCAAAGGATGACGTGCGAAACTCGTCTCAGGCCACTAAAACTCCTTGAATATCACGCCTAGGACTGAAAGGAAGGCTTTCCCACCACCTTCTCACGTTCTGGCACTTTCCTGTGCCTTTGGACCCAAGTTCCAGTTTTGGTCTCTTTTGGTTCCCTTTTGCTTACCAGCAAAGGAAGTCGTGCGAAACTCATCTCAGGCCACTGAAACTCCTTGAATATCACTCCTAGAACTCAAAGGAAGGACTTCTCACCACCTTCTCCCCTTCTGTCACTTTCTGGCACCATTGGACCCAAGTTCTAGTTTTGGTCTCTTTTGGTTCCCTTTTGCTTACCGGCAAAGGAAGATGTGCGAAACTCGTCTCAAGCCACTAAAACTCCTTGAATATCACTCCTAGGACCCAAAGGAAGGCTTTCGCACCACCTTCTCACGTTCTGTCACTTTCTGGCACCTTTGGACCCAAATTCTAGTTTTGGTCTCTTTTGGTTCCCTTCTGCTTACCGCAAAGGAAGACGTGCGAAACTCATCTCAAGCCACTAAAACTCCTTGAATATCACTCCTAGAACTCAAAGGATGGATTTCTCACCTTCTCCCCTTCTGTCACTTTCTGGCACCTTTGGACCCAAGTTCTAGTTTTGGTCTCTTTTGGTCCCTTTTTGCTTACCGGCAAAGGAAGTCGTACGAAACTCGTGTCAGGCCACTGAAACTCCTTGAATATCACTCCGAAGACAAAAAGGAAGGCTTTCTCACCACCTTTTCCGTTTCTGGTACTTTCTGGCGCCTTTGGACCCAAGTTCTAGTTTTGGTCTCCTTTGGTCCCTTTTTGCTTACGGGCAAAGGGAGACTTGTGAAACTCGTCTCAGGTCACTAAAACTCCTTGAATATCACTCATAGAACTCAAAGGAAGGATTTCTCACCACCTTCTCCCCTTTTGTCACTTTCCGGCACCTTTGGACCTAAGTTCTAGATTTGGTCTCTTTTGGTTCGCTTTTGCTTACTGGCAAAGGAAGACGTGGGGAACTCATCTCTGGCCGCTGAAACTCCTTGAATATCACTCCTAGGACTCAAAGGAAGGCTTTCTCAGCACCTTCTCCCCTTCTGGCACTTTCTGGAGCCTTTGGACACAAGTTCCATTTTTGGTCTCTTTTGGTCCCTTTTTGCTTACGGGCAGAGGGAGACTTGCGAAACCTGTCTCAGGCCACTAAAACTCCTTGAATATCACTCATAGAACTCAAAGGAAGGATTTCTCACCACCTTCTTCCCTTTTGTAACTTTCCGGCACCTTTGGACCCAAGTTCTAGATTTGCTCTCTTTTGGTTCCCTTTTGCTTACCGGCAAAGGAAGACGTTCGAAACTCGTCTCAAGCCACTGAAACTCCTGGAATGTCACTCCTAGAACTGTAACGCCCCAATTTTTGAGAATTAGCTAGTAGTCTTTAAATTCCAATTATTTGCTTATTCCGGCTTGCTAGCGTCGGAATAATTAGATAGACGCTGCATTTTTATTTTTTTATTTATTTTTAGAATATTGAATTATTTCTGAATTAGGTATTTAAAGGTAACTGCATGCAAATAGATAGTTTCAATATCGTCCAAGGATTTTCCTGAGTGTGTTCAATTGTGCTGTTCACAATGCCCCTGATAATCTATCCCGAAAGTTAAAATTTTATCTTATTTAAAATTGTCAAATCAAAGATAATTGTCTTGGAAAACGTGAGATTTTGTAATCATTGCTAAGATTTTGTAATCATTCCTTAGCCGTCAAAATTTTACACGGAATCTCACGAAATCTAGAAATCATTATTGTAAAGATTTCGTAATCATTACAAAGATTTGGTAATGATTTCTTAGCCGTCAAAATCATTGCATAAAATTCCGTGAGATCTAGCAATCATTACCCGGAGATTTCCAAATCTAGTATCGGCCACTAGATTTTCATGCAAACAAACCTTGTCCCCTATTTTACAAACATCGTGATTGCCCCGAAATTCCGAAATCTAGTATTGACCACTAGAATTCCATGCACGGGATTTTGTCTCCCGATTTGTCGGCAAAGTCATTTCGGAACTTTCTTTTCATGTCTTCCAAATTGCCGACATCATAATTATTCTAACCAATCACATTCTCTTGAACTTAGCACCACATCAAAAGTCTCGTCCAAGTGACAACCTAGTCATGTCGCATTTTCTCGGCCAACCGAATTTCATGCAATTGCTGTCCAAAATCTTACCTTTGGATTTTTGTGCAGAATTTCGGAAATTGAGATGTCCAAACCGTGTGCATGCAGCCTAGGGTATTTCATGCACTTAACTTCCTGAATTTTACTAACTTTGCCTACAAGCTTTCCCAAAATTCACTATTCATGCACTAAAAACCGTAACACCCCTTTCTTTGCATCAATTTGCCAAATTCACTTCAGCTTTTACTCAACCAAAACCGTGTGCAGTTTTCAGTTTGGGAATCTTGCTAAGCAAGCCAAAATAAGCATGTTAAGTGGCAATTGGTCACTTAAAGGTTAAACCCTCCATATAAATAGACCAAACCACCTCATTTCTCTCTTTTTTCACTCAAAAACCGTGAGCTCTCCACCCTCCCTCTCAAAATTCCTTTCAAGTTCCATTCTCTCTTTTTCCTCAAAGAAGCCGAGACCCTTCCTCCCTAAATCTCTCAAATTTTTCTCATCCTTTCAACCTTCCAAGACAAGTCAAGGAACTCCAAGCTTTCACTCTTGCATTCTCTTGCTTGCTTCTTCAAAACCGTGACCCTTTCTTCAAAGAGGTAAGCTTTCTCATCCTTTTTCCTTCTTTGATTTGAAGATCCATGGAAGCCTAATACCAAGAACTCCTAAAGGACTTCCTTTTTCACTTGATCCTAACCATTTGAAGCTTTTTCCATTTTTCTCTTCAAAGAACCGAGGAAGACAACCTAACCAAGAGGAGAAAGTTTGAAGTTTGAGATTCATGCTCTTGGTCCAGCAACTTTCCTTGGAGGAACCAGCCAAGATCAACTCCTTTTGCTCCTAAATTTTCGTCACAATCAAGGCAAGGGGGAGTTCTCACACTTGATGTGTTTGCATGTCCATCTCTTGGCTGTTTTTACACTTTTTTCCTTGAAAAATTAGTGTGTGTTGGACTGCATGCTGAAATAACTTCAAATCTGAACTTGCATGTTAAGTTTTATCCAAAAAGTGTATGGATTTCCTTGTTGCATGTCTCGGTTAACCTCTCAAAGAGTTGGATTTCACTTTCAATCAATTTTAATTCCTAAAAAGTTTGAATCTTTGATGTGTGGATGTGGATCTTCCTTGTTGCATGTCTCGGTTACCTCTCAAAGAGTTTGATTTCACTTTCAATCAACCTTAATTCCTAAAAAGTTTGAATCTTTGATGTGTGGATATGGATCTTTCCTTGTGCATGTCTCAGTTTTCATGTTCTCTTGGTAGAACCTTTGAACTAATGACATTTTCTTCTTGAAACCATGAACCGTGAACTTGATCAACATATTCTTTCCATTGCATGTTAATTTTTAACCATGAAATGCTTTGGATCTCTTTGTGCATGCCTCGGTTTCACCTTTGTTTGGCTGGATTCTTTGTTTAAAATGTAGATCTATCCTTGTAACCAATAAACCTTGGATTGCATGTGAAATGGAAGCCATTGCATGTTGATTTCGGCCCTAAGTGTTTCGGTTTTCCCTTAAAAATTCGAATGTCACTTGGAAATGTTGCCCCTTCACTTGGATGATGAAACTATGTCATTGCATGTTGATTTCCTTTGTGTTATATAATTTTTAGTTTGATGAACGTCTAGTGGAAAAGCTGGACAGATTTGATCTTGCATGGAGAAAGCCTAGAATATTGAACTACACTTAGAAATTGAAAACCGTGTGGACTTTGTGTGATTTACATGAAAATGGTTGCTTGTTGGTTTGGATGATGGATGATTGAATTGATTGTGATGGATGTGTTTACTTGGTTTGAAAAGCCTTATGCATGTGGTGTCTCGGAAAATTGTGGTGGACAAGAAAGTGAGAACTATTCACTCTCGGTTTTGATGATAAGAAATCCTAAAAGTTGTACTTAAAATTGTGATAATTTTGATGAAATATGTGTGATAAGGACTGCATAATGATAGACTGTGTTTGCTGTTTGCACTTGAATCCGTGAGCACTAAGATGAATCATGCATCATGTTCATTACATCATACAAGGAATAAAAAGGAGAGAATCAAGCGCAGCCCTTTTTGATGGAAAGTTTATCTAAACTAAAAGGATATTAATTAAAGGTATGGAGATGGTAATTAAGGGACTGAATATAGTAGTTAGTTAATAAAGGCCATCCTTAGAAAGATCTCACTATTAGCTTAATGGGACCTATCACGTGAGGACTAATATTAATGAACTTAAAAAGAATTAGAACGAAACTAAGTAACCTTGAATTAAATAGGTAGTCGGGAATCAATACACGCAATTAAGAATGACTAAAAGGGAAAACCAGAGAGATAGAGAAAAGTGGAGATAAGTCATATTTAGAGTAGGAGGTAGTATAGTTGATAATAATGGAAATGATAAAGCGAGTAGTGTTAATATAGTAAGTTAATGTAATAGGATTTGAGTGGGAAAATCTGAGAGGGTTGTGTCAAAATTACTGAGACTTATGTGTTGGAAAACAGTGGATGTGTATTGGTGGGATTGGAAGCTTGTGTGTGATCCCTAAACTTTATTGCTTGGCAAACCTATGCTAGAAGAGAAAGTGAATAGTGATTGAGCAAGCCTTGTGAGGGCTTTGTTTCTGTGCTTGAATTCCGTGTGACCCAAGATTGAGAAAACATTGAGGAGAGAAAGAAGAATCACACTTCATGCATCATAACATTTCTTTGGAACGACTTGATGGCATAACAGAGGCACAGCTGTAGGTATTGGAGGTTCGGTCCCGAGTAGACCTACGGGGGTGGTGAAAGGGGGAACAGTCGACCTAGATGGCGCAGCAGAGCTCTCTGTGGCCGGGTCGTGACCCTACTTGCAAGCCTTAGCCAAGCCCAACAAGAACTCCACATCCTAGGGTCGTTGAGGTCCATTCCCGAAGAGACCCAGTTTGGGGCCAGCACCAGTTCGGGTGTTTTTGAATAATGATATGAAATCTTTTCTGTGCAATTGTGATGCAGGGAATGGAGTCCTCCGATCGCCACACGACTTGAATATGAAATTGTGAACTCTACACTAAATGCTGGGCAAGTCGCTGGCAGTAGAGTAAGGGATCCCCATGCATACCATATGCATTAAAACGAAAATCTGAGGGATGGATAGTGAGGAATGAAACTTGCATTCATGCATCATGTGCATTATTAGTTTGATGAACCTAGGAATTATCTGTGAAAAATATGAACTGACTTATATTGTAATGATGTTTGTTCTGAGAATGGATGATGATGTGACTTGAGTGATGGTGTGAAAATCCACCTTCCTTGGGGTACGGCTATTGAATGCTTGCTTGTGTTTGGAGAACTCACCCCTGTTTGTGTGTGTTGTTGTACCTTTGTATATGCCCTATACAGATGACCAGCTCCCGAGTGAAGGTATGGATCCTGCCATCTGAGGAGGACGTCTGGGTGTTCGACGCGGCAGCACAGCAAAGCATCTTCCATGGAATAGCACGAGTGATCCATGGATAAGATGTCGGACACTCTTGGACCACCCACTTTGTGGTTGATACCCCCATTGAGCTTGTTTTCTCTACCCCACCTGGAGACTCTCACCTACCTTATCCTGCACTTGCAGCTACTCCTTCTCCTATGTCTGTTGATCCCCGTACTCCCAGTTCTAGACCCGCACCTATGCCTGTACCATTCCCTGCTGAGGAACCTACTCCGCCCCCTGTGACCACTGAGAGAGATATGAGGAATGATGATGTACTGCCCCACATGCTCCCTACCTACCCAAACACTTACTCGCCCTTTACCACAGTTCATTCACCACCTCGCACTGCTGGATGGATTATAGAGGATACAGAAGACGCTGCTTCTTCTAGTTCCGCTTCCCCGACATCTTCTGAGGAGACCGATCCCATCGAAGATTATTCTCCTCTCGATTGATTGGGATAGTTTGTCTTTTGTGGTTTTAGGGAACTGCTCTTAGGGAGTAAGTCTATTTCATTCCCTGTATCTTTGGACTATGTTAGTTTCGTGCACTTTAATTATGTTATTTCGCTTTATCAAGCTGCAGTACTCTAAGTTTATTATCAAACATTTCCATATCTATTGCATGAGGTTATTTAGTATGATGGAGTATTGTTGTGGTTGTTTTACTTAATGTTGATATTACATGATGAGATCATAAACCTCTAAACTGAAATGTGGTACACTAGAGGTGAATTGAAAGAATGTGTTATCCTTCCGCTTCTCCTGTTTTAAAAAGAAAAAAAAAATATATCCTGTTATTTTTAAGCGTCACAAGAACTCAAAGGAAGGATTTCTCACCACCTTCTCCCCTTCTGGCACTTTCTGGCGCCTTTGGACCCAAGTTCTAGTTTTGGTCTCTTTTGGTCCCTTTTTGCTTACTGGCAAAAGGAAACTTGCGAAACTCGTCTCAGGCCACTAAAACTCCTTGAATATCATGCCTAGGACTCAAAGGAAGGCTTTCCCACCACCTTCGCACGTTATGGCACTTTCTAATGCCTTTGGACTTAAGTTCCAGTTTTGGTATCTTTTGGTTCCCTTTTGCTTACCGGCAAAGGAAGACGTGCAAAAATGTCTCAGGCCACTAAAACTCCTTGAATATCACGCCTAGGACTCAAAGGAAGGCTTTCCCACCACCTTCTCACGTTCTGGCACTTTCTGGTGCCATTGGACCCAAGTTCCAGTTTTGGTCTCTTTTGGTTCCCTTTTGCTTACCGGTAAAGGAAGACGTGCGAAACTCGTCTCAAGCCACTGAACCTCCTTGAATATCACTTCTAGAACTCAAACGAAGGATTTCTCACCACCTTCTCCCCTTCTGTCACTTTCTGGCACCATTGGACCCAAGTTCTAGTTTTGGTCTCTTTTGGTTCCCTTTTGCTTACCGGCAAAAGAAGACGTGCGAAACTCGTCTCAGGCCACTAAAACTCCTTGAATATCACGCCTAGGACTGAAAGGAAGGCTTTCCCACCACCTTCTCACGTTGTGGCACTTTCTGGTGCCTTTGGACCCAAGTTCCAATTTTGGTCTCTTTTGGTTCCCTTTTGCTTACCAGCAAAGGAAGTCGTGCGAAACTCATCTCAGGCCACTGAAACTCCATTAATATCACTCATAGAACTCAAAGGAAGGATTTCTCACCACCTTCTCCCCTTCTGTCACTTTCTGGCACCATTGGACCCAAGTTCTAGTTTTGGTCTCTTTTGGTTCCTTTTTGCTTACCGGCAAAGGAAGACGTGGGAAACTCATCTGAGGCCGTTGAAACTCCTTGAATATCACTCCTAGGACTCAAAGGACGGCTTTCTCACCACCTTCTCCCCTTCTTTCACTTTCTGGCACATTGGACCCAAGTTCTAGTTTTGGTCACCTTTGGTTCCTTTTTGCTTACCGCCAAAGGATGACGTGCGAAACTCGTCTCAGGCCACTAAAACTCCTTGAATATCACGCCTAGGACTGAAAGGAAGGCTTTCCCACCACCTTCTCACGTTCTGACACTTTCTGGTGCCTTTGGACCCAAGTTCCAGTTTTGGTCTCCTTTGGTTCCCTTTTGCTTACCAGCAAAGGAAGTCGTGCGAAACTCATCTCAGGCCACTGAAACTCCTTGAATATCACTCCTAGAACTCAAAGGAAGGATTTCTCACCACCTTCTCCCCTTCTGTCACTTTCTGGCACCATTGGACCCAAGTTCTAGTTTTGGTCTCTTTTGGTTCCCTTTTGCTTACCGGCAAAGGAAGATGTGCGAAACTCGTCTCAAGCCACTAAAACTCCTTGAATATCACTCCTAGGACCCAAAGGAAGGCTTTCCCACCACCTTCTCACGTTCTGTCACTTTCAGGCACCTTTGGAGCCAAGTTCTAGTTTTGGTCTCTTTTGGTTCCCTTATGCTTACCGGCAAAGGAAGTCGTGCGAAACTCATCTCAAGCCACTAAAACTCCTTGAATATCACTCCTAGAACTCAAAGGAAGGATTTCTCACCACCTTCTCCCCTTCTGTCACTTTCTGGCACCTTTGGACCCAATTCTAGTTTTGGTCTCTTTTGGTCCCTTTTTGCTTACCGGCAAAGGAAGTCGTGCGAAACTCGTGTCAGGCCACTGAAACTCCTTGAATATCACTCCGAAGACAAAAAGGAAGGCTTTCTCACCACCTTTTCCGTTTCTGGCACTTTCTGGCGCCTTTGGACCCAAGTTCTAGTTTTGGTCTCCTTTGGTCCCTTTTTGCTTACGGGCAAAGGGAGACTTGCGAAACTCGTCTCAGGTCACTAAAACTCCTTCAATATCACTCATAGAACTCAAAGGAAGGACTTCTCACCACCTTCTCCCCTTTTGTCACTTTCCGGCACCTTTGGACCCAAGTTCTAGATTTGGTCTCTTTTGGTTCACTTTTGCTTACTGGCAAAAGGAAGACGTGGGGAACTCATCTCTGGCCGCTGAAACTCCTTGAATATCACTCCTAGGACTCAAAGGAAGGCTTTCTCACCACCTTCTCCCTTTCTGGCACTTTCTGGAGCCTTTGGACACAGTTCCATTTTTGGTCTCTTTTGGTCCCTTTTTGCTTACGGGCAGAGGGAGACTTGCGAAACTTGTCTCAGGCCACTAAAACTCCTTGAATATCACTCATAGAACTCAAAGGAAGGATTTCTCACCACCTTCTCCCCTTTTGTAACTTTCCGGCACCTTTGGACCCAAGTTCTAGATTTGCTCTCTTTTGGTTCCCTTTTGCTTACCGGCAAAGGAAGACGTGCGAAACTCGTCTCAAGCCACTGAAACTCCTGGAATGTCACTCCTAGAACTCAAAGGAAGGATTTCTCACCACCTTCTCCCTTTCTGGCACTTTCTGGCGCCTTTGGACCCAAGTTCCAGTTTTGGTCTCTTTTGGTCCCTTTTTGCTTATCGGCAAAAGGAAACTTGCGAAACTCGTCTCAGCCACTAAAACTCCTTGAATATCATGCCTAGGACTCAAAGGAAGGCTTTCCCACCACCTTCGCACGTTATGGCACTTTCTCGGTGCCTTTGGACTTAAGTTCCAGTTTTGGTATCTTTTGGTTCCCTTTTGCTTACCGGCAAAGGAAGACGTGCGAAAATGTCTCAGGCCACTAAAACTCCTTGAATATCACGCCTAGGACTCAAAGGAAGGCTTTCCCACCACCTTCTCACGTTCTGGCACTTTCTGGTGCCTTTGGACCCAAGTTCCAGTTTTGGTCTCTTTTGGTTCCCTTTTGCTTACCGGTAAAGGAAGACGTGCGAAAATCGTCTCAAGCCACTGAACCTCCTTAAATATCACTTCTAGAACTCAAACGAAGGATTTCTCACCACCTTCTCCCCTTCTGTCACTTTCTGGCACCATTGGACCCAAGTTCTAGTTTTGGTCTCTTTTGGTTCCCTTTTGCTTACCGGCAAAGGAAGATGTGCGAAACTCGTCTCAAGCCACTAAAACTCCTTGAATATCACTCCTAGGACCCAAAGGAAGGCTTTCCCACCACCTTCTCACGTTCTGTCACTTTCAGGCACCTTTGGAGCCAAGTTCTAGTTTTGGTCTCTTTTGGTTCCCTTATGCTTACCGGCAAAGGAAGACGTGGGAAACTCATCTGAGGCCGTTGAAACTCCTTGAATATCACTCCTAGGACTCAAAGGACGGCTTTCTCACCACCTTCTCCCCTTCTTTCACTTTCTGGCACATTGGACCCAAGTTCTAGTTTTGGTCACCTTTGGTTCCTTTTTGCTTACCGCCAAAGGATGACGTGCGAAACTCGTCTCAGGCCACTAAAACTCCTTGAATATCACGCCTAGGACTGAAAGGAAGGCTTTCCCACCACCTTCTCACGTTCTGACACTTTCTGGTGCCTTTGGACCCAAGTTCCAGTTTTGGTCTCCTTTGGTTCCCTTTTGCTTACCAGCAAAGGAAGTCGTGCGAAACTCATCTCAGGCCACTGAAACTCCTTGAATATCACTCCTAGAACTCAAAGGAAGGATTTCTCACCACCTTCTCCCCTTCTGTCACTTTCTGGCACATTTGGACCCAAGTTCTAGTTTTGGTCTCTTTTGGTTCCCTTTTGCTTACCGGCAAAGGAAGATGTGCGAAACTCGTCTCAAGCCACTAAAACTCCTTGAATATCACTCCTAGGACCCAAAGGAAGGCTTTCGCACCACCTTCTCACGTTCTGTCACTTTCAGGCACCTTTGGAGCCAAGTTCTAGTTTTGGTCTCTTTTGGTTCCCTTATGCTTATCGGCAAAGGAAGTCGTGCGAAACTCATCTCAAGCCACTAAAACTCCTTGAATATCACTCCTAGAACTCAAAGGAAGGATTTCTCACCACCTTCTCCCCTTCTGTCACTTTCTGGCACCTTTGGACCCAATTCTAGTTTTGGTCTCTTTTGGTCCCTTTTTGCTTACCGGCAAAGGAAGTCGTGCGAAACTCGTGTCAGGCCACTGAAACTCCTTGAATATCACTCCGAAGACAAAAAGGAAGGCTTTCTCACCACCTTTTCCGTTTCTGGCACTTTCTGGCGCCTTTGGACCCAAGTTCTAGTTTTGGTCTCCTTTGGTCCCTTTTTGCTTACGGGCAAAGGGAGACTTGCGAAACTCGTCTCAGGTCACTAAAACTCCTTCAATATCACTCATAGAA
Organism: Abrus pulchellus subsp. cantoniensis; assembly: GCA_024086825.1. Classification (NCBI taxonomy): domain Eukaryota; kingdom Viridiplantae; phylum Streptophyta; class Magnoliopsida; order Fabales; family Fabaceae; genus Abrus; species Abrus pulchellus. Next base: position 94,092 of record JAKRVW010000002.1, read on the forward strand.
CTCAAAGGAAGGACTTCTCACCACCTTCTCCCCTTTTGTCACTTTCCGGCACCTTTGGACCCAAGTTCTAGATTTGGTCTCTTTTGGTTCACTTTTGCTTACTGGCAAAAGGAAGACGTGGGGAACTCATCTCTGGCCGCTGAAACTCCTTGAATATCACTCCTAGGACTCAAAGGAAGGCTTTTTCACCACCTTCTCCCTTTCTGGCACTTTCTGGAGCCTTTGGACACAGTTCCATTTTTGGTCTCTTTTGGTCCCTTTTTGCTTACGGGCAGAGGGAGACTTGCGAAACTTGTCTCAGGCCACTAAAACTCCTTGAATATCACTCATAGAACTCAAAGGAAGGATTTCTCACCACCTTCTCCCCTTTTGTAACTTTCCGGCACCTTTGGACCCAAGTTCTAGATTTGCTTTCTTTTGGTTCCCTTTTGCTTACCGGCAAAGGAAGACGTGCGAAACTCGTCTCAAGCCACTGAAACTCCTGGAATGTCACTCCTAGAACTCAAAGGAAGGATTTCTCACCACCTTCTCCCCTTCTGGCACTTTCTGGCGCCTTTGGACCCAAGTTCCAGTTTTGGTCTCTTTTGGTCCCTTTTTGCTTACTGGCAAAAGGAAACTTGCGAAACTCGTCTCAGGCCACTAAAACTCCTTGAATATCATGCCTAGGACTCAAAGGAAGGCTTTCCCACCACCTTCGCACGTTATGGCACTTTCTGGTGCCTTTGGACTTAAGTTCCAGTTTTGGTATCTTTTGGTTCCCTTTTGCTTACCGGCAAAGGAAGACGTGCGAAAATGTCTCAGGCCACTAAAACTCCTTGAATATCACGCCTAGGACTCAAAGGAAGGCTTTCCCACCACCTTCTCACGTTCTGGCACTTTCTGGTGCCTTTGGACCCAAGTTCCAGTTTTGGTCTCTTTTGGTTCCCTTTTGCTTACCGGTAAAGGAAGACGTGCGAAAATCGTCTCAAGCCACTGAACCTCCTTAAATATCACTTCTAGAACTCAAACGAAGGATTTCTCACCACCTTCTCCCCTTCTGTCACTTTCTGGCACCATTGGACCCAAGTTCTAGTTTTGGTCTCTTTTGGTTCCCTTTTGCTTACCGGCAAAAGAAGACGTGCGAAACTCGTCTCAGGCCACTAAAACTCCTTGAATATCACGCCTAGGACTGAAAGGAAGGCTTTCCCACCACCTTCTCACGTTCTGGAACTTTCTGGTGCCTTTGGACCCAAGTTCCAGTTTTGGTCTCTTTTGGTTCCCTTTTGCTTACCAGCAAAGGAAGTCGTGCGAAACTCATCTCAGGCCATTGAAACTCCTGGAATATCACTCATAGAACTCAAAGGAAGGATTTCTCACCACCTTCTCCCCTTCTGTCACTTTCTGGCACCATTGGACCGAAGTTTAAGTTTTGGTCTCTTTTGGTTCCTTTTTGCTTATCGGCAAAGGAAGACGTGGGAAACTCATCTCAGGCCGTTGAAACTCCTTGAATATCACTCCTAGGACTCAAAGGAAGGCTTTCTCACCACCTTCTCCCCTTCTTTCACTTTCTGGCACCATTGGACCCAAGTTCTAGTTTTCGTCTCTTTTGGTTCCCTTTTGCTTACCGGCAAAAGAAGACGTGCGAAACTCGTCTCAGGCCACTAAAACTCCTTGAATATCACGCCTAGGATTGAAAGGAAGTCTCTGCCACCACCTTCTCACGTTCTGGCACTTTCTGGTGCCTTTGGACCCAAGTTCCAGTTTTGGTCTCTTTTGGTTCCCTTTTGCTTACCAGCAAAGGAAGTCGTGCGAAACTCATCTCAGGCCACTGAAACTCCTTGAATATCACTCATAGAACTCAAAGGAAGGATTTCTCACCACCTTCTCCCCTTCTGTCACTTTCTGGCACCATTGGACCCAAGTTCTAGTTTTGGTCTCTTTTGGTTCCCTTTTGCTTACCGGCAAAGGAAGACGTGGGAAACTCATCTCGGGCTGGTGAAACTGCTTGAATATCACTCCTAGGACTCAAAGGAAGGCTTTCTCACCACCTTCTCCCCTTCTTTCACTTTCTGGCACCTTTGGACCCAAGTTCTAGTTTTGGTCTTTTTTGGTTCCCTTTTGCTTACCGGCAAAAGAAGACGTGCGAAACTCATCTCAGGCCACTAAAACTCCTTGAATATCACGCCTAGGACTCAAAGGAAGGCTTTCCCCACCACCTTCTCACGTTCTGGCACTTTCTAGTGCCTTTGGACCCAAGTTCCAGTTTTGGTCTCTTTTGGTTCCCTTTTGGCTACCGGCAAAGGAAGACGTGCTCAGGCCACTAAAACTCCTTGAATATCACGCCTAGGACTCAAAGGAAGGCTTTCCCACCACCTTCTCACATTCTGGCACTTTCTGGTGCCTTTGGACCATAGTTCCAGTTTTGGTCTCTTTTGGTTCCCTTTTGCTACCCGCAAAGGAAGACGTGGGAAACTCATCTCAGGCCGCTGAAACTCCTTGAATATCACTCCTAGGACTCAAAAGAAGGTTTTCTCACCACCTTCTCCTCTTCTGGCACTTTTTGGAGCCATTGGACCCAAGTTCCAGTTTTGGTCTCTTTTGGTCCCTTTTTGCTTACTGGCAAAGGGAGACTTGCGAAACTCGTCTCAGGCCACTAAAACTCCTTGAATATCACGCCTAGGACTCAAAGGAAGGCTTTCCCACCACCTTCTCACATTCTGGCACTTTCTGGTGCCTTTGGACCCAAGTTCCAGTTTTGGCCTCTTTTGGTTCCCTTTTGCCTACTGGCAAAGGAAGACATGCTCAGGCCACTAAAACTCCTTGAATATCAGGCCTAGGACTCAAAGGATGGCTTTCCCACCACCTTCTCATGTTCTGGCATTTTCTGGTGCCTTTGGACCCAAGTTCCAGTTTTGGTCTCTTTTGGTTCCCTTTTGCTTTCCGGCAAAGGAAGACGTGTGAAACTCGTCTCAAGCCACTGAAACTCCTTGAATATCGCTCCTAGAACTCAAAGGAAGGCTTTCCCACCACCTTCTCACGTTCTGGTACTTTCTGGTGCCTTTGGACCCAAGTTCCAGTTTTGGTCTCTTTTGGTTCCCTTTTGCTTACCAGCAAAGGAAGTCATGCGAAACTCATCTCAGGCCACTGAAACTCCTTGAATATCACTCATAGAACTCAAAGGAAGGATTTCTCACCACCTTCTCCCCTTCTGTCACTTTCTGGCACCATTGGACCCAAGTTCTAGTTTTGGTCTCTTTTGGTTCCTTTTTGCTTACCGGCAAAGGAAGACGTTGGAAACTCATCTCAGGCCGTTGAAATTCCTTGAATATCACTCCTAGGACTCAAAGGAAGGCTTTCTCACCACCTTCTCCCCTTCTTTCACTTTCTGGCAACATTGGACCCAAGTTCTAGTTTTGGTCTCTTTTGGTTCCCTTTTGCTTACCGGCAAAAGGAGACGTGCGAAACTCGTCTCAGGCCACTAAAACTCCTTGAATATCACGCCTAGGATTGAAAGGAAGTCTTTCCCACCACCTTCTCACGTTCTGGCACTTTCTGGTGCCTTTGGACCCAAGTTCCAGTTTTGGTCTCTTTTGGTCCCTTTTTGCTTACCGGCAAAGGAAGTCGTGCGAAACTCGTGTCAGGCCACTGAAACTCCTTGAATATCACTCCGAAGACAAAAAGGAAGGCTTTCTCACCACCTTTTCCGTTTCTGGCACTTTCTGGCGCCTTTGGACCCAAGTTCTAGTTTTGGTCTCCTTTGGTCCCTTTTTGCTTACGGGCAAAGGGAGACTTGCGAAACTCGTCTCAGGTCACTAAAACTCCTTCAATATCACTCATAGAACTCAAAGGAAGGATTTCTCACCACCTTCTCCCCTTTTGTCACTTTCCGGCACCTTTGGACCCAAGTTCTAGATTTGGTCTCTTTTGTTTCGCTTTTGCTTACTGGCAAAGGAAGACGTGGGGAACTCATCTCTGGCCGCTGAAACTCCTTGAATATCACTCCTAGGACTCAAAGAAAGGCTTTCTCAGCACCTTCTCCCCTTCTGGCACTTTCTGGAGCCTTTGGACACAAGTTCCATTTTTGGTCTCTTTTGGTCCCTTTTTGCTTACGGGCAGAGGGAGACTTGCGAAACCTGTCTCAGGCCACTAAAACTCCTTGAATATCACTCATAGAACTCAAAGGAAGGATTTCTCACCACCTTCTCCCCTTTTGTAACTTTCCAGCACCTCTGGACCCAAGTTCTAGATTTGCTCTCTTTTGGTTCCCTTTTACTTACTGGCAATGGAAGACGTGCGAAACTCGTCTCAAGCCACTGAAACTCCTGGAATGTCACTCCTAGAACTCAAAGGAAGGATTTCTCACCACCTTCTCCCCTTCTGACACTTTCTGGCGCCTTTGGACCCAAGTTCCAGTTTTGGTCTCTTTTGGTCCCTTTTTGCTTACTGGCAAAAGGAAACTTGCGAAACTCGTCTCAGGCCACTAAAACGCCTTGAATATCATGCCTAGGACTCAAAGGAAGGCTTTCCCACCACCTTCGCACGTTATGGCACTTTCTGGTGCCTTTGGACTTAAGTTCCAGTTTTGGTATCTTTTGGTTCCCTTTTGCTTACCGGCAAAGGAAGACGTGCGAAAATGTCTCAGGCCACTAAAACTCCTTGAATATCACGCCTAGGACTCAAAGGAAGGCTTTCCCACCACCTTCTCACGTTCTGGCACTTTCTGGTGCCTTTGGACCCAAGTTCCAGTTTTGGTCTCTTTTGGTTCCCTTTTGCTTACCGGTAAAGGAAGACGTGCGAAACTCGTCTCAAGCCACTGAACCTCCTTGAATATCACTTCTAGAACTCAAACGAAGGATTTCTCACCACCTTCTCCCCTTCTGTCACTTTCTGGCACCATTGGACCCAAGTTCTAGTTTTGGTCTCTTTTGGTTCCCTTTTGCTTACCGGCAAAAGAAGACGTGCGAAACTCATCTCAGGCCACTAAAACTCCTTGAATATCACGCCTAGGACTGAAAGGAAGGCTTTCCCACCACCTTCTCACGTTCTGGCACTTTCTGGTGCCTTTGGACCCAAGTTCCAGTTTTGGTCTCTTTTGGTTCCCTTTTGCTTACCAGCAAAGGAAGTCATGCGAAACTCATCTCAGGCCACTGAAACTCCTTGAATATCACTCATAGAACTCAAAGGAAGGATTTCTCACCACCTTCTCCCCTTTTGTCACTTTCTGGCACCATTGGACCCTAGTTCTAGTTTTGGTCTCTTTTGGTTCCTTTTTGCTTACCGGCAAAGGAAGACGTGGGAAACTCATCTCAGGCCGTTGAAATTCCTTGAATATCACTCCTAGGACTCAAAGGAAGGCTTTCTCACCACCTTCTCCCCTTCTTTCACTTTCTGGCAACATTGGACCCAAGTTCTAGTTTTGGTCTCTTTTGTTTCCCTTTTGCTTACCGGCAAAAGAAGACGTGCGAAACTCGTCTCAGGCCACTAAAACTCCTTGAATATCACGCCTAGGATTGAAAGGAAGTCTTTCCCACCACCTTCTCACGTTCTGGCACTTTCTGGTGCCTTTGGACCCAAGTTCCAGTTTTGGTCTCTTTTGGTCCCTTTTTGAAGTCGTGCGAAACTCGTGTCAGGCCACTGAAACTCCTTGAATATCACTCCGAAGACAAAAAGGAAGGCTTTCTCACCACCTTTTCCGTTTCTGGCACTTTCTGGCGCCTTTGGACCCAAGTTCTAGTTTTGGTCTCCTTTGGTCCCTTTTTGCTTACGGGCAAAGGGAGACTTGCGAAACTCGTCTCAGGTCACTAAAACTCCTTCAATATCACTCATAGAACTCAAAGGAAGGATTTCTCACCACCTTCTCCCCTTTTGTCACTTTCCGGCACCTTTGGACCCAAGTTCTAGATTTGGTCTCTTTTGTTTCGCTTTTGCTTACTGGCAAAGGAAGACGTGGGGAACTCATCTCTGGCCGCTGAAACTCCTTGAATATCACTCCTAGGACTCAAAGAAAGGCTTTCTCAGCACCTTCTCCCCTTCTGGCACTTTCTGGAGCCTTTGGGCACAAGTTCCATTTTTGGTCTCTTTTGGTCCCTTTTTGCTTACGGGCAGAGGGAGACTTGCGAAACCTGTCTCAGGCAAAAAGGGACCAAAAAGTGACAGAAGGGGAGAAGGTTGTGAGAAATCCTTCCTTTGAGTTCTAGGAGTGACATTCAAGGAGTTTCAGTGGTGTGAGACGAGTTTCGCACGTCTTCCTTTCCCGGTAAGCAAAAGGGAACCAAAAGAGACCAAAACTGGAACTTGGGTCCAAAGGCACCAGAAAGTGCCAGAACGTGAAAAGGTGGTGGGAAAGCCTTCCTCTGTGTCCTAGGCGTGATATTCAAGGAGTTTTAGTGGCCTGAGACGAGTTTCGCACGACTTCCTTTGTCGGTAAGCAAAAGGGAACCAAAAGAGACCAAAACTGGAACTTAGGTCCAAAGGTGCTAAAAAGTGACAGAAGGGGAGAAGGTGGTGAGAAATCCTTCCTTTGAGTTCTATGAGTGATATTCAAGGATTTTCAGTGGCTTGAGACGAGTTTCGCACGTCTTCCTTTGCCGGTAAGCAAAAGGGAACCAAAAGAGACCAAAAGTGGAACTTGGGTCCAAAGGCACCAGAAGTGCCAGAACGTGAGAAGGTGGTGGGAAAGCCTTCGTTTGAGTCCTAGGAGGGATATTCAAGGAGTTTTAGTGGCTTGAGACGATTTTCGCACGTCTTCCATTGCCGGTAAGCAAAAGGGAGCCAAAAGAGACCAAAAGCGGAACTTGGGTCAAAGGAACCAGAAAATGCCAGAACGTGAGAAGGTTGTCGGAAAGCCTTCCTTTGAGTCCTAGGAGTGATATTCAAGGAGTTTTAGTGGCTTGAGATGAGTTTCGCACGTCTTCCTTTGCCGGTAAGCAAAAGGGAACCAAACGAGACCAAAACTGGAACTTGGGTCCAAAGGCACCAGAAAGTGCCAGAACGTGAGAAGGTGGTGGGAAAGCCTTCCTTTGTGTCCTAGGCATGATATACAAGGAGTTTTAGTGGCCTAAGACGAGTTTCGCACAACTTCCTTTGCCGGTAAGCAAAAGAGAACCAAAAGAGACCAAAACTGGAACTTGGGTCCAAAGGCACCAAAAAGTGCCAGAACGTGAGAAGGTGGTGGGAAAGCCTTCCTTTGAGTCCTAGGCGTGATATTCAAGGAGTTTTAGTGGCCTGAGACGAGTTTCGCAAGTCTCCCTTTGCCAGTAAGCAAAAAGGGACCAAAAGAGACCAAAACTGGAACTTGGGTCCAAAGGCTCCAGAAAGTGCCAGAAGGGGAGAAGGTGGTGAGAAAGCCTTCCTTTGAGTCCGAGGAGTGATATTCAAGGAGTTTTAGTGGCCTGAGATGAGTTTCGCACGTCTTCCTTTGCCGGTAAGCAAAAGGGAACCAAAAGAGACCAAAACTGGAACTTGGGTCCAAAGGCACCAAAAAGTGCCAGAAGGGGAGAAGGTGGTGAGAAATCCTTCCTTTGAGTTCTAGGAGTGACATTCAAGGAGTTTCAGTGGTGTGAGACGAGTTTCGCACGTCTTCCTTTCCCGGTAAGCAAAAGGGAACCAAAAGAGACCAAAACTGGAACTTGGGTCCAAAGGCACCAGAAAGTGCCAGAACGTGAAAAGGTGGTGGGAAAGCCTTCCTCTGTGTCCTAGGCGTGATATTCAAGGAGTTTTAGTGGCCTGAGACGAGTTTCGCACGACTTTCTTTGCCGATAAGCAAAAGGTAACCAAAAGAGACCAAAACTGGAACTTGGGTCCAAAGGTGCCAAAAAGTGACAGAAGGGGAGAAGGTTGTGAGAAATCCTTCCTTTGAGTTCTAGGAGTGATATTCCAGGAGTTTCAGTGGCTTGAGACGAGTTTCGCACGTCTTCCTTTGCCGGTAAGCAAAAGGGAACCAAAAGAGACGAAAACTAGAACTTGGGTCCAAAGGTGCCAGAAAGTGACAGAAGGGGAGAAGGTGGTGAGAAATCCTTCCTTTGAGTTCTAGGAGTGATATTCAAGGAGTTTCAGTGGCTTGAGACGAGTTTCGCACGTCTTCCTTTGCCGGTAAGCAAAAGGGAACCAAAAGACACCCAAAACTGGAACTTGGGTCCAAAGGAACTACAAAGTGCCAGAACGTGAGAAGGTGGTGGGAAAGCCTTCCTTTGGGTCCTAGGAGTGATATTCAAAGAGTTTCAGTGGCTTGAGACGAGTTTCGCACGTCTTCCTTTGCCGGTAAGCAAAAGGGAAACAAAAGAGACGAAAACTGGATCTTGGGTCCAAAGGCACCAGAAAGTGCCAGAACGTGAGAAGGTGGTGGGAAAGCCTTCCTTTGAGTCCTAGGCGTCATATTCAAGGAGTTTTACTGGCTTGAGACGAGTTTCGCAAGTCTCCCTTTGCCAGTAAGCAAAAAGGGACCAAGAGAGACCAAAACTAGAACTTGGGTCCAAAGGTGCCAAAAAGTTACAGAAGGGGAGAAGGTAGTGAAAACTCCTTCCTTTGAGTTCTAGGAGTGATATTCCAGGAGTTTCAGTGGCTTGAGACGAGTTTCGCACGTCTTCCTTTGCCGGTAAGCAAAAGGGAACCAAAAGAGACGAAAACTAGAACTTGGGTCCAAAGGTGCCAGAAAGTGACAGAAGGGGAGAAGGTGGTGAGAAATCCTTCCTTTGAGTTCTAGGAGTGATATTCAAGGAGTTTCAGTAGCTTGAGACGAGTTTCGCACGTCTTCCTTTGCCAGTAAGCAAAAGGGAACCAAAAGAGACCAAAACTGGAACTTGGGTCCAAAGGAACTACAAAGTGCCAGAACGTGAGAAGGTGGTGGGAAAGCCTTCCTTTGGGTCCTAGGAGTGATATTCAAAGAGTTTCAGTGGCTTGAGACGAGTTTCGCACGTCTTCCTTTGCCGGTAAGCAAAAGGGAACCAAAAGAGACCAAAAGTGCAACTTGGGTCCAAAGGCACCAAAAAGTGCCCGAACGTGAGAAGGTGGTGGGAAAGCCTTCCTTTGAGTCCTCGGCGTGATATTCAAAGAGTTTTAGTGGCCTGAGACAAGTTTCGCATGTCTCCCTTTGCCAGTAAGCAAAAAGGGACCAAAAGAGACCAAAACTGGAACTTGGGTCCAAAGGCTCCAAAAAGTGCCAGAAGGGGAGAAGGTGGTGAGAAAGCCTTCCTTTGAGTCCTAGGAGTGATATTCAAGGAGTTTCAGTGGCTTGAGAAGAGTTTCGCACGTCTTCCTTTGCCGGTAAGTAAAAGGGAACCAAAAGAGACCTAAACTGGAACTTGGGTCCAAAGGCACCAAAAGGTGCCAGAAGGGGAGAAGGTGGTGAGAAATCCTTCCTTTGAGTTCTAGGAGTGACATTCAAGGAGTTTCAGTGGTGTGAGACGAGTTTCGCACGTCTTCCTTTCCCGGTAAGCAAAAGGGAACCAAAAGAGACGAAAACTAGAACTTGGGTCGAAAGGTGCCAGAAAGTGCTAGAAGCGGAAAAGGTGGTGAGAAAGCCTTCCTTTGTGTCTTCGGAGTGATATTCAAGGAATTTCAGCGGCCTGAGATGAGTTTCCCACGTTCTCCTTTGCCGGTAAGCAAAAGCGAACCAAAAGAGTCCGAAACTAGAACTTGGGTCCAAAGGTGCCTGAAAGTGACAGAAGGGGAGAAGGTGGTGAGAACTCCTTCCTTTGAGTTCTAGGAGTGATATTCAAGGAGTTTCAGTGGCTAAAGAGACCAAAACTGGAACTTGGGTCCAAAGGCTCCAAAAAGTGCCAGAAGGGGAGAAGGTGGTGAGAAAGCCTTCCTTTGAGTCCTAGGAGTGATATTCAAGGAGTTTCAGTGGCTTGAGAAGAGTTTCGCACGTCTTCCTTTGCCGGTAAGTAAAAGGGAACCAAAAGAGACCAAAACTGGAACTTGGGTCCAAAGGCACCAAAAAGTGCCAGAAGGGGAGAAGGTGGTGAGAAATCCTTCCTTTGAGTTCTAGGAGTGACATTCAAGGAGTTTCAGTGGTGTGAGACGAGTTTCGCACGTCTTCCTTTCCCGGTAAGCAAAAGGGAACCAAAAGAGACGAAAACTAGAACTTGGGTCCAAAGGTGCCAGAAAGTGCCAGAAGCGGAAAAGGTGGTGAGAAAGCCTTCCTTTGTGTCTTCGGAGTGATATTCAAGGAATTTCAGCGGCCTGAGATGAGTTTCCCACGTTCTCCTTTGCCGGTAAGCAAAAGCGAACCAAAAGAGTCCGAAACTAGAACTTGGGTCCAAAGGTGCTTGAAAGTGACAGAAGGGGAGAAGGTGGTGAGAACTCCTTCCTTTGAGTTCTAGGAGTGATATTCAAGGAGTTTCAGTGGCTTGAGATGAGTTTCGCGCGTCTTCCTTTTCCGGTAAGCAAAAGGGAACCAAAAGTGACCAAAACTGGAACTTGGGTGCAAAGGCACTAGAAAGTGCCAGAACGTGAGAAGGTGGTGGAAAGCCTTCCTTTGAGTCCTAGGCATGATATTCAAGGAGTTTTAGTGGCCTGAGACGAGTTTCGCAAGTCTCCCTTTGCCAGAAAGCAAAAAGGGACCAAGAGAGACCAAAACTTGAACTTGGTTCCAAAGGTGCCACAAAGTGGCAGAAGGGGAGAAGGTTGTTACAAATCCTTCCTTTGAGTCCTAAGTGTGATATTCAAGGAGTTTCAGTGGCCTGAGACGAGTTTCGCAAGTCTCCCTTTGCTAGTAAGCAAAAAGGGAACAAAAGAGACCAAAACTGAAACTTGGGTCCAAAGGCTCCAAAAAGTGCCAGAATGTGAGAAGGTGGTGGGAAAGCCTTCCTTTGAGTCCTAGGCGTTATATTCAAGGAGTTTTAGTGTCCTGAGACGAGTTTCGCAAGTCTTCCTTTGCCGGTAAGCAAAAGGGAACCAAAAGAGACCAAAACTTGAACTTGGGTCCAAAGGCACCAGAAAGTGCCCGAACGTGAGAAGGTGGTGGGAAAGCCTTCCTTTGAGTCCTAGGCGTGATATTCAAAGAGTTTTAGTGGCCTGAGACGAGTTTCGCAAGTATCCCTTTGCCAGAAAGCAAAAAGGGACCAAAAGAGGCCAAAACTAGAACTTGGGTCCAAAGGTGCCAGAAAGTGCCAGAAGCGGAAAAGGTGGTGAGAAAGCCTTCCCTTGTGTCTTCGGAGTGATATTCAAGGAATTTCAGCGGCCTGAGATGAGTTTCCCACGTTCTCCTTTGCCGGTAAGCAAAAGCGAACCAAAAGAGTCCGAAACTAGAACTTGGGTCCAAAGGTGCCTGAAAGTGACAGAAGGGGAGAAGGTGGTGAGAACTCCTTCCTTTGAGTTCTAGGAGTGATATTCAAGGAGTTTCAGTGGCTAAAGAGACCAAAACTGGAACTTGGGTCCAAAGGCTCCAAAAAGTGCCAGAAGGGGAGAAGGTGGTGAGAAAGCCTTCCTTTGAGTCCTAGGAGTGATATTCAAGGAGTTTCAGTGGCTTGAGACGAGTTTCGCACGTCTTCCTTTGCCGGTAAGCAAAAAGGGACCAAAAGAGACCAAAACTAGAACTTGGGTCGAAAGGCGCAACAAAGTGACAGAAGGGGAGAAGGTGGTGAGAAAGCCTTCCTTTGAGTCCTAGCAGTGATATTCAAGGAGTTTCAGCGGCCTGAGATATGTTTCGCACGTCTTCCTTTGCCGGTAAGCAAAAGGGAACCAAAAGAGACCAAAACTAGAACTTGGGTCCAAAGGTGCCAGAAAGTGCCAGAAGGGGAGAAGGTGGTGAGAAAGCCTTCCTTTGAGTCCTAGCAGTGATATTCAAGGAGTTTCAGCGGCCTGAGATAAGTTTCGCACGTCTTTCTTTGCCGGTAAGTAAAAGGGAACCAAAAGAGACCAAAACTAGAACTTGGGTCCAAAGGTGCCAGAAAGTGCCAGAAGGGGAGAAGGTGGTGAGAAAGCCTTCCTTTGTGTCTTCGGAGTGATATTCAAGGAGTTTCAGTGGCCTGAGACGAGTTTCGCACGACTTCTTTTGCCGGTAAGCAAAAAGGGACCAAAAGAGACCAAAACTAGAACTTGGGTCGAAAGGTGCAACAAAGTGACAGAAGGGGAGAAGGTGGTGAGAAAGCCTTCCTTTGAGTCCTAGCAGTGATATTCAAGGAGTTTCAACGGCCTGAGATAAGTTTCGCACGTCTTCCTTTTTTGGTAAGCAAAAGGGAACCAAAAGAGACCAAAACTAGAACTTGGGTCCAAAGGTGCCAGAAAGTGATAGAAGGGGAGAAGGTGGTGAGAAATCCTTCCTTTGAGTTCTAGGAGTGATATTCAAGGAGTTTCAGTGGCCTGAGACGAGTTTCGCAAGTCTCCCTTTGCCAGTGAACAAAAAGGGACCAAAAGAGGCCAAAATTGGAACTTGGGTCCAAAGGCTCCAAAAAGTGCCAGAAGGGGAGAAGGTGGTGAGAAATCCTTCCTTTGAGTTCTAGGAGTGATATTCAAGGAGTTTTAGTGGCTTGAGACGAGTTTCGCACGTCTTCCTTTTTCGGTAAGCAAAAGGGAACCAATAGAGACCAAAACTAGAACTAGGGTCCAAAAGTGCCAGAAAGTGACAGAAGGGGAGAAGGTGGTGAGAAATCCTTCCTTTGAGTTCTAGGAGTGATATTCAAGGAGTTTCAGCAGCCTGAGATGAGTTTCCCATGTCTTCCTTTGCCGGTAAGCAAAAGGGAACCAAAAGAGACCAAAACTGGAACTTGGGTCCAAAGGCACCAGAAAGTGCCCGAACGTGAGAAGGTGGTGGGAAAGCCTTCCTTTGAGTCCTAGGCGTGATATTCAAAGAGTTTTAGTGGCCTGAGACGAGTTTCGCAAGTCTCCCTTTGCCAGAAAGCAAAAAGGGACCAAAAGAGGCCAAAACTGGAACTTGGGTCCAAAGGCTCCAAAAAGTGCCAGAAGGGGAGAAGGTGGTGAGAAAGCCTTCCTTTTAGTCCTAGGAGTGATATTCAAGGAGTTTAAGCGGCCTGAGATGAGTTTCGCATATCTTCCTTTGCCGGTAAGCAAAAGGGAACCAAAAGAGACCAAAACTGGAACTTGGGTCTGAAGGCACCAGAAAGTGCCCGAACGTGAGAAGGTGGTGGGAAAGCCTTCCTTTGAGTCCTAGGCGTGATATTCAAAGAGTTTTAGTGGCCTGACACGAGTTTCGCAAGTCTCCCTTTGCCAGTAAGCAAAAAGGGACCAAAACAGGCCAAAACTGGAACTTGGGTCCAAAGGCTCCAAAAAGTGCCAGAAGGGGAGAAGGTGGTGAGAAAGCCTTCCTTTGAGTCCTAGGAGTGATATTCAAGGAGTTTCAGTGGCTTGAGACGAGTTTCGCACGTCTTCCTTTGCCGGTAAGCAAAAAGGGACCAAAAGAGACCAAAACTAGAACTTGGGTCGAAAGGTGCAACAAAGTGACAGAAGGGGAGAAGGTGGTGAGAAAGCCTTCCTTTGAGTCCTAGCAGTGATATTCAAGGAGTTTCAGCGGCCTGAGATAAGTTTCGCACGTCTTCCTTTGCCGGTAAGCAAAAGGGAACCAAAAGAGACCAAAACTAGAACTTGGGTCCAAAGGTGCCAGAAGGGGAGAAGGTGGTGAGAAAGCCTTCCTTTGAGTCCTAGCAGTGATATTCAAGGAGTTTCAGCGGCCTGAGATAAGTTTCGCACGTCTTTCTTTGCCGGTAAGCAAAAGGGAACCAAAAGAGACCAAAACTGGAACTTGGGTCCGAAGGCACCAGAAAGTGCCCGAACGTGAGAAGGTGGTGGGAAAGCCTTCCTTTGAGTCCTAGGCATGATATTCAAAGAGTTTTAGTGGCCTGACACGAGTTTCGCAAGTCTCCCTTTGCCAGTAAGCAAAAAGGGACCAAAACAGGCCAAAACTGGACCTTGGGTCCAAAGGCTCCAAAAAGTGCCCGAAGGGGAGAAGGTGGTGAGAAAGCCTTCCTTTGAGTCCTAGGAGTGATATTCAAGGAGTTTCAGTGGCTTGAGACGAGTTTCGCACGTCTTCCTTTGCCGGTAAGCAAAAAGGGACCAAAAGAGACCAAAACTAGAACTTGGGTCGAAAGGTGCAACAAAGTGACAGAAGGGGAGAAGGTGGTGAGAAAGCCTTCCTTTGAGTCCTAGCAGTGATATTCAAGGAGTTTCAGCGGCCTGAGATAAGTTTCGCACGTCTTCCTTTGCCGGTAAGCAAAAGGGAACCAAAAGAGACCAAAACTAGAACTTGGGTCCAAAGGTGCCAGAAAGTGCCAGAAGGGGAGAAGGTGGTGAGAAAGCCTTCCTTTGAGTCCTAGCAGTGATATTCAAGGAGTTTCAGCGGCCTGAGATAAGTTTCGCACGTCTTTCTTTGCCGGTAAGTAAAAGGGAACCAAAAGAGACCAAAACTAGAACTTGGGTCCAAAGGTGCCAGAAAGTGCCAGAAGGGGAGAAGGTGGTGAGAAAGCCTTCCTTTGTGTCTTCGGAGTGATATTCAAGGAGTTTCAGTGGCCTGAGACGAGTTTCGCACGACTTCTTTTGCCGGTAAGCAAAAAGGGACCAAAAGAGACCAAAACTAGAACTTGGGTCGAAAGGTGCAACAAAGTGACAGAAGAGGAGAAGGTGGTGAGAAAGCCTTCCTTTGAGTCCTAGCAGTGATATTCAAGGAGTTTCAACGGCCTGAGATAAGTTTCGCACGTCTTCCTTTTTTGGTAAGCAAAAGGGAACCAAAAGAGACCAAAACTAGAACTTGGGTCCAAAGGTGCCAGAAAGTGATAGAAGGGGAGAAGGTGGTGAGAAATCCTTCCTTTGAGTTCTAGGAGTGATATTCAAGGAGTTTCAGTGGCCTGAGACGAGTTTCGCAAGTCTCCCTTTGCCAGTGAACAAAAAGGGACCAAAAGAGGCCAAAACTGGAACTTGGGTCCAAAGGCTCCAAAAAGTGCCAGAAGGGGAGAAGGTGGTGAGAAATCCTTCCTTTGAGTTCTAGGAGTGATATTCAAGGAGTTTTAGTGGCTTGAGACGAGTTTCGCACGTCTTCCTTTTTCGGTAAGCAAAAGGGAACCAAAAGAGACCAAAACTAGAACTAGGGTCCAAAAGTGCCAGAAAGTGACAGAAGGGGAGAAGGTGGTGAGAAATCCTTCCTTTGAGTTCTAGGAGTGATATTCAAGGAGTTTCAGCAGCCTGAGATGAGTTTCCCATGTCTTCCTTTGCCGGTAAGCAAAAGGGAACCAAAAGAGACCAAAACTGGAACTTGGGTCCAAAGGCACCAGAAAGTGCCCGAACGTGAGAAGGTGGTGGGAAAGCCTTCCTTTGAGTCCTAGGCGTGATATTCAAAGAGTTTTAGTGGCACTCGAGACGAGTTTCGCAAGTCTCCCTTTGCCAGAAAGCAAAAAGGGACCAAAAGAGGCCAAAACTGGAACTTGGGTCCAAAGGCTCCAAAAAGTGCCAGAAGGGGAGAAGGTGGTGAGAAAGCCTTCCTTTTAGTCCTAGGAGTGATATTCAAGGAGTTTAAGCGGCCTGAGATGAGTTTCGCATATCTTCCTTTGACGGTAAGCAAAAGGGAACCAAAAGAGACCAAAACTGGAACTTGGGTCTGAAGGCACCAGAAAGTGCCCGAACGTGAGAAGGTGGTGGGAAAGCCTTCCTTTGAGTCCTAGGCGTGATATTCAAAGAGTTTTAGTGGCCTGACACGAGTTTCGCAAGTCTCCCTTTGCCAGTAAGCAAAAAGGGACCAAAACAGGCCAAAACTGGAACTTGGGTCCAAAGGCTCCAAAAAGTGCCAGAAGGGGAGAAGGTGGTGAGAAAGCCTTCCTTTGAGTCCTAGGAGTGATATTCAAGGAGTTTCAGTGGCTTGAGACGAGTTTCGCACGTCTTCCTTTGCCGGTAAGCAAAAAGGGACCAAAAGAGACCAAAACTAGAACTTGGGTCGAAAGGTGCAACAAAGTGACAGAAGGGGAGAAGGTGGTGAGAAAGCCTTCCTTTGAGTCCTAGCAGTGATATTCAAGGAGTTTCAGCGGCCTGAGATAAGTTTCGCACGTCTTCCTTTGCCGGTAAGCAAAAGGGAACCAAAAGAGACCAAAACTAGAACTTGGGTCCAAAGGTGCCAGAAAGTGCCAGAAGGGGAGAAGGTGGTGAGAAAGCCTTCCTTTGAGTCCTAGCAGTGATATTCAAGGAGTTTCAGCGGCCTGAGATAAGTTTCGCACGTCTTTCTTTGCCGGTAAGCAAAAGGGAACCAAAAGAGACCAAAACTGGAACTTGGGTCCAAAGGCACCAGAAAGTGCCCGAACGTGAGAAGGTGGTGGGAAAGCCTTCCTTTGAGTCCTAGGCATGATATTCAAAGAGTTTTAGTGGCCTGAGACGAGTTTCGCAAGTCTCCCTTTGCCAGTAAGCAAAAAGGGACCAAAAGAGGCCAAAACTGGAACTTGGGTCCAAAGGCTCCAAAAAGTGCCCGAAGGGGAGAAGGTGGTGAGAAAGCCTTCCTTTGAGTCCTAGCAGTGATATTCAAGGAGTTTCAACGGCCTGAGATAAGTTTCGCACGTCTTCCTTTTTTGGTAAGCAAAAGGGAACCAAAAGAGACCAAAACTAGAACTTGGGTCCAAAGGTGCCAGAAAGTGCCAGAAGGGGAGAAGGTGGTGAGAAAGCCTTCCTTTGTGTCTTCGGAGTGATATTCAAGGAGTTTCAGTGGCTTGAGACGAGTTTTGCACGTCTTCCTTTGCCGGTAAGGAAAAAGGGACCAAAAGAGACCAAAACTAGAACTTGGGTCGAAAGGTGCAACAAAGTGACGAGAGGGGAGAAGGTGGTGAGAAAGCCTTCCTTTGAGTCCTAGCAGTGATATTCAAGGAGTTTCAGCGGCCTGAGATAAGTTTCGCACGTCTTCCTTTGCCGGTAAGCAAAAGGGAACCAAAAGAGACCAAAAGTAGAACTTGGGTCCAAAGGTGCCAGAAAGTGCCAGAAGGGAAGAAGGTGGTGAGAAAGTCTTCCTTTGAGTCCTAGCAGTGATATTCAAGGAGTTTCAGCGGCCTGAGATAAGTTTCGCACGTCTTTCTTTGCTGGTAAGTAAAAGGGAACCAAAAGAGACTAAAACTAGAACTTGGGTCCAAAGGTGTCAGAAAGTGCCAGAAGGGGAGAAGGTGGTGAGAAAGCCTTCCTTTGTGTCTTCGGAGTGATATTCAAGGAGTTTCAGTGGCCTGAGACGAGTTTCGCACGACTTCTTTTGCCGGTAAGCAAAAAGGGACCAAAAGAGACCAAAACTAGAACTTGGGTCGAAAGGTGCAACAAAGTGACAGAAGCGGAGAAGGTGGTGAGAAAGCCTTCCTTTGAGTCCTAGCAGTGATATTCAAGGAGTTTCAACGGCCTGAGATAAGTTTCGCACGTCTTCCTTTTTTGGTAAGCAAAAGGGAACCAAAAGAGACCAAAACTAGAACTTGGGTCCAAAGGTGCCAGAAAGTGATAGAAGGGGAGAAGGTGGTGAGAAATCCTTCCTTTGAGTTCTAGGAGTGATATTCAAGGAGTTTCAGTGGCCTGAGACGAGTTTCGCAAGTCTCCCTTTGCCAGTGAACAAAAAGGGACCAAAAGAGGCCAAAACTGGAACTTGGGTCCAAAGGCTCCAAAAAGTGCCAGAAGGGGAGAAGGTGGTGAGAAATCCTTACTTTGAGTTCTAGGAGTGATATTCAAGGAGTTTTAGTGGCTTGAGACGAGTTTCGCACGTCTTCCTTTTTCGGTAAGCAAAAGGGAACCAAAAGAGACCAAAACTAGAACTAGGGTCCAAAAGTGCCAGAAAGTGACAGAAGGGGAGAAGGTGGTGAGAAATCCTTCCTTTGAGTTCTAGGAGTGATATTCAAGGAGTTTCAGCAGCCTGAGATGAGTTTCCCATGTCTTCCTTTGCCGGTAAGCAAAAGGGAACCAAAAGAGACCAAAACTAGAACTTGGGTCCAAAGGTGCCAGAAAGTGATAGAAGGGGAGAAGGTGGTGAGAAATCCTTCCTTTGAGTTCTAGGATGATATTGGAGGATTTTCAGTGGTCTGAGACGAGTTTCGCAAGTCTCCCTTTGCCAGTAAGCAAAAAGGGAACAAAAGAGACCAAAACTGAAACTTTGGTCCAAAGGCTCCAAAAAGTGCCAGAACGTGAGAAGGTAGCGGAAAAGCCTTCCTTTGAGTCCTAGGCGTGATAGTCAAGGAGTTTTAGTGTCCTGAGACGAGTTTCGCAAGTCTTCCTTTGCCGGTAAGCGAAAGGGAACCAAAAGAGACCAGAACTAGAACTTGGGTCCAAAGGCTCCAAAAAGTGCCAGAAGGGGAGAAGGTGGTGAGAAAGCCTTCCTTTGAGTCCTAGGAGTGATATTCAAGAAATTTCAGGGGCCTGAGATGAGTCTCCCACGCCTTCCTTTGCCGGTAAGCAAAAGGGAACCAAAAGAGACGAAAACTAGAACTTGGGTCCAAAGGTGCCAGAAAGTGACAGAAGTGGAGAAGGTGGTGGGAAAGCCTTCCTTTGAGTCATAGGAGTGATATTCAAGGAGTTTTAGTGGCTTGAGACGAGTTTCGCTCGTCTCCCTTTGCCGGTAAGCAAAAGGGAACCGAAAGAGATGAAAAGTACAACTTGGGTCCAAAGGCACCAGAAAGTGCCAAAACGTGAGAAGGTGGTGGGAAAGCCTTTGTAACGCCCCAATTTTTGAGAATTAGCTAGTAGTCTTTAGATTCCGATTATTAGCTTATTTCGGCTTGCTAGCGTCGGAATAATTAGATAGATGCTACATTTTTATTTTTAGAATATTGAATTATTTCCGAATTCGGTATTTTAAGGTAACTGCATGCAAATAGATAGTTTCAATATCGTCCAAGGATTTTCCTGAGTATGTTCAATTGTGCTGTTCACAATGCCCCTGATAATCTATCCCGAAAGTTAAAATTTTATCTTATTTAAATTGTCAAATCAAAGATATTCGCCTTGAAAAACGTGAGATTTTGTAATCATTGCTAAGATTTTGTAATCATTCCTTAGCTGTCAAAATTTTACACGGAATCTCACGAAATCTAGAAATCATTATTGTAAAGATTTCCTAATCATTACAAAGATTTAGTAATGATTTCTTAGCCGTCAAAATCATTGCATAAAATTCCGTGAGATCTAGCAATCATTACCCGGAGATTTCCAAATCTAGTATCGGCCACTAGATTTTCATGCAAACAAACCTTGTCCCCTATTTTACAAACATCGTGATTGCCCCGATATTCTGAAATCTAGTATCGACCACTAGAATTCCATGCACGGGATTTTGTCTCCTGATTTGCCGGCAAAGTCATTTCGGAACTTTCTTTTCATGTCTTCCAAAATTGCCGACATCATAATTATTCAAACCAATCACATTCTCTTGAACTTAGCACCACATCAAAAGTCTCGTCCAAGTGACAACCTAGTCATGCAATTGCTGTCCAAAATCTTACCTTTGGATTTTTGTGCAGAATTTCAGAAATTGTGATGTCCAAACCGTGTGCATGCAGCCTAGGGTATTTCATGCACTTAACTTCCTGAATTTTACTAACTTTGCCTACAAGCTTTCCCAAAATTCACTATTCATGCACAAAAAACCGTGGCACCCCTTTCCTTGCATCAATTTACCAAATTCACTTCAGCTTTTACTCAATCGAAACCGTGTGCAGTTTTCAGTTTGGAAGTCTTGCTAAGCAAGCCAAAATGAACATGTTAAGTGGCAATTGGTCACTTAAAGGTTAAACCCTCCATATAAATAGACCAAACCACCTCATTTCTCTCTTTTTTCACTCAAAAACCGTGAGCTCTCCACCTTTCCTCTCAAAATTCCTTTCAAGTTCCATTCTCTCTTTTTCTTCAAAGAAACTGAGACCCTTCCTCCCTAAATCTCTCAAAAAATCCTCATCCTTTCAACCTTCCAAGACAAGCCAAGGAGCTCCAAGCTTTCACTCTTGCATTCTCTTGCTTGATTCTTCAAAACCGTGACCCTTCCTTCAAAGAGGTAAGCTTTCTCATCCTTTTTCCTTCTTTGATTTGAAGATCCATGGAAGCCTAACACCAAAAACTCCTAAAAAAAACTTCCTTTTTCACTTGATCCTAACCATTTGAAGCTTTTTTCCCTTTTTCTCTTCAAAGAACCGAGGAAGACAACCTAACCAAGAGGAGAAAGTTTGAAGTTTGAGACTCATCCTCTCGGTCCAGCAACTTTCCTTTGAGGAACCAGCCAAGATCAACTCCTTTTGCTCACAAATTTTCGTCACAATCAAGGCAAGGGGGAGTTCTCACCATTGACGTGTTTGCATGTCTATCTCTTGGCTGTTTTTACACGTTTTTCCTTGAAAAATTAGTGTGTGTTGGACTACATGTTGAAAGAACTTCAGATCTGAACTTGCATGTTAAGTTTTATCCAAAAAGTGTATGGATTTCCTTGTTGCATGTCTCGGTTACCTCCTAAAGAGTTTGATTTCACTTTCAATCAACTTTAATTCCTAAAAAGCTTGAAACTTTGATGTGTGGATGTGGATCTTTCTTTGTGCATGTCTCGGTTTTTGTATTCCCTTGGTGGAATCTTTGAACTAATGACATTTTCTTCTTGAAACCATGAACCATGAACTTGATCAACATATTCCTTCCATTGCATGTTAATTTTTAACCATGAAATGCTTTGGATCTCTTTGTGCATGCCTCGGTTTCACCTTTGTTTGGCTGGATTCTTTGTTTAAAATGTAGATCTATCCTTGTAACCAATAAACCTTGGATTGCATGTGAAATGGAAGCCATTGCATGTTGATTTCAGCCCTAAGTGTTTCGATTTTCCCTTAAAAATTCGAATGTCACTTGGAAATGTTGCCCCTCCACTTGGACGATGAAACTATGTCATTGCATGTTAATTTCCTTTATGTTATACAATTTTTAGTTTGATAAAAGTCTAGTGGAAAAGCTGGACAGATTTGATCTTGCATGGAGAAAGCCTAGAATATTGACTACACTTAGGAATTGAAAACCGTGTTTGACTTTGTGTGATTTACATGAAAATGGTTGCTTGTTAGTTTGGATGATGGATGATTGAATTGATTGTGATGGATGTGTTCACTTGGTTTGAAAAGCTTTATGCGTGTGGTGTTTTGGAAAATTGTGGTGGATAAGAAAGTGAGAACTATTCACTCTCGGTTTTGATGATGAGAAATCCTAAAAGTTGTACTTAAAATTGTGATAATTTTGATGAAATATGTGTGATAAGGACTGCATAATGATAGAGTGTGTTTGCTGTTTGCACTTGAATCCGTGAGCACTAAGATGAATCATGCATCCTGTTCATTACATTATACAAGGAATCAAAGGAGAGAATCAAGCGCAGCCCTTTTTGATGGAAAGTGTACCTAAACTAAAAGGATATTAATTAAAGGTATGGAGATGGTAATTAAGGGACTGAATATAGTAGTTAATCAATAAAGGCCATCCTTAGAAAGATCTCACTATTAGCTTAATGGAACCTACCATGTGAGGACTGATATTAATGAACCTAAAAAGAATTAGAATGAAATTAAGTAACCTTGAATTAAATAGGTAGTCGAGAGTCAATACAAGTAATTAGAAATTAACTAAAAGGAAAAACCAGAGAGATAGAGAAAAGTGGAGATAAGTCATATTTAAAGTAGGAAGTAGTATGGTTAATAATAATGGAAGTGATAAAGTGAGTAGTGTTAATATAGCAAGTTAATGTAATAGGATTTGAGTGGGAAAATCTGAGAGGGTTGTGTCAAAATCATTAAGAATTATGTGTTGGAAAACAGTGGATGTGTATTGGTGGGATTGGAAGCTTGTGTGTGATCTCTAAACTTTATTGCTTGGCAAATCTATGCTAGATGAGAAAGTGAATAGTGATTGAGCAAGCCTTGGGAGGGCTTTGTTTCTGTGCTTGAATTCCGTGTGACCCAAGATTGAGAAAACATTGAGGAGAGAAAGAAGAATCACACTTCATGCATCATAACATTTCTTTGGAACGACTTGATGGCATAACAGAGGCACAGCTGTAGGTATTGGAGGTTCGGTCCCGAGTAGACCTACGGGGGTGGTGAAAGGGGGAACAGTCGACCTAGATGGCGCAGCAAAGCTCTCTGTGGCCGGGTCGTGACCCTACTTGCAAGCCTTAGCCAAGCCCAATAAGAACTCCACATCCTAGGGTCGTTGAGGTCCATTCCCGAAGAGATCCAGTTTGGGGCCAGCACCAGTTGGGTGTTTTTGAATAATGATATGAAATCTTTTCTGTGCAATTGTGATGCAGGGAATGGAGTCCTCCGATCGCCACACGACTTGGATATGAAATTGTGAACTCTACACTAAATGCTGGGCAAGTCGTTGGCAGTAGAGTAAGGGATCCCCATGCATACCATATACATTAATACGAAAACTTGAGGGATGGATGGTGAGGAATGAAACTTGCATTCATGCATCACGTGCATTATTAGTTTGGTGAACCTAGGAATTATCTCGTGAAAAGTATGAACCGACTTATATTGTAATGATGTTTGTTCTGAGAGTGGATGTTGATGTGACTTGAATGATGGTGTGAAAAGCCACCTTCCTTGGGGTACGGCTATTGAATGCTTGCTTGTGTTTGGAGAACTCACCCCTGTTTGTGTATGTTGTTGTACCTTTGTATATGCCCTATATAGATGACCAAATGCCTTTCCGAGTGAAGGTATGGATCCCGCCATCCGAGGAGGACGTCTGGGTGTTCGACGCGGCAGACAAAGAAAGCATCTTCCATGGAATGGCACGGTGATTCATGGACAAGATGTCGGACACTCATGGACCACCCACTTTGTGGTTGATACCCCCATTGAACTTGTTTTCTCTACCCCACCTGGAGACTCTCACCTACCTTATCCTGCACTTGCAGCTACCCCTTCTCCCATGTCTGTTGATCCCCGTACTCCCAATTCTAGACCAGCACCTACGCCTGTACCATTCCCTACTGAGAATCTTACTTCACCCCCTGTGACCACTGAGAGAGATATGAGGAATGATGATGTACTGCCCCATATGCTCCCTACCTACCCAAACACTTACTCGTCCTTTACCACAGTTCATTCACCACCTCGCACTGCTGGATGGATTATAGAGGACACAGAAGACGCTGCTTCTTCTAGCTCCGCTTCCCCGACATCCTCTGAGGAGACCGATCCCATTGAGGATTATTCTCCTCTCGACTGATTGGGATAGTTTATCTATTGTGGTTTTTAGGGAACTGCTCTTAGGGAGTCAGTCTATTTCATTCCATGTATCTCTGAACTATGTTGATCTTTGTGCACTTTAATTATGTTATTTCATTTTGTGAAGTTGCAGTACTCTGAGATTATTACCAAACATTTCCATATCTATTGCATGAGGTTATTCAGTTATGATGGAGTATTGTTGTGGTTGTTTTACTTAATGTTGATATTACGTGATGAGATCATAAACCTCTAAACTGAAATATGGTACACTAGAGGTGAATTGAAAGGATGCGTTATCCTTCCGCTTCTCCTGTTTTAAAAAGAAAAAAAAATCCTGTTATTTTTAGGCGTCACAGCCTTCCTTTGAGTCCTAGGCGTGATATTCAAAGAGTTTTAGTGGGCCTGAGACGAGTTTCGCAAGTCTCCCTTTGCCGATAAGCAAAAAGGGACCAAAAGAGACCAAAACTGAACTTGGGTCCAAAGGCTCCGTAAAGTTCCCAATATGAGAAGGTGGTGGGAAAGCTTTCCTTTGAGTCCTAGGCGTGATACTCAAAGAGTTTTAGTGGCCTAAGACGAGTTTCGCAAGTCTGCCTTTCCCAGTAGGCAAAAAGGGACCAAAAGAGACCAAAACTGGAACTTGGGTCCAAAGGCTCCAAAAAGTGCCAGAAGGGGAGAAGGTGGTGAGAAAGCCTTTCTTTGAGTCCTAGGAATGATATTCAAGGAGTTTTAGTGGCTGAGATGAGTTTTGCACGTCTTCCTTTGCCGGTAAGCAAAAGGGAACCAAAAAAGACCAAAACTGGAACTTGGGTCCAAAGGCTCCAAAAAGTGCCAGAAGGGGAGAAGGTGGTGAGAAAGCCTTCCTTTGAGTCCTAGGAGTGATATTCAAGGAATTTTAGCTGACAATATCATGTTAACCAGTGAACTGGGTGTATGTTATCATTTGGTATCAGAGCCTGGGCCGAAGCCGGTAGACCTTATCGGCGTATCCGTGGCGGCTTAAGTGCCTTATCGGTGCGTCCGTGGCAAACTCTCTCGAAGAGGGAGGGGATGATGAGTCCCACATCGGTTGGGGGGAGTGACTTATCAGTCTTTAAATAGTTGTGGCATCCTCCCTTCTAGCATGAGGCCTTTTCCTAGTGTGTCATATCTGGGAGAAACAAAATCGTGAAGGGTTAACCCCTAAAGCGGACAATATCATGTTAACCGGTGAACTGGGTGTATGTTATCAGAGAAGGTGGTGAGAAAGCCTTCCTTTTTGTCTTCGGAGTGATATTCAAGGAGTTTCAGTGGCCTGAGACGAGTTTCGCATGACTTCCTTTGCCGGTAAGCAAAAAGGGACCAAAAGAGACCAAAACTAGAACTTGGGTCCAAAGGTGCCAGAAAGTGACAGAAGGAGAGAAGGTGGTGAGAAATCCTTCCTTTGAGTTCTAGGAGTGATATTCAAGGAGTTTCAGTGGCTTGAGACGAGTTTCGCACGTCTTTCTTTGCCGGTAAGCAAAAGGGAACCAAAAGAGACCAAAACTAGAACTTGGGTCCAAAGGCACCAGAAAGTGCCAGAACGTGAGAAGGTGGTGGGAAAGCCTTTCTTTGAGTCCTAGGCGTGATATTCAAGGAGTTTTAGTGGCTGAGATGAGTTTTGCACGTCTTCCTTTGCCGGTAAGCAAAAGGGAACCAAAAAAGACCAAAACTGGAACTTGGGTCCAAAGGCTCCAAAAAGTGCCAGAAGGGGAGAAGGTGGTGAGAAAGCCTTCCTTTGAGTCCTAGGAGTGATATTCAAGGAATTTTAGCGGCCTGAGATGAGTTTCCCACGTTCTCCTTTGCCCGTAAGCAAAAAGGGACCAAAAGAGACCAAAACTGGAACTTCGGTCCAAAGGCGCCAGAAAGTGCCAGAAGCGGAAAAGGTGGTGAGAAAGCCTTCCTTTGTGTCTTCGGAGTGATATTCAAGGAGTTTCAGTGGCCTGAGACGAGTTTCGCACGACTTCCTTTGCCGGTAAGCAAAGGGGAACCAAAAGAGACCAAAAGTGCAACTTGGGTCCAAAGGCACCAGAAAGCGCCAGAACGTGAGAAGGTGGTGGGAAAGCCTTCCTTTGAGTCCTAGGAGTGATATTCAAGGAGTTTCAGTGGCTTGAGACGAGTTTCGCACGTCTTCCTTTGCCGGTAAGCAAAAGGGAACCAAAAGAGACCAAAAGTGCAACTTGGGTCCAAAGGCACCAGAAAGTTCCAGAACGTGAGAAGGTGGTGGGAAAGCCTTCCTTTGAGTCCTACGAGTGATATTCAAGGAGTTTCAGGGGCTTGAGACGAGTTTCGCATGACTTCCTTTGCCGGTAAGCAAAAGGGAACCAAAAGAGACCAAAACTGGAACTTGGGTTCAAAGGTACCAGAAAGTGCCAGAACGTGAGAAGGTGGTGAGAAAGCCTTCCTTTAAGTCCTAGGCGTGCTATTCAATGAGTTTTAGTGGCCTGAGACGAGTTTTGCACGTCTTCCTTTGCCAGTAAGCAAAAGGGAACCAAAAAAGACCAAAACTGGAACTTGGGTCCAAAGGCTCCAAAAAGTGCCAGAAGGGGAGAAGGTGGTGAGAAAGCCTTCCTTTGAGTCCTAGGAGTGATATTCAAGGAGTTTCAGCGGCCTAAGATGAGTTTTCCACGTCTTCCTTTGCCGGTAAGCCAAAGGGAACCAAAAGAGACCAAAACTAGAACTTGGGTCCAAAGGTGCCAGAAAGTGACAGAAGGGGAGAAGGTGGTGAGAAATCCTTCCTTTGAGTCCTAGGAGTGATATTCAAGGAGTGTAAGCGGCCTGAGATGAGTTTCGCACGTCTTCTTTGCCGGTAAGCAAAAGGGAACCAAAAAAGACCAAATCTAGAACTTGGGTCCAAAGGCACCAGAAAGTGCCAGAACGTGAGAAGGTGGTGGGAAAGCCTTCCTTTGAGTCCTAGGCGTGATATTCAGGGAGTTTTAGTGGCCTGAGACGAGTTTCGCAAGTCTCCCTTTGCCAGTAAGCAAAAAGGGACCAACAGAGACCAAAACTTGAACTTGGGTCCAAAGGCTCCAAAAAGTGCCAGGAGGGGAGAAGGCGGTGAGAAAGCCTTCCTTTGAGTCCTAGGAGTGATATTCAAGGAATTTCAGCGGCCTGAGATAAGTTTCCCACATTCTCCTTTGCCGGTAAGCAAAAGGGAACCAAAAGAGACCGAAACTAGAACTTGGGTCCAAAGGCACTAGAAAGTGCCAGAACGTGAGAAGGTGGTGGGAAAGCCTTCCTTTGAGTCCTAGGCGTGATATTCAAGGAGTTTTAGTGGCTTGAGATGAGTTTCGCAAGTCTCCCTTTGCCAGTAAGCAAAAAGGGACCAAGAGAGACCAAAACTTGAAGTTGGGTCCAAAGGTGCCACAAAGTGACAGAAGGGGAGAAGGTTGTTACAAATCCTTCCTTTGAGTCCTACGAGTGATATTCAAGGAGTTTCAGTGGCCTGAGACGAGTTTTGCAAGTCTCCCTTTGCTAGTAAGCAAAAAGGGAACAAAAGAGACCAAAACTGAAACTTGGGTCCAAAGGCTCCAAAAAGTGCCAGAACGTGAGAAGGTGGTGGGAAAGCCTTCCTTTGAGTCCTAGGAGTGTTATTCAAGGAGTTTCAGGGGCTTGAGACGAGTTTCGCAAGTCTTCCTTTGTCGGTAAGCAAAAGGGAACCAAAAGAGACCAAAACTAGAACTTGGGTCCAAAGGCACCAGAAAGTGCCCGAACGTGAGAAGGTGGTGGCAAAGCCTTCCTTTGAGTCCTAGGTGTGATATTCAAATAGTTTTAGTGGCTTGAGACGAGTTTCGCAAGTCTCCCTTTGCCAGTAAGCAAAAAGGGACCAAAAGAGGCCAAAACAGGAACTTGGGTCCAAAGGCTCCAAAAAGTGCCAGAAGGGGAGAAGGTGGTGAGGAAGCCTTCCTCTTAGTCCTAGGAGTGATATTCAAGGAGTTTAAGCGGCCTGAGATGAGTTTCGCATATCTTCCTTTGCCGGTAAGCAAAAGGGAACCAAAAGAGACCAAAACTGGAACTTGGGTCCGAAGGCACCAGAAAGTGCCAGAACGTGAGAAGGTTGTGGGAAAGCCTTCCTTTGAGTCCTAGGCGTGATATTCAAGGAGTTTCAGGGGCTTGAGACGAGTTTCGCAAGTCTTCCTTTGCCGGTAAGCAAAAGGGAACCAAAAGAGACCAAAACTAGAACTTGGGTCCAAAGGCACCAGAAAGTGCCAGAACGTGAGAAGGTGGTGGGAAAGCCTTCCTTTGAGTCCTAGGCGTGATATTCAAGGAGTTTTAGTGGCCTGAGACGAGTTTCGCAAGCCTCCCTTTGCCAGTAAGCAAAGAGGGACCAAAATAGGCCAAACCGCAACTTGGGTCCAAAGGCTCCAAAAAGTGGCGTAAGGGGAGAAGGTGGTGAGAAAGCCTTCCTTTGAGTCCTAGGGGTGATATTCAAGGAACTTCAGCGGCCCGAGATGAGTTTCCCACGTTCTCCTTGCCGGTAAGCAAAAGGGAACCAAAAGAGACCAAAACTAGAACTTGGGTCCAAAGGTGCCTGAAAGTTGCAGAAGGGGAGAAGGTGGTCAGAACTCCTTCCTTTGAGTTCTAGGAGTGATATTCAAGGAGTTTCAGTGGCTTGAGACGATTTTCCCACGTCTTCCTTTGCTGGTAAGCAAAAAGGAACCAAAAGATACCAAAACTGAAACTTGGGTTCAAAGGCACCAGAAAGTGCCAGAACGTGAGAAGCTGGTGGGAAAGCCTTCCTTTGAGTCCTAGGAGGGATATTCAAGGAGTTTTAGTGGCTTGAGACGAGTTTCGCATGTCTTCCTTTGCCGGTAAGCAAAAGGGAACCAAAAGAGACCAAAAGTGCAACTTGGGTCCAAAGGCACCGTAAAGTGCCGTAACGTGAGAAGCTGGTGGGAAAGCCTTCCTTTGGGTCCTAGGAGTGATATTCAAGGAGTTTTAGTGGCTTGAGACGAGTTTCGCATGTCTTCCTTTGCCGGTAAGCAAAAGGGAACCAAAAGAGATCAAAAGTGCAACTTGGGTCCAAAGGCACCAGAAAGTGCCAGAACGTGAGAAGCTGGTGGGAATGCCTTCCATTGAGTCCTAGGAGTGATATTCAAGGAGTTTCAATGGCTTGAGACGAGTTTCGCACGTCTTCCTTTTCCTGTAAGCAAAAGGGAACCAAAAGAGACCAAAACTGAACTTGGGTCCAAAGGCACCAGAAAGTGCCAGAACGTGAGAAGGTGGTGGGAAAGCCTTCCTCTGTGTCCTAGGCGTGATATTCAAGGAGTTTTAGTGGCCTGAGACGAGTGTCGCACG
This sequence comes from Abrus pulchellus subsp. cantoniensis, assembly GCA_024086825.1. Lineage (NCBI taxonomy): Eukaryota > Viridiplantae > Streptophyta > Magnoliopsida > Fabales > Fabaceae > Abrus > Abrus pulchellus. The sequence goes on from JAKRVW010000002.1 coordinate 122,537, forward strand.
ACTTCCTTTGCCGGTAAGCAAAAGGGAACCAAAAGAGACCAAAAGCTGAACTTGGGTCCAAAGGCACCAGAAAGTGCCAGAACGTGAGAAGGTGGTGGGAAAGCCTTCCTTTGAGTCCTAGGCGTGATATTCAAAGAGTTTTAGTGGCCTGAGACGAGTTTCGCAAGTCTCCCTTTGACAGTAAGCAAAAAGGGACCAAAAGAGGCCAAAACTGGAACTTGGGTCCAAAGGCTCCAAAAAGTGCCAGAACGGGAGAAGGTGGTGAGAAAGCCTTCCTTTAAGTCCTAGCAGTGATATTCAAGGAGTTTCAGCGGCCTGAGATAAGTTTCGCACGTCTTCCTTTGTCGGTAAGCAAAAGGGAACCAAAAGAGACCAAAACTAGAACTTGGGTCCAAAGGTGCCAGAAAGTGATAGAAGGGGAGAAGGTGGTGAGAAATCTTTCCTTTGAGTTCTAGGAGTGATATTCAAGGAGTTTCAGTGACCTGAGACGAGTTTCGCAAGTCTCCCTTTGCCAGTAAGCAAAAAGGGACCAAAAGAGGCCAAAACTGGAACTTGGGTGCAAAGGCTCCAAAAAGTGCCAGACGGGGATAAGGTGGTAAGAAATCATTCCTTTGACTTCTAGGAGTGATATTCAAGGAGTTTTAGTGGCTTGAGACGAGTTTTGCACGTCTTCCTTTGCCGGTAAGCAAAAGGGAACCAAAAGAGACCAAAACTAGAACTAGGGTCCAAAGGTGCCAGAAAGTGACAGAAGGGGAGAAGGTGGTGAGAAATCCTTCCTTTGAGTTCTAGGAGTGATATTCAAGGAGTTTCAGCAGCCTAAGATGAGTTTCCCACGTCTTCCTTTGCCGGTAAGCAAAAGGGAACCAAAAGAGACCAAAACTAGAACTTGGGTCCAAAGGTGCCAGAAAGTGATAGAAGGGGAGAAGGTGGTGAGAAATCCTTCCTTTGAGTTCTAGGAGTGACATTCAAGGAGTTTGAGTGGCTTGAGACGAGTTTCGCACGTCTTCCTTTGCCGGTAAGCAAAAGGGAACCCAAAGAGACCAAAACTGGAACTTGGGTCCAAAGGCGCCAGAAAGTGCCAGAAGAGGAGAAGGTGGTGGGAAAACCTTCCTTTGGGTCCTACGAGTGATATTCAAAGAGTTTTAGTGGCCTGAGACGAGTTTCGCAAGTCTCCCTTTGCCAGAAAGCAAAAAGGGACCAAAAGAGACCAAAACTGGAACTTGGGTCCAAAGGCACCAGAAAGTGCCATAATGTGAGAAGGTGGTGGGAAAACCTTCCTTTTTGTCCTAGGGGTGATATTCAAGGAGTTTTAGTGGCCTGAGACGAGTTTCGCACGTCTTCCTTTGCCTGTAAGCAAAAGGGAACCAAAAAAGACCAAAATTGAAACTTGGGTCCAAAGGCACCAGAAAGTGCCAGAACGTGAGAAGGTGGTGGGAAAGCCTTCTTTTGAGTCCTAGGCGTGACATTCAAGGAGTTTTAGTGGCCTAAGACTAGTTTCGCACGTCTTCCTTTGCCGGTAAGCAAAAGGGAACCAAAAAAGACCAAAACTAGAACTTGGGTCCAAAGTTACCAGAAAGTGCCAGAACGTGAGAAGGTGGTGGGAAAGCCTTCTTTTGAGTTCTACGAGTGATATTCAAAGAGTTTTAGTGGCCTGAGACGAGTTTCGCAAGTCTCCCTTTGCCGTAAAGCAAAAAGGGACCAAAAGAGACCAAAAGCTGGAACTTGGGTCCAAAGACACCGTAAAGTGCCAAACCGTGAGAAGGTGGTGGGAAAGCCTTCCTTTGAGTCCTAGGCGTCACATTCAAGGAGTTTTAGTGGCCTGAGACGAGTTTCGCACGTTGTTGTTAGCAATCTACACTAGCAAGTATACTAGCATTGCAGCAAGTGATAAGTAAATTTAAGATCCAAATATCGTCTCCACAGGAATTTAGGTTCAAGTACCACTTCACGTAAAAATAACCATTTGAGCCATACGAATTTGGGAAGAGATTTGTATCATATAACAACACTAAACCAAAGCAATTAAAGATAAAGAACTTGTAGACAAACAGAGTATAAAATTGTGATGAAATGAAATAGCAATGAAGGATAGTTAGGAATTTATTTCACAAGAATATCAATATCAATCCAATTAAATCCTCTGAACATTCAAGCAATTGAATAATTGACAATCAGTTCACATATACCTAGCCAAAGGTTAATTCCTTAACTCATTGACCCTAACAATCCACTAAACCTCCCTAATCCCTTAGGTGAGATTCAATTTCAGGTTGCATTAAGAATTAGAACTATAAGATTGCAGAATTAGGTCTCCTTATCCCTAAGAAATCCCTAAACACAGGTTGCCAATTCAGATCGGAGCAAACAATCCAATTCCCATTGGTAAAGATTCCTCTTGATTAATCAAATGAATTTCCATTCAAAGATTGCATGAAAAGCAGAATTAACAACTCAATTAATCCAAGAACTTAAAGTTCAGAAGATAAAGTCGAATCAATACATCAATTCGAGTTCCATAAATCCCTAACTATGGGAAATTAAGCACACATTGCAACAAAAACAGAGAAAGAAGAAGAAGAAGATGAAGAAGAATGCAGAGCAGCCATGGCCACGAACTCCAATCCAATCCCTCTTCTTGGAGCTTCAAGCTTCGACCCCAATCTTCTCTCCACTCTCTCTCAACGACAATCTAACTAACAAAACAAAAAATGAGCCAAAGATTCTGTTTTCGCGCTTCAATCATGTATATATAGAAACCCCAGTTCTGCGCGTTTTCACTTTTCTTCACAAGAGTAACCACGCAGAAGCTTTATGTAGTGCGCGTGTTCACTTTCAAGAGCAAGAGTAACCACGCGCAACTTGCAGAGTTGAAGGCTTCTCTGGATCATTCACTTTTATTCATAATAGTGGCAACGCAAGAGGTCAAAGGGCTGCGCGTGATCACTTTCGTGAGTAATAGTAATCACGCGCAAGCTGTCCTGATACAAGTGCCTCTGGAACGCTCACTTTCGTTGGCGAAAGTGACAACGCGCAGCTCATCAGGAATGGAGTCTTCTCTGGAACGCTCACTTTCGTTGGCGAAAGTGATAACGCACACTGGCAACGCTCACTCTTGTAACTAAAAGTGATTATGCACAGGCTCCTCTTCTCCTTTAGGCTCTGGAATGATCACTTTCGCTAACAATAGTGATCACGCCCAGGCCGCATCCCATAATTCTTGTATTTTGGAATCCAACATTGCCATTCTTCCTCTTCCTTTCCATTGATAATCCATTTCCATGACTTTTGCTCAGATTATTCCTTCAAAAACAAGATAAATTTCTTAAGAACTAAGCATAAATTCTACAAATGTGAAAATAACTACAAATTGAAATAGAACTTTCAATCATTCTCTTTTTCCGAGTTTTTCTACTTTCTTCATATATTTTCCTTATGAAATGAGCTAGAATTATGCTAAAATATCAGTAAAAATATGGATTCATCACACGTGTTCCTTTGCTGTAACAAGCTTTAGTGGCCTGAGACGAGTTTCGCACGTCTTCCTTTGCCGGTAAGCAAAAGGGAACCAAAAAAGACCAAAACAGAACTTGCGTCCAAAGGCACCAGAAAGTGCCAGAACGTGAGAAGGTGGTGGGAAAGTGATGTATTCCCAAATGGGATAGGATCTTTGAGGGCTGGACCTTGCTCTGAATTGTTCACGTGAAGAAGAAAGAAGAAACAGAGACGAACAACAGTAAACAAACACAAACGAAATTTGGAGAACAAAAAAAAGGAAAACAAAATTGGAAAGAAAAATCCCAGAAAGGCAACTCAATCAAGATTAATGATTTAGGGTTAAGGAGATTGGGGAAAACGAAATCAGCAAAGAATAGATACGAAAAATTAAAGGAAATTAAAAGAATTCCATGGCATCGCACACAAAGGAATTCAATTAACAACTTACCTTAGAAAAATAACAAGAAACAGCCCTTTAATCACTCAAGGAATAGAGAATCACTCTCTAGGTTCTCAAGCTTCACACTTAGAGAAAAAAAAAAGGAAGTTTTTTTTTATTCACTCCAAAACTGATTGTTTTTACATTTTCACGTTCAACCCCCTTTTATCTAACCTAGGCTGATTTGATTTATCCATCATAAACAGTTGGCCCACATTGCCATGTCACCTAATTTTCTATATTAAAATTTCAACTTGTGCAATTTAAATAAACTCTTAAATCCTTGCTAAAATCTGGTCAGTATAAGACCAATACGATAATTAAAATAAAATGATACAAGTAGCCTCCAAATGTTCAAAGCTAGGACTTGAACCCATGACCTTCAACTCCTAACTCTCCTTTAACCATACGCTCTTGACCACTTGAGCCCTCCTCTTGTTCTTGTCAATATAAACAAAACAAATTGTCTTGTTATCCTTCTAAGCATGAATATGACACAAACTTGGGCTGCACTTGTAAAGGTGGTTCCTTCTCTCCAAAATGCTTGACCATGAGTTGATGCAACACCTCCTTCGCTTTTCTTGCTCTTGCCCTTGTCATAGGACCTCCAATGCCTTCAAGAGCCTTTGAATCATTGCCATGCTCCTCCAAATTGCCTAGGCTGTTAGCTCCCTCCAAAATATGGTCTCTATCATTCCCTCCCTCTTCAATTGGATTTGCCCTCAAATCTTCTTCTACATCAAACAAAGAAAGATCAGCAACATTAAAGGTTGAACTTACGGTATACTCACCTGGAAGTTCTATCTTATATGCATTGTCACCAATCTTCTCCAAGACTCTAAAAGGTCCATCTCCTCTTGGTGAAGTTTTGATTTCCTTTGTTCAGGAAATCTTTCTTTTCTGAAATGTACCCACACCCAATCACCAGGTTGAAAAACCATTTTCTTGCGGCCCTTATTAGCTTGTTTTGCATAAGATTCAGTTCTCTTCTCAATTTGAGCTTTTACCTGTTCATGAATCCTTTTAACAAAATCAGCTTTGGCAGCTCCTTCCTTATGCTTAAACACAGAGATGTTAGGCATAGAAATCAAATCAAAAGGGGTTAATGGATTAAAACCATAAACAATTTCAAAAGGAGAGCATTTTGTAGTGGAATGTACAGCCCTATTATAAGCAAATTCTACATGTGGTAAGCATAATTCCCAAGATTTTAAATTTTTCTTTAAGATCGCTCTAAGCAAAGTCCCTAAAGTCCTATTCACTACCTCTGTTTGCCCATCTGTTTGTGGGTGACAAGTAGTAGAAAAGAGAAGTTTAGTACCTAACTTACCCCACAAAGTTCTCCAAAAATGACTTAAGAACTTGCTATCTCTATCACTTACCACACTTCTAGGGAGTCCATGCAACCTCACTACTTCCCTGAAAAACAAATCTGCCACATGACAAGCATCATCAACTTTTTTACAAGGAATGAAATGTGCCATTTTGGAGAACCTATCTACAACTACAAAGATGGAATCCTTACCACTTTGGGTCCTAGGCAGCCCTAACACAAAATCCATAGACACATCAATCCAAGGATGCAGGTATAGGGAGAGGAGAATACAAACCTTGTGGCAATACCTTAGACTTAGCCTTTCTGCACTCAACACATTTAATGCAGAATTGGTTTACATCATGCTTCATTTTTGACCAATAAAAGTGTTCTTGCAACATGGCTAAGGTCTTTTGTACCCCAAAGTGTCCCATTAATCCACCACAATGTGCTTCCTTAACAAGCAATTCCCTAATTGAACTTTTAGGCACACACAACTTGTTATTTTTAAACATGTATCCATCAAACCTATAGAAACCATCACATGCAGCTTTTTCACATTTCAAGTATATAGGACCGAAATCAATATCATCATGGTACATGTCTTTCATTGATTCAAATCCTAACATCTTGGTTTCCATTAAAGCAAATAAGGTATATCTCCTAGATAATGCATCAGCAACTATATTTCCTTTACCTTTCTTATGCTTTATTACATAAGGAAAGAATTCTACCCACTTTGCATGTCTCTTATTCAACTTCCCTTGCCCCCTAAGGTATTTCAAAGACTCATGATCACTATGGATTACAAACTCCTTAGGAAGAAGGTAATGTTGCCAAACCCTCATTGCTCTCACTAAAGCATAAAGCTCCTTATCATAGGTTGAATAATTAAGCACTGCCCCACTTAATTTTTCACTAAAGTAAGCTATTGGGTGGCCTTCTTGCAACAATACAGCACCTATACCTATGTTAGAAGCATCACACTCAACTTCAAAGGATTTGGAAAAATTTGGTAAAGCTAGGATGGGTGCACTCACAAGCTTTTGTTTTATATCATTGAAAGCTTTCTCTTGTTTTTCTCCCCATCTAAAAGTGACATTTTTCTTTATCAACTCAGTCATAGGTGCAGCCAAAGTGCTAAAATCCCTCACAAATCTCCTATAAAAGCTAGCCAACCCATGAAAACTTCTCACCTCACTCACGGTTTTAGGAGTTGGCCACTCTAGTATAGCTTTTATTTTTGATTCATCCACCAACCCCTGATTACTAATCATATACCCCAGAAAAACAGCATGATCTTGACAAAATGTGCATTTTTCCAAGTTAGCATACAAACTTTCTTTTCTCAAAGCTCCCAAAACAGCACCTAAATGCCTTGCATGTACTTCTAAAGACTCACTATACACTAATATGTCATCAAAATAAACTACCACAAATCTACCTATAAAATCTCTTAAAACATGGTTCATCAACCTCATGAATGTGCTTGGTGCATTGGTCAAACCAAATGGCATAACCATCCATTCATACAAACCAAATTTGGTTTTGAAGGCTGTTTTCCACTCATCACCTTCATGAATCCGAATTTGGTTGTATCCACTTTTTAAATCAATTTTTGAAAATACAGTAGCACCATGCAATTCATCAAGTAGATCATCCAACCTAGGAATGGGATGCCTATACTTAATAGTAATGTTATTGACAGACCTACAATCACTACACATATGCCAAGAACCATCTTTCTTAGGAACTAGAATTACAGGCACAGCACAAGGAGATAAAGAATCTCTTACCTAACCTTTAGAAAGAAGTTCTTCCACTTGCCTGCAAATTTCGTGGTTTCCTCAGATTGCTCCTATAAGCTGGCTTGTTTGGAATGGAAGCTCCTGGGATGAGATCAATGTGATGCTCTATTCCTCTCAATGGTGGTAATCCACTTGGCAACTCCAGAGGAAAAACATCTTTGAACTCCTGCAACAAAGAAGATATAGGAGGAGGAAGATCTAAAGGAAAAGAGATGTTAGTGGACAAACATGGTTTGCAATACAACACATAGAGTGGTTGTTTTGCAAGCAAACTTTTTCTCACTTCTTTTTCCTTTGCCACTCCACTCTCATTATTTTTTTTATTTTTCTTTTTATTTTCTTCCAATCCTTTACTTTTCTCTCTTTGACTTTTCTCTAAGTCACTTTCTCGCCCTTCTCTCTTTTTTCTCTTTAATCATTTTTTCTCTCATTCTCATTTGATCATTACAAACCTCTTGTGGACTTAAGGGATTAAGCACCACTTTCTTGTTGTTTTGCAAGAATGAGATCTTGTTGGTAAACCCATCATGAACAGCCTTGTGGTCATATTGCCAAGGCCTACCAAGCAAGATATGAGTAGCCTCCATAGGAACCACATCACATAAAATAACATCATTATAGCTCCCAATGGATATAGGTACCTCCACTTGATGCTTCACTGTTACTTCACCACTTTCACTTAGCCATTGTAGCTTGTAGGGTCTTGGATGAGGTTTGGTGGAAAGATTAAGCTTAGACACCAAACGTGTGCTAGCTACATTTGTGCAGCTCCCACCATCAATAATAACTAAGCATACCTTTCCTTGAACCGTGCACCTAGTATGGAAGATATTCTCCCTTTGGCTACCATCCAAGGGCACCAACTTATTACCCAACAGCCTCCTCACCATCAAGACATCTCCTTCAACATCAACCTCTGCATTCAACTCTTCCTCACTAGCAGTGTCTCCAAAATCTGACTCACTAGTGTATTCTCCATTGTCTTTGATGATGATTGTTCTTTTTGTAGGGCACTCATAGGCATAGTGACCCTTTCCTTGGCACTTGAAACATGTCACATCTCTAGCCCTTCCCGAAGTTTCACTTTTTCCCTTAGAATCATTTCTAGTAGATAGAGAGAACCCCTTGGCTGATTTACTTGTTGGACTTAAAGTGGAAGAGCTTGAACCATAACCCTCCCTCTTAGGCTTTTCATTCCATTTGGAAGAGTTTGGAGTGAAACTCCTTTTAGCTACACCTTTTCTTTTCAATTGCTGCTCAACTTGCATTGCTTTGTGTAACAAGTCTTCCATCTCAATATATTCCTGTAATTCAACCACATCCCTAACATCATGAGACAAGCCATTAACAAACCTCACCATTGTTACTTCGGGATCCTCCTCCAAGTTGGCTTGAATCATCAATAGCTCCATCTCCTTGTGGTACTCCTCAACACTCCTACTTCCTTGGGTGAGCTTTTGAAGCTTGAACTTCAAATCTCTTTCATATGAACTAGGAATGTATCTCTTCCTCATCATCCTTTTCATTTCACCAAGTCTGAATCGGAGGGCTATCTTCTCCTTGTCTTTCTCTCTGCAATTTATTCCACCAAATCAAAGCATAATGAGAAAACTCAGTGGCAGCCAACCTTACCTTTTGTTCCTCATCATAATCTCCACAGGCAAAAACATTCTTAATCTTCATCTCCCATTCAAGATAGGCTTCTAGATCATTCTTGCCACAGAATGGAGGAATGGTGAGCTTTACTCCTCTAACGGCTTGCTGCCTTGTAGTATCTCTCTCCCTTCTATGCTCCTCATTTTGGTTTCTCCCTCCAAATTCTCTCCTTTGCTCCAATTGATCAATCCTTTCATGCAACTCTTCATTTTGTTGTTTAAGCAACCTCTCAAGATGTTAAGTGAGAGCTTGCATTTGCATAGGATCCAATCCTCCTTGACCTGCCATATCTTATCCAAAACACAAACCAAGATCAAGTAATCATGCAAGAATCAATTCGGCCAAATCCTTTTCCTTACCAAAGTGTTTCACTAAAAAAAATGGCTTTTTTTTTTTTTATTTCACACTCTTGCCTTTTTCCACTCTTTGATCCTCTTGATCCTTGAAAGATTCAATACTAGAACTTTATATTTAGCAAGGTAACAAGTTAATTAAAAACCAAAGAGTATAAATCCACAAAATTTCAGCAAGGACAAAAAAAAAGTGTTTTGACCACGGTTATAGAAGAAAATAACACACAAACAAAGACACGAAAGCTATTTAGAAGTAAAGGATGAAGAAAAAAAAATTTTTTTTTTAAAAGGTAGACAAAGACACAAAGAAGTACGTAATGACAAACAAGGACAGAAAAACAGGAATAACAATTCCAATTACACAATTCAAGATTGAGCATGATGTAAGATAAGCAATTTTGTAACCCACAAACCTAATTGGATGAATTTGGTACTAATTGGTGAATTAGAGTTTCTTCACTTTCAATTTGGGGCGAATTTTGTAATTGTGGTTCAGAACTGCAACTAGGGCAAAAATTAGGGTTTCTTTCCCTCTTTTGATTTTTTTTTTTTACGTCAATTCAATTCTGCCCACTACCAAAACAGTTTGCAATTTCAATCCAATGGAATACCAAATGTGAAATTGAGAAAAGGAATTAGGGCTACCTTGTTTGATGTCAATAGGTCTTCAAAACCCTCTCAACAAGAGCTTTGATACCACTTGATGTATTCCCAAATGGGATAGGATCTTTGAGGGCTGGACCTTGCTCTGAATTGTTCACGTGAAGAAGAAAGAAGAAACAGAGGCGAACAACAGCAAACAAACACAAACGAAATTTGGAGAACCAAAAAAAGGAAAACGAAATTGGAAAGAAAAATCCCAGAAAGGCAACTCAATCAAGATTAATGATTTAGGGTTAAGGAGATTGGGGAAAACGAAATCAGCAAAGAATAGATACGAAAAATTAAAGGAAATTAAAAGAATTCCATGGCATCACACACAAAGGAATTCAATTAACAACTTACCTTAGAAAAATAACAAGAAACAGCCCTTGAATCACTCAAGGAATAGAGAATCACTCTCTAGGTTCTCAAGCTTCACACTTAGAGAAAAACTGATTTACATTTTATTATTCACTCCAAAACTGATTGTTGTACATTTTCACGTTCAGCCCCCTTTTATCTAACCTAGGCTGATTTGATTTACCCATCATAAGCAGTTGGCCCACATTGCCATGTCACCTAATTTTCTATATTAAAATTTCAACTTGTGCAATTTAAATAAACTCTTAAATCCTTGCTAAAATCTGGTCAGTATAAGACCAATACGATAATTAAAATAAAATGATACAAGTAGCCTCCAAATGTGCAAAGCTAGGACTTGAACCCATGACCTCCAACTCCTAACTCTCCTTTAACCTTACACTCTTAACCACTTGAGCCCTCCTCTTGTTCTTGTCAATGTAAACAAAACAAATTGTCTTGTTATCCTTCTAAGCATGAATATGACACAAACTTGGGCTGCACATGTAAAGGTGGCTCCTTCTCTCCAAAATGCTTGACCATGAGTTGATGCAACACCTCCTTCACTTTTCTTGCTCTTGCCCTTGTCATAGGACCTCCAATGCCTTCAAGAGCCTTTGAATCATTGCCATGCTCCTCCAAATTGCCTAGGCTGTTAGCTACCTCCATTGCCATGTGCCAGAAAGTGCCAAAAGGGGAGAAGGTGGTGAGAAATCCTTCCTTTGAGTTCTAGGAATGATATTCAAGGAGTTTTAGTGCCTTGAGACAAGTTTCGCATGTCTTCCTTTGCCGATAAGCAAAAGGGAACCAAAAGAGACCAAAACTAGAACATGGGTCCAAAGGTGCCAGAAAGTGACAGAAGGGGAGAAGGTGGTGAGAAATCCTTCCTTTGAGTTCTAGGAGTGATATTCAAGGAGTTTCAGCGGCCTAAGATGAGTTTTCCACGTCTTCCTTTGCCGGTAAGCGAAAGGGAACCAAAAGAGACCAAAACTAGAACTTGGGTCCAAAGGCACCAGAAAGTGCCAGAACGTGAGAAGGTGGTGGGAAAGCCTTCCTTTGAGTCCTAGGCGTGCTATTCAAGGAGTTTTAGTGGCCTGAGACGAGTTTCGCACGTCTTCCTTTGCCGGTAAGCAAAAGGGAACTAAAAGAGACCAAAACTGGAACTTGGGACCAAAGGCACCAGAAAGTGCCAGAACGTGAGAAGGTGGTGGGAAAGCCTTCCTTTGAGTCCTAGGCGTGATATTCAAGGAGTTTTAGTGGCCTGAAACGAGTTTCGCACGTCTTCCTTTGCCGGTAAGCAAAAGGGAACCAAAAGAGACCAAAACAAGAACTTGGGTCCAAAGGTGCCAGAAAGTGACAGAAGGGGAGAAGGTGGTGGGAAAGCCTTCCTTTGAGTCCTAGGCGTGATATTCAAGGAGTTTTAGTGGCCTGAGACGAGTTTCGCACGTCTTCCTTTGCCGGTAAGCAAAAGGGAACCAAAAGAGACCAAAACAAGAACTTGGGTCCAAAGGTGCCAGAAAGTGACAGAAGGGGAGAAGGTGGTGAGAAATCCTTCCTTTGAGTTCTAGGAGTGACATTCAAGGAGTTTTAGTGGCCTGAGAGGAGTTTCGCACGTCTTCCTTTGCCGGTAAGCAAAAGGGAACCAAAAGAGACCAAAACTGGAACTTGGGTCCAAAGGCACCAGAAAGTGCCAGAACGTGAGAAGGTGGGGGGAAAGCCTTCCTTTGAGTCCTAGGCGTGATATTAAAGGAGTTTTGGTGGCCTGAGACGAGTTTCGTAAGTCTCCCTTTGCCAGAAAGCAAAAGGGACCAAAAGAGACCAAAACTGGAACTTGAGTCCAAAGGCTCCAAAAAGTTCCAGAAGAGGAGAAGGTGGTGAGAAAGCCTTCCTTTAAGTCCTAGGAGTAATATTCAAGGAGTTTTAGTGGCTTGAGACAATTTTCGCACGTCTTCCTTTGCCGGTAAGCAAAAAGGAACCAAAAGAGACCAAAACTAGAACTTGGGTCCAAAGGTGCCAGAAAGTGACAGAAGGGGAGAAGGTGGTGAGAAATCCTTCCTTTGAGTTCTAGGGGTGATATTCAAGGAGTTTCAGTGGCTTGAGAAGAGTTTCGCACGTCTTCCTTTACCGGTAAGCAAAAGGGAACCAAAAGAGACCAAAACTGGAACTTGGGTCCAAAGGTGCCAGAAAGTGACAGAAGGGGAGAAGGTGGTGGGAAAGCCTTCCTTTGAGTCCTAGGCGTGATATTTAAGGAGTTTTAGTAGCCTGAGACGAGTTTCGCAAGTCTCCCTTTGCCAGAAAGCAAAAGGGACCAAAAGAGACCAAAACTAGAACTTGAGTCCAAAGGCTCCAAAAAGTTCCAGAAGGGGAGAAGGTGGTGAGAAAGCCTTCCTTTAAGTCCTAGGAGTAATATTCAAGGAGTTTTAGTGGCTTGAGACAATTTTCGCACGTCTTCCTTTGCCGGTAAGCAAAAAGGAACCAAAAGAGACCAAAACTAGAACTTGGGCCCAAAGGTGCCAAAAAGTGACAGAAGGGGAGAAGGTGGTGAGAAATCCTTCCTTTGAGTTCTAGGAGTGATATTCAAAGAGTTTCAGTGGCTTCAGACGAGTTTCGCACGTCTTCCTTTGCCGGTAAGCAAAAGGGAACCAAAAGAGACCAAAACTGGAACATGGGTCCAAAGGAACCAGAAAGTGCCAGAACGTGAGAAGGTGGCGGGAAAGCCTTCCTTTGAGTCCTAGGCGTGATATTCAAGGAATTTTAGTGGCCTGAGACGAGTTTCGCAAGTCTCCCTTTGCCAGTAAGGAAAAAGGGACCAAAAGAGACAAAAACTGGAACTTGGGTCCAAAGCCGCCAGAAAGTGCCAGAAGGGGAGAAGGTGGTGAGAAATCCTTCCTTTGAGTTCTAGGAGTGATATTCAAGGAGTTTCAGTGGCTTGAGACGAGTTTCGCACGTCTTCCTTTACCGGTAAGCAAAAGAGAACCAAAAAAGACCAAAACTAGAACTTGGGTCCAAAGGTGCCAGAAAGTGACAGAAGGGGAGAAGGTGGTGAGAAATCCTTCCTTTGAGTTCTAGGAGTGATATTCAAAGAGTTTCAGTGGCTTCAGACGAGTTTCGCACGTCTTCCTTTGCCGGTAAGCAAAAGGGAACCAAAAGAGACCAAAACTGGAACTTGGGTCCAAAGGCACCAGAAAGTGCCAGAACGTGAGAAGGTGGTGGGAAAGCCTTCCTTTGAGTCCTAGGCGTGATATTCAAGGAGTTTTAGTGGCCTGAGACGAGTTTCGCAAGTCTCCCTTTGCTAGTAAGCAAAAAGGGACCAAAAGAGACCAAAACTGGAACTTGGGTCCAAAGGTGCCAGAAAGTGACAGAAGGGGAGAAGGTGGTGAGAAATCCTTCCTTTGAGTTCTAGGAGTGATATTCAAGGAGTTTCAGTGGCTTGAGACGAGTTTCGCACGTCTTCCTTTGCTGGTAAGCAAAAGGGAACCAAAAGAGGCCAAAACTAGAAAGTGCCAGAAAGTGACAGAAGGGGAGAAGGTGGTGAGAAATCCTTCCTTTGAGTTCTAGGAGTGATATTCAAGGAGTTTCAGTGGCTTCAGACGAGTTTCGCACGTCTTCCTTTGCCGGTAAGCAAAAGGGAACCAAAAGAGACCAAAACTGGAACATGGGTCCAAAGGAACCAGAAAGTGCCAGAACTTGAGAAGGTGGTGGGAAAGCCTTCCTTTGAGTCCTAGGTGATAGTCATATTTTAATACATCTTTCTCTCTATGTTTTCGATTTAATTGAGTCTTTTTAGTATATTATTTTGATGTGTTAGTTTAGATTTGTGTTGGTAAGTCATTTAGGATTTAAATTTAAATCTTTCTTAATTCCCGCCATAAATTCTTGTTTTGACACAGTTTCTTGAAAAGACCATATCTGGAGCTACACTACTCGGAATTGGACAAAATTGGTGTCCCTGGAAAGATAAGAGAGAGATCTACAACTTCTCTGTTGCAAGAAAAGCCCAGTTCGAACATCTTCAGGCCTAAAACTGTGTCACAATGTTGCGGTTCTGCAATGAATTTTTCAAAATTTGGTTTTATTGTTGACATTGCTTAATTAGGGTTTTAGGAACCTCGTTAGGAAGTTGGGCCTTAATTAAGCCCAATTATTTTGTCTTTAAATAGGGTTTATGATTTCGCGTGGGGAATCTTTTTCCCTCTTTTTTGCCTTAATTTTCAGAATTTGAAATAAAAAAGCTTTCGTAAGGATTCCTCTCGTCTCCCTCTCTTTTATTTTCGGAAACTTCATCCCCTTCTCTAATTGGTCGAGCAACATGATTATGAAGCAAGGCTAATCCATCAATCAGTTCAAGGTTTCAAGAACTACATTGCATTTGTGAATTAGGTTCTATCGAATTCTCTCTCTTCCTTCTCTTTTCTGATTAGAATAATTATGTTTTTCATGATATTGAATTTTCATTTGCATTCTAAACAGAGAATGAGAATTTCAGATTTGAAATAAAGGAATTCACCTAATTCAATCAATCAATTATTCTGAATTTCGTTAGAGCATTGGGTTTGCGATTGCAATTCTTGTTTTGATGGAATTCATAATTTAGATTTAGATTTTAGGGTTGTTAATGCGCATTGAATTAGTGTGATTGGAAATTCGTTGGGATTATATTTGTGTGAACGACGAGAATTGCATTGTAGGGATTGAGATCTTGAATTGGTTAAATTTCATAATCCTTAATTTTTGTTTTTGTTATTTTGTCGTTTAAATTCAAAACAAATCCTCCCCCAATCTAATTTGAAATTGCATGATGGAACTAAAAATAAAATGCATTTTATGTCCTTGAGAGATGACCTAGGTTTGCTTCTTGTATTGCATAATTTTTGAGAAAATCGAGCTTGTTTGATACCATTGCGACGTGTTTATCAAAATGGCGCCGTTGCCGGGGACATAAGTCATTTTGTTTTTATTTCATCATTCTGTGATTGTGTGTTTTTGTGATTCACTCTTCTGCGTTTGCGTTTTCGTGTGCATTTTCTTGAGCGTTTTCGTTTTCGTCGTAGGGATTCTGTTTGTGTTTATTACATTTAGTTTTGCAGATTTAATTCGTGTTTTTAGTGTTTAGTTGTATGATTGGTGCCATTGTGGTCAATTGTGTGTGGCTGGATGCGAAAAACAGAGGACTAGTAGGAATAGAAAACGTAGATGCTGCATAATTGCTATCAGATTTCACTGTTCATCATGCACTGTTCACGTACTGTTCACACACTATTCATCCGATTTTGAAAAAATCCAAAAAAATAAAAATAAAAATAAAAAAAAATAGCTAGAGATTGAATTTTGATCTGAATTTTTGTGTCCACATTTCTTTTAGTGTCTATTAGTGTTTAGAGTTGGTAGATTGCAAAAATCATTTATAGAAAAAAAGATACATCTTGGTGGCCGAGAAAATTTTTGCGAAACTTCAAAGTGGCATAACTTTTGCTAGAAAACTCAGAATTGAGCTTATTGCATATGCATTTGGGGTAGGAAAAAATTTCCTATTCAATGCAACCGCTCCACCGGTTGAGGCTGCCCAGAATTTCAAAAAAATTGCTTGTTTTCAAAATTTTTTTCAGTATTTATTGACCTATTTTTCTTGACTTTAAGGCTTCTAGTTCCCATAGCAATTCAATTCAAAAAAAAAAAAATCTGAAAATTTTTGTGGTGTTTTCCCATACCAAAAAGAGATTTATCATGGTCCCCCTTCATTCATATCTTGCATTTTGATAGTACTTGCTTTGTAAACTGACTTTGTGCATTCATTGAGTATTTTCTGTTCTTGTTGGTTTTAACCTTGAATGACCAGGGCCAACCCTGTTATATTGCATGAACCTGACCCTGAAATAGAAAGAACACTTCGGAGGATAAGATCAAGTAAAAACAGTGGTAGTGGTAGTGGTAGCTTACTTGGTGATTCTGAAACTATTACTGTTATTCCTGTTGTTAGGGAGAACATGGCTGATAATCCTGAGCTAACTTTGAAGGAATTGGCCACACCTAATGTTGTGTATCAGTCATGGTGTGTCCAATATCCTGAAGATGAAACAACCTCTTATGAGCTTAAATCTGGACTTATCCATTTGTTGCCAAAGTTTCATGGACTTGCAGGTGAAGATCCTCACAAGCATTTAAAAGAGTTCCATGTGGTGTGTTCCACCATGAGACCACAAGGAGTGCCTGAAAACCATGTCAAGATGAAGGCGTTTCCCTTCTCCATGGATGGTGTTGCGAAGGATTGGCTCTACTTCCTACCTTCAACAATCACCACATGGAATCAAATGAAGAGGTTATTTCTGGAGAAATTCTTCCTCGCCTCCGTAACCGCCGCAATAAGAAAAGAGATTTGTGGTATAAGGCAATGAATGGAGAGACCTTGTATGACTACTGGGAGAGATTTAACAAGTTGTGTGCTACCTGCCCTCACCATCAGATAAGTGAGCAATTACTAATTCAATATTTTTATGAAGGGCTAACTTTGATGGACAGGAGCATGATAGATGCAGCAAGTGGAGGAGCATTGATGGACAAGACACCACAGGCTGCGAGACAGCTTATTACAAACATGGCAGCCAACACTCAACAATTTGGATTCAGAGGAGCCGCTAAGGGAGTGAATGAGGTAGCACTTGGTGCTGGTACTGGTGCTGTTCATGGTGTGGAAAATCAAAGGCTGGAAAATAAAATCAATGAGCTTACCACCATGGTGAGGCATTTGGCAATTGGCCAACAACAAGTGAATCCAGTAAATGAGCAGCTAGCAAGAGTCTGTGGGATATGTACTTCCACTGAGCATCCTACAGATTCATGCCCTACCCTGCAAGAGACGGATGCGAATGTTTCTAGAATCTACACCAACCAACAGCAGCAATATAGATCTCCACACCAATAGTAGAATTATAACCCGTACTCCCAGACATATAACCCGGGCTGGAGAGATCATCCAAACCTGAAATGGGGGCAGCAGCAACAAGGTCAACAATCTTCATTTCAACCTGCTGCAGGCAAATATCAGCCTCCATTCAGGCAACAGCCACCTCCACCTTCAACACCTCCTCCTGCACAAAGGAGCGAGCCATCATTCCAAGAGATGATGCAACAGATGGCTGCAAACAACCTGCAGTTTCAACAGAACATGCAAGCAACCGTTCAGGATTTGAAGATTCAGGTTGGACAGCTAGCCACTCAAGTGAGTCAGATTCAGTCTCAAGGCTCCAGTAATTTGCCTTCTCAAACAGTCATGAATCCAAAGGGCAATGTGAGTGCTATTACCCTGCGAAGTGGAAAAGAGTTACCAGCAGTTGTAGCTGCAGCACCAGATTCTGAAAATGAGAGTAGTGCCACTGAAAAACATGTTCCGTTGCCTTTCCCGAGCAGACCAGCAGCAGCAAGAAAAAAACCAGAGTCGGACAATGAGTTGCTGGACATGTTCAGCAGAATAGAAGTAAATATTCCCCTCCTTGACGCCATCCGACAAGTTCCAAAATATGCAAAGTTCCTAAAGGAATTGTGTACTAACAAGAGGAAGCTAAAGGGCAATGAGAGAGTGAGCATGGGAAGAAATGGCTCTGCACTCCTCCAGAATAAAAATGTGTCTGCAATCATTCCACAAAACTTGCTCCCTGAGTTGCCACAGAAGTGCAAGGATCCAGAAACTTTCACCATCCCTTGCACTATTGGTGAGGAACTTTACAAATGCTATGCTTTGGATTTAGGTGCTTCAATTAATGTTATGCCTGCATCTGTTTTAGATCCTTGCAGATTGGAGATTTGATTCCTACAGAATTGTAGTCCACTAGCAAACAAGAGCACCGTGCAGCCACTTGGTGTCGTAGAAGATGTTCTTGTCAAAGTTGAGGACCTCCTTTTCCCTGCTGATTTTTATATTCTAGAGATGGAGGATGACCTGCCCAGCCATGCTACATTGATCCTTGGGAGACCATTCTTGAGGACAGCGCGAACAAAGATAGATGTGCATGCAGGGACCCTTTCTATGGAGTTTGGTGACAATTTGGTGCAGTTCAACATTTTTGAGGCAATGAGACACCCAACGGAAAATCATTCTCGTTTTCGGTTGGATGTTATTGATTTACTTGTTGATGATTGTACAAATTTAGATGATTTGTTTGCTGATTCCTCAGACCTTACTGACCTATCATGTGCTTGTGATGATTCTTCTATGTGTGCTGTTTGTAGTGTTGATGTTGCAGGTGCAGCAGATATGGTTACACCAGTAGATGATTCACTACCAGCAGTTGATCTAGCTCCATCTCCATTAATAGAGCTTAAGCCTTTACCTGCACATCTGAAGTATGCTTACCTAGAGGACAACCAGCGACTTCCTGTCATTATAGCTCGGGATCTCAAATCTGATCAAGAGGAGAGATTACTGCAGGTCTTAAGAGATCATAGGAAGGCCATTGGTTGGACCCTTGCTGATCTTCCTGGAATTAGTCCTGCCATTTGTATGCACCGAATTTTATTGGAGGATGAGTTTCGACCTGTGAGACAGCCACAGAGGCGACTCAACCCTACTATTCTAGATGTTGTAAAGAAGGAAGTCACAAAGCTACTGGCAGCAGGTATTATTTATCCTATTTCTGACAGTAAGTGGAGTCCTGTGCAGGTGGTCCCAAAGAAGACTGGGATGACTGTGGTGAAGAACCAGGATGATGAGTTGGTTCCAACTAGAGTTCAAAATAGTTGGCGAGTTTGCGTAGATTACAGGAGACTTAACCAGGCAACTAGCAAGGATCATTTCCCTCTTCCATTCATCGATCAGGTATTGGAAAGGCTGGCAGGTAAATCCCATTACTGCTTTTTAGATGGATTTTCTGGGTACATGCAGGTTCATATTGCACCGGAGGACCAGCACAAGACCACATTCACCTGCCCATTTGGCACATTTGCTTACACTAGGATTCTATTTGGCTTGTGCAACGCTCCGGGCACCTTTCAAAGGTGTATGGTTAGTATATTTTCTGACCTTTTGGAGAGTTGCATGGAGGTGTTTATGGATGATTTTACTGTCTATGGTTCTTCATTTGATGCATGCCTAGAGAATTTATCTAAGGTGTTACATAGGTGCATCCAAACTAACCTTGTGTTAAATTTTGAAAAGTGTCATTTTTTGGTCACACAGGGTATAGTCTTGGGTCACTTAATCTCCAGTCAGGGTATTCAGGTTGATAAGGCTAAAATTGATATCATTGCTTCTCTACCTTACCCCACTTCTGTGAGAGAAGTGCGTTCCTTTCTTGGACATGCAGGTTTTTACAGGAGGTTTATACAGGACTTCAGCAAGATTTCATTACCATTGTCCAAGCTGCTGCAGAAGGAAGTAGAGTTTGTTTTTGATGAGCCCTGTCAGCTAGCTTTTCAGGAGCTGAAGAGGCGGCTGACCACCACACCCATTGTTCAGCCACCTGATTAGGAGCTTCCTTTTAAGCTCATGTGCGATTCATCCAACTTTGCACTTGGAGCTGTTTTAGCTCAGCGGGTTGAGAGACTTTCTCATGTTATAGCCTATGCTTCTCGCACGATGGATGCAGCTCAAGTTAATTACACCACTACTGAGAAAGAGCTTCTAGCTATTGTATTTGCCTTAGATAAATTTCGTTCATATTTGCTAGGCTCTAGGATTATTGTGTTTTCTGACCATGCAGCTTTGAAATTCTTGTTGAAGAAGCCCGATGCTAAACCTAGATTGATCAGGTGGATGCTTCTCCTTCAGGAGTTTGATGTTGAGATCAGAGATAGGAGTGGTGCAGAGAACTTGGTAGCAGACCACTTGAGTAGGATTGAGGGAGGGAATGTTGATCCCTTTCTTATTAGAGATGATTTTCCTGAGGAGCAGTTGATGCAGTTGCATGATATTACTCCTTGGTTTGCTGATATTGTGAATTACTTGGTTGCAGGTGTCTTTCCTCCAGATGCATCTAGAGCACAAATAGCCAAATTGAAAAGTGAGGCTAAATATTATGTTTGGGATGACCCTTATTTGTGGAGATTTTGCAGTGACCAGGTAATCCGCAGGTGCATTCCAGATCAGGAGATCCATTCTGTGCTTCAGTTTTGTTATAGTTCACCCGTGGGAGGACATTATGGATCATACAGGACAGCTAGGAAGGTGTTGGAGAGTGGGTTTTACTGTCCTACCATTTTCAGAGTTGCACATCAGATCTCTAGCACCTGTGAGCAGTGTGAAAGAGCAGGGACGACCATTACACATAGGCATGAGATGCCCCAGCAACCGATCATTTTCTGTGAGGTTTTTGATGTTTGGGGTATTGATTTTATGGGTCCATTCCCTGCATCTTTTGGTTACACATTCATTTTACTAGCTGTTGATTATGTTTCTAAATGGGTGGAGGCTAAGGCCACCAAAACTAATGATTCCAAAGTTGTTGTGGATTTTGTTAGATCCAACATTTTTTGCAGATTCGGTGTGCCTAAAGCCATTATCAGTGACAGGGGAAGCCACTTCTGCAATAGGAGCATGCAGGCTTTGCTTCATAAGTATGGGGTTGTGCATAGAGTGTCTACAGCTTATCATCCCCAAACTAATGGGCAGGCTGAGGTTTTTAACAGGGAAATCAAGCAGATTTTGCAGAAGATAGTCCACCCCAATAGAAAGGATTGGAGCAAATTTTTGGAGGATGCTCTTTGGGCCCATAGGACGGCTTACCGGACACCGATTGGGATGTCCCCTTACAGGATTGTGTTTGGTAAAGCATGTCATCTGCCCGTTGAGATCGAGCATAGAGCATATTGGGCGGTTAGACATTGTAACTTAGAGTTTGAACAAGCAGGTATGGAAAGGAAGCTTCAATTACAACAACTTGAGGAGCTTCGCTTGGAGGCCTATGAGAGCTCAAAGATCTATAAAGAAAAAGTCAAACGTTTTCATGATAGAAATATTTTGAGAAAGGAGTTCAAAGTGGGCCAACAAGTGCTTTTGTTCAATTCCCGCCTAAAACTTATAGCCGGTAAACTTAGATCTAGATGGGATGGTCCTTTTGTTATTACTAATGTGTTTTCCCATGGTGCAGTTGAGATTAAGAATGAAGTTACCGGTAGCATTTTCAAGGTCAATGGACATCAACTCAAGGAATTTCATCAAAGTCCAAAGTTGGAGGAGAAAAATGTAGAAAGCATAGCCTTGGAAGCACCAACCCTTGGACCTTGAGGGAGTTCTTTCCCATTCTCGTATTCTTTGAAATTGTCTTTGTTGTGTTGCTGCATTGAGGGCAATGTGATTTTTAGTGTGGGGGAGTTGCATGCATATTATGTTGCTATTTTCTCGTTTTCATTTTTACGTTCTGCTTGTTTCTATTTTCATTTTTCATTTTCTCGCTATTTCTGTTTTGCTGTTTTCTATTTTCATTTTTTTTCTGCTGTGCTGATTTCTACAGATTTCATTTTCTGTTCTGTAGTTTTTGTTTTTGTTTTCTACTGCAGTTTTCGTTTTCTGTTGCAGATTTTGTTTTTCTACTGCTGTTTATAATTCTATTTTCTGTTTTTCTGCTGTTTTGGAGTACGAATTCTGCATGTTTTTGTGCCTCTACTTTTCTGTTTTGATGATGTTTTGTTGGAGTAGTTACACAAATTTTCATTATTTCCTTTTAATTTCTAGATGTAGGAATTGTGAAAGTTGTTACACCATTTTTAGTTGATAGGTTGCAATACTTGATATGAGTCATTTTTACATTTTTAGTTGAGCAAGTTACTTGAAAAAGGATGAGCTTGATTCATTAATGATAGAATATGAGCCTTGTGAGAATTTTGAGCATATTTTACTTCTTTCTTGTGTGATTTCACTCATGTTGCTAGATTACCTTTGGTTTTGCCTTGTATCTTTTTGAAGCTTCTTGTCACATGCATTATTGATATGATTTAGGCCTTCTTTCAAAATGTAGCCACTTTGCAAAATTGACTTACCTCGCATTAATTCCACTTGTTTACCCCCTTTGAGCCTTTATAACCCTTCCTTGACTTTAGCTCATTATGAACTATAAAAAAAAAAATTAAATAACCATGATGTTCCATAACCTTAGGGATTAAAGGAGCTTTGGAATTGTTTTGGGAATGGGTCTTTAATAAGTGTAGGGGTACTTCTAGGGAATGCTTATTCTAAATTGTGGATATTGATGTTGAGTTGTTTGGTATTAAAAAAAAAAAAAAGGCTTTCGTAAAAAAAAAAAAAAAAAGTGTGTTGCAAGACATAGGATTTAGGAGATGTTTCAAGGGGTAATCCCTTTGCTTATTTGAACTTATTCACCATTGCTCCTCTTTTCTCTTTGGTTGTTCAGCCTTAATTTCTTTCTCATCTAACCTTTACCTTGGCCACATTACAAGCTAAATAAAAGTCCTTTTGATCTTTAATTGCATGTGTTTCAAGTTGTGGAAATTAGAAGCTTGTCAAAACTTAAGTGTGCTAGTTTTCATGTTGTGATTGAGTGTAAACACTAGCCAAAATTTTTTTTTTTTTTGAGAGTTAAGAGCTATATATTACCTTGTGAGGTTCTATCATTGTTGAATCTTTCTTTATTTTGACTTGTCTTCTTGCTTACTCTTAATGTCATTTGTGTCTCATAGATTTTTTGTTGCCTTGATTCTAGAAGTGTTTGTTCTCTTTCTTTATTCTTTGCATTGGAAATTCATTAGAAAGTTTTGAGAATTTTTGTAAGTTTTGCCCCGAAGTGCAAAGGATTAAGTGTGGGGGTATTTGATAGTCATATTTTAATACATCTTTCTCTCTATGTTTTCGATTTAATTGAGTCTTTTTAGTATATTATTTTGATGTGTTAGTTTAGATTTGTGTTGGTAAGTCATTTAGGATTTAAATTTAAATCTTTCTTAATTCCCGCCATAAATTCTTGTTTTGACACAGTTTCTTGAAAAGACCATATCTGGAGCTACACTACTCGGAATTGGACAAAATTGGTGTCCCTGGAAAGATAAGAGAGAGATCTACAACTTCTCTGTTGCCGGTAAGCAAAAGGGAACCAAAAGAGACAAAAACTAGAACTTGGGTCCAAAGGTGCCAGAAAGTGACAGAAGGGGAGAAGGTGGTGAGAAATCCTTCCTTTGAGTTCTAGGAGTGATATTCAAAGAGTTTTAGTGGCCTGAAACGAGTTTTGCAAGTCTCCCTTTGCCAGTAAGCAAAAAGGGACAAAAAGAGACCAAAACTAGAGCTTGGGTCCAAAGGCGCCAGAAAGTGCCAAAAGGGGAGAAGGTGGTCAGAAATCCTTCCTTTGAGTTCTAGGAGTGATATTCAAAGAGTTTCAGTGGCTTCAGACGAGTTTCGCACGTCTTCCTTTGCCGGTAAGCAAAAAGGAACCAAAAGAGACCAAAACTGGAACTTGGGACCAAAGGTGCCAGAAAGTGACAGAAGGGGAGAAGGTGGTGAGAAATCCTTCCTTTGAGTTCTAGGAGTGACATTCAAGGAGTTTTAGTGGCCTGAAACGAGTTTCGCAGGTCTTCCTTTGCTGGTAAGCAAAAGGGAACCAAAAAAGACCAAAACTGGAACTTGGGTCCAAAGGCACCAGAAAGTGTCAGAACGTGAGAAGTGGTACGAAAGCCTTCCTTTGTGTCCTAGGCATGATATTCAAAGAGTTTTAGTGGCCTAGGACGAGTTTCGCAAGTCTACCTTTGCCAGTAAGCAAAAAGGGACCAAAAGAGACCAAAACTGGAACTTGCGTCTAAAGGCTCCAAAAAGTGCCAGAAGGGGAGAAGGTGGTGAGAAATCCTTCCTTTGAGTTCTAGGAGTGATATTCAAGGAGTTTCAGTGGCTTGAGACGAGTTTCGCACGTCTTCCTTTGCCGATAAGCAAAAGGGAACCAAAAGAGACCAAAACTAGAACTTGGGTCCAAAGGTGCCAGAAAGTGACAGAAGGGGAGAAGGTGGTGAGAAATCCTTCCTTTGAGTTCTGGGGGTGATATTCAAGGAGTTTCAGTGGCTTGAGAAGAGTTTCGCACGTCTTCCTTTACCGGTAAGCAAAAGGGAACCAGAAGAGACCCAAACTCGAACTTGGGTCCAAAGGTGCCAGAAGGTGACAGAAGGGGAAAAGGTGGTGACAAATCCTTCCTTTGAGTTCTAGGAGTGACATTCGAGGAGTTTCAGTGGCTTGAGACGATTTTCGCCCGTCTTCCTTTACCGGTAAGCAAAGGGGAACCAAAAGACACCAAAACTGGAACTTGGGTCCAAAGGCACCAGGGAGTGCCAGAACGTGAGAAGGTGGTGGGAAAGCTTCCCTTTGAGTTCTACGCGTGATATTCAAGGAGTTTTAGTGGCCTGAAACGAGTTTCGCACGTCTTCCTTTGCCGGTAAGCAAAAGGGAACCAAAAAAGACGAAAACTGGAACTTGGGTCCAAAGGCACAAGAAAGTGCCAGAACGTGAAAAGGTGGTGGGAAAGCATTCCTTTGAGTCCTAGGCGTGATATTCAAGGAGTTTTAGTGGCCTGAAACGAGTTTTGCAAGTCTCCCTTTGCCAGTAAGCAAAAAGGGACAAAAAGAGACCAAAACTAGAGCTTGGGTCCAAAGGCGGCAGAAAGTGCCAAAAGGGGAGAAGGTGGTCAGAAATCCTTCCTTTGAGTTCTAGGAGTGATATTCAAGGAGTTTTAGTGGCTTGAGACAAGTTTCGCACGTCTTCCTTTGTCGGTAAGCAAAAGGGAACCAAAAGAGACAAAAACTAGAACTTGGGTCCAAAGGTGCCAGAAAGGGGAGAAGGTGGTGAGAAATCCTTCCTTTGAGTTCTAGGAGTGATATTCAAAGAGTTTCAGTGGCTTCAGACGAGTTTCGCATGTCTTCCTTTGCCGGTAAGCAAAAGGGAACCAAAAGAGACCAAAATTGGAACTTGGGTCCAAAGGCACCAGAAAGTGCCAGAACGTGAGAAGGTGGTGGAAAAGCCTTCCTTTGAGTCCTAGGCGTGATATTCAAGGAGTTTTAGTTGCCTGAGACGAGTTTCGCACGTCTTCCTTTGCCGGTAAGCAAAAGGGAACCAAAAAAGACGAAAACTGGAACTTGGGTCCAAATGCGCCAGAAAGTGCCAGAAGGGGAGAAGGTGGTGAGAAATCCTTCCTTTGAGTTCTAGGAGTGATATTCAAGGAGTTTCAGTGGCTTGAGACGAGTTTCGCACGTCTTCCTTTGCTGGTAAGCAAAAGGGAACCAAAAGAGACCAAAACTAGAACTTGGGTCCAAAGGTGCCAGAAAGTGACAGAAGGGGAGAAGGTGGAGAGAAATCCTTCCTTTGAGTTCTAGGAGTGATATTCAAAGAGTTTCAGTGGCTTCAGACGAGTTTCGCACGTCTTCCTTTGCTTGCGGTAAGCAAAAGGGAACCAAAAGAGACCAAAACTGGAACTTGGGTCCACAGGCACCAGAAAGTGCCAGAACGTGAGAAGGTGGTGGAAAAGCCTTCCTTTAAGTCCTAGGCGTGATATTCAAAGAGTTTTAGTTGCCTGAGACAAGTTTCGCACGTCTTCCTTTGCCGGTAAGCAAAAGGGAACCAAAAAAGACGAAAACTGGAACTTGGGTCCAAATGCGCCAGAAAGTGCTAGAAGGGGAGAAGGTGGTGAGAAATCCTTCCTTTGAGTTCTAGGAGTGATATTCAAGGAGTTTCAGTGGCTTGAAACGAGTTTCGCATTTTTCCTTTGCCGGTAAGCAAAAGGGAACCAAAAGAGACCAAAACTAGAACTTGGGTCCAAAGGTGCCAGAAAATGACAGAAGGGGAGAAGGTGGTGAGAAATCCTTCCTTTGAGTTCTAGGAGTGATATTCAAAGAGTTTCAGTGGCTTCAGACGAGTTTCGCACGTCTTCCTTTGCCGGTAAGCAAAAGGGAACCAAAAAAGACGAAAACTGGAACTTGGGTCCAAATGCGCCAGAAAGTGCCAGAAGGGGAGAAGGTGGTGAGAAATCCTTCCTTTGAGTTCTAGGAGTGATATTCAAGGAGTTTCAGTGGCTTGAGACGAGTTTCGCACGTCTTCCTTTGCCGGTAAGCAAAAGGGAATCAAAAGAGACCAAAACTATAACTTGGGTCGAAAGGTGCCAGAAAGTGACAGAAGGGGAGAAGGTGGTGAGAAATCCTTCCTTTGAGTTCTAGGAGTGATATTCAAAGAGTTTCAGTGGCTTCAGATGAGTTTCGCACGTCTTCCTTTGCCGGTAAGCAAAAGGGAACCAAAAGAGACCAAAACTAGAACTTGGGTCCAATGGTGCCAGAAAGTGACAGAAGGGGAGAAGGTGGTGAGAAATCCTTCCTTTGAGTTCTGGGGGTGATATTCAAGGAGTTTCAGTGGCTTGAGAAGAGTTTCGCACGTCTTCCTTTACCGGTAAGCAAAAGGGAACCAAAAGAGACCCAAACTCGAACTTGGGTCCAAAGGTGCCAGAAGGTGACAGAAGGGGAAAAGGTGGTGAGAAATCCTTCCTTTGAGTTCTAGGAGTGACATTCGAGGAGTTTCAGTGGCTTGAGACGATTTTCGCCCGTCTTCCTTTACCGGTAAGCAAAGGGGAACCAAAAGACACCAAAACTGGAACTTGGGTCCAAAGGCACCAGGGAGTGCCAGAACGTGAGAAGGTGGTGGGAAAGCTTCCCTTTGAGTTCTACGCGTGATATTCAAGGAGTTTTAGTGGCCTGAAACGAGTTTCGCACGTCTTCCTTTGCCGGTAAGCAAAAGGGAACCAAAAAAGACGAAAACTGGAACTTGGGTCCAAAGGCACCAGAAAGTGCAAGAACGTGAAAAGGTGGTGGGAAAGCATTCCTTTGAGTCCTAGGCGTGATATTCAAGGAGTTTTAGTGGCCTGAGACGAGTTTTGCAAGTCTCCCTTTGCCAGTAAGCAAAAAGGGACAAAAAGAGACCAAAACTAGAGCTTGGGTCCAAAGGCGCCAGAAAGTGCCAAAAGGGGAGAAGGTGGTCAGAAATCCTTCCTTTGAGTTCTAGGAGTGATATTCAAGGAGTTTTAGTGGCTTGAGACGAGTTTCGCACGTCTTCCTTTGTCGGTAAGCAAAAGGGAACCAAAAGAGACAAAAACTAGAACTTGGGTCCAAAGGTGCTAGAAAGTGACAGAAGGGGAGAAGGTGGTGAGAAATCCTTCCTTTGAGTTCTAGGAGTGATATTCAAAGAGTTTCAGTGGCTTCAGACGAGTTTCGCACGTCTTCCTTTGCCGGTAAGCAAAAAGGAACCAAAAGAGACCAAAACTGGAACTTGGGACCAAAGGTGCCAGAAAGTGACAGAAGGGGAGAAGGTGGTGTGAAATCCTTCCTTTGAGTTCTAGGAGTGACATTCAAGGAGTTTTAGTGGCACGAAACGAGTTTCGCAGGTCTTCCTTTCTTTGGTAAGCAAAAGGGAACCAAAAAAGACCAAAACTGGAACTTGGGTCCAAAGGCACCAGAAAGTGTCAGAACGTGAGAAGTGGTACGAAAGCCTTCCTTTGTGTCCTAGGCATGATATTCAAAGAGTTTTAGTGGCCTAGGATGAGTTTCGCAAGTCTACCTTTGCCAATAAGCAAAAAGGGACCAAAAGAGACCAAAACTGGAACTTGCGTCTAAAGGCTCCAAAAAGTGCCAGAAGGGGAGAAGGTGGTGAGAAATCCTTCCTTTGAGTTCTAGGAGTGATATTCAAGGAGTTTCAGTGGCTTGAGACGAGTTTCGCACGTCTTCCTTTGCCAGTAAGCAAAAGGGAACCAAAAGAGACCAAAACTAGAACTTGGGTCCAAAGGTGCCAGAAAGTGACAGAAGGGGAGAAGGTGGTGAGAAATCCTTCCTTTGAGTTCTGGGGGTGATATTCAAGGAGTTTCAGTGGCTTGAGAAGAGTTTCGCACGTCTTCCTTTACCGGTAAGCAAAAGGGAACCAGAAGAGACCCAAACTCGAACTTGGGTCCAAAGGTGCCAGAAGGTGACAGAAGGGGAAAAGGTGGTGACAAATCCTTCCTTTGAGTTCTAGGAGTGACATTCGAGGAGTTTCAGTGGCTTGAGACGATTTTCGCCCGTCTTCCTTTACCGGTAAGCAAAGGGGAACCAAAAGACACCAAAACTGGAACTTGGGTCCAAAGGCACCAGGGAGTGCCAGAACGTGAGAAGGTGGTGGGAAAGCTTCCCTTTGAGTTCTACGCGTGATATTCAAGGAGTTTTAGTGGCCTGAAACGAGTTTCGCACGTCTTCCTTTGCCGGTAAGCAAAAGGGAACCAAAAAAGACGAAAACTGGAACTTGGGTCCAAAGGCACAAGAAAGTGCCAGAACGTGAAAAGGTGGTGGGAAAGCATTCCTTTGAGTCCTAGGCGTGATATTCAAGGAGTTTTAGTGGCCTGAAACGAGTTTTGCAAGTCTCCCTTTGCCAGTAAGCAAAAAGGGACAAAAAGAGACCAAAACTAGAGCTTGGGTCCAAAGGCGGCAGAAAGTGCCAAAAGGGGAGAAGGTGGTCAGAAATCCTTCCTTTGAGTTCTAGGAGTGATATTCAAGGAGTTTTAGTGGCTTGAGACGAGTTTCGCACGTCTTCCTTTGTCGGTAAGCAAAAGGGAACCAAAAGAGACAAAAACTAGAACTTGGGTCCAAAGGTGCCAGAAAGGGGAGAAGGTGGTGAGAAATCCTTCCTTTGAGTTCTAGGAGTGATATTCAAAGAGTTTCAGTGGCTTCAGACGAGTTTCGCATGTCTTCCTTTGCCGGTAAGCAAAAGGGAACCAAAAGAGACCAAAATTGGAACTTGGGTCCAAAGGCACCAGAAAGTGCCAGAAGGGGAGAAGGTGGTGAGAAATCCTTCCTTTGAGTTCTAGGAGTGATATTCAAGGAGTTTCAGTGGCTTGAGACGAGTTTCGCACGTCTTCCTTTGCCGGTAAGCAAAAGGGAACCAAAAGAGACCAAAACTAGAACTTGGGTCCAAAGGTGCCAGAAAGTGACAGAAGGGGAGAAGGTGGAGAGAAATCCTTCCTTTGAGTTCTAGGAGTGATATTCAAAGAGTTTCAGTGGCTTCAGACGAGTTTCGCACGTCTTCCTTTGCCGGTAAGCAAAAGGGAACCAAAAGAGACCAAAACTGGAACTTGGGTCCACAGGCACCAGAAAGTGCCAGAACGTGAGAAGGTGGTGGAAAAGCCTTCCTTTAAGTCCTAGGCGTGATATTCAAGGAGTTTTAGTTGCCTGAGACAAGTTTCGCACGTCTTCCTTTGCCGGTAAGCAAAAGGGAACCAAAAAAGACGAAAACTGGAACTTGGGTCCAAATGCGCCAGAAAGTGCTAGAAGGGGAGAAGGTGGTGAGAAATCCTTCCTTTGAGTTCTAGGAGTGATATTCAAGGAGTTTCAGTGGCTTGAAACGAGTTTCGCATTTTTCCTTTGCCGGTAAGCAAAAGGGAACCAAAAGAGACCAAAACTAGAACTTGGGTCCAAAGGTGCCAGAAAATGACAGAAGGGGAGAAGGTGGTGAGAAATCCTTCCTTTGAGTTCTAGGAGTGATATTCAAAGAGTTTCAGTGGCTTCAGACGAGTTTCGCACGTCTTCCTTTGCCGGTAAGCAAAAGGGAACCAAAAAAGACGAAAACTGGAACTTGGGTCCAAATGCGCCAGAAAGTGCCAGAAGGGGAGAAGGTGGTGAGAAATCCTTCCTTTGAGTTCTAGGAGTGATATTCAAGGAGTTTCAGTGGCTTGAGACGAGTTTCGCACGTCTTCCTTTGCCGGTAAGCAAAAGGGAATCAAAAGAGACCAAAACTATAACTTGGGTCGAAAGGTGCCAGAAAGTGACAGAAGGGGAGAAGGTGGTGAGAAATCCTTCCTTTGAGTTCTAGGAGTGATATTCAAAGAGTTTCAGTGGCTTCAGATGAGTTTCGCACGTCTTCCTTTGCCGGTAAGCAAAAGGGAACCAAAAGAGACCAAAACTAGAACTTGGGTCCAATGGTGCCGAGAAAGTGACAAGGGGAGAAGGTGGTGAGAAATCCTTCCTTTGAGTTCTGGGGGTGATATTCAAGGAGTTTCAGTGGCTTGAGAAGAGTTTCGCACGTCTTCCTTTACCGGTAAGCAAAAGGGAACCAAAAGAGACCCAAACTCGAACTTGGGTCCAAAGGTGCCAGAAGGTGACAGAAGGGGAAAAGGTGGTGAGAAATCCTTCCTTTGAGTTCTAGGAGTGACATTCGAGGAGTTTCAGTGGCTTGAGACGATTTTCGCCCGTCTTCCTTTACCGGTAAGCAAAGGGGAACCAAAAGACACCAAAACTGGAACTTGGGTCCAAAGGCACCAGGGAGTGCCAGAACGTGAGAAGGTGGTGGGAAAGCTTCCCTTTGAGTTCTACGCGTGATATTCAAGGAGTTTTAGTGGCCTGAAACGAGTTTCGCACGTCTTCCTTTGCCGGTAAGCAAAAGGGAACCAAAAAAGACGAAAACTGGAACTTGGGTCCAAAGGCACCAGAAAGTGCCAGAACGTGAGAAGGTGGTGGGAAAGCATACCTTTGAGTCCTAGGCGTGATATTCAAGGAGTTTTAGTGGCCTGAGACGAGTTTTGCAAGTCTCCCTTTGCCAGTAAGCAAAAAGGGACAAAAAGAGACCAAAACTAGAGCTTGGGTCCAAAGGCGCCAGAAAGTGCCAAAAGGGGAGAAGGTGGTCAGAAATCCTTCCTTTGAGTTCTAGGAGTGATATTCAAGGAGTTTTAGTGGCTTGAGACGAGTTTCGCACGTCTTCCTTTGTGGGTAAGCAAAAGGGAACCAAAAGAGACAAAAACTAGAACTTGGGTCCAAAGGTGCCAGAAAGTGACAGAAGGGGAGAAGGTGGAGAGAAATCCTTCCTTTGAGTTCTAGGAGTGATATTCAAAGAGTTTCAGTGGCTTCAGACGAGTTTCGCACGTCTTCCTTTGCCGGTAAGCAAAAAGGAACCAAAAGAGACCAAAACTGGAACTTGGGTCCACAGGCACCAGAAAGTGCCAGAACGTGAGAAGGTGGTGGAAAAGCCTTCCTTTAAGTCCTAGGCGTGATATTCAAGGAGTTTTAGTTGCACAGAGACAAGTTTCGCACGTCTTCCTTTGCTTAGGTAAGCAAAAGGGAACCAAAAAGACCAAAGCGGAACTTGGGTCCAAATGCGCCAGAAAGTGCTAGAAGGGGAGAAGGTGGTGAGAAATCCTTCCTTTGAGTTCTAGGAGTGATATTCAAGGAGTTTCAGTGGCTTGAGACGAGTTTCGCATTTTTCCTTTGCCGGTAAGCAAAAGGGAACCAAAAGAGACCAAAACTAGAACTTGGGTCCAAAGGTGCCAGAAAATGACAGAAGGGAAGAAGGTGGTGAGAAATCCTTCCTTTGAGTTCTAGGAGTGATATTCAAAGAGTTTCAGTGGCTTCAGACGAGTTTCGCACGTCTTCCTTTGCCGGTAAGCAAAAGGGAACCAAAAAAGACGAAAACTGGAACTTGGGTCCAAATGCGCCAGAAAGTGCCAGAAGGGGAGAAGGTGGTGAGAAATCCTTCCTTTGAGTTCTAGGACTGATATTCAAGGAGTTTCAGTGGCATGAGACGAGTTTCACCTGTCTTCCTTTACCGGTAAGCAAAGGGGAACCAAAAGTCACCAACACTGGAACTTGGGTCCAAAGGCACCAGAAAGTTCCAGAACGTGAGAAGGTGGTGGGAAAGCTTCCCTTTGAGTTCTACGCGTGATATTCAAGGAGTTTTGGTAGCCTGAAACGAGTTTTGCACGTCTTCCTTTGCCGATAAGCAAAAGGGAACCAAAAAAGACGAGCTGAACTTGGGTCCAAAGGCACCAGAAAGTGCCAGAACGTGAGAAGGTGGTGGGAAAGCATTCCTTTGAGTCCTAGGCGTGATATTCAAGGAGTTTCAGTGGCCTGCGACGAGTTTCGCAAGTCTCCCTTTGCCAATAAGCAAAAAGGGACAAAAAGAGACCAAAACTGGAACTTTGGTCCAAAGGCGCCAGAAAGTGCCAAAAGGGGAGAAGGTGGTGAGAAATCCTTCCTTTGAGTTCTAGGAGTGATATTCAAAGAGTTTCAGTGGCTTCAGACGAGTTTCGCACGTCTTTCTTTGCCGGTAAGCAAAAGGGAACCAATAGAGACCAAAACTGGAACTTGGGTCCACAGGCACCAGAAAGTGCCAGAACGTGAGAAGGTGGTGGAAAAGCCTTCCTTTGAGTCCTAGGCGTGATATTCAAGGAGTTTTAGTGGCCTGAGACGAGTTTCGCAAGTCTACCTTTGCCAGTAAGCAAAAAGGGACCAAAAGAGACCAAAACTGGAACTTGCGTCTAAAGGCTCCAAAAAGTGCCAGAAGGGGAGAAGGTGGTGAGAAAGTCTTCCTTTGAGTCCTAGGAGTGATATTCAAGGACTTTCAGCGGCCTGAGATGAGTTTCCCACATCTTCCTTTGCCGGTAAGCAAAAGGGAACCAAAAGAGACCAAAACTATAACTTGGGTCCAAAGGTGCCAGAAAGTGACAGAAGGGGAGAAGGTTGTGAGAAATCCTTCCTTTGAGTTCTAGCAGTGATATTCAAAGAGTTTCAGTGGCTTGAGACGAGTTTCGCAAGTCTCCCTTCGCCAGTATGCAAAAAGGGACCAAAAGAGACCAAAACTGGAACTTGGGTCCAAAGGCGCCAGAAAGTGCCAGAAGGGGAGTCGGTGGTGAGAAATCCTTCCTTTGAGTTCTAGGAGTGATATTCAAGGAGTTTCAGTGGCTTGAGACGAGTTTCGCGCGTCTTCCTTTGCCGGTAAGGAAAAGGGAACCAAAAGAGACCAAAACTAGAACTTGGGTCCAAAGGTGCCAAAAAGTGACAGAAGGGGAGAAAGTGGTGAGAAATCCTTCCTTTGAGTTCTAGGAGTGATATTCAAAGAGTTTCAGTGGCCTCAGACGAGTTTCGCACGTCTTCCTTCTTGGTAAGCAAAAGGGAACCAAAAGAGACCAAGACTGGAACTTGGGTCCAAAGGCACCAGAAAGTGCCAGAACGTGAGAAGGTAGTGGGAAAGCCTTCCTTTGAGTCCTAGGCGTGATATTCAAGGAGTTTTAGTGGCCTGAGACGAGTTTCGCAAGTCTACCTTTGCCAGTAAGCAAAAAGGGACCAAAAGAGACCAAAATTGGAACTTGCGTCTAAAGGCTCCAAAAAGTGCCCGAAAGGGAGAAGGTGGTGAGAAAGTCTTCCTTTGAGTCCTAGGAGTGATATTCAAGGACTTTCAGCGGCCTGAGATGAGTTTCCCACATCTTCCTTTGTCGGTAAGCAAAAGGGAACCAAAAGAGACCAAAACTAGAACTTGGGTCCAAAGGTGCCAGAAAGTGACAGAAGGGGAGAAGGTTGTGAGAAATCCTTCCTTTGAGTTCTAGCAGTGATGTAACGCCCCAATTTTTGAGAATTAGCTAGTAGTCTTTAGATTCCGATTATTAACTTATTCCGGCTTGCTAGCGTCGGAATAATTAGATAGATGCTGCATTTTTATTTTTATTTTTAGAATATTGAATTATTTCTGAATTAGGTATTTAAAGGTAACTGCATGCAAATAGATAGTTTCAATATGGTCCAAGGATTTTCCTGAGTATGTTCAATTGTGCTCTTCACAATGCCCCTGATAATCTATCCCGAAAGTTAAAATTTTATCTTATTTAAATTGTCAAATCAAAGATATTCGCCTTGAAAAACGTGAGATTTTGTAATCATTGCTAAGATTTTGTAATCATTCCTTAGCCGTCAAAATTTTACACGGAATCTCACGAAATCTAGAAATCATTATTGTAAAGATTTCGTAATCATTACAAAGATTTAGTAATGATTTCTTAGCCGTCAAAATCATTGCATAAAATTCCGTGAGATCTAGCAATCATTACCCGGAGATTTCCAAATCTAGTATCGGCCACTAGATTTTCGTGCAAACAAACCTTGTCCCCTATTTTACAAACATCGTGATTGCCCCGAAATTTCGAAATCTAGTATTGACCACTAGAATTCCATGCACGGGATTTTGTCTCCCGATTTGTCGGCAAAGTCATTTCGGAACTTTCTTTTCATGTCTTCCAAATTGCCGACATCATAATTATTCTAACCAATCACATTCTCTTGAACTTAGCACCATATCAAAAGTCTCGTCCAAGTGACAACCTAGTCATGTCGCATTTTCTCGGCCAACCGAATTTCATGCAATTGCTGTCCAAAATCTTACCTTTGGATTTTTGTGCAGAATTTCGGAAATTGAGATGTCCAAACCGTGTGCATGCAGCCTAGGGTATTTCATGCACTTAACTTCCTGAATTTTACTAACTTTGCCTACAAGCTTTCCCAAAATTCACTATTCATGCACTAAAAACCGTAACACCCCTTTCTTTGCATCAATTTGCCAAATTCACTTCAGCTTTTACTCAACCAAAACCGTGTGCAGTTTTCAGTTTGGGAATCTTGCTAAGCAAGCCAAAATAAGCATGTTAAGTGGCAATTGGTCACTTAAAGGTTAAACCCTCCATATAAATAGACCAAACCACCTCATTTCTCTCTTTTTTCACTCAAAAACCGTGAGCTCTCCACCCTCCCTCTCAAAATTCCTTTCAAGTTCCATTCTCTCTTTTTCCTCAAAGAAGCCGAGACCCTTCCTCCCTAAATCTCTCAAATTTTTCTCATCCTTTCAACCTTCCAAGACAAGTCAAGGAACTCCAAGCTTTCACTCTTGCATTCTCTTGCTTGCTTCTTCAAAACCGTGACCCTTTCTTCAAAGAGGTAAGCTTTCTCATCCTTTTTCCTTCTTTGATTTGAAGATCCATGGAAGCCTAATACCAAGAACTCCTAAAGGACTTCCTTTTTCACTTGATCCTAACCATTTGAAGCTTTTTCCCCTTTTTCTCTTCAAAGAACCGAGGAAGACAACCTAACCAAGAGGAGAAAGTTTGAAGTTTGAGATTCATCCTCTCGGTCCAGCAACTTTCCTTGGAGGAACCAGCCAAGATCAACTCCTTTTGCTCCTAAATTTTCGTCATAATCAAGGCAAGGGGGAGTTCTCACACTTGATGTGTTTGCATGTCCATCTCTTGGCTGTTTTTACACTTTTTCCTTGAAAAATTAGTGTGTGTTGGACTGCATGTTGAAGAACTTCAAATCTGAACTTGCATGTTAAGTTTTATCCAAAAAGTATATGGATTTCCTTGTTGCATGTCTCGGTTATCTCTCAAAGAGTTTGATTTCACTTTCAATCAATTTTAATTCCTAAAAAGTTTGAATCTTTGATGTGTGGATGTGGATCTTCCTTGTTACATGTCTCGGTTATCTCTCAAAGAGTTTGATTTCACTTTCAATCAATTTTAATTCCTAAAAAGTTTGAATCTTTGATGTGTGGATGTGGATCTTCCTTGTTGCATGTCTCGGTTATCTCTCAAAGAGTTTGATTTCACTTTCAATCAGCTTAATTCCTAAAAAGTTTGAATCTTTGATGTGTGGATGTGGATCTTCCTTTGTGCATGTCTCGGTTATCTCTCAAAGAGTTTGATTTCACCTTCAATCAACTTTAATTCCTAAAAAGCTTGAAACTTTGATGTGTGGATATGGATCTTTCTTTGTTCATGTCTCGGTTTCTATGTTCTCTTGGTAGAACCTTTGAACTAATGACATTTTCTTCTTGAAACCATGAACCGTGAACTTGATCAACATATTCTTTCCTTTGCATGTTAATTTTTAATCATGAAATGCTTTGGATCTCTTTGTGCATGCCTCGGTTTCACCTTTGTTTGGCTGGATTCTTTGTTTAAAATATAGATCTATCCTTGTAACCAATAAACCTTAGATTGCATGTGAAATGGAAGCCATTGCATGTTGATTTCAGCCCCTAAGTGTTTCGGTTTTCCCTTAAAAATTTTGAATGTCACTTGGAAGTGTTATTCCTCCACTTGGATGATGAAACTATGTCATTGCATGTTGATTTCCTTTATGTTATATAATGTTTAGTTTGATAAAAGTTTAGTGGAAAAGCTGGACAGATTTGACCTTGCATGGAGAAAGCCTAGAATATTGAACTACACTTAGAAATTGAAAACCGTGTGGACTTTGTGTGATTTACATGAAAATGGTTGCTTGTTGGTTTGGATGATGGATGATTGAATTGATTGTGATGGATGTGTTTACTTGGTTTGAAAAGCCTTATGCATGTGGTGTTTTGGAAAATCGTGGTGGACAAGAAAGTGAGAACTATTCACTCTCGGTTTTGATGATAAGAAATCCTAAAAGTTGTACTTAAAATTGTGATAATTTTGATGAAATATGTGTGATAAGGACTGCATAATGATAGAGTGTGTTTGCTGTTTGCACTTGAATCCGTGAACACTAAGATGAATCATGCATCATGTTCATTACATTATACAAGGAATCAAAGGAGAGAATCAAGCGCAGCCCTTTTTGATGGAAAGTTTACCTAAACTAAAAGGATATTAATTAAAGGTATGGAGATGGTAATTAAGGGACTGAATATAGTAGTTAATCAATAAAGACCATCCTTAGAAAGATCTCACTATTAGCTTAATGGAACCTATCACGTGAGGATTGATATTAATGAACCTAAAAAGAATTAGAACGAAATTAAGTAACCTTGAATTAAATAGGTAGTCGAGAATCAATACAAGTAATTAGAAATTAACTAAAAGGAAAAACCAGAGAGATAGGGAAAAGTGGAGATCAGTCATATTTAAAGTAGGAGGTAGTGTGGTTAATAATAATGGAAATGATAAAGTGAGTAGTGTTAATATAGCAAGTTAATGTAATAGGATTTGAGTGGGAAAATCTGAGAGGGTTGTGTCAAAATCATTGAGAATTATGTGTTGGAAAACAGTGGATGTGTATTGGTGGGATTGGAAGCTTGTGTGTGATCCTTAAACTTTATTGCTTGGCAAATCTATGCTAGAAGAGAAAGTGAATAGTGATTGAGCAAGCCTTGTGAGGGCTTTGTTTACGTGCTTGAATTCCGTGTGACCCAAGATTGAGAAAACATTGAGGAGAGAAAGAAGAATCACACTTCATGCATCATAACATTTCTTTGGAACGACTTGATGGCATAACGAGAGGCACAGTGTAGGTATTGGAGGTTCGGTCCCGAGTAGACCTACGGGGGTGGTGAAAGGGGAACAATCGACCTAGATGGCGCAAAGAGAGCTCTGTGGCTGGGTCGTGACCCTACTTGCAAGCCTTAGCCAAGCCCAACAAGAACTCCACATCCTAGGGTCGTTGAGGTCCATTCCCGAAGAGACCCAGTTTGGGGCCAGCACCAGTTTGGGTGTTTTTGAATAATGATATGAAATCTTTTACGTGCAATTGTGATGCAGGGAATGGAGTCCTCCGATCGCCACACGACTTGAATATGAAATTGTGAACTCTACACTAAATGTCGGGCAAGTCGGCGGCGGTAGAGTAAGGGATCCCCATGCATACCATATGCATTAATATGAAAATTTGAGGGATGGATAGTGAGGAATGAAACTTGCATTCATGCATCATGTGCATTATTAGTTTGATGAACCTAGGAATTATCTGTGAAAAGTATGAACTGACTTATATTGTAATGATGTTTGTTCTGAGAATGGATGATGATGTGACTTGAGTGATGGTGTGAAAAGCCACCTTCCTTGGGGTACGGCTATTGAATGCTTGCTTGTGTTTGGAGAACTCACCCCTGTTTGTGTGTGTTGTTGTACCTTTGTATATGCCCTATACAGATGACCAGCTTCCGAGTGAAGGTATGGATCCTGCCATCTGAGGAGGACGTCTGGGTGTTCGACGCGGCAGCACAACAAAGCATCTTCCATGGAATGGCACGGGTGATCCATGGACAAGATGTCGGACACTCTTGGACCACCCACTTTGTGGTTGATACCCCCATTGAGCTTGTTTTCTCTACCCCACCTGGAGATTCTCACCTACCTTACCCTGCACTTGCAGCTACTCCTTCTCCCATGTCTGTTGATCCCCGTACTCCCAGTTCTAGACCCGCACCTATACCTGTACCATTCCCTGCTGAGGAACCTACTCCGCCCCCTGTGACCACTGAGAGAGATATGAGGAATGATGATGTACTACCCCATATGCTCCCTACCTACCCAAACACTTACTCGCCCTTTACCACAGTTCATTCACCACCTCGCACTGCTGGATGGATTATAGAGGACACTGAAGACGCTGCTTCTTCTAGTTCCGCTTCCCCGACATCTTCTGAGGAGACCAATCCCATTGAGGATTATTCTCCTCTCGACTGATTGGGATAGTTTATCTTTTGTGGTTTTAGGGAACTGCTCTTAGGGAGTCAGTCTATTTCATTCCCTGTATCTTTGGACTATGTTAGTTTCGTGCACTTTGATTATGTTATTTCGCTTTATCAAGCTGCAGTACTCTAAGTTTATTATCAAACATTTCCATATCTATTGCATGAGGTTATTTAGTATGATGGGGTATTGTTGTGGTTGTTTTACTTAATGTTGATATTACATGATGAGATCATAAACCTCTAAACCGAAATGTGGTACACTAGAGGTGAATTGAAAGAATGTGTTATCCTTAAAACTTCTCCTGTTTTAAAAAGGAAAAAAAAAAATATCCTGTTATTTTTAGGCGTCACAATTAAGTGGTATCAGAGCAGTTCGGTCAATTGAGGCCTTGGGGCATGGCCTAACTGCCCAACTTCTGTGTGAATCTCTGAATTGT
Source organism: Abrus pulchellus subsp. cantoniensis (assembly GCA_024086825.1). Classification (NCBI taxonomy): domain Eukaryota; kingdom Viridiplantae; phylum Streptophyta; class Magnoliopsida; order Fabales; family Fabaceae; genus Abrus; species Abrus pulchellus. Next base: position 161,231 of record JAKRVW010000002.1, read on the forward strand.
TTGGAAACCCTTATGGTTTGTGTGTTAGTATGCTTGTTACTTTGCTTTGACTGATTGACTTTTTAGAATTGATGTGTTTATTTGTATTTCAGAAAGTTATGGCTAGGAGAGTTAGGGATGATGTCATGGAAACCCTATTGGGGAGAGTAGTAGATATCTTAGAAAGACAGAATGAACCAGTTCTGAACCGTGGATTGTCTGAATTCCGTAAGAATAAACCCTCGCAGTTCCGAGGCGGATTTAACCCTGATGGTGCTCAACTTTGGATAGAAGAATTGGAGAAAATATATGAGGCAATGGTTTGCACCGAGGAGGAAAAGGTAACTTATGCAGCCTTTATGCTAGTGGGAGAGGCTGAATATTGGTGGCGGATTGCTCGCCAACAATTAGAGACTGAAGGAATCATGGTGGAGTGGACCATCTTCCGCCGTCGATTCCTGGAAAAGTATTTTCCGGAAGACATCCGTAGGAGGAGGGAACAAGAGTTTTTAACTCTGACTCAAGGACAGATGAGTGTAGGAGAATATGCAGCTAAGTTTGACGAACTGTCAAAATACTGCCCATATTTTGCTCAAGCTGATGATCGGTCTAGATGTTCTAAGTTTGAAAGCGGACTTCGACCTGATATCAAACAAGCTATTAGCTGTCAACAAGTCCAACATTTCCCAACCTTGGTGGACAGATGTCGAATATATGAGAATGACACCAAAGCTTGCCAAACTCTATGGAAGCAATCTGGTCCTCATCGCCCCGCTCATAGTTTCGGGTCAAGGGGTAAAGAAGTTCAAGAAAAACGTAAGCCGTATTTTGCGCCCACACGGAGTTATTGGAGCGAACCTGTGAAAAGTCAGAGGTCAAGCAGTGGAAGCGTAAACCGACCACCCTTGATGTGCTTTAACTGTGGAGGTCCTCATTTCAAATCTCAATGCCGTCAGCATCCTAACCCTTGTCCTAAATGTCAAAGAACGGGCCATCTTGGTCGCTTTTGTAAACAATCTACCCGCAGCAATGACACTATCTCTGTGGGAACGAACAGAGGAAACCCCAGTCAAGGCCAAAGGAATTCCAACAATCAGGGTGAAGTGAGAAGCCAAAACCCCGTTAACGTATCACGAACATCGGTGGGAAGACCTAGTACAAGAGGGAGAGTATTTACAATGAGTGGTACTGAAGCTGCTCAATCTAAAAACCTAATCCAAGGTACATGCATTCTAAATGGGACATCCCTTAATGTGTTGTTTGATTCAGGCGCCACACATTCCTTTATCTCTGAATCTTGTGTGAGGCGATTGAAATTACCTGTTCTTGTCATGAAATGTAATATTGTTGTTTCTACCCCCACTAATGATCCCGTAACCGCATCCCATGTTTGCTTACATTGTCCAATTCAAATAGAGGGCAAGAACTTTCTTGTTAATTTGATATGCTTGCCTCTTACCGATCTGGATATTATCCTGGGAATGGATTGGCTCTCTGCCAATCATGTCCTTTTAGATTGCCAAGAGAAGACTTTAGTCTTTGACCTTCCTAAACATACGGAATTGAGTCATCCAGAGTCTCGTGCTGAAAACCAGGTAGACGTCTTAGTAGAGCGAGCCCAAGCCTATATTATTTTGGCCACTGTTGAAGCCAAAGGAGAAGAGAAGTTAGAAAATATTCCAGTGGTTTGTGAATTTCCTGAAGTATTTCCTAATGATATTCCTGGCTGACCCCCGATTAGGGAAACCGAGTTTTCCATAGATTTGATGCACAGCACGGCCCCATATCTATTGCGCCTTCTGAGAATGGCACTGCGGAACTATCAGAGCTGAAGAATCAACTGGAAGAGTTACTCGCCAAACAACTGGTCAGACCTAGTGTCTCACCCTGGGGAGCCCCAGTCTTACTTGTAAAGAAAAAGGATGGAAGCATGAGATTATGCGTTGATTATCGCCAACTGAATAAGGTCACCATCAAAAACAGATACCCGCTGCCACGAATCGATGACCTCATGGATCAATTGAAAGGAACCGCAGTGTTCTCCAAAATAGACTTGAGGTCAGGTTATCACCAAATTCGAGTTAAAGAAGAAGACATTCCAAAGACAGCTTTCAGGACTCGGTATGGACACTATGAGTATCAAGTGATGCCTTTTGGAGTGACGAACGCACCTGCGGTGTTCATAGACTATATGAATCGGGTTTTTCATCCTTTCTTGGACAAATTTGTGGTGGTTTTTATCGATGATATTCTGGTCTATTCTCGCACTCCCGAAGAACACTCAGAACATCTGAGGATTGTCCTTGAAATACTACGTGAAAAGCGACTCTATGCGAAACTTTCTAAGTGCGAATTCTGGTTAAAAGAAGTTTAATTTTTGGGACATGTGATTTCAAGGGAAGGAATTGCGGTAGATCCATCGAAAGTAGAAGCCGTATTGAAGTGGGAACCACCTAAGTCAGTGACGGAAATCAAAAGTTTCTTAGGACTTGCTGGATACTATCGGCGTTTCATCGAAGGATTTTCCAAGATAGCTACACCTATGACTCGACTAACTCGCAAGGATCAACCTTTTCAATGGGACAGCAAGTGTGAAGATAGTTTTCAAGAATTAAAGACTCGTTTAACCTCTGCACCTATCTTAATACTTCCTGATCCACAACAAAGGTTTGATGTATACTGTAATGCTTCGTACCAAGGACTTGGATGCGTGTTGATGCAAAATAAGAAGGTTGTGGCATATGCCTCTCGACAACTAAGAACACACGAGAAGAACTACCCAACCCATGACCTTGAGTTAGCAGCCGTAGTTTTTGCACTCAAGATATGGCGACATTACTTGTATGGAGCAAAATTTGAGGTGTTCAGCGACCATAAGAGTCTGAAGTACCTGTTTGACCAGAAAGAGCTAAACATGCGCCAGAGGAGATGGATGGAGTTTCTCAAGGATTACGACTTCGAGTTACGATATCACCCTGGAAAAGTAAACGTTGTAGCAGACGCTCTAAGTCGTAAGTCACTGCATGTGTCAACCTTGATGATCAAAGAGCTGGAAATGCTAGAATCGTTTAGGGACTTGAACTTGGCAACTCAATTTACACCTTCTAGCATGATACTGGGAAATCTGAAGATCACTAATGAATTCTTGGAACAATTAAGATCAGCTCAAGGAGATGACAAGTATCTACTAGAAAGGCTCGAAGCAAAGAAGAAAGGAAAAGAATCCCATATTTACCAAGATGAGGAGGGATTGATTAGGTACAAGGAGCGGATTTGTGTTCCTGCCAAGGAAGATTTGAGAAGAATGATCTTGGAGGAAGCTCACAAAAGCGCTCTGAGTATTCATCCTGGATCCACAAAGATGTATCAAGATTTGAAGAAGAGTTTCTGGTGGCCTGGGATGAAGAGAGCAGTAGCGGAATATGTTGCCTCGTGCCTAACTTGCCAAAAAGTAAAGGTGGAGCATCAGAAACCAGCAGGACAACTCCAACCATTGAGTATTCCGGAGTGGAAATGGAGCGACATTGCTATGGATTTTGTTTCTGGATTTCCAAGAACCAGAAACGGGAACGACGCTATTTGGGTCATAGTTGACCGTCTCACTAAATCGGCTCACTTCCTGCCTGTAAACATGAAGCATTCCCTGGAACGACTAACTCAAAATTATATCAAGGAGATTGTACGACTCCATGGAGTACCCGAGAGTATCATATCGGACAGAGATCCCCGTTTTACTTCAAGATTCTGGCAGAGTCTTCATCAATCTCTTGGAACAAAAATAAAGCTTAGCTCGGCATACCATCCTCAAACTGATGGACAATCAGAAAGGACTATCCAAACTTTGGAGGATCTTTTAAGAGCCTGTGTACTGGAACAAGGAGGCCAATGGGAGCAACACCTTCCTCTGATTGAATTCACCTATAACAATAGCTTTCACTCGAGCATAGGCATGGCACCTTACGAAGCACTGTATGGACGTCGATGCAGAACGCCTCAATGTTGGTTTGAGATAGGCGAACATTTACTAGTTGGTCCTGATGTAATTCAAGAAACTTCTAAGAAAATCCGAGAAATCCAAATGAAAATGAAGACAGCCCAGGACCGACAGAAAAGTTATCACGATAAACGAAGGAGACCCTTAGAATTTGAGGAAGGAGACCATGTATTTCTGAGAGTAAACCCTATCACTGGAATAGGTAGAGCTTTAAAGTCACGAAAACTCCACCCTAAATTCATTGGTCCCTACCAAATATTGAAGAAGATTGGAAAATCAGCCTATCAAATTGCCTTACCCGTAGAGTTATCCAATCTTCACAATGTCTTTCATGTCTCCCAACTTCGTAAATACGTTCCTGATCCCTCACATGTGGTAGTACCCGACCAGATCTCTTTGAAAGAAAACCTAACCTTTAAGATTGGACCTTTTCGAATCAGTGACCGAAAGGTCAAGCAGCTCAGGAATAAGGAAATCCCTTTAGTAAAGGTGCATTGGAATTCCAATGATGTGGAAGACGCAACGTGGGAAAGAGAGACTGACATGAAGAATGCTTATCCGCATCTATTCAACTCAGGTTAGAAATTTCGAGGACGAAATTTTTCTTAGAGGGGTAGTTTTGTAACGCCCCAATTTTTGAGAATTAGCTAGTAGTCTTTAGATTCCGATTATTAACTTATTCCGGCTTGCTAGCGTCGGAATAATTAGATAGATGCTGCATTTTTATTTTTATTTTTAGAATATTGAATTATTTCTGAATTAGGTATTTAAAGGTAACTGCATGCAAATAGATAGTTTCAATATGGTCCAAGGATTTTCCTGAGTATGTTCAATTGTGCTCTTCACAATGCCCCTGATAATCTATCCCGAAAGTTAAAATTTTATCTTATTTAAATTGTCAAATCAAAGATATTCGCCTTGAAAAACGTGAGATTTTGTAATCATTGCTAAGATTTTGTAATCATTCCTTAGCCGTCAAAATTTTACACGGAATCTCACGAAATCTAGAAATCATTATTGTAAAGATTTCGTAATCATTACAAAGATTTAGTAATGATTTCTTAGCCGTCAAAATCATTGCATAAAATTTCGTGAGATCTAGCAATCATTACCCGGAGATTTCCAAATCTAGTATCGGCCACTAGATTTTCATGCAAACAAACCTTGTCCCCTATTTTACAAACATCGTGATTGCCCCGAAATTTCGAAATCTAGTATTGACCACTAGAATTCCATGCACGGGATTTTGTCTCCCGATTTGTCGGCAAAGTCATTTCGGAACTTTCTTTTCATGTCTTCCAAATTGCTGACATCATAATTATTCTAACCAATCACATTCTCTTGAACTTAGCACCACATCAAAAGTCTCGTCCAAGTGACAACCTAGTCATGTCGCATTTTCTCGGCCAACCGAATTTCATGCAATTGCTGTCCAAAATCTTACCTTTGGATTTTTGTGCAGAATTTCGGAAATTGAGATGTCCAAACCGTGTGCATGCAGCCTAGGGTATTTCATGCACTTAACTTCCTGAATTTTACTAACTTTGCCTACAAGCTTTCCCAAAATTCACTATTCATGCACTAAAAACCGTAACACCCCTTTCTTTGCATCAATTTGCCAAATTCACTTCAGCTTTTACTCAACCAAAACCGTGTGCAGTTTTCAGTTTGGGAATCTTGCTAAGCAAGCCAAAATAAGCATGTTAAGTGGCAATTGGTCACTTAAAGGTTAAACCCTCCATATAAATAGACCAAACCACCTCATTTCTCTCTTTTTTCACTCAAAAACCGTGAGCTCTCCACCCTCCCTCTCAAAATTCCTTTCAAGTTCCATTCTCTCTTTTTCCTCAAAGAAGCCGAGACCCTTCCTCCCTAAATCTCTCAAATTTTTCTCATCCTTTCAACCTTCCAAGACAAGTCAAGGAACTCCAAGCTTTCACTCTTGCATTCTCTTGCTTGCTTCTTCAAAACCGTGACCCTTTCTTCAAAGAGGTAAGCTTTCTCATCCTTTTTCCTTCTTTGATTTGAAGATCCATGGAAGCCTAATACCAAGAACTCCTAAAGGACTTCCTTTTTCACTTGATCCTAACCATTTGAAGCTTTTTCCCCTTTTTCTCTTCAAAGAACCGAGGAAGACAACCTAACCAAGAGGAGAAAGTTTGAAGTTTGAGATTCATCCTCTCGGTCCAGCAACTTTCCTTGGAGGAACCAGCCAAGATCAACTCCTTTTGCTCCTAAATTTTCGTCACAATCAAGGCAAGGGGAGTTCTCACACTTGATGTGTTTGCATGTCCATCTCTTGGCTGTTTTTACACTTTTTCCTTGAAAAATTAGTGTGTGTTGGACTGCATGTTGAAGAACTTCAAATCTGAACTTGCATGTTAAGTTTTATCCAAAAAGTATATGGATTTCCTTGTTGCATGTCTCGGTTATCTCTCAAAGAGTTTGATTTCACTTTCAATCAATTTTAATTCCTAAAAAGTTTGAATCTTTGATGTGTGGATGTGGATCTTCCTTGTTACATGTCTCGGTTATCTCTCAAAGAGTTTGATTTCACTTTCAATCAATTTTAATTCCTAAAAAGTTTGAATCTTTGATGTGTGGATGTGGATCTTCCTTGTTGCATGTCTCGGTTATCTCTCAAAGAGTTTGATTTCACTTTCAATCAGCTTAATTCCTAAAAAGTTTGAATCTTTGATGTGTGGATGTGGATCTTCCTTTGTGCATGTCTCGGTTATCTCTCAAAGAGTTTGATTTCACCTTCAATCAACTTTAATTCCTAAAAAGCTTGAAACTTTGATGTGTGGATATGGATCTTTCTTTGTTCATGTCTCGGTTTCTATGTTCTCTTGGTAGAACCTTTGAACTAATGACATTTTCTTCTTGAAACCATGAACCGTGAACTTGATCAACATATTCTTTCCTTTGCATGTTAATTTTTAATCATGAAATGCTTTGGATCTCTTTGTGCATGCCTCGGTTTCACCTTTGTTTGGCTGGATTCTTTGTTTAAAATATAGATCTATCCTTGTAACCAATAAACCTTAGATTGCATGTGAAATGGAAGCCATTGCATGTTGATTTCAGCCCCTAAGTGTTTCGGTTTTCCCTTAAAAATTTTGAATGTCACTTGGAAGTGTTATTCCTCCACTTGGATGATGAAACTATGTCATTGCATGTTGATTTCCTTTATGTTATATAATGTTTAGTTTGATAAAAGTTTAGTGGAAAAGCTGGACAGATTTGACCTTGCATGGAGAAAGCCTAGAATATTGAACTACACTTAGAAATTGAAAACCGTGTGGACTTTGTGTGATTTACATGAAAATGGTTGCTTGTTGGTTTGGATGATGGATGATTGAATTGATTGTGATGGATGTGTTTACTTGGTTTGAAAAGCCTTATGCATGTGGTGTTTTGGAAAATCGTGGTGGACAAGAAAGTGAGAACTATTCACTCTCGGTTTTGATGATAAGAAATCCTAAAAGTTGTACTTAAAATTGTGATAATTTTGATGAAATATGTGTGATAAGGACTGCATAATGATAGAGTGTGTTTGCTGTTTGCACTTGAATCCGTGAACACTAAGATGAATCATGCATCATGTTCATTACATTATACAAGGAATCAAAGGAGAGAATCAAGCGCAGCCCTTTTTGATGGAAAGTTTACCTAAACTAAAAGGATATTAATTAAAGGTATGGAGATGGTAATTAAGGGACTGAATATAGTAGTTAATCAATAAAGACCATCCTTAGAAAGATCTCACTATTAGCTTAATGGAACCTATCACGTGAGGATTGATATTAATGAACCTAAAAAGAATTAGAACGAAATTAAGTAACCTTGAATTAAATAGGTAGTCGAGAATCAATACAAGTAATTAGAAATTAACTAAAAGGAAAAACCAGAGAGATAGGGAAAAGTGGAGATCAGTCATATTTAAAGTAGGAGGTAGTGTGGTTAATAATAATGGAAATGATAAAGTGAGTAGTGTTAATATAGCAAGTTAATGTAATAGGATTTGAGTGGGAAAATCTGAGAGGGTTGTGTCAAAATCATTGAGAATTATGTGTTGGAAAACAGTGGATGTGTATTGGTGGGATTGGAAGCTTGTGTGTGATCCTTAAACTTTATTGCTTGGCAAATCTATGCTAGAAGAGAAAGTGAATAGTGATTGAGCAAGCCTTGTGAGGGCTTTGTTTACGTGCTTGAATTCCGTGTGACCCAAGATTGAGAAAACATTGAGGAGAGAAAGAAGAATCACACTTCATGCATCATAACATTTCTTTGGAACGACTTGATGGCATAACAGAGGCACAGCTGTAGGTATTGGAGGTTCGGTCCCGAGTAGACCTACGGGGGTGGTGAAAGGGGGAACAGTCGACCTAGATGGCGCAGCAGAGCTCTCTGTGGCTGGGTCGTGACCCTACTTGCAAGCCTTAGCCAAGCCCAACAAGAACTCCACATCCTAGGGTCGTTGAGGTCCATTCCCGAAGAGACCCAGTTTGGGGCCAGCACCAGTTTGGGTGTTTTTGAATAATGATATGAAATCTTTTCTGTGCAATTGTGATGCAGGGAATGGAGTCCTCCGATCGCCACACGACTTGAATATGAAATTGTGAACTCTACACTAAATGTCGGGCAAGTCGCTGGCAGTAGAGTAAGGGATCCCCATGCATACCATATGCATTAATATGAAAATTTGAGGGATGGATAGTGAGGAATGAAACTTGCATTCATGCATCATGTGCATTATTAGTTTGATGAACCTAGGAATTATCTGTGAAAAGTATGAACTGACTTATATTGTAATGATGTTTGTTCTGAGAATGGATGATGATGTGACTTGAGTGATGGTGTGAAAAGCCACCTTCCTTGGGGTACGGCTATTGAATGCTTGCTTGTGTTTGGAGAACTCACCCCTGTTTGTGTGTGTTGTTGTACCTTTGTATATGCCCTATACAGATGACCAGCTTCCGAGTGAAGGTATGGATCCTGCCATCTGAGGAGGACGTCTGGGTGTTCGACGCGGCAGCACAACAAAGCATCTTCCATGGAATGGCACGGGTGATCCATGGACAAGATGTCGGACACTCTTGGACCACCCACTTTGTGGTTGATACCCCCATTGAGCTTGTTTTCTCTACCCCACCTGGAGATTCTCACCTACCTTACCCTGCACTTGCAGCTACTCCTTCCTCCCATGTCTGTTGATCCCCGTACTCCCAGTTCTAGACCCGCACCTATACCTGTACCATTCCCTGCTGAGGAACCTACTCCGCCCCCTGTGACCACTGAGAGAGATATGAGGAATGATGATGTACTACCCCATATGCTCCCTACCTACCCAAACACTTACTCGCCCTTTACCACAGTTCATTCACCACCTCGCACTGCTGGATGGATTATAGAGGACACTGAAGACGCTGCTTCTTCTAGTTCCGCTTCCCCGACATCTTCTGAGGAGACCAATCCCATTGAGGATTATTCTCCTCTCGACTGATTGGGATAGTTTATCTTTTGTGGTTTTAGGGAACTGCTCTTAGGGAGTCAGTCTATTTCATTCCCTGTATCTTTGGACTATGTTAGTTTCGTGCACTTTGATTATGTTATTTCGCTTTATCAAGCTGCAGTACTCTAAGTTTATTATCAAACATTTCCATATCTATTGCATGAGGTTATTTAGTATGATGGGGTATTGTTGTGGTTGTTTTACTTAATGTTGATATTACATGATGAGATCATAAACCTCTAAACTGAAATGTGGTACACTAGAGGTGAATTGAAAGAATGTGTTATCCTTCCGCTTCTCCTGTTTTAAAAAGGAAAAAAAAAATATCCTGTTATTTTTAGGCGTCACAAGTGATATTCAAAGAGTTTCAGTGGCTTGAGACGAGTTTCGCAAGCCTCCCTTTGCCAGTAGGCAAAAAGGGACCAAAAGAGACCAAAACTGGAACTTGGGTCCAAAGGCGCCAGAAAGTGCCAGAAGGGGAGAAGGTGGTGAGAAATCCTTCCTTTGAGTTCTAGGAGTGATTTTCAAGGAGTTTTAGTGGCCTGAAACGAGTTTCGCATGTCTTCCTTTGCCGGTAAGCAAAAGGGAACCAAAAAAGACCAAAAGCGGAACTTGGGTCCAAAGGCACCAGAAAGTGTCAGAACGTGAGAAAGTGGTGGGAAAGCCTTCCTTTGTGTCCTAGGCATGATATTCAAAGAGTTTTAGTGGCGTGAGACGAGTTTCGCACGTCTTCCTTTGCCGGTAAGCAAAAGGGAACCAAAAGATACCAAAACTAGAACTTGGGTCCAAAGGTGCCAGAAAGTGACAGAAGGGGAGAAGGTGGTGAGAAATCCTTCCTTTGAGTTCTAGGAGTGATATTCAAAGAGTTTCAGTGGCTTCAGACGAGTTTCGCACGTCTTCCTTTGCGGTAAGCAAGCGAACCAACAGAGACCAAAACTGGAACTTGGGTCCAAAGGCGCCAGAAAGTGCCAGAAGGGGAGAAGGTGGTGAGAAATCCTTCCTTTGAGTTCTAGGAGTGATATTCAAGGAGTTTTAGTGGCCTGAAACGAGTTTCGCATGTCTTCCTTTGCCGGTAAGCAAAAGGGAACCAAATGAGACCAAAAGCGGAACTTGGGTCCACAGCACCAAAAAGTGCCGAACGTGAGAAGGTGGTGGAAAAGCCTTCCTTTGAGTCCTAGGCGTGATATTCAATGAGTTTCGGTGGCACGAGACGAGTTTCGCAAGTCTACCTTTGAAAGTAAGCAAAAAGGGACCAAAAGAGACCAAAACTGGAACTTGGGTCTAAAGGCTCCAAAAAGTGCCAGAAGGGGAGAAGGTGGTGAGAAAGTCTTCCTTTGAGTCCTAGGAGTGATATTCAAGGACTTTCAGCGGCCTGAGATGAGTTTCCCACATCTTCTTTTGCCCGTAAGCAAAAGGGAACCAAAAGAGACCAAAACTAGAACTTGGGTCCAAAGGTGCCAGAAAGTGACAGAAGGGGAGAAGGTGGTGAGAAATCTTTCCTTTGAGTTCTAGGAATGATATTCAAAGAGTTTCAGTGGCTTGAGACGAGTTTCGCAAGTCTCCCTTTGCCAGTAAGCAAAAAGGGACCAAAAGAGACCAAAACTGGAACTTGGGTCTAAAGGCGCCAGAAAGTGCCAGAAGGGGAGAAGGTGGTGAGAAATCCTTCCTTTGAGTTCTAGGAGTGATATTCAAGGAGTTTCAGTGGCTTGAGACGAGTTTCGCACGTCTTCCTTTGTCGGTAAGCAAAAGGGAACCAAAAAAGACCAAAACTAGAACTTGGGTCCAAAGGTGCCAGAAAGTGACAGAAGGGGAGAAGGTGGTGAGAAATCTTTCCTTTGAGTTCTACGAGTGATATTCAAAGAGTTTTAGTGGCTTGAGACGAGTTTCGCAAGTCTCCATTTGCCAGTAAGCAAAAAGGGACAAAAAGAGACCAAAACTGGAACTTGGGTCTAAAGGCGCCAGAAAGTGCCAGAAGGGGAGAAGGTGGTGAGAAATCCTTCCTTTGAGTTCTAGGGGTGATATTGAAGGAGTTTCAGTGGCTTGAGACGAGTTTCGCAGGTCTTCCTTTGCTGGTAAGCAAAAGGGAACCAAAAGAGACCAAAACTAGAACTTGGGTCCAAAGGTGCCAGAAAGTGACAGAAGGGGAGAAGGTGGTGAGAAATCCTTCCTTTGAGTTCTAGGAGTGATATTCAAAGAGTTTCAGTGGCTTCAGACGAGTTTCGCACGTCTTCCTTTGCCGGTAAGCAAAAGGGAACCAAAAGAGACCAAAACTGGAACTTGGGTCGAAAGGTGCCAGAAAGTGACAGAAGGGGAGAAGGCGGTGAGAAATCCTTCCTTTGAGTTCTAGGAGTGATATTCAAGGAGTTTCAGTGGCTTGAGACAAGTTTCGCACGTCTTCCTTTGCCGGTAAGCAAAAGGGAACCAAAAGAGACCAAAACTAGAACTTGGGTCCAAAGGTGCCAGTAAGTGACAGAAGGGGAGAAGGTGGTGAGAAATCTTTCCTTTGAGTTCTAGGAGTGATATTCAAAGAGTTTCAGTGGCTTCAGACGAGTTTCCCACGTCTTCCTTTGCCGGTAAGCAAAAAGGAACCAAAAGAAACCACAACTGGAACTTGGGTCCACAGGCACCAGAAAGTGCCAGAATGTGAGAAGGTGGTGGAAAAGCCTTCCTTTGAGTCCTAGGCACGATTTTCAATTAGTTTTAGTGGCCTGAGACGAGTTTCGCACGTCTTCCTTTGCCGGTTAGCAAAAGGGAACCAAAAGAGACCAAAACTGGAACTTGGGTCCACAGGCACCAGAAAGTACCAGAATGTGAGAAGGTGGTGGAAAAGCCTTCCTTTGAGTCCTAGGCGTGATATTCAAGGAGTTTTAGTGGCCTGAGACGAGTTTCGCACGTCTTCCTTTGTCGGTTAGCAAAAGGGAACCAAAAGAGACCAAAACTGGAACTTGGGTCCAAAGGCACCAGAAAGTGCCAGAACGTGAGAAGGTGGTGCGAAAGCCTTCCTCTGAGTCCTAGGCGTGATATTCAAGGAGTTTTAGTGGCCTGAGACGAGTTTCGGAAGTCACCCTTTGCCAGTAAGCAAAAAGGGACCAAAAGAGACCAAAACTGGAACTTGGGTCTAAAGGCTCCAAAAAGTACCAGAAGGGGAGAAGGTGGTGAGAAAGTCTTCCTTTGAGTCCTAGGAGTGATATTCAAGGACTTTCAGTGGCTTGAGACGAGTTTCGCCCGTCTTCCTTTGCTGGTAAGCAAAAAGGAACCAAAAGAGACCAAAACTGGAACTTGGGTCCAAAGGTGCCAGAAAGTGACAGAAGGGGAGAAGGTGGTGAGAAATCCTTCCTTTGAGTTCTAGGAGCGATATTCAAAGAGTTTCAGTGGCCTGAGACGAGTTTCGCAAGTCTCCCTTTGCCAGTAAGCAAAAAGGGACCAAAAGAGGCCAAAACTTAAACTTGGGTCCAAAGGCTCCAAAAAGTGCCCGAAGGGGAGAAGGTGGTGAGAAAGCCTTCCTTTGAGTCCTAGGAGTGATATTCAAGGAGTTTCAGTGGCTTGAGACGAGTTTCGCACGTCTTCCTTTGCCGGTAAGCAAAAAGGGACCAAAAGAGACCAAAACTAGAACTTGGGTCGAAAGGTGCAACAAAGTGACAGAAGGGGAGAAGGTGGTGAGAAAGCCTTCCTTTGAGTCCTAGCAGTGATATTCAAGGAGTTTCAGCGGCCTGAGATAAGTTTCGCACGTCTTCCTTTGCCGGTAAGCAAAAGGGAACCAAAAGAGACCAAAACTAGAACTTGGGTCCAAAGGTGCCAGAAAGTGCCAGAAGGGGAGAAGGTGGTGAGAAAGCCTTCCTTTGAGTCCTAGCAGTGATATTCAAGGAGTTTCAGCGGCCTGAGATAAGTTTCGCACGTCTTTCTTTGCCGGTAAGTAAAAGGGAACCAAAAGAGACCAAAACTAGAACTTGGGTCCAAAGGTGCCAGAAAGTGCCAGAAGGGGAGAAGGTGGTGAGAAAGCCTTCCTTTGTGTCTTCGGAGTGATATTCAAGGAGTTTCAGTGGCCTGAGACGAGTTTCGCACGACTTCTTTTAGGTAAGCAAAAGGGACCAAAAGAGACCAAAACTAGAACTTGGGTCGAAAGGTGCAACAAAGTGACAGAAGAGGAGAAGGTGGTGAGAAAGCCTTCCTTTGAGTCCTAGCGGTGATATTCAAGGAGTTTCAACGGCACAAAGAGATAAGTTTCGCACGTCTTCCTTTTTTGGTAAGCAAAAGGGAACCAAAAGAGACCAAAACTAGAACTTGGGTCCAAAGGTGCCAGAAAGTGATAGAAGGGGAGAAGGTGGTGAGAAATCCTTCCTTTGAGTTCTAGGAGTGATATTCAAGGAGTTTCAGTGGCCTGAGACGAGTTTCGCAAGTCTCCCTTTGCCAGTGAACAAAAAGGGACCAAAAGAGGCCAAAACTGGAACTTGGGTCCAAAGGCTCCAAAAAGTGCCAGAAGGGGAGAAGGTGGTGAGAAATCCTTCCTTTGAGTTCTAGGAGTGATATTCAAGGAGTTTTAGTGGCTTGAGACGAGTTTCGCACGTCTTCCTTTTTCGGTAAGCAAAAGGGAACCAAAAGAGACCAAAACTAGAACTAGGGTCCAAAAGTGCCAGAAAGTGACAGAAGGGGAGAAGGTGGTGAGAAATCCTTCCTTTGAGTTCTAGGAGTGATATTCAAGGAGTTTCAAGCTTTGAGATGAGTTTCCCATGTCTTCCTTTGCCGGTAAGCAAAAGGGAACCAAAAGAGACCAAAACTGGAACTTGGGTCCAAAGGCACCAGAAAGTGCCCGAACGTGAGAAGGTGGTGGGAAAGCCTTCCTTTGAGTCCTAGGCGTGATATTCAAAGAGTTTTAGTGGCCTGAGACGAGTTTCGCAAGTCTCCCTTTGCCAGAAAGCAAAAAGGGACCAAAAGAGGCCAAAACTGGAACTTGGGTCCAAAGGCTCCAAAAAGTGCCAGAAGGGGAGAAGGTGGTGAGAAAGCCTTCCTTTTAGTCCTAGGAGTGATATTCAAGGAGTTTAAGCGGCCTGAGATGAGTTTCGCATATCTTCCTTTGCCGGTAAGCAAAAGGGAACCAAAAGAGACCAAAACTGGAACTTGGGTCTGAAGGCACCAGAAAGTGCCCGAACGTGAGAAGGTGGTGGGAAAGCCTTCCTTTGAGTCCTAGCAGTGATATTCAAGGAGTTTCAGCGGCCTGAGATAAGTTTCGCACGTCTTCCTTTGCCGGTAAGCAAAAGGGAACCAAAAGAGACCAAAACTAGAACTTGGGTCCAAAGGTGCCAGAAAGTGCCAGAAGGGGAGAAGGTGGTGAGAAAGCCTTCCTTTGAGTCCTAGCAGTGATATTCAAGGAGTTTCAGCGGCCTGAGATAAGTTTCGCACGTCTTTCTTTGCCGGTAAGCAAAAGGGAACCAAAAGAGACCAAAACTGGAACTTGGGTCCGAAGGCACCAGAAAGTGCCCGAACGTGAGAAGGTGGTGGGAAAGCCTTCCTTTGAGTCCTAGGCATGATATTCAAAGAGTTTTAGTGGCCTGAGACGAGTTTCGCAAGTCTCCCTTTGCCAGTAAGCAAAAAGGGACCAAAAGAGGCCAAAACTGGAACTTGGGTCCAAAGGCTCCAAAAAGTGCCCGAAGGGGAGAAGGTGGTGAGAAAGCCTTCCTTTGAGTCCTAGCAGTGATATTCAAGGAGTTTCAACGGCCTGAGATAAGTTTCGCACGTCTTCCTTTTTTGGTAAGCAAAAGGGAACCAAAAGAGACCAAAACTAGAACTTGGGTCCAAAGGTGCCAGAAAGTGCCAGAAGGGGAGAAGGTGGTGAGAAAGCCTTCCTTTGTGTCTTCGGAGTGATATTCAAGGAGTTTCAGTGGCTTGAGACGAGTTTTGCACGTCTTCCTTTGCCGGTAAGGAAAAAGGGACCAAAAGAGACCAAAACTAGAACTTGGGTCGAAAGGTGCAACAAAGTGACAGAAGGGGAGAAGGTGGTGAGAAAGCCTTCCTTTGAGTCCTAGCAGTGATATTCAAGGAGTTTCAGCGGCCTGAGATAAGTTTCGCACGTCTTCCTTTGCCGGTAAGCAAAAGGGAACCAAAAGAGACCAAAACTAGAACTTGGGTCCAAAGGTGCCAGAAAGTGCCAGAAGGGAAGAAGGTGGTGAGAAAGTCTTCCTTTGAGTCCTAGCAGTGATATTCAAGGAGTTTCAGCGGCCTGAGATAAGTTTCGCACGTCTTTCTTTGCTGGTAAGTAAAAGGGAACCAAAAGAGACTAAAACTAGAACTTGGGTCCAAAGGTGCCAGAAAGTGCCAGAAGGGGAGAAGGTGGTGAGAAAGCCTTCCTTTGTGTCTTCGGAGTGATATTCAAGGAGTTTCAGTGGCCTGAGACGAGTTTCGCACGACTTCTTTTGCCGGTAAGCAAAAAGGGACCAAAAGAGACCAAAACTAGAACTTGGGTCGAAAGGTGCAACAAAGTGACGAAGCGGAGAAGGTGGTGAGAAAGCCTTCCTTTGAGTCCTAGCGGTGATATTCAAGGAGTTTCAACGGCTTTGAGATAAGTTTCGCACGTCTTCCTTTTTTGGTAAGCAAAAGGGAACCAAAAGAGACCAAAACTAGAACTTGGGTCCAAAGGTGCCAGAAAGTGATAGAAGGGGAGAAGGTGGTGAGAAATCCTTCCTTTGAGTTCTAGGAGTGATATTCAAGGAGTTTCAGTGGCCTGAGACGAGTTTCGCAAGTCTCCCTTTGCCAGTGAACAAAAAGGGACCAAAAGAGGCCAAAACTGGAACTTGGGTCCAAAGGCTCCAAAAAGTGCCAGAAGGGGAGAAGGTGGTGAGAAATCCTTACTTTGAGTTCTAGGAGTGATATTCAAGGAGTTTTAGTGGCTTGAGACGAGTTTCGCACGTCTTCCTTTTTCGGTAAGCAAAAGGGAACCAAAAGAGACCAAAACTAGAACTAGGGTCCAAAAGTGCCAGAAAGTGACAGAAGGGGAGAAGGTGGTGAGAAATCCTTCCTTTGAGTTCTAGGAGTGATATACAAGGAGATTAAGCCGCGGGAGATGAGTTTCCCATGTCTTCCTTTGCCGGTAAGCAAAAGGGAACCAAAAGAGACCAAAACTAGAACTTGGGTCCAAAGGTGCCAGAAAGTGATAGAAGGGGAGAAGGTGGTGAGAAATCCTTCCTTTGAGTTCTAGGATGATATTCGAGGATTTTCAGTGGTCTGAGACGAGTTTCGCAAGTCTCCCTTTGCCAGTAAGCAAAAAGGGAACAAAAGAGACCAAAACTGAAACTTTGGTCCAAAGGCTCCAAAAAGTGCCAGAACGTGAGAAGGTAGCGGAAAAGCCTTCCTTTGAGTCCTAGGCGTGATAGTCAAGGAGTTTTAGTGTCCTGAGACGAGTTTCGCAAGTCTTCCTTTGCCGGTAAGCGAAAGGGAACCAAAAGAGACCAGAACTAGAACTTGGGTCCAAAGGCTCCAAAAAGTGCCAGAAGGGGAGAAGGTGGTGAGAAAGCCTTCCTTTGAGTCCTAGGAGTGATATTCAAGGAATTTCAGGGGCCTGAGATGAGTCTCCCACGCCTTCCTTTGCCGGTAAGCAAAAGGGAACCAAAAGAGACGAAAACTAGAACTTGGGTCCAAAGGTGCCAGAAAGTGACAGAAGTGGAGAAGGTGGTGGGAAAGCCTTCCTTTGAGTCATAGGAGTGATATTCAAGGAGTTTTAGTGGCTTGAGACGAGTTTCGCTCGTCTCCCTTTGCCGGTAAGCAAAAGGGAACCGAAAGAGATGAAAAGTACAACTTGGGTCCAAAGGCACCAGAAAGTGCCAAAACGTGAGAAGGTGGTGGGAAAGCCTTTGTAACGCCCCAATTTTTGAGAATTAGCTAGTAGTCTTTAGATTCCGATTATTAGCTTATTTCGGCTTGCTAGCGTCGGAATAATTAGATAGATGCTACATTTTTATTTTTAGAATATTGAATTATTTCCGAATTCGGTATTTTAAGGTAACTGCATGCAAATAGATAGTTTCAATATCGTCCAAGGATTTTCCTGAGTATGTTCAATTGTGTTGTTCACAATGCCCCTGATAATCTATCCCGAAAGTTAAAATTTTATCTTATTTAAATTGTCAAATCAAAGATATTCGCCTTGAAAAACGTGAGATTTTGTAATCATTGCTAAGATTTTGTAATCATTCCTTAGCTGTCAAAATTTTACACGGAATCTCACGAAATCTAGAAATCATTATTGTAAAGATTTCCTAATCATTACAAAGATTTAGTAATGATTTCTTAGCCGTCAAAATCATTGCATAAAATTCCGTGAGATCTAGCAATCATTACCCGGAGATTTCCAAATCTAGTATCGGCCACTAGATTTTCATGCAAACAAACCTTGTCCCCTATTTTACAAACATCGTGATTGCCCCGATATTCTGAAATCTAGTATCGACCACTAGAATTCCATGCACGGGATTTTGTCTCCTGATTTGCCGGCAAAGTCATTTCGGAACTTTCTTTTCATGTCTTCCAAAATTGCCGACATCATAATTATTCAAACCAATCACATTCTCTTGAACTTAGCACCACATCAAAAGTCTCGTCCAAGTGACAACCTAGTCATGCAATTGCTGTCCAAAATCTTACCTTTGGATTTTTGTGCAGAATTTCGGAAATTGTGATGTCCAAACCGTGTGAATGCAGCCTAGGGTATTTCATGCACTTAACTTCCTGAATTTTACTAACTTTGCCTACAAGCTTTCCCAAAATTCACTATTCATGCACAAAAAACCGTGGCACCCCTTTCCTTGCATCAATTTACCAAATTCACTTCAGCTTTTACTCAATCGAAACCGTGTGCAGTTTTCAGTTTGGAAGTCTTGCTAAGCAAGCCAAAATGAACATGTTAAGTGGCAATTGGTCACTTAAAGGTTAAACCCTCCATATAAATAGACCAAACCACCTCATTTCTCTCTTTTTTCACTCAAAAACCGTGAGCTCTCCACCTTTCCTCTCAAAATTCCTTTCAAGTTCCATTCTCTCTTTTTCTTCAAAGAAACTGAGACCCTTCCTCCCTAAATCTCTCAAAAAATCCTCATCCTTTCAACCTTCCAAGACAAGCCAAGGAGCTCCAAGCTTTCACTCTTGCATTCTCTTGCTTGATTCTTCAAAACCGTGACCCTTCCTTCAAAGAGGTAAGCTTTCTCATCCTTTTTCCTTCTTTGATTTGAAGATCCATGGAAGCCTAACACCAAAAACTCCTAAAAAAAACTTCCTTTTTCACTTGATCCTAACCATTTGAAGCTTTTTTCCCTTTTTCTCTTCAAAGAACCGAGGAAGACAACCTAACCAAGAGGAGAAAGTTTGAAGTTTGAGACTCATCCTCTCGGTCCAGCAACTTTCCTTTGAGGAACCAGCCAAGATCAACTCCTTTTGCTCACAAATTTTCGTCACAATCAAGGCAAGGGGGAGTTCTCACCATTGACGTGTTTGCATGTCTATCTCTTGGCTGTTTTTACACGTTTTTCCTTGAAAAATTAGTGTGTGTTGGACTACATGTTGAAAGAACTTCAGATCTGAACTTGCATGTTAAGTTTTATCCAAAAAGTGTATGGATTTCCTTGTTGCATGTCTCGGTTACCTCCTAAAGAGTTTGATTTCACTTTCAATCAACTTTAATTCCTAAAAAGCTTGAAACTTTGATGTGTGGATGTGGATCTTTCTTTGTGCATGTCTCGGTTTTTGTATTCCCTTGGTGGAATCTTTGAACTAATGACATTTTCTTCTTGAAACCATGAACCATGAACTTGATCAACATATTCCTTCCATTGCATGTTAATTTTTAACCATGAAATGCTTTGGATCTCTTTGTGCATGCCTCAGTTTCACCTTTGTTTGGCTGGATTCTTTGTTTAAAATGTAGATCTATCCTTGTAACCAATAAACCTTGGATTGCATGTGAAATGGAAGCCATTGCATGTTGATTTCAGCCCTAAGTGTTTCGATTTTCCCTTAAAAATTCGAATGTCACTTGGAAATGTTGCCCCTCCACTTGGACGATGAAACTATGTCATTGCATGTTAATTTCCTTTATGTTATACAATTTTTAGTTTGATAAAAGTCTAGTGGAAAAGCTGGACAGATTTGATCTTGCATGGAGAAAGCCTAGAATATTGACTACACTTAGGAATTGAAAACCGTGTTTGACTTTGTGTGATTTACATGAAAATGGTTGCTTGTTAGTTTGGATGATGGATGATTGAATTGATTGTGATGGATGTGTTCACTTGGTTTGAAAAGCTTTATGCGTGTGGTGTTTTGGAAAATTGTGGTGGATAAGAAAGTGAGAACTATTCACTCTCGGTTTTGATGATGAGAAATCCTAAAAGTTGTACTTAAAATTGTGATAATTTTGATGAAATATGTGTGATAAGGACTGCATAATGATAGAGTGTGTTTGCTGTTTGCACTTGAATCCGTGAGCACTAAGATGAATCATGCATCCTGTTCATTACATTATACAAGGAATCAAAGGAGAGAATCAAGCGCAGCCCTTTTTGATGGAAAGTGTACCTAAACTAAAAGGATATTAATTAAAGGTATGGAGATGGTAATTAAGGGACTGAATATAGTAGTTAATCAATAAAGGCCATCCTTAGAAAGATCTCACTATTAGCTTAATGGAACCTACCATGAGAGGACTGATATTAATGAACCTAAAAAGAATTAGAATGAAATTAAGTAACCTTGAATTAAATAGGTAGTCGAGAGTCAATACAAGTAATTAGAAATTAACTAAAAGGAAAAACCAGAGAGATAGAGAAAAGTGGAGATAAGTCATATTTAAAGTAGGAAGTAGTATGGTTAATAATAATGGAAGTGATAAAGTGAGTAGTGTTAATATAGCAAGTTAATGTAATAGGATTTGAGTGGGAAAATCTGAGAGGGTTGTGTCAAAATCATTAAGAATTATGTGTTGGAAAACAGTGGATGTGTATTGGTGGGATTGGAAGCTTGTGTGTGATCTCTAAACTTTATTGCTTGGCAAATCTATGCTAGATGAGAAAGTGAATAGTGATTGAGCAAGCCTTGGGAGGGCTTTGTTTCTGTGCTTGAATTCCGTGTGACCCAAGATTGAGAAAACATTGAGGAGAGAAAGAAGAATCACACTTCATGCATCATAACATTTCTTTGGAACGACTTGATGGCATAACAGAGGCACAGCTGTAGGTATTGGAGGTTCGGTCCCGAGTAGACCTACGGGGGTGGTGAAAGGGGGAACAGTCGACCTAGATGGCGCAGCAAAGCTCTCTGTGGCCGGGTCGTGACCCTACTTGCAAGCCTTAGCCAAGCCCAATAAGAACTCCACATCCTAGGGTCGTTGAGGTCCATTCCCGAAGAGACCCAGTTTGGGGCCAGCACCAGTTTGGGTGTTTTTGAATAATGATATGAAATCTTTTCTGTGCAATTGTGATGCAGGGAATGGAGTCCTCCGATCGCCACACGACTTGGATATGAAATTGTGAACTCTACACTAAATGCTGGGCAAGTCGTTGGCAGTAGAGTAAGGGATCCCCATGCATACCATATACATTAATACGAAAACTTGAGGGATGGATGGTGAGGAATGAAACTTGCATTCATGCATCACGTGCATTATTAGTTTGGTGAACCTAGGAATTATCTGTGAAAAGTATGAACTGACTTATATTGTAATGATGTTTGTTCTGAGAGTGGATGTTGATGTGACTTGAATGATGGTGTGAAAAGCCACCTTCCTTGGGGTACGGCTATTGAATGCTTGCTTGTGTTTGGAGAACTCACCCCTGTTTGTGTATGTTGTTGTACCTTTGTATATGCCCTATATAGATGACCAGCTTCCGAGTGAAGGTATGGATCCTGCCATCTGAGGAGGACGTCTGGGTGTTCGACGCGGCAGCACAGCAAAGCATCTTCCATGGAATGGCACGGGTGATTCATGGACAAGATGTCGGACACTCATGGACCACCCACTTTGTGGTTGATACCCCCATTGAACTTGTTTTCTCTACCCCACCTGGAGACTCTCACCTACCTTATCCTGCACTTGCAGCTACCCCTTCTCCCATGTCTGTTGATCCCCGTACTCCCAATTCTAGACCAGCACCTACGCCTGTACCATTCCCTACTGAGAATCTTACTTCACCCCCTGTGACCACTGAGAGAGATATGAGGAATGATGATGTACTGCCCCATATGCTCCCTACCTACCCAAACACTTACTCGTCCTTTACCACAGTTCATTCACCACCTCGCACTGCTGGATGGATTATAGAGGACACAGAAGACGCTGCTTCTTCTAGCTCCGCTTCCCCGACATCCTCTGAGGAGACCGATCCCATTGAGGATTATTCTCCTCTCGACTGATTGGGATAGTTTATCTATTGTGGTTTTTAGGGAACTGCTCTTAGGGAGTCAGTCTATTTCATTCCATGTATCTCTGAACTATGTTGATCTTTGTGCACTTTAATTATGTCATTTCATTTTGTGAAGTTGCAGTACTCTGAGATTATTACCAAACATTTCCATATCTATTGCATGAGGTTATTCAGTTATGATGGAGTATTGTTGTGGTTGTTTTACTTAATGTTGATATTACGTGATGAGATCATAAACCTCTAAACTGAAATATGGTACACTAGAGGTGAATTGAAAGGATGCGTTATCCTTCCGCTTCTCCTGTTTTAAAAAGAAAAAAAAATCCTGTTATTTTTAGGCGTCACAGCCTTCCTTTGAGTCCTAGGCGTGATATTCAAAGAGTTTTAGTGGCCTGAGACGAGTTTCGCAAGTCTCCCTTTGCCAGTAAGCAAAAAGGGACCAAAAGAGACCAAAACTGGAACTTGGGTCCAAAGGCTCCAGAAAGTTCCAGAATATGAGAAGGTGGTGGGAAAGCTTTCCTTTGAGTCCTAGGCGTGATACTCAAAGAGTTTTAGTGGCCTAAGACGAGTTTCGCAAGTCTGCCTTTCCCAGTAGGCAAAAAGGGACCAAAAGAGACCAAAACTGGAACTTGGGTCCAAAGGCTCCAAAAAGTGCCAGAAGGGGAGAAGGTGGTGAGAAAGCCTTTCTTTGAGTCCTAGGAATGATATTCAAGGAGTTTTAGTGGCTGAGATGAGTTTTGCACGTCTTCCTTTGCCGGTAAGCAAAAGGGAACCAAAAAAGACCAAAACTGGAACTTGGGTCCAAAGGCTCCAAAAAGTGCCAGAAGGGGAGAAGGTGGTGAGAAAGCCTTCCTTTGAGTCCTAGGAGTGATATTCAAGGAATTTTAGCTGACAATATCATGTTAACCAGTGAACTGGGTGTATGTTATCATTTGGTATCAGAGCCTGGGCCGAAGCCGGTAGACCTTATCGGCGTATCCGTGGCGGCTTAAGTGCCTTATCAGTGCGTCCGTGGCGAACTCTCTCGAAGAGGGAGGGGATGATGAGTCCCACATCGGTTGGGGGGAGTGACTTATCAGTCTTTAAATAGTTGTGGCGTCCTCCCTTCTAGCATGAGGCCTTTTCCTAGTGTGTCATATCTGGGAGAAACAAAATCGTGAAGGGTTAACCCCTAAAGAGGACAATATCATGTTAACCGGTGAACTGGGTGTATGTTATCAGAGAAGGTGGTGAGAAAGCCTTCCTTTTTGTCTTCGGAGTGATATTCAAGGAGTTTCAGTGGCCTGAGACGAGTTTCGCATGACTTCCTTTGCCGGTAAGCAAAAAGGGACCAAAAGAGACCAAAACTAGAACTTGGGTCCAAAGGTGCCAGAAAGTGACAGAAGGAGAGAAGGTGGTGAGAAATCCTTCCTTTGAGTTCTAGGAGTGATATTCAAGGAGTTTAAGTGGCTTGAGACGAGTTTCGCACGTCTTTCTTTGCCGGTAAGCAAAAGGGAACCAAAAGAGACCAAAACTAGAACTTGGGTCCAAAGGCACCAGAAAGTGCCAGAACGTGAGAAGGTGGTGGGAAAGCCTTTCTTTGAGTCCTAGGCGTGATATTCAAGGAGTTTTAGTGGCTGAGATAAGTTTTGCACGTCTTCCTTTGCCGGTAAGCAAAAGGGAACCAAAAAAGACCAAAACTGGAACTTGGGTCCAAAGGCTCCAAAAAGTGCCAGAAGGGGAGAAGGTGGTGAGAAAGCCTTCCTTTGAGTCCTAGGAGTGATATTCAAGGAATTTTAGCGGCCTGAGATGAGTTTCCCACGTTCTCCTTTGCCCGTAAGCAAAAAGGGACCAAAAGAGACCAAAACTGGAACTTCGGTCCAAAGGCGCCAGAAAGTGCCAGAAGCGGAAAAGGTGGTGAGAAAGCCTTCCTTTGTGTCTTCGGAGTGATATTCAAGGAGTTTCAGTGGCCTGAGACGAGTTTCGCACGACTTCCTTTGTCGGTAAGCAAAAGGGAACCAAAAGAGACCAAAAGTGCAACTTGGGTCCAAAGGCACCAGAAAGTGCCAGAACGTGAGAAGGTGGTGGGAAAGCCTTCCTTTGAGTCCTAGGAGTGATATTCAAGGAGTTTCAGTGGCTTGAGACGAGTTTCGCACGTCTTCCTTTGCCGGTAAGCAAAAGGGAACCAAAAGAGACCAAAAGTGCAACTTGGGTCCAAAGGCACCAGAAAGTTCCAGAACGTGAGAAGGTGGTGGGAAAGCCTTCCTTTGAGTCCTACGAGTGATATTCAAGGAGTTTCAGGGGCTTGAGACGAGTTTCGCACGACTTCCTTTGCCGGTAAGCAAAAGGGAACCAAAAGAGACCAAAACTGGAACTTGGGTTCAAAGGTACCAGAAAGTGCCAGAACGTGAGAAGGTGGTGAGAAAGCCTTCCTTTAAGTCCTAGGCGTGCTATTCAATGAGTTTTAGTGGCCTGAGACGAGTTTTGCACGTCTTCCTTTGCCAGTAAGCAAAAGGGAACCAAAAAAGACCAAAACTGGAACTTGGGTCCAAAGGCTCCAAAAAGTGCCAGAAGGGGAGAAGGTGGTGAGAAAGCTTTCCTTTGAGTCCTAGGAGTGATATTCAAGGAATTTCAGCGGCCTGAGATGAGTTTCCCACGTTTTCCTTTGCCGGTAAGCAAAAGGGAACCAAAAGAGACCAAAACTAGAACTTGGGTCCAAAGGTGCCAGAAAGTGACAGAAGGGGAGAAGGTGGTGAGAAAGCCTTCCTTTGAGTCCTAGGAGTGATATTCAAGGAGTGTAAGCGGCCCGAGATGAGTTTCGCACGTCTTCTTTGCCGGTAAGCAAAAGGGAACCAAAAAAGACCAAATCTAGAACTTGGGTCCAAAGGCACCAGAAAGTGCCAGAACGTGAGAAGGTGGTGGGAAAGCCTTCCTTTGAGTCCTAGGCGTGATATTCAGGGAGTTTTAGTGGCCTGAGACGAGTTTCGCAAGTCTCCCTTTGCCTGTAAGCAAAAAGGGACCAACAGAGACCAAAACTTGAACTTGGGTCCAAAGGCTCCAAAAAGTGCCGGGGAGGGAGAAGGCGGTGAGAAAGCCTTCCTTTGAGTCCTAGGAGTGATATTCAAGGAATTTCAGCGGCCTGAGATAAGTTTCCCACATTCTCCTTTGCCTAGGTAAGCAAAAGGGACCAAAAGAGACCAAAACTAGAACTTGGGTCCAAAGGCACTAGAAAGTGCCAGAACGTGAGAAGGTGGTGGGAAAGCCTTCCTTTGAGTCCTAGGCGTGATATTCAAGGAGTTTTAGTGGCTTGAGATGAGTTTCGCAGGTCTCCCTTTGCCAGTAAGCAAAAAGGGACCAAGAGAGACCAAAACTAGAACTCGGGTCCAAAGGTGCCAGAAAGTGACAAGGGGAGAAGGTTGTTACAAATCCTTCCTTTGAGTCCTACGAGTGATATTCAAGGAGTTTCGGTGGCACAGACGAGTTTTGCAAGTCTCCCTTTGCTAGTAAGCAAAAAGGGAACAAAAGAGACCAAAACTGAAACTTGGGTCCAAAGGCTCCAAAAAGTGCCAGAACGTGAGAAGGTGGTGGGAAAGCCTTCCTTTGAGACCTAGGAGTGTTATTCAAGGAGTTTCAGGGGCTTGAGACGAGTTTCGCAAGTCTTCCTTTGTCGGTAAGCAAAAGGGAACCAAAAGAGACCAAAACTAGAACTTGGGTCCAAAGGCACCAGAAAGTGCCCGAACGTGAGAAGGTGGTGGCAAAGCCTTCCTTTGAGTCCTAGGTGTGATATTCAAATAGTTTTAGTGGCCTGAGACGAGTTTCGCAAGTCTCCCTTTGCCAGTAAGCAAAAAGGGACCAAAAGAGGCCAAAACAGGAACTTGGGTCCAAAGGCTCCAAAAAGTGCCAGAAGGGGAGAAGGTGGTGAGAAAGCCTTCCTCTTAGTCCTAGGAGTGATATTCAAGGAGTTTAAGCGGCCTGAGATGAGTTTCGCATATCTTCCTTTGCCGGTAAGCAAAAGGGAACCAAAAGAGACCAAAACTGGAACTTGGGTCCGAAGGCACCAGAAAGTGCCAGAACGTGAGAAGGTTGTGGGAAAGCCTTCCTTTGAGTCCTAGGCGTGATATTCAAGGAGTTTCAGGGGCTTGAGACGAGTTTCGCAAGTCTTCCTTTGCCGGTAAGCAAAAGGGAACCAAAAGAGACCAAAACTAGAACTTGGGTCCAAAGGCACCAGAAAGTGCCAGAACGTGAGAAGGTGGTGGGAAAGCCTTCCTTTGAGTCCTAGGCGTGATATTCAAGGAGTTTTAGTGGCCTGAGACGAGTTTCGCAAGCCTCCCTTTGCCAGTAAGCAAAGAGGGACCAAAATAGGCCAAAACTGCAACTTGGGTCCAAAGGCTCCAAAAAGTGGCAGAAGGGGAGAAGGTGGTGAGAAAGCCTTCCTTTGAGTCCTAGGGGTGATATTCAAGGAACTTCAGCGGCCTGAGATGAGTTTCCCACGTTCTCCTTTGCCGGTAAGCAAAAGGGAACCAAAAGAGACCAAAACTAGAACTTGGGTCCAAAGGTGCCTGAAAGTTGCAGAAGGGGAGAAGGTGGTCAGAACTCCTTCCTTTGAGTTCTAGGAGTGATATTCAAGGAGTTTCAGTGGCTTGAGACGATTTTCCCACGTCTTCCTTTGCCGGTAAGCAAAAAGGAACCAAAAGATACCAAAACTGAAACTTGGGTTCAAAGGCACCAGAAAGTGCCAGAACGTGAGAAGCTGGTGGGAAAGCCTTCCTTTGAGTCCTAGGAGGGATATTCAAGGAGTTTTAGTGGCTTGAGACGAGTTTCGCATGTCTTCCTTTGCCGGTAAGCAAAAGGGAACCAAAAGAGACCAAAAGTGCAACTTGGGTCCAAAGGCACCAGAAAGTGCCAGAACGTGAGAAGCTGGTGGGAAAGCCTTCCTTTGGGTCCTAGGAGTGATATTCAAGGAGTTTTAGTGGCTTGAGACGAGTTTCGCATGTCTTCCTTTGCCGGTAAGCAAAAGGGAACCAAAAGAGATCAAAAGTGCAACTTGGGTCCAAAGGCACCAGAAAGTGCCAGAACGTGAGAAGCTGGTGGGAATGCCTTCCTTTGAGTCCTAGGAGTGATATTCAAGGAGTTTCAATGGCTTGAGACGAGTTTCGCACGTCTTCCTTTGCCGGTAAGCAAAAGGGAACCAAAAGAGACCAAAACTGGAACTTGGGTCCAAAGGCACCAGAAAGTGCCAGAACGTGAGAAGGTGGTGGGAAAGCCTTCCTCTGTGTCCTAGGCGTGATATTCAAGGAGTTTTAGTGGCCTGAGACGAGTGTCGCACGACTTCCTTTGCCGGTAAGCAAAAGGGAACCAAAAGAGACCAAAACTGGAACTTGGGTCTAAAGGCACCAGAAAGTGCCCGAACGTGAGAAGGTGGTGGGAAAGCCTTCCTTTGAGTCCTAGGCGTGATATTCAAAGAGTTTTAGTGGCCTGAGACGAGTTTCGCAAGTCTCCCTTTGACAGTAAGCAAAAGGGAACCAAAAGAGACCAAAACTAGAACTTGGGTCCAAAGGCACCAGAAAGTGCCAGAACGTGAGAAGGTGGTGGGAAAGCCTTCCTTTGAGTCCTAGGCGTGATATTCAAGGAGTTTTAGTGGCCTGAGACGAGTTTCGCAAGCCTCCCTTTGCCAGTAAGCAAAGAGGGACCAAAATAGGCCAAAACTGCAACTTGGGTCCAAAGGCTCCAAAAAGTGGCAGAAGGGGAGAAGGTGGTGAGAAAGCCTTCCTTTGAGTCCTAGGGGTGATATTCAAGGAACTTCAGCGGCCTGAGATGAGTTTCCCACGTTCTCCTTTGCCGGTAAGCAAAAGGGAACCAAAAGAGACCAAAACTAGAACTTGGGTCCAAAGGTGCCAGAAAGTGACAGAAGGGGAGAAGGTGGTGAGAAAGCCTTCCTTTGAGTCCTAGGAGTGATATTCAAGGAGTGTAAGCGGCCTGAGATGAGTTTCGCACGTCTTCTTTGCCGGTAAGCAAAAGGGAACCAAAAAAGACCAAATCTAGAACTTGGGTCCAAAGGCACCAGAAAGTGCCAGAACGTGAGAAGGTGGTGGGAAAGCCTTCCTTTGAGTCCTAGGCGTGATATTCAGGGAGTTTTAGTGGCCTGAGACGAGTTTCGCAAGTCTCCCTTTGCCAGTAAGCAAAAAGGGACCAACAGAGACCAAAACTTGAACTTGGGTCCAAAGGCTCCAAAAAGTGCCAGGAGGGGAGAAGGCGAGGAGAAAGCCTTCCTTTGAGTCCTAGGAGTGATATTCAAGGAATTTCAGCGGCCTGAGATAAGTTTCCCACATTCTCCTTTGCCGGTAAGCAAAAGGGAACCAAAAGAGACCGAAACTAGAACTTGGGTCCAAAGGCACTAGAAAGTGCCAGAACGTGAGAAGGTGGTGGGAAAGCCTTCCTTTGAGTCCTAGGCGTGATATTCAAGGAGTTTTAGTGGCTTGAGATGAGTTTCGCAAGTCTCCCTTTGCCAGTAAGCAAAAAGGGACCAAGAGAGACCAAAACTTGAAGTTGGGTCCAAAGGTGCCACAAAGTGACAGAAGGGGAGAAGGTTGTTACAAATCCTTCCTTTGAGTCCTACGAGTGATATTCAAGGAGTTTCAGTGGCCTGAGACGAGTTTTGCAAGTCTCCCTTTGCTAGTAAGCAAAAAGGGAACAAAAGAGACCAAAACTGAAACTTGGGTCCAAAGGCTCCAAAAAGTACCAGAACGTGAGAAGGTGGTGGGAAAGCCTTCCTTTGAGACCTAGGAGTGTTATTCAAGGAGTTTCAGGGGCTTGAGACGAGTTTCGCAAGTCTTCCTTTGTCGGTAAGCAAAAGGGAACCAAAAGAGACCAAAACTAGAACTTGGGTCCAAAGGCACCAGAAAGTGCCCGAACGTGAGAAGGTGGTGGCAAAGCCTTCCTTTGAGTCCTAGGTGTGATATTCAAATAGTTTTAGTGGCCTGAGACGAGTTTCGCAAGTCTCCCTTTGCCAGTAAGCAAAAAGGGACCAAAAGAGGCCAAAACAGGAACTTGGGTCCAAAGGCTCCAAAAAGTGCCAGAAGGGGAGAAGGTGGTGAGAAAGCCTTCCTCTTAGTCCTAGGAGTGATATTCAAGGAGTTTAAGCGGCCTGAGATGAGTTTCGCATATCTTCCTTTGCCGGTAAGCAAAAGGGAACCAAAAGAGACCAAAACTGGAACTAGGGTCCGAAGGCACCATAAAGTGCCAGAACGTGAGAAGGTTGTGGGAAAGCCTTCCTTTGAGTCCTAGGCGTGATATTCAAGGAGTTTCAGGGGCTTGAGACGAGTTTCGCAAGTCTTCCTTTGCCGGTAAGCAAAAGGGAACCAAAAGAGACCAAAACTAGAACTTGGGTCCAAGGGCACCGAAAGTGCCGAACGTGAGAAGGTGGTGGGAAAGCCTTCCTTTGAGTCCTAGGCGTGATATTCAAGGAGTTTTAGTGGCACGAGACGAGTTTCGCAAGCCTCCCTTTGCCAGTAAGCAAAGAGGGACCAAAATAGGCCAAAACTGCAACTTGGGTCCAAAGGCTCCAAAAAGTGGCAGAAGGGGAGAAGGTGGTGAGAAAGCCTTCCTTTGAGTCCTAGGGGTGATATTCAAGGAACTTCAGCGGCCTGAGATGAGTTTCCCACGTTCTCCTTTGCCGGTAAGCAAAAGGGAACCAAAAGAGACCAAAACTAGAACTTGGGTCCAAAGGTGCCTGAAAGTTGCAGAAGGGGAGAAGGTGGTCAGAACTCCTTCCTTTGAGTTCTAGGAGTGATATTCAAGGAGTTTCAGTGGCTTGAGACGATTTTCCCACGTCTTCCTTTGCCGGTAAGCAAAAAGGAACCAAAAGATACCAAAACTGAAACTTGGGTTCAAAGGCACCAGAAAGTGCCAGAACGTGAGAAGCTGGTGGGAAAGCCTTCCTTTGAGTCCTAGGAGGGATATTCAAGGAGTTTTAGTGGCTTGAGACGAGTTTCGCATGTCTTCCTTTGCCGGTAAGCAAAAGGGAACCAAAAGAGACCAAAAGTGCAACTTGGGTCCAAAGGCACCGTAAAGTGCCAGAACGTGAGAAGCTGGTGGGAAAGCCTTCCTTTGGGTCCTAGGAGTGATATTCAAGGAGTTTTAGTGGCTTGAGACGAGTTTCGCATGTCTTCCTTTGCCGGTAAGCAAAAGGGAACCAAAAGAGATCAAAAGTGCAACTTGGGTCCAAAGGCACCAGAAAGTGCCAGAACGTGAGAAGCTGGTGGGAATGCCTTCCTTTGAGTCCTAGGAGTGATATTCAAGGAGTTTCAATGGCTTGAGACGAGTTTCGCACGTCTTCCTTTGCCGGTAAGCAAAAGGGAACCAAAACAGACCAAAACTGGAACTTGGGTCCAAAGGCACCAGAAAGTGCCAGAACGTGAGAAGGTGGTGGGAAAGCCTTCCTCTGTGTCCTAGGCGTGATATTCAAGGAGTTTTAGTGGCCTGAGACGAGTGTCGCACGACTTCCTTTGCCGGTAAGCAAAAGGGAACCAAAAGAGACCAAAACTGGAACTTGGGTCTAAAGGCACCAGAAAGTGCCCGAACGTGAGAAGGTGGTGGGAAAGCCTTCCTTTGAGTCCTAGGCGTGATATTCAAAGAGTTTTAGTGGCCTGAGACGAGTTTCGCAAGTCTCCCTTTGACAGTAAGCAAAAAGGGACCAAAAGAGGCCAAAACTGGAACTTGGGTCCAAAGGCTCCAAAAAGTGCCAGAACGGGAGAAGGTGGTGAGAAAGCCTTCCTTTAAGTCCTAGCAGTGATATTCAAGGAGTTTCAGCGGCCTGAGATAAGTTTCGCACGTCTTCCTTTGTCGGTAAGCAAAAGGGAACCAAAAGAGACCAAAACTAGAACTTGGGTCCAAAGGTGCCAGAAAGTGATAGAAGGGGAGAAGGTGGTGAGAAATCTTTCCTTTGAGTTCTAGGAGTGATATTCAAGGAGTTTCAGTGACCTGAGACGAGTTTCGCAAGTCTCCCTTTGCCAGTAAGCAAAAAGGGACCAAAAGAGGCCAAAACTGGAACTTGGGTGCAAAGGCTCCAAAAAGTGCCAGACGGGGATAAGGTGGTGAGAAATCATTCCTTTGACTTCTAGGAGTGATATTCAAGGAGTTTTAGTGGCTTGAGACGAGTTTTGCACGTCTTCCTTTGCCGGTAAGCAAAAGGGAACCAAAAGAGACCAAAACTAGAACATGGGTCCAAAGGTGCCAGAAAGTGACAGAAGGGGAGAAGGTGGTGAGAAATCCTTCCTTTGAGTTCTAGGAGTGATATTCAAGGAGTTTCAACAGCCTAAGATGAGTTTTCCACGTCTTCCTTTGCCGGTAAGCGAAAGGTAACCAAAAGAGACCAAAACTAGAACTTGGGTCCAAAGGTGCCAGAAAGTGATAGAAGGGGAGAAGGTGGTGAGAAATCCTTCCTTTGAGTTCTAGGAGTGACATTCAAGGAGTTTGAGTGGCTTGAGACGAGTTTCGCACGTCTTCCTTTGCCGGTAAGCAAAAGGGAACCCAAAGAGACCAAAACTGGAACTTGGGTCCAAAGGCGCCAGAAAGTGCCAGAAGAGGAGAAGGTGGTGGGAAAACCTTCCTTTGGGTCCTACGAGTGATATTCAAAGAGTTTTAGTGGCCTGAGACGAGTTTCGCAAGTCTCCCTTTGCCAGAAAGCAAAAAGGGACCAAAAGAGACCAAAACTGGAACTTGGGTCCAAAGGCACCAGAAAGTGCCATAATGTGAGAAGGTGGTGGGAAAACCTTCCTTTTTGTCCTAGGGGTGATATTCAAGGAGTTTTAGTGGCCTGAGACGAGTTTCGCACGTCTTCCTTTGCCTGTAAGCAAAAGGGAACCAAAAAAGACCAAAATTGAAACTTGGGTCCAAAGGCACCAGAAAGTGCCAGAACGTGAGAAGGTGGTGGGAAAGCCTTCTTTTGAGTCCTAGGCGTGACATTCAAGGAGTTTTAGTGGCCTAAGACTAGTTTCGCACGTCTTCCTTTGCCGGTAAGCAAAAGGGAACCAAAAAAGACCAAAACTAGAACTTGGGTCCAAAGTTACCAGAAAGTGCCAGAACGTGAGAAGGTGGTGGGAAAGCCTTCTTTTGAGTTCTACGAGTGATATTCAAAGAGTTTTAGTGGCCTGAGACGAGTTTCGCAAGTCTCCCTTTGCCAGAAAGCAAAAAGGGACCAAAAGAGACCAAAACTGGAACTTGGGTCCAAAGACACCAGAAAGTGCCAAAACGTGAGAAGGTGGTGGGAAAGCCTTCCTTTGAGTCCTAGGCGTCACATTCAAGGAGTTTTAGTGGCCTGAGACGAGTTTCGCACGTTGTTGTTAGCAATCTACACTAGCAAGTATACTAGCATTGCAGCAAGTGATAAGTAAATTTAAGATCCAAATATCGTCTCCACAGGGAATTTAGGTTCAAGTACCACTTCACAGAAAAATAACCATTTGAGCCATACGAATTTGGGAAGAGATTTGTATCATATAACAACACTAAACCAAAGCAATTAAAGATAAAGAACTTGTAGACAAACAGAGTATAAAATTGTGATGAAATGAAATAGCAATGAAGGATAGTTAGGAATTTATTTCACAAGAATATCAATATCAATCCAATTAAATCCTCTGAACATTCAAGCAATTGAATAATTGACAATCAGTTCACATATACCTAGCCAAAGGTTAATTCCTTAACTCATTGACCCTAACAATCCACTAAACCTCCCTAATCCCTTAGGTGAGATTCAATTTCAGGTTGCATTAAGAATTAGAACTATAAGATTGCAGAATTAGGTCTCCTTATCCCTAAGAAATCCCTAAACACCGGTTGCCAATTCAGATCGGAGCAAACAATCCAATTCCCATTGGTAAAGATTCCTCTTGATTAATCAAATGAATTTCCATTCAAAGATTGCATGAAAAGCAGAATTAACAACTCAATTAATCCAAGAACTTAAAGTTCAGAAGATAAAGTCGAATCAATACATCAATTCGAGTTCCATAAATCCCTAACTATGGGAAATTAAGCACACATTGCAACAAAAACAGAGAAAGAAGAAGAAGAAGATGAAGAAGAATGCAGAGCAGCCATGGCCACGAACTCCAATCCAATCCCTCTTCTTGGAGCTTCAAGCTTCGACCCCAATCTTCTCTCCACTCTCTCTCAACGACAATCTAACTAACAAAACAAAAAATGAGCCAAAGATTCTGTTTTCGCGCTTCAATCATGTATATATAGAAACCCCAGTTCTGCGCGTTTTCACTTTTCTTCACAAGAGTAACCACGCAGAAGCTTTATGTAGTGCGCGTGTTCACTTTCAAGAGCAAGAGTAACCACGCGCAACTTGCAGAGTTGAAGGCTTCTCTGGATCATTCACTTTTATTCATAATAGTGGCAACGCAGGAGGTCAAAGGGCTGCGCGTGATCACTTTCGTGAGTAATAGTAATCACGCGCAAGCTGTCCTGATACAAGTGCCTCTGGAACGCTCACTTTCGTTGGCGAAAGTGACAACGCGCAGCTCATCAGGAATGGAGTCTTCTCTGGAACGCTCACTTTCGTTGGCGAAAGTGATAACGCACACTGGCAACGCTCACTCTTGTAACTAAAAGTGATTACGCACAGGCTCCTCTTCTCCTTTAGGCTCTGGAATGATCACTTTCGCTAACAATAGTGATCACGCCCAGGCTGCATCCCATAATTCTTGTATTTTGGAATCCAACATTGCCATTCTTCCTCTTCCTTTCCATTGATAATCCATTTCCATGACTTTTGCTCAGATTATTCCTTCAAAAACAAGATAAATTTCTTAAGAACTAAGCATAAATTCTACAAATGTGAAAATAACTACAAATTGAAATAGAACTTTCAATCATTCTCTTTTTCCGAGTTTTTCTACTTTCTTCATATATTTTCCTTATGAAATGAGCTAGAATTATGCTAAAATATCAGTAAAAATATGGATTCATCACACGTGTTCCTTTGCTGTAACAAGCTTTAGTGGCCTGAGACGAGTTTCGCACGTCTTCCTTTGCCGGTAAGCAAAAGGGAACCAAAAAAGACCAAAACAGGAACTTGCGTCCAAAGGCACCAGAAAGTGCCAGAACGTGAGAAGGTGGTGGGAAAGTGATGTATTCCCAAATGGGATAGGATCTTTGAGGGCTGGACCTTGCTCTGAATTGTTCACGTGAAGAAGAAAGAAGAAACAGAGACGAACAACAGCAAACAAACACAAACGAAATTTGGAGAACAAAAAAAAGGAAAACAAAATTGGAAAGAAAAATCCCAGAAAGGCAACTCAATCAAGATTAATGATTTAGGGTTAAGGAGATTGGGGAAAACGAAATCAGCAAAGAATAGATACGAAAAATTAAAGGAAATTAAAAGAATTCCATGGCATCGCACACAAAGGAATTCAATTAACAACTTACCTTAGAAAAATAACAAGAAACAGCCCTTTAATCACTCAAGGAATAGAGAATCACTCTCTAGGTTCTCAAGCTTCACACTTAGAGAAAAAAAAAGGAAGTTTTTTTTTATTCACTCCAAAACTGATTGTTTTTACATTTTCACGTTCAACCCCCTTTTATCTAACCTAGGCTGATTTGATTTATCCATCATAAACAGTTGGCCCACATTGCCATGTCACCTAATTTTCTATATTAAAATTTCAACTTGTGCAATTTAAATAAACTCTTAAATCCTTGCTAAAATCTGGTCAGTATAAGACCAATACGATAATTAAAATAAAATGATACAAGTAGCCTCCAAATGTTCAAAGCTAGGACTTGAACCCATGACCTTCAACTCCTAACTCTCCTTTAACCATACGCTCTTGACCACTTGAGCCCTCCTCTTGTTCTTGTCAATATAAACAAAACAAATTGTCTTGTTATCCTTCTAAGCATGAATATGACACAAACTTGGGCTGCACTTGTAAAGGTGGTTCCTTCTCTCCAAAATGCTTGACCATGAGTTGATGCAACACCTCCTTCGCTTTTCTTGCTCTTGCCCTTGTCATAGGACCTCCAATGCCTTCAAGAGCCTTTGAATCATTGCCATGCTCCTCCAAATTGCCTAGGCTGTTAGCTCCCTCCAAAATATGGTCTCTATCATTCCCTCCCTCTTCAATTGGATTTGCCCTCAAATCTTCTTCTACATCAAACAAAGAAAGATCAGCAACATTAAAGGTTGAACTTACGGTATACTCACCTGGAAGTTCTATCTTATATGCATTGTCACCAATCTTCTCCAAGACTCTAAAAGGTCCATCTCCTCTTGGGTGAAGTTTTGATTTCCTTTGTTCAGGAAATCTTTCTTTTCTGAAATGTACCCACACCCAATCACCAGGTTGAAAAACCATTTTCTTGCGGCCCTTATTAGCTTGTTTTGCATAAGATTCAGTTCTCTTCTCAATTTGAGCTTTTACCTGTTCATGAATCCTTTTAACAAAATCAGCTTTGGCAGCTCCTTCCTTATGCTTAAACACAGAGATGTTAGGCATAGAAATCAAATCAAAAGGGGTTAATGGATTAAAACCATAAACAATTTCAAAAGGAGAGCATTTTGTAGTGGAATGTACAGCCCTATTATAAGCAAATTCTACATGTGGTAAGCATAATTCCCAAGATTTTAAATTTTTCTTTAAGATCGCTCTAAGCAAAGTCCCTAAAGTCCTATTCACTACCTCTGTTTGCCCATCTGTTTGTGGGTGACAAGTAGTAGAAAAGAGAAGTTTAGTACCTAACTTACCCCACAAAGTTCTCCAAAAATGACTTAAGAACTTGCTATCTCTATCACTTACCACACTTCTAGGGAGTCCATGCAACCTCACTACTTCCCTGAAAAACAAATCTGCCACATGACAAGCATCATCAACTTTTTTACAAGGAATGAAATGTGCCATTTTGGAGAACCTATCTACAACTACAAAGATGGAATCCTTACCACTTTGGGTCCTAGGCAGCCCTAACACAAAATCCATAGACACATCAATCCAAGGATGCAGGTATAGGGAGAGGAGAATACAAACCTTGTGGCAATACCTTAGACTTAGCCTTTCTGCACTCAACACATTTAATGCAGAATTGGTTTACATCATGCTTCATTTTTGACCAATAAAAGTGTTCTTGCAACATGGCTAAGGTCTTTTGTACCCCAAAGTGTCCCATTAATCCACCACAATGTGCTTCCTTAACAAGCAATTCCCTAATTGAACTTTTAGGCACACACAACTTGTTATTTTTAAACATGTATCCATCAAACCTATAGAAACCATCACATGCAGCTTTTTCACATTTCAAGTATATAGGACCGAAATCAATATCATCATGGTACATGTCTTTCATTGATTCAAATCCTAACATCTTGGTTTCCATTAAAGCAAATAAGGTATATCTCCTAGATAATGCATCAGCAACTATATTTCCTTTACCTTTCTTATGCTTTATTACATAAGGAAAGAATTCTACCCACTTTGCATGTCTCTTATTCAACTTCCCTTGCCCCCTAAGGTATTTCAAAGACTCATGATCACTATGGATTACAAACTCCTTAGGAAGAAGGTAATGTTGCCAAACCCTCATTGCTCTCACTAAAGCATAAAGCTCCTTATCATAGGTTGAATAATTAAGCACTGCCCCACTTAATTTTTCACTAAAGTAAGCTATTGGGTGGCCTTCTTGCAACAATACAGCACCTATACCTATGTTAGAAGCATCACACTCAACTTCAAAGGATTTGGAAAAATTTGGTAAAGCTAGGATGGGTGCACTCACAAGCTTTTGTTTTATATCATTGAAAGCTTTCTCTTGTTTTTCTCCCCATCTAAAAGTGACATTTTTCTTTATCAACTCAGTCATAGGTGCAGCCAAAGTGCTAAAATCCCTCACAAATCTCCTATAAAAGCTAGCCAACCCATGAAAACTTCTCACCTCACTCACGGTTTTAGGAGTTGGCCACTCTAGTATAGCTTTTATTTTTGATTCATCCACCTGAACCCCCTGATTACTAATCATATACCCCAGAAAAACAGCATGATCTTGACAAAATGTGCATTTTTCCAAGTTAGCATACAAACTTTCTTTTCTCAAAGCTCCCAAAACAGCACCTAAATGCCTTGCATGTACTTCTAAAGACTCACTATACACTAATATGTCATCAAAATAAACTACCACAAATCTACCTATAAAATCTCTTAAAACATGGTTCATCAACCTCATGAATGTGCTTGGTGCATTGGTCAAACCAAATGGCATAACCATCCATTCATACAAACCAAATTTGGTTTTGAAGGCTGTTTTCCACTCATCACCTTCATGAATCCGAATTTGGTTGTATCCACTTTTTAAATCAATTTTTGAAAATACAGTAGCACCATGCAATTCATCAAGTAGATCATCCAACCTAGGAATGGGATGCCTATACTTAATAGTAATGTTATTGACAGACCTACAATCACTACACATATGCCAAGAACCATCTTTCTTAGGAACTAGAATTACAGGCACAGCACAAGGAGATAAAGAATCTCTTACCTAACCTTTAGAAAGAAGTTCTTCCACTTGCCTGCAAATTTCTGTGGTTTCCTCAGGATTGCTCCTATAAGCTGGCTTGTTTGGAATGGAAGCTCCTGGGATGAGATCAATGTGATGCTCTATTCCTCTCAATGGTGGTAATCCACTTGGCAACTCCAGAGGAAAAACATCTTTGAACTCCTGCAACAAAGAAGATATAGGAGGAGGAAGATCTAAAGGAAAAGAGATGTTAGTGGACAAACATGGTTTGCAATACAACACATAGAGTGGTTGTTTTGCAAGCAAACTTTTTCTCACTTCTTTTTCCTTTGCCACTCCACTCTCATTATTTTTTTTATTTTTCTTTTTATTTTCTTCCAATCCTTTACTTTTCTCTCTTTGACTTTTCTCTAAGTCACTTTCTGCCCTTCTCTCTTTTTTCTCTTTAATCATTTTTTCTCTCATTCTCATTTGATCATTACAAACCTCTTGTGGACTTAAGGGATTAAGCACCACTTTCTTGTTGTTTTGCAAGAATGAGATCTTGTTGGTAAACCCATCATGAACAGCCTTGTGGTCATATTGCCAAGGCCTACCAAGCAAGATATGAGTAGCCTCCATAGGAACCACATCACATAAAATAACATCATTATAGCTCCCAATGGATATAGGTACCTCCACTTGATGCTTCACTGTTACTTCACCACTTTCACTTAGCCATTGTAGCTTGTAGGGTCTTGGATGAGGTTTGGTGGAAAGATTAAGCTTAGACACCAAACGTGTGCTAGCTACATTTGTGCAGCTCCCACCATCAATAATAACTAAGCATACCTTTCCTTGAACCGTGCACCTAGTATGGAAGATATTCTCCCTTTGGCTACCATCCAAGGGCACCAACTTATTACCCAACAGCCTCCTCACCATCAAGACATCTCCTTCAACATCAACCTCTGCATTCAACTCTTCCTCACTAGCAGTGTCTCCAAAATCTGACTCACTAGTGTATTCTCCATTGTCTTTGATGATGATTGTTCTTTTTGTAGGGCACTCATAGGCATAGTGACCCTTTCCTTGGCACTTGAAACATGTCACATCTCTAGCCCTTCCTGAAGTTTCACTTTTTCCCTTAGAATCATTTCTAGTAGATAGAGAGAACCCCTTGGCTGATTTACTTGTTGGACTTAAAGTGGAAGAGCTTGAACCATAACCCTCCCTCTTAGGCTTTTCATTCCATTTGGAAGAGTTTGGAGTGAAACTCCTTTTAGCTACACCTTTTCTTTTCAATTGCTGCTCAACTTGCATTGCTTTGTGTAACAAGTCTTCCATCTCAATATATTCCTGTAATTCAACCACATCCCTAACATCATGAGACAAGCCATTAACAAACCTCACCATTGTTACTTCGGGATCCTCCTCCAAGTTGGCTTGAATCATCAATAGCTCCATCTCCTTGTGGTACTCCTCAACACTCCTACTTCCTTGGGTGAGCTTTTGAAGCTTGAACTTCAAATCTCTTTCATATGAACTAGGAATGTATCTCTTCCTCATCATCCTTTTCATTTCAGTCCAAGTCTGAATCGGAGGGCTATCTTCTCTTTGTCTTTCTCTCTGCAATTTATTCCACCAAATCAAAGCATAATGAGAAAACTCAGTGGCAGCCAACCTTACCTTTTGTTCCTCATCATAATCTCCACAGGCAAAAACATTCTTAATCTTCATCTCCCATTCAAGATAGGCTTCTAGATCATTCTTGCCACAGAATGGAGGAATGGTGAGCTTTACTCCTCTAACGGCTTGCTGCCTTGTAGTATCTCTCTCCCTTCTATGCTCCTCATTTTGGTTTCTCCCTCCAAATTCTCTCCTTTGCTCCAATTGATCAATCCTTTCATGCAACTCTTCATTTTGTTGTTTAAGCAACCTCTCAAGATGTTAAGTGAGAGCTTGCATTTGCATAGGATCCAATCCTCCTTGACCTGCCATATCTTATCCAAAACACAAACCAAGATCAAGTAATCATGCAAGAATCAATTTGGCCAAATCCTTTTCCTTACCAAAGTGTTTCACTAAAAAAAATGGCTTTTTTTTTTTTTTATTTCACACTCTTGCCTTTTTCCACTCTTTGATCCTCTTGATCCTTGAAAGATTCAATACTAGAACTTTATATTTAGCAAGGTAACAAGTTAATTAAAAACCAAAGAGTATAAATCCACAAAATTTCAGCAAGGACAAAAAAAAAGTGTTTTGACCACGGTTATAGAAGAAAATAACACACAAACAAAGACACGAAAGCTATTTAGAAGTAAAGGATGAAGAAAAAAAAAATTTTTTTTTTAAAAGGTAGACAAAGACACAAAGAAGTACGTAATGACAAACAAGGACAGAAAAACAGGAATAACAATTCCAATTACACAATTCAAGATTGAGCATGATGTAAGATAAGCAATTTTGTAACCCACAAACCTAATTGGATGAATTTGGTACTAATTGGTGAATTAGAGTTTCTTCACTTTCAATTTGGGGCGAATTTTGTAATTGTGGTTCAGAACTGCAACTAGGGCAAAAATTAGGGTTTCTTTCCCTCTTTTGATTTTTTTTTTTTTACGTCAATTCAATTCTGCCCACTACCAAAACAGTTTGCAATTTCAATCCAATGGAATACCAAATGTGAAATTGAGAAAAGGAATTAGGGCTACCTTGTTTGATGTCAATAGGTCTTCAAAACCCTCTCAACAAGAGCTTTGATACCACTTGATGTATTCCCAAATGGGATAGGATCTTTGAGGGCTGGACCTTGCTCTGAATTGTTCACGTGAAGAAGAAAGAAGAAACAGAGGCGAACAACAGCAAACAAACACAAACGAAATTTGGAGAACCAAAAAAAGGAAAACGAAATTGGAAAGAAAAATCCCAGAAAGGCAACTCAATCAAGATTAATGATTTAGGGTTAAGGAGATTGGGGAAAACGAAATCAGCAAAGAATAGATACGAAAAATTAAAGGAAATTAAAAGAATTCCATGGCATCACACACAAAGGAATTCAATTAACAACTTACCTTAGAAAAATAACAAGAAACAGCCCTTGAATCACTCAAGGAATAAAGAATCACTCTCTAGGTTCTCAAGCTTCACACTTAGAGAAAAACTGATTTACATTTTATTATTCACTCCAAAACTGATTGTTGTACATTTTCACGTTCAGCCCCCTTTTATCTAACCTAGGCTGATTTGATTTACCCATCATAAGCAGTTGGCCCACATTGCCATGTCACCTAATTTTCTATATTAAAATTTTAACTTGTGCAATTTAAATAAACTCTTAAATCCTTGCTAAAATCTGGTCAGTATAAGACCA
This sequence comes from Abrus pulchellus subsp. cantoniensis, assembly GCA_024086825.1. NCBI lineage: Eukaryota > Viridiplantae > Streptophyta > Magnoliopsida > Fabales > Fabaceae > Abrus > Abrus pulchellus. The sequence continues at coordinate 201,976 of JAKRVW010000002.1, forward strand.
ATACGATAATTAAAATAAAATGATACAAGTAGCCTCCAAATGTGCAAAGCTAGGACTTGAACCCATGACCTCCAACTCCTAACTCTCCTTTAACCTTACACTCTTAACCACTTGAGCCCTCCTCTTGTTCTTGTCAATGTAAACAAAACAAATTGTCTTGTTATCCTTCTAAGCATGAATATGACACAAACTTGGGCTGCACATGTAAAGGTGGCTCCTTCTCTCCAAAATGCTTGACCATGAGTTGATGCAACACCTCCTTCACTTTTCTTGCTCTTGCCCTTGTCATAGGACCTCCAATGCCTTCAACAGCCTTTGAATCATTGCCATGCTCCTCCAAATTGCCTAGGCTGTTAGCTACCTCCATTGCCATGTGCCAGAAAGTGCCAAAAGGGGAGAAGGTGGTGAGAAATCCTTCCTTTGAGTTCTAGGAATGATATTCAAGGAGTTTTAGTGCCTTGAGACAAGTTTCGCATGTCTTCCTTTGCCGATAAGCAAAAGGGAACCAAAAGAGATCAAAACTAGAACTTGGGTCCAAAGATGCCAGAAAGTGACAGAAGGGGAGAAGGTGGTGAGAAATCCTTCCTTTGAGTTCTAGGAGTGACATTCAAGGAGTTTCAGCGGCCTGAGATGAGTTTCCCACGTCTTCCTTTGCCGGTAAGCAAAAGGGAACCAAAAGAGACCAAAACTGGAACTTGGGTCCAAAGGCACCAGAAAGTGCCAGAACGTGAGAAGGTGGTGGGAAAGCCTTCCTTTGAGTCCTAGGCGTGCTATTCAAGGAGTTTTAGTGGCCTGAGACGAGTTTCGCACGTCTTCCTTTGCCGGTAAGCAAAAGGGAACTAAAAGAGACCAAAACTGGAACTTGGGACCAAAGGCACCAGAAAGTGCCAGAACGTGAGAAGGTGGTGGGAAAGCCTTCCTTTGAGTCCTAGGCGTGATATTCAAGGAGTTTTAGTGGCCTGAAACGAGTTTCGCACGTCTTCCTTTGCCGGTAAGCAAAAGGGAACCAAAAGAGACCAAAACAAGAACTTGGGTCCAAAGGTGCCAGAAAGTGACAGAAGGGGAGAAGGTGGTGGGAAAGCCTTCCTTTGAGTCCTAGGCGTGATATTCAAGGAGTTTTAGTGGCCTGAGACGAGTTTCGAACGTCTACCTTTGCTTCTAAGCAAAAGGGAACCAAAAGAGACCAAAACAAGAACTTGGGTCCAAAGGTGCCAGAAAGTGACAGAAGGGGAGAAGGTGGTGAGAAATCCTTCCTTTGAGTTCTAGGAGTGACATTCAAGGAGTTTTAGTGGCCTGAGAGGAGTTTCGCACGTCTTCCTTTGCCGGTAAGCAAAAGGGAACCAAAAGAGACCAAAACTGGAACTTGGGTCCAAAGGCACCAGAAAGTGCCAGAACGTGAGAAGGTGGGGGGAAAGCCTTCCTTTGAGTCCTAGGCGTGATATTAAAGGAGTTTTGGTGGCCTGAGACGAGTTTCGTAAGTCTCCCTTTGCCAGAAAGCAAAAGGGACCAAAAGAGACCAAAACTGGAACTTGAGTCCAAAGGCTCCAAAAAGTTCCAGAAGGGGAGAAGGTGGTGAGAAAGCCTTCCTTTAAGTCCTAGGAGTAATATTCAAGGAGTTTTAGTGGCTTGAGACAATTTTCGCACGTCTTCCTTTGCCGGTAAGCAAAAAGGAACCAAAAGAGACCAAAACTAGAACTTGGGTCCAAAGGTGCCAGAAAGTGACAGAAGGGGAGAAGGTGGTGAGAAATCCTTCCTTTGAGTTCTAGGGGTGATATTCAAGGAGTTTCAGTGGCTTGAGAAGAGTTTCGCACGTCTTCCTTTACCGGTAAGCAAAAGGGAACCAAAAGAGACCAAAACTAGAACTTGGGTCCAAAGGAACCAGAAAGTGCCAGAACGTGAGAAGGTGGCGGGAAAGCCTTCCTTTGAGTCCTAGGCGTGATATTCAAGGAGTTTCAGTGGCTTGAGACGAGTTTCGCACGTCTTCCTTTGCCGGTAAGCAAAAAGGAACCAAAAGAGACCAAAACTAGAACTTGGGTCCAAAGGTCCCAGAAAGTGACAGAAGGGGAGAAGGTGGTGGGAAAGCCTTCCTTTGAGTCCTAGGCGTGATATTGAAGGAGTTTTGGTGGCCTGAGACGAGTTTCGCAAGTCTCCCTTTGCCAGAAAGCAAAAGGGACCAAAAGAGACCAAAACTGGAACTTGAGTCCAAAGGCTCCAAAAAGTTCCAGAAGGGGAGAAGGTGGTGAGAAAGCCTTCCTTTAAGTCCTAGGAGTAATATTCAAGGAGTTTTAGTGGCTTGAGACAATTTTCGCACGTCTTCCTTTGCCGGTAAGCAAAAAGGAACCAAAAGAGACCAAAACTAGAACTTGGGTCCAAAGGTCCCAGAAAGTGACAGAAGGGGAGAAGGTGGTGGGAAAGCCTTCCTTTGAGTCCTAGGCGTGATATTGAAGGAGTTTTGGTGGCCTGAGACGAGTTTCGCAAGTCTCCCTTTGCCAGAAAGCAAAAGGGACCAAAAGAGACCAAAACTGGAACTTGAGTCCAAAGGCTCCAAAAAGTTCCGTAAGGGGAGAAGGTGGTGAGAAAGCCTTCCTTTAAGTCCTAGGAGTAATATTCAAGGAGTTTTAGTGGCTTGAGACAATTTTCGCACGTCTTCCTTTGCCGGTAAGCAAAAAGGAACCAAAAGAGACCAAAACTAGAACTTGGGCCCAAAGGTGCCAAAAAGTGACAGAAGGGGAGAAGGTGGTGAGAAATCCTTCCTTTGAGTTCTAGGAGTGATATTCAAAGAGTTTCAGTGGCTTCAGACGAGTTTCGCACGTCTTCCTTTGCCGGTAAGCAAAAGGGAACCAAAAGAGACCAAAACTGGAACATGGGTCCAAAGGAACCAGAAAGTGCCAGAACGTGAGAAGGTGGCGGGAAAGCCTTCCTTTGAGTCCTAGGCGTGATATTCAAGGAGTTTTAGTGGCCTGAGACGAGTTTCGCAAGTCTCCCTTTGCCAGTAAGGAAAAAGGGACCAAAAGAGACAAAAACTGGAACTTGGGTCCAAAGCCGCCAGAAAGTGCCAGAAGGGGAGAAGGTGGTGAGAAATCCTTCGTTTGAGTTCTAGGAGTGATATTCAAGGAGTTTCAGTGGCTTGAGACGAGTTTCGCACGTCTTCCTTTACCGGTAAGCAAAAGAGAACCAAAAAAGACCAAAACTAGAACTTGGGTCCAAAGGTGCCAGAAAGTGACAGAAGGGGAGAAGGTGGTGAGAAATCCTTCCTTTGAGTTCTAGGAGTGATATTCAAAGAGTTTCAGTGGCTTCAGACGAGTTTCGCACGTCTTCCTTTGCCGGTAAGCAAAAGGGAACCAAAAGAGACCAAAACTGGAACTTCGGTCCAAAGGCACCAGAAAGTGCCAGAACGTGAGAAGGTGGTGGGAAAGCCTTCCTTTGAGTCCTAGGCGTGATATTCAAGGAGTTTTAGTGGCCTCAGACGAGTTTCGCAAGTCTCCTTTTGCTAGTAAGCAAAAAGGGACCAAAAGAGACCAAAACTGGAACTTGGGTCCAAATGCGCCAGAAAGTGACAGAAGGGGAGAAGGTGGTGAGAAATCCTTCCTTTGAGTTCTAGGAGTGATATTCAAGGAGTTTCAGTGGCTTGAGACGAGTTTCGCACGTCTTCCTTTGCTGGTAAGCAAAAGGGAACCAAAAGAGGCCAAAACTAGAAAGTGCCAGAAAGTGACAGAAGGGGAGAAGGTGGTGAGAAATCCTTCCTTTGAGTTCTAGGAGTGATATTCAAGGAGTTTCAGTGGCTTCAGACGAGTTTCGCACGTCTTCCTTTGCCGGTAAGCAAAAGGGAACCAAAAGAGACCAAAACTGGAACATGGGTCCAAAGGAACCAGAAAGTGCCAGAACTTGAGAAGGTGGTGGGAAAGCCTTCCTTTGAGTCCTAGGTGATAGTCATATTTTAATACATCTTTCTCTCTATGTTTTCGATTTAATTGAGTCTTTTTAGTATATTATTTTGATGTGTTAGTTTAGATTTGTGTTGGTAAGTCATTTAGGATTTAAATTTAAATCTTTCTTAATTCCCGCCATAAATTCTTGTTTTGACACAGTTTCTTGAAAAGACCATATCTGGAGCTACACTACTCGGAATTGGACAAAATTGGTGTCCCTGGAAAGATAAGAGAGAGATCTACAACTTCTCTGTTGTAAGAAAAGCCCAGTTCGAACATCTTCAGGCCTAAAACTGTGTCACAATGTTGCGGTTCTGCAATGAATTTTTCAAAATTTGGTTTTATTGTTGACATTGCTTAATTAGGGTTTTAGGAACCTCGTTAGGAAGTTGGGCCTTAATTAAGCCCAATTATTTTGTCTTTAAATAGGGTTTATGATTTCGCGTGGGGAATCTTTTTCCCTCTTTTTGCCTTAATTTTCAGAATTTGAAATAAAAAAGCTTTCGTAAGGATTCCTCTCGTCTCCCTCTCTTTTATTTTCGAAACTTCATCCCCTTCTCTAATTGGTCGAGCAACATGATTATGAAGCAAGGCTAATCCATCAATCAGTTCAAGGTTTCAAGAACTACATTGCATTTGTGAATTAGGTTCTATCGAATTCTCTCTCTTCCTTCTCTTTTCTGATTAGAATAATTATGTTTTTCATGATATTGAATTTTCATTTGCATTCTAAACAGAGAATGAGAATTTCAGATTTGAAATAAAGGAATTCACCTAATTCAATCAATCAATTATTCTGAATTTCGTTAGAGCATTGGGTTTGCGATTGCAATTCTTGTTTTGATGGAATTCATAATTTAGATTTAGATTTTAGGGTTGTTAATGCGCATTGAATTAGTGTGATTGGAAATTCGTTGGGATTATATTTGTGTGAACGACGAGAATTGCATTGTAGGGATTGAGATCTTGAATTGGTTAAATTTCATAATCCTTAATTTTTGTTTTTGTTATTTTGTCGTTTAAATTCAAAACAAATCCTCCCCAATCTAATTTGAAATTGCATGATGGAACTAAAAATAAAATGCATTTTATGTCCTTGAGAGATGACCTAGGTTTGCTTCTTGTATTGCATAATTTTTGAGAAAATCGAGCTTGTTTGATACCATTGCGACGTGTTTATCAAAATGGCGCCGTTGCCGGGGACATAAGTCATTTTGTTTTTATTTCATCATTCTGTGATTGTGTGTTTTTGTGATTCACTCTTCTGCGTTTGCGTTTTCGTGTGCATTTTCTTGAGCGTTTTCGTTTTCGTCGTAGGGATTCTGTTTGTGTTTATTACATTTAGTTTTGCAGATTTAATTCGTGTTTTTAGTGTTTAGTTGTATGATTGGTGCCATTGTGGTCAATTGTGTGTGGCTGGATGCGAAAAACAGAGGACTAGTAGGAATAGAAAACGTAGATGCTGCATAATTGCTATCAGATTTCACTGTTCATCATACACTGTTCACGTACTGTTCACACACTATTCATCCGATTTTGAAAAAATCCAAAAAAATAAAAATAAAAATAAAAAAAAATAGCTAGAGATTGAATTTTGATCTGAATTTTTGTGTCCACATTTCTTTTAGTGTCTATTAGTGTTTAGAGTTGGTAGATTGCAAAAATCATTTATAGAAAAAAAAGATACATCTTGGTGGCCGAGAAAATTTTTGCGAAACTTCAAAGTGGCATAACTTTTGCTAGAAAACTCAGAATTGAGCTTATTGCATATGCATTTGGGGTAGGAAAAAATTTCCTATTCAATGCAACCGCTCCACCGGTTGAGGCTGCCCAGAATTTCAAAAAAATTGCTTGTTTTCAAAATTTTTTTCAGTATTTATTGACCTATTTTTCTTGACTTTAAGGCTTCTAGTTCCCATAGCAATTCAATTCAAAAAAAAAAAAATCTGAAAATTTTTGTGGTGTTTTCCCATACCAAAAAGAGATTTATCATGGTCCCCCTTCATTCATATCTTGCATTTTGATAGTACTTGCTTTGTAAACTGACTTTGTGCATTCATTGAGTATTTTCTGTTCTTGTTGGTTTTAACCTTGAATGACCAGGGCCAACCCTGTTATATTGCATGAACCTGACCCTGAAATAGAAAGAACACTTCGGAGGATAAGATCAAGTAAAAACAGTGGTAGTGGTAGTGGTAGCTTACTTGGTGATTCTGAAACTATTACTGTTATTCCTGTTGTTAGGGAGAACATGGCTGATAATCCTGAGCTAACTTTGAAGGAATTGGCCACACCTAATGTTGTGTATCAGTCATGGTGTGTCCAATATCCTGAAGATGAAACAACCTCTTATGAGCTTAAATCTGGACTTATCCATTTGTTGCCAAAGTTTCATGGACTTGCAGGTGAAGATCCTCACAAGCATTTAAAAGAGTTCCATGTGGTGTGTTCCACCATGAGACCACAAGGAGTGCCTGAAGACCATGTCAAGATGAAGGCGTTTCCCTTCTCCTTGGATGGTGTTGCGAAGGATTGGCTCTACTTCCTACCTTCAACAATCACCACATGGAATCAAATGAAGAGGTTATTTCTGGAGAAATTCTTCCCTGCCTCCAGAACCGCTGCAATAAGAAAAGAGATTTGTGGTATAAGGCAGCTGAATGGAGAGACCTTGTATGACTACTGGGAGAGATTTAACAAGTTGTGTGCTACCTGCCCTCACCATCAGATAAGTGAGCAATTACTAATTCAATATTTTTATGAAGGGCTAACTTTGATGGACAGGAGCATGATAGATGCAGCAAGTGGAGGAGCATTGATGGACAAGACACCACAGGCTGCGAGACAGCTTATTACAAACATGGCAGCCAACACTCAACAATTTGGATTCAGAGGAGCCGCTAAGGGAGTGAATGAGGTAGCACTTGGTGCTGGTACTGGTGCTGTTCATGGTGTGGAAAATCAAAGGCTGGAAAATAAAATCAATGAGCTTACCACCATGGTGAGGCATTTGGCAATTGGCCAACAACAAGTGAATCCAGTAAATGAGCAGCTAGCAAGAGTCTGTGGGATATGTACTTCCACTGAGCATCCTACAGATTCATGCCCTACCCTGCAAGAGACGGATGCGAATGTTTCTAGAATCTACACCAACCAACAGCAGCAATATAGATCTCCACACCAATAGTAGAATTATAACCCGTACTCCCAGACATATAACCCGGGCTGGAGAGATCATCCAAACCTGAAATGGGGGCAGCAGCAACAAGGTCAACAATCTTCATTTCAACCTGCTGCAGGCAAATATCAGCCTCCATTCAGGCAACAGCCACCTCCACCTTCAACACCTCCTCCTGCACAAAGGAGCGAGCCATCATTCCAAGAGATGATGCAACAGATGGCTGCAAACAACCTGCAGTTTCAACAGAACATGCAAGCAACCGTTCAGGATTTGAAGATTCAGGTTGGACAGCTAGCCACTCAAGTGAGTCAGATTCAGTCTCAAGGCTCCAATAATTTGCCTTCTCAAACAGTCATGAATCCAAAGGGCAATGTGAGTACTATTACCCTGCGAAGTGGAAAAGAGTTACCAGCAGTTGTAGCTGCAGCACCAGATTCTGAAAATGAGAGTAGTGCCACTGAAAAACATGTTCCGTTGCCTTTCCCGAGCAGACCAGCAGCAGCAAGAAAAAAACCAGAGTCGGATAATGAGTTGCTGAACATGTTCAGCAGAATAGAAGTAAATATTCCCCTCCTTGACGCCATCCGACAAGTTCCAAAATATGCAAAGTTCCTAAAGGAATTGTGTACTAACAAGAGGAAGCTAAAGGGCAATGAGAGAGTGAGCATGGGAAGAAATGGCTCTGCACTCCTCCAGAATAAAAATGTGTCTGCAATCATTCCACAAAACTTGCTCCCTGAGTTGCCACAGAAGTGCAAGGATCCAGGAACTTTCACCATCCCTTGCACTATTGGTGAGGAACTTTTTACAAATGCTATGCTGGATTTAGGTGCTTCAATTAATGTTATGCCTGCATCTGTTTTTAGATCCTTGCAGATTGGAGATTTGATTCCTACAGGAATTGTAGTCCAGCTAGCAAACAAGAGCACTGTGCAGCCACTTGGTGTCGTAGAAGATGTTCTTGTCAAAGTTGAGGACCTCCTTTTCCCTGCTGATTTTTATATTCTAGAGATGGAGGATGACCTGCCCAGCCATGCTACATTGATCCTTGGGAGACCATTCTTGAGGACAGCGCGAACAAAGATAGATGTGCATGCAGGGACCCTTTCTATGGAGTTTGGTGACAATTTGGTGCAGTTCAACATTTTTGAGGCAATGAGACACCCAACAGAAAATCATTCTGTTTTCAGTTTGGATGTTATTGATTTACTTGTTGATGATTGTACAAATTTAGATGATTTGTTTGCTGATTCCTCAGACCTTACTGACCTATCATGTGCTTGTGATGATTCTTCTATGTGTGCTGTTTGTAGTGTTGATGTTGCAGGTGCAGCAGATATGGTTACACCAGTAGATGATTCACTACCAGCAGTTGATCTAGCTCCATCTCCATTAATAGAGCTTAAGCCTTTACCTGCACATCTGAAGTATGCTTACCTAGAGGACAACCAGCGACTTCCTGTCATTATAGCTCGGGATCTCAAATCTGATCAAGAGGAGAGATTACTGCAGGTCTTAAGAGATCATAGGAAGGCCATTGGTTGGACCCTTGCTGATCTTCCTGGAATTAGTCCCTGCCATTTGTATGCACCGAATTTTATTGGAGGATGAGTTTCGACCTGTGAGACAGCCACAGAGGCGACTCAACCCTACTATTCTAGATGTTGTAAAGAAGGAAGTCACAAAGCTACTGGCAGCAGGTATTATTTATCCTATTTCTGACAGTAAGTGGAGTCCTGTGCAGGTGGTCCCAAAGAAGACTGGGATGACTGTGGTGAAGAACCAGGATGATGAGTTGGTTCCAACTAGAGTTCAAAATAGTTGGCGAGTTTGCGTAGATTACGTGAGACTTAACCAGGCAACTAGCAAGGATCATTTCCCTCTTCCATTCATCGATCGGGTATTGGAAAGGCTGGCGTGTAAATCCCATTCTTGCTTTTTAGATGGATTTTACGGGTACATGCAGGTTCATATTGCACCGAGGACCAGCACAAGACCACATTCACCTGCCCATTTGGCACATTTGCTTACACTAGGATTCTATTTGGCTTGTGCAACGCTCCGGCACCTTTCAAAGGTGTATGGTTAGTATATTTTCGACCTTTTGGAGAGTTGCATGGAGGTGTTTATGGATGATTTTACTGTCTATGGTTCTTCATTTGATGCATGCCTAGAGAATTTATCTAAGGTGTTACATAGGTGCATCCAAACTAACCTTGTGTTAAATTTTGAAAAGTGTCATTTTTTGGTCACACAGGGTATAGTCTTGGGTCACTTAATCTCCAGTCAGTATTCAGGTTGATAAGGCTAAAATTGATATCATTGCTTCTCTACCTTACCCCACTTCTGTGAGAGAAGTGCGTTCCTTTCTTGGACATGCAGGTTTTTACAGGAGGTTTATACAGGACTTCAGCAAGATTTCATTACCATTGTCCAAGCTGCTGCAGAAGGAAGTAGAGTTTGTTTTTGATGAGCCCTGTCAGCTAGCTTTTCAGGAGCTGAAGAGGCGGCTGACCACCACACCCATTGTTCAGCCACCTGATTAGGAGCTTCCTTTTAAGCTCATGTGCGATTCATCCAACTTTGCACTTGGAGCTGTTTTAGCTCAGCGGGTTGAGAGACTTTCTCATGTTATAGCCTATGCTTCTCGCACGATGGATGCAGCTCAAGTTAATTACACCACTACTGAGAAAGAGCTTCTAGCTATTGTATTTGCCTTAGATAAATTTCGTTCATATTTGCTAGGCTCTAGGATTATTGTGTTTTTCTGACCATGCAGCTTTGAAATTCTTGTTGAAGAAGCCCGATGCTAAACCTAGATTGATCAGGTGGATGCTTCTCCTTCAGGAGTTTGATGTTGAGATCAGAGATAGGAGTGGTGCAGAGAACTTGGTAGCAGACCACTTGAGTAGGATTGAGGGAGGGAATGTTGATCCCTTTCTTATTAGAGATGATTTTCCTGAGGAGCAGTTGATGCAGTTGCATGATATTACTCCTTGGTTTGCTGATATTGTGAATTACTTGGTTGCAGGTGTCTTTCCTCCAGATGCATCTAGAGCACAAATAGCCAAATTGAAAAGTGAGGCTAAATATTATGTTTGGGATGACCCTTATTTGTGGAGATTTTGCAGTGACCAGGTAATCCGCAGGTGCATTCCAGATCGGAGATCCATTACGTAGCTTCGGTTTGTTATAGTTCACCCGTGGGAGGACATTATGGATCATACAGGACAGCTAGGAAGGTGTTGGAGAGTGGGTTTTACTGTCCTACCATTTTCAGAGTTGCACATCAGATCTCTAGCACCTGTGAGCAGTGTGAAAGAGCAGGGACGACCATTACACATAGGCATGAGATGCCCCAGCAACCGATCATTTTCTGTGAGGTTTTTGATGTTTGGGGTATTGATTTTATGGGTCCATTCCCTGCATCTTTTGGTTACACATTCATTTTACTAGCTGTTGATTATGTTTCTAAATGGGTGGAGGCTAAGGCCACCAAAACTAACGATTCCAAAGTTGTTGTGGATTTTGTTAGATCCAACATTTTTTGCAGATTCGGTGTGCCTAAAGCCATTATCAGTGACAGGGGAAGCCACTTCTGCAATAGGAGCATGCAGGCTTTGCTTCATAAGTATGGGGTTGTGCATAGAGTGTCTACAGCTTATCATCCCCAAACTAATGGGCAGGCTGAGGTTTTTAACAGGGAAATCAAGCAGATTTTGCAGAAGATAGTCCACCCCAATAGAAAGGATTGGAGCAAATTTTTGGAGGATGCTCTTTAGGCCCATAGGACGGCTTACCAGACACCGATTGGGATGTCCCCTTACAGGATTGTGTTTGGTAAAGCATGTCATCTGCCCGTTGAGATCGAGCATAGAGCATATTGGGCGGTTAGACATTGTAACTTAGAGTTTGAACAAGCAGGTATGGAAAGGAAGCTTCAATTACAACAACTTGAGGAGCTTCGCTTGGAGGCCTATGAGAGCTCAAAGATCTATAAAGAAAAAGTCAAACGTTTTCATGATAGAAATATTTTGAGAAAGGAGTTCAAAGTGGGCCAACAAGTGCTTTTGTTCAATTCCCGCCTAAAACTTATAGCCGGTAAACTTAGATCTAGATGGGATGGTCCTTTTGTTATTACTAATGTGTTTTCCCATGGTGCAGTTGAGATTAAGAATGAAGTTACCGGTAGCATTTTCAAGGTCAATGGACATCAACTCAAGGAATTTCATCAAAGTCCAAAGTTGGAGGAGAAAAATGTAGAAAGCATAGCCTTGGAAGCACCAACCCTTGGACCTTGAGGGAGTTCTTTCCCATTCTGTATTCTTTGAAATTGTCTTTGTTGTGTTGCTGCATTGAGGGCAATGTGATTTTTAGTGTGGGGGGAGTTGCATGCATATTATGTTGCTATTTTCTGTTTTCATTTTCTGTTCTGCTGTTTCTATTTTCATTTTTCATTTTCTGCTATTTCTGTTTTGCTGTTTTCTATTTTCATTTTTTTTCTGCTGTGCTGATTTCTACAGATTTCATTTTCTGTTCTGTAGTTTTTGTTTTTGTTTTCTACTGCAGTTTTCGTTTTCTGTTGCAGATTTTGTTTTTCTACTGCTGTTTATAATTCTATTTTCTGTTTTTCTGCTGTTTTGGAGTACGAATTCTGCATGTTTTTGTGCCTCTACTTTTCTGTTTTGATGATGTTTTGTTGGAGTAGTTACACAAATTTTCATTATTTCCTTTTAATTTCTAGATGTAGGAATTGTGAAAGTTGTTACACCATTTTTAGTTGATAGGTTGCAATACTTGATATGAGTCATTTTTACATTTTTAGTTGAGCAAGTTACTTGAAAAAGGATGAGCTTGATTCATTAATGATAGAATATGAGCCTTGTGAGAATTTTGAGCATATTTTACTTCTTTCTTGTGTGATTTCACTCATGTTGCTAGATTACCTTTGGTTTTGCCTTGTATCTTTTTGAAGCTTCTTGTCACATGCATTATTGATATGATTTAGGCCTTCTTTCAAAATGTAGCCACTTTGCAAAATTGACTTACCTCGCATTAATTCCACTTGTTTACCCCTTTGAGCCTTTATAACCCTTCCTTGACTTTAGCTCATTATGAACTATAAAAAAAAAATTAAATAACCATGATGTTCCATAACCTTAGGGATTAAAGGAGCTTTGGAATTGTTTTGGGAATGGGTCTTTAATAAGTGTAGGGGTACTTCTAGGGAATGCTTATTCTAAATTGTGGATATTGATGTTGAGTTGTTTGGTATTAAAAAAAAAAAAAGGCTTTCGTAAAAAAAAAAAAAAAAAAAAAGTGTGTTGCAAGACATAGGATTTAGGAGATGTTTCAAGGGGTAATCCCTTTGCTTATTTGAACTTATTCACCATTGCTCCTCTTTTCTCTTTGGTTGTTTAGCCTTAATTTCTTTCTCATCTAACCTTTACCTTGGCCACATTACAAGCTAAATAAAAGTCCTTTTGATCTTTAATTGCATGTGTTTCAAGTTGTGGAAATTAGAAGCTTGTCAAAACTTAAGTGTGCTAGTTTTCATGTTGTGATTGAGTGTAAACACTAGCCAAAATTTTTTTTTTTTGAGAGTTAAGAGCTATATATTACCTTGTGAGGTTCTATCATTGTTGAATCTTTCTTTATTTTGACTTGTCTTCTTGCTTACTCTTAATGTCATTTGTGTCTCATAGATTTTTTGTTGCCTTGATTCTAGAAGTGTTTGTTCTCTTTCTTTATTCTTTGCATTGGAAATTCATTAGAAAGTTTTGAGAATTTTTGTAAGTTTTGCCCGAAGTGCAAAGGATTAAGTGTGGGGGTATTTGATAGTCATATTTTAATACATCTTTCTCTCTATGTTTTCGATTTAATTGAGTCTTTTTAGTATATTATTTTGATGTGTTAGTTTAGATTTGTGTTGGTAAGTCATTTAGGATTTAAATTTAAATCTTTCTTAATTCCCGCCATAAATTCTTGTTTTGACACAGTTTCTTGAAAAGACCATATCTGGAGCTACACTACTCGGAATTGGACAAAATTGGTGTCCCTGGAAAGATAAGAGAGAGATCTACAACTTCTCTGTTGCCGGTAAGCAAAAGGGAACCAAAAGAGACAAAAACTAGAACTTGGGTCCAAAGGTGCCAGAAAGTGACAGAAGGGGAGAAGGTGGTGAGAAATCCTTCCTTTGAGTTCTAGGAGTGATATTCAAAGAGTTTTAGTGGCCTGAAACGAGTTTTGCAAGTCTCCCTTTGCCAGTAAGCAAAAAGGGACAAAAAGAGACCAAAACTAGAGCTTGGGTCCAAAGGCGCCAGAAAGTGCCAAAAGGGGAGAAGGTGGTCAGAAATCCTTCCTTTGAGTTCTAGGAGTGATATTCAAGGAGTTTTAGTGGCTTGAGACGAGTTTCGCACGTCTTCCTTTGTCGGTAAGCAAAAGGGAACCAAAAGAGACAAAAACTAGAACTTGGGTCCAAAGGTGCTAGAAAGTGACAGAAGGGGAGAAGGTGGTGAGAAATCCTTCCTTTGAGTTCTAGGAGTGATATTCAAAGAGTTTCAGTGGCTTCAGACGAGTTTCGCACGTCTTCCTTTGCCGGTAAGCAAAAAGGAACCAAAAGAGACCAAAACTGGAACTTGGGACCAAAGGTGCCAGAAAGTGACAGAAGGGGAGAAGGTGGTGAGAAATCCTTCCTTTGAGTTCTAGGAGTGACATTCAAGGAGTTTTAGTGGCCTGAAACGAGTTTCGCAGGTCTTCCTTTGCTGGTAAGCAAAAGGGAACCAAAAAAGACCAAAACTGGAACTTGGGTCCAAAGGCACCAGAAAGTGTCAGAACGTGAGAAGTGGTACGAAAGCCTTCCTTTGTGTCCTAGGCATGATATTCAAAGAGTTTTAGTGGCCTAGGACGAGTTTCGCAAGTCTACCTTTGCCAGTAAGCAAAAAGGGACCAAAAGAGACCAAAACTGGAACTTGCGTCTAAAGGCTCCAAAAAGTGCCAGAAGGGGAGAAGGTGGTGAGAAATCCTTCCTTTGAGTTCTAGGAGTGATATTCAAGGAGTTTCAGTGGCTTGAGACGAGTTTCGCACGTCTTCCTTTGCCAGTAAGCAAAAGGGAACCAAAAGAGACCAAAACTAGAACTTGGGTCCAAAGGTGCCAGAAAGTGACAGAAGGGGAGAAGGTGGTGAGAAATCCTTCCTTTGAGTTCTGGGGGTGATATTCAAGGAGTTTCAGTGGCTTGAGAAGAGTTTCGCACGTCTTCCTTTACCGGTAAGCAAAAGGGAACCAGAAGAGACCCAAACTCGAACTTGGGTCCAAAGGTGCCAGAAGGTGACAGAAGGGGAAAAGGTGGTGAGAAATCCTTCCTTTGAGTTCTAGGAGTGACATTCGAGGAGTTTCAGTGGCTTGAGACGATTTTCGCCCGTCTTCCTTTACCGGTAAGCAAAGGGGAACCAAAAGACACCAAAACTGGAACTTGGGTCCAAAGGCACCAGGGAGTGCCAGAACGTGAGAAGGTGGTGGGAAAGCTTCCCTTTAAGTTCTACGCGTGATATTCAAGGAGTTTTAGTGGCCTGAAACGAGTTTCGCACGTCTTCCTTTGCCGGTAAGCAAAAGAGAACCAAAAAAGACGAAAACTGGAACTTGGGTCCAAAGGCACAAGAAAGTGCCAGAACGTGAAAAGGTGGTGGGAAAGCATTCCTTTGAGTCCTAGGCGTGATATTCATGGAGTTTTAGTGGCCTGAAACGAGTTTTGCAAGTCTCCCTTTGCCAGTAAGCAAAAAGGGACAAAAAGAGACCAAAACTAGAGCTTGGGTCCAAAGGCGCCAGAAAGTGCCAAAAGGGGAGAAGGTGGTCAGAAATCCTTCCTTTGAGTTCTAGGAGTGGTATTCAAGGAGTTTTAGTGGCTTGAGACGAGTTTCGCACGTCTTCCTTTATCGGTAAGCAAAAGGGAACCAAAAGAGACAAAAACTAGAACTTGGGTCCAAAGGTGCCAGAAAGGGGAGAAGGTGGTGAGAAATCCTTCCTTTGAGTTCTAGGAGTGATATTCAAAGAGTTTCAGTGGCTTCAGACGAGTTTCGCATGTCTTCCTTTGCCGGTAAGCAAAAGGGAACCAAAAGAGACCAAAATTGGAACTTGGGTCCAAAGGCACCAGAAAGTGCCAGAACGTGAGAAGGTGGTGGAAAAGCCTTCCTTTGAGTCCTAGGCGTGATATTCAAGGAGTTTTAGTTGCTTGAGACGAGTTTCGCACGTCTTCCTTTGCCGGTAAGCAAAAGGGAACCAAAAAAGACGAAAACTGGAACTTGGGTCCAAATGCGCCAGAAAGTGCCAGAAGGGGAGAAGGTGGTGAGAAATCCTTCCTTTGAGTTCTAGGAGTGATATTCAAGGAGTTTCAGTGGCTTGAGACGAGTTTCGCACGTCTTCCTTTGCCGGTAAGCAAAAGGGAACCAAAAGAGACCAAAACTAGAACTTGGGTCCAAAGGTGCCGTAAAGTGACAGAAGGGGAGAAGGTGGAGAGAAATCCTTCCTTTGAGTTCTAGGAGTGATATTCAAAGAGTTTCAGTGGCTTCAGACGAGTTTCGCACGTCTTCCTTTGCCGGTAAGCAAAAGGGAACCAAAAGAGACCAAAACTGGAACTTGGGTCCACAGGCACCAGAAAGTGCCAGAACGTGAGAAGGTGGTGGAAAAGCCTTCCTTTAAGTCCTAGGCGTGATATTCAAGGAGTTTAAGTTGCCTGAGACAAGTTTCGCACGTCTTCCTTTGCCGGTAAGCAAAAGGGAACCAAAAAAGACGAAAACTGGAACTTGGGTCCAAATGCGCCAGAAAGTGCTAGAAGGGGAGAAGGTGGTGAGAAATCCTTCCTTTGAGTTCTAGGAGTGATATTCAAGGAGTTTCAGTGGCTTGAAACGAGTTTCGCATTTTTCCTTTGCCGGTAAGCAAAAGGGAACCAAAAGAGACCAAAACTAGAACTTGGGTCCAAAGGTGCCAGAAAATGACAGAAGGGGAGAAGGTGGTGAGAAATCCTTCCTTTGAGTTCTAGGAGTGATATTCAAAGAGTTTCAGTGGCTTCGGACGAGTTTTGCACGTCTTCCTTTGCCGGTAAGCAAAAGGGAACCAAAAAAGACGAAAAGTGGAACTTGGGTCCAAATGCGCCAGAAAGTGCCAGAAGGGGAGAAGGTGGTGAGAAATCCTTCCTTTGAGTTCTAGGAGTGATATTCAAGGAGTTTCAGTGGCTTGAGACGAGTTTCGCACGTCTTCCTTTGCCGGTAAGCAAAAGGGAATCAAAAGAGACCAAAACTATAACTTGGGTCGAAAGGTGCCAGAAAGTGACAGAAGGGGAGAAGGTGGTGAGAAATCCTTCCTTTGAGTTCTAGGAGTGATATTCAAAGAGTTTCAGTGGCTTCAGATGAGTTTCGCACGTCTTCCTTTGCCGGTAAGCAAAAGGGAACCAAAAGAGACCAAAACTAGAACTTGGGTCCAATGGTGCCAGAAAGTGACAGAAGGGGAGAAGGTGGTGAGAAATCCTTCCTTTGAGTTCTGGGGGTGATATTCAAGGAGTTTCAGTGGCTTGAGAAGAGTTTCGCACGTCTTCCTTTACCGGTAAGCAAAAGGGAACCAAAAGAGACCAAAACTAGAACTTGGGTCCAAAGGTGCCAGAAAGTGACAGAAGGGGAGAAGGTGGTGAGAAATCCTTCCTTTGAGTTCTGGGGGTGATATTCAAGGAGTTTCAGTGGCTTGAGAAGAGTTTCGCACGTCTTCCTTTACCGGTAAGCAAAAGGGAACCAGAAGAGACCCAAACTCGAACTTGGGTCCAAAGGTGCCAGAAGGTGACAGAAGGGGAAAAGGTGGTGAGAAATCCTTCCTTTGAGTTCTAGGAGTGACATTCGAGGAGTTTCAGTGGCTTGAGACGATTTTCGCCCGTCTTCCTTTACCGGTAAGCAAAGGGGAACCAAAAGACACCAAAACTGGAACTTGGGTCCAAAGGCACCAGGGAGTGCCAGAACGTGAGAAGGTGGTGGGAAAGCTTCCCTTTGAGTTCTACGCGTGATATTCAAGGAGTTTTAGTGGCCTGAAACGAGTTTCGCACGTCTTCCTTTGCCGGTAAGCAAAAGGGAACCAAAAAAGACAAAAACTGGAACTTGGGTCCAAAGGCACCAGAAAGTGCCAGAACGTGAAAAGGTGGTGGGAAAGCATTCCTTTGAGTCCTAGGCGTGATATTCAAGGAGTTTTAGTGGCCTGAGACGAGTTTTGCATGTCTCCCTTTGCCAGTAAGCAAAAAGGGACAAAAAGAGACCAAAACTAGAGCTTGGGTCCAAAGGTGCCAGAAAGTGCCAAAAGGGGAGAAGGTGGTCAGAAATCCTTCCTTTGAGTTCTAGGAGTGATATTCAAGGAGTTTTAGTGGCTTGAGACGAGTTTCGCACGTCTTCCTTTGTGGGTAAGCAAAAGGGAACCAAAAGAGACAAAAACTAGAACTTGGGTCCAAAGGTGCCAGAAAGTGACAGAAGGGGAGAAGGTGGAGAGAAATCCTTCCTTTGAGTTC
The DNA here is from genome assembly GCA_024086825.1 of Abrus pulchellus subsp. cantoniensis. NCBI lineage: Eukaryota > Viridiplantae > Streptophyta > Magnoliopsida > Fabales > Fabaceae > Abrus > Abrus pulchellus. The sequence continues at coordinate 219,621 of JAKRVW010000002.1, forward strand.
TAGGAGTGATATTCAAAGAGTTTCAGTGGCTTCAGACGAGTTTCGCACGTCTTCCTTTGCCGGTAAGCAAAAAGGAACCAAAAGAGACCAAAACTGGAACTTGGGTCCACAGGCACCAGAAAGTGCCAGAACGTGAGAAGGTGGTGGAAAAGCCTTCCTTTAAGTCCTAGGCGTGATATTCAAGGAGTTTTAGTTGCCTGAGACAAGTTTCGCACGTCTTCCTTTGCCGGTAAGCAAAAGGGAACCAAAAAAGACGAAAACTGGAACTTGGGTCCAAATGCGCCAGAAAGTGCTAGAAGGGGAGAAGGTGGTGAGAAATCCTTCCTTTGAGTTCTAGGAGTGATATTCAAGGAGTTTCAGTGGCTTGAGACGAGTTTCGCATTTTTCCTTTGCCGGTAAGCAAAAGGGAACCAAAAGAGACCAAAACTAGAACTTGGGTCCAAAGGTGCCAGAAAATGACAGAAGGGAAGAAGGTGGTGAGAAATCCTTCCTTTGAGTTCTAGGAGTGATATTCAAAGAGTTTCAGTGGCTTCAGACGAGTTTCGCACGTCTTCCTTTGCCGGTAAGCAAAAGGGAACCAAAAAAGACGAAAACTGGAACTTGGGTCCAAATGCGCCAGAAAGTGCCAGAAGGGGAGAAGGTGGTGAGAAATCCTTCCTTTGAGTTCTAGGACTGATATTCAAGGAGTTTCAGTGGCATGAGACGAGTTTCGCCCGTCTTCCTTTACCGGTAAGCAAAGGGGAACCAAAAGTCACCAACACTGGAACTTGGGTCCAAAGGCACCAGAAAGTTCCAGAACGTGAGAAGGTGGTGGGAAAGCTTCCCTTTGAGTTCTACGCGTGATATTCAAGGAGTTTTGGTAGCCTGAAACGAGTTTTGCACGTCTTCCTTTGCCGATAAGCAAAAGGGAACCAAAAAAGACGAAAACTGGAACTTGGGTCCAAAGGCACCAGAAAGTGCCAGAACGTGAGAAGGTGGTGGGAAAGCATTCCTTTGAGTCCTAGGCGTGATATTCAAGGAGTTTCAGTGGCCTGCGACGAGTTTCGCAAGTCTCCCTTTGCCAGTAAGCAAAAAGGGACAAAAAGAGACCAAAACTGGAACTTTGGTCCAAAGGCGCCAGAAAGTGCCAAAAGGGGAGAAGGTGGTGAGAAATCCTTCCTTTGAGTTCTAGGAGTGATATTCAAAGAGTTTCAGTGGCTTCAGACGAGTTTCGCACGTCTTTCTTTGCCGGTAAGCAAAAGGGAACCAATAGAGACCAAAACTGGAACTTGGGTCCACAGGCACCAGAAAGTGCCAGAACGTGAGAAGGTGGTGGAAAAGCCTTCCTTTGAGTCCTAGGCGTGATATTCAAGGAGTTTTAGTGGCCTGAGACGAGTTTCGCAAGTCTACCTTTGCCAGTAAGCAAAAAGGGACCAAAAGAGACCAAAACTGGAACTTGCGTCTAAAGGCTCCAAAAAGTGCCAGAAGGGGAGAAGGTGGTGAGAAAGTCTTCCTTTGAGTCCTAGGAGTGATATTCAAGGACTTTCAGCGGCCTGAGATGAGTTTCCCACATCTTCCTTTGCCGGTAAGCAAAAGGGAACCAAAAGAGACCAAAACTATAACTTGGGTCCAAAGGTGCCAGAAAGTGACAGAAGGGGAGAAGGTTGTGAGAAATCCTTCCTTTGAGTTCTAGCAGTGATATTCAAAGAGTTTCAGTGGCTTGAGACGAGTTTCGCAAGTCTCCCTTCGCCAGTATGCAAAAAGGGACCAAAAGAGACCAAAACTGGAACTTGGGTCCAAAGGCGCCAGAAAGTGCCAGAAGGGGAGTCGGTGGTGAGAAATCCTTCCTTTGAGTTCTAGGAGTGATATTCAAGGAGTTTCAGTGGCTTGATACGAGTTTCGCGCGTCTTCCTTTGCCGGTAAGGAAAAGGGAACCAAAAGAGACCAAAACTAGAACTTGGGTCCAAAGGTGCCAAAAAGTGACAGAAGGGGAGAAAGTGGTGAGAAATCCTTCCTTTGAGTTCTAGGAGTGATATTCAAAGAGTTTCAGTGGCCTCAGACGAGTTTCGCACGTCTTCCTTTGCCGGTAAGCAAAAGGGAACCAAAAGAGACCAAGACTGGAACTTGGGTCCAAAGGCACCAGAAAGTGCCAGAACGTGAGAAGGTAGTGGGAAAGCCTTCCTTTGAGTCCTAGGCGTGATATTCAAGGAGTTTTAGTGGCCTGAGACGAGTTTCGCAAGTCTACCTTTGCCAGTAAGCAAAAAGGGACCAAAAGAGACCAAAATTGGAACTTGCGTCTAAAGGCTCCAAAAAGTGCCCGAAGGGGAGAAGGTGGTGAGAAAGTCTTCCTTTGAGTCCTAGGAGTGATATTCAAGGACTTTCAGCGGCCTGAGATGAGTTTCCCACATCTTCCTTTGTCGGTAAGCAAAAGGGAACCAAAAGAGACCAAAACTAGAACTTGGGTCCAAAGGTGCCAGAAAGTGACAGAAGGGGAGAAGGTTGTGAGAAATCCTTCCTTTGAGTTCTAGCAGTGATGTAACGCCCCAATTTTTGGGAATTAGCTAGTAGTCTTTAGATTCCGATTATTAACTTATTCCGGCTTGCTAGCGTCGGAATAATTAGATAGATGCTGCATTTTTATTTTTATTTTTAGAATATTGAATTATTTCTGAATTAGGTATTTAAAGGTAACTGCATGCAAATAGATAGTTTCAATATGGTCCAAGGATTTTCCTGAGTATGTTCAATTGTGCTCTTCACAATGCCCCTGATAATCTATCCCAAAAGTTAAAATTTTATCTTATTTAAATTGTCAAATCAAAGATATTCGCCTTGAAAAACGTGAGATTTTGTAATCATTGCTAAGATTTTGTAATCATTCCTTAGCCGTCAAAATTTTACACGGAATCTCACGAAATCTAGAAATCATTATTGTAAAGATTTCGTAATCATTACAAAGATTTAGTAATGATTTCTTAGCCGTCAAAATCATTGCATAAAATTCCGTGAGATCTAGCAATCATTACCCGGAGATTTCCAAATCTAGTATCGGCCACTAGATTTTCATGCAAACAAACCTTGTCCCCTATTTTACAAACATCGTGATTGCCCCGAAATTTCGAAATCTAGTATTGACCACTAGAATTCCATGCACGGGATTTTGTCTCCCGATTTGTCGGCAAAGTCATTTCGGAACTTTCTTTTCATGTCTTCCAAATTGCTGACATCATAATTATTCTAACCAATCACATTCTCTTGAACTTAGCACCACATCAAAAGTCTCGTCCAAGTGACAACCTAGTCATGTCGCATTTTCTCGGCCAACCGAATTTCATGCAATTGCTGTCCAAAATCTTACCTTTGGATTTTTGTGCAGAATTTCAGAAATTGAGATGTCCAAACCGTGTGCATGCAGCCTAGGGTATTTCATGCACTTAACTTCCTGAATTTTACTAACTTTGCCTACAAGCTTTCCCAAAATTCACTATTCATGCACTAAAAACCGTAACACCCCTTTCTTTGCATCAATTTGCCAAATTCACTTCAGCTTTTACTCAACCAAAACCGTGTGCAGTTTTCAGTTTGGGAATCTTGCTAAGCAAGCCAAAATAAGCATGTTAAGTGGCAATTGGTCACTTAAAGGTTAAACCCTCCATATAAATAGACCAAACCACCTCATTTCTCTCTTTTTTCACTCAAAAACCGTGAGCTCTCCACCCTCCCTCTCAAAATTCCTTTCAAGTTCCATTCTCTCTTTTTCCTCAAAGAAGCCGAGACCCTTCCTCCCTAAATCTCTCAAATTTTTCTCATCCTTTCAACCTTCCAAGACAAGTCAAGGAACTCCAAGCTTTCACTCTTGCATTCTCTTGCTTGCTTCTTCAAAACCGTGACCCTTTCTTCAAAGAGGTAAGCTTTCTCATCCTTTTTCCTTCTTTGATTTGAAGATCCATGGAAGCCTAATACCAAGAACTCCTAAAGGACTTCCTTTTTCACTTGATCCTAACCATTTGAAGCTTTTTCCCCTTTTTCTCTTCAAAGAACCGAGGAAGACAACCTAACCAAGAGGAGAAAGTTTGAAGTTTGAGATTCATCCTCTCGGTCCAGCAACTTTCCTTGGAGGAACCAGCCAAGATCAACTCCTTTTGCTCCTAAATTTTCGTCACAATCAAGGCAAGGGGGAGTTCTCACACTTGATGTGTTTGCATGTCCATCTCTTGGCTGTTTTTACACTTTTTCCTTGAAAAATTAGTGTGTGTTGGACTGCATGTTGAAGAACTTCAAATCTGAACTTGCATGTTAAGTTTTATCCAAAAAGTATATGGATTTCCTTGTTGCATGTCTCGGTTATCTCTCAAAGAGTTTGATTTCACTTTCAATCAATTTTAATTCCTAAAAAGTTTGAATCTTTGATGTGTGGATGTGGATCTTCCTTGTTACATGTCTCGGTTATCTCTCAAAGAGTTTGATTTCACTTTCAATCAATTTTAATTCCTAAAAAGTTTGAATCTTTGATGTGTGGATGTGGATCTTCCTTGTTGCATGTCTCGGTTATCTCTCAAAGAGTTTGATTTCACTTTCAATCAGCTTAATTCCTAAAAAGTTTGAATCTTTGATGTGTGGATGTGGATCTTCCTTTGTGCATGTCTCGGTTATCTCTCAAAGAGTTTGATTTCACCTTCAATCAACTTTAATTCCTAAAAAGCTTGAAACTTTGATGTGTGGATATGGATCTTTCTTTGTTCATGTCTCGGTTTCTATGTTCTCTTGGTAGAACCTTTGAACTAATGACATTTTCTTCTTGAAACCATGAACCGTGAACTTGATCAACATATTCTTTCCTTTGCATGTTAATTTTTAATCATGAAATGCTTTGGATCTCTTTGTGCATGCCTCGGTTTCACCTTTGTTTGGCTGGATTCTTTGTTTAAAATATAGATCTATCCTTGTAACCAATAAACCTTAGATTGCATGTGAAATGGAAGCCATTGCATGTTGATTTCAGCCCCTAAGTGTTTCGGTTTTCCCTTAAAAATTTTGAATGTCACTTGGAAGTGTTATTCCTCCACTTGGATGATGAAACTATGTCATTGCATGTTGATTTCCTTTATGTTATATAATGTTTAGTTTGATAAAAGTTTAGTGGAAAAGCTGGACAGATTTGACCTTGCATGGAGAAAGCCTAGAATATTGAACTACACTTAGAAATTGAAAACCGTGTGGACTTTGTGTGATTTACATGAAAATGGTTGCTTGTTGGTTTGGATGATGGATGATTGAATTGATTGTGATGGATGTGTTTACTTGGTTTGAAAAGCCTTATGCATGTGGTGTTTTGGAAAATCGTGGTGGACAAGAAAGTGAGAACTATTCACTCTCGGTTTTGATGATAAGAAATCCTAAAAGTTGTACTTAAAATTGTGATAATTTTGATGAAATATGTGTGATAAGGACTGCATAATGATAGAGTGTGTTTGCTGTTTGCACTTGAATCCGTGAACACTAAGATGAATCATGCATCATGTTCATTACATTATACAAGGAATCAAAGGAGAGAATCAAGCGCAGCCCTTTTTGATGGAAAGTTTACCTAAACTAAAAGGATATTAATTAAAGGTATGGAGATGGTAATTAAGGGACTGAATATAGTAGTTAATCAATAAAGACCATCCTTAGAAAGATCTCACTATTAGCTTAATGGAACCTATCACGTGAGGATTGATATTAATGAACCTAAAAAGAATTAGAACGAAATTAAGTAACCTTGAATTAAATAGGTAGTCGAGAATCAATACAAGTAATTAGAAATTAACTAAAAGGAAAAACCAGAGAGATAGGGAAAAGTGGAGATCAGTCATATTTAAAGTAGGAGGTAGTGTGGTTAATAATAATGGAAATGATAAAGTGAGTAGTGTTAATATAGCAAGTTAATGTAATAGGATTTGAGTGGGAAAATCTGAGAGGGTTGTGTCAAAATCATTGAGAATTATGTGTTGGAAAACAGTGGATGTGTATTGGTGGGATTGGAAGCTTGTGTGTGATCCTTAAACTTTATTGCTTGGCAAATCTATGCTAGAAGAGAAAGTGAATAGTGATTGAGCAAGCCTTGTGAGGGCTTTGTTTCTGTGCTTGAATTCCGTGTGACCCAAGATTGAGAAAACATTGAGGAGAGAAAGAAGAATCACACTTCATGCATCATAACATTTCTTTGGAACGACTTGATGGCATAACAGAGGCACAGCTGTAGGTATTGGAGGTTCAGTCCCGAGTAGACCTACGGGGGTGGTGAAAGGGGGAACAGTCGACCTAGATGGCGCAGCAGAGCTCTCTGTGGCTGGGTCGTGACCCTACTTGCAAGCCTTAGCCAAGCCCAACAAGAACTCCACATCCTAGGGTCGTTGAGGTCCATTCCCGAAGAGACCCAGTTTGGGGCCAGCACCAGTTTGGGTGTTTTTGAATAATGATATGAAATCTTTTCTGTGCAATTGTGATGCAGGGAATGGAGTCCTCCGATCGCCACACGACTTGAATATGAAATTGTGAACTCTACACTAAATGTCGGGCAAGTCGCTGGCAGTAGAGTAAGGGATCCCCATGCATACCATATGCATTAATATGAAAATTTGAGGGATGGATAGTGAGGAATGAAACTTGCATTCATGCATCATGTGCATTATTAGTTTGATGAACCTAGGAATTATCTGTGAAAAGTATGAACTGACTTATATTGTAATGATGTTTGTTCTGAGAATGGATGATGATGTGACTTGAGTGATGGTGTGAAAAGCCACCTTCCTTGGGGTACGGCTATTGAATGCTTGCTTGTGTTTGGAGAACTCACCCCTGTTTGTGTGTGTTGTTGTACCTTTGTATATGCCCTATACAGATGACCAGCTTCCGAGTGAAGGTATGGATCCTGCCATCTGAGGAGGACGTCTGGGTGTTCGACGCGGCAGCACAACAAAGCATCTTCCATGGAATGGCACGGGTGATCCATGGACAAGATGTCGGACACTCTTGGACCACCCACTTTGTGGTTGATACCCCCATTGAGCTTGTTTTCTCTACCCCACCTGGAGATTCTCACCTACCTTACCCTGCACTTGCAGCCTACTCCTTCTCCCATGTCTCTGTTGATCCCCGTACTCCCGCTTCTAGACCCGCACCTATACCTGTACCATTCCCTGCTGAGGAACCTACTCCGCCCCCTGTGACCACTGAGAGAGATATGAGGAATGATGATGTACTACCCCATATGCTCCCTACCTACCCAAACACTTACTCGCCCTTTACCACGCTTCATTCACCACCTCGCACCGCTGGATGGATTATAGAGGACACCGAAGACGCCGCTTCTTCTAGTTCCGCTTCCCGACATCTTCTGAGGAGACCAATCCCATTGAGGATTATTCTCCTCTCGACTGATTGGGATAGTTTATCTTTTGTGGTTTTAGGGAACTGCTCTTAGGGAGTCAGTCTATTTCATTCCCTGTATCTTTGGACTATGTTAGTTTCGTGCACTTTGATTATGTTATTTCGCTTTATCAAGCTGCAGTACTCTAAGTTTATTATCAAACATTTCCATATCTATTGCATGAGGTTATTTAGTATGATGGGGTATTGTTGTGGTTGTTTTACTTAATGTTGATATTACATGATGAGATCATAAACCTCTAAACTGAAATGTGGTACACTAGAGGTGAATTGAAAGAATGTGTTATCCTTCCGCTTCTCCTGTTTTAAAAAGGAAAAAAAAAATATCCTGTTATTTTTAGGCGTCACAATTAAGTGGTATCAGAGCAGTTCGGTCAATTGAGGCCTTGGGGCATGGCCTAACTGCCCAACTTCTGTGTGAATCTCTGAATTGTTTGGAAACCCTTATGGTTTGTGTGTTAGTATGCTTGTTACTTTGCTGTGACTGATTGACTTTTTAGAATTGATGTGTTTATTTGTATTCAGAAAGTTATGGCTAGGAGAGTTAGGGATGATGTCATGGAAACCCTATTGGGGAGAGTAGTAGATATCTTAGAAAGACAGAATGAACCAGTTCTGAACCGTGGATTGTCTGAATTCCGTAAGAATAAACCCTCGCAGTTCCGAGGCGGATTTAACCCTGATGGTGCTCAACTTTGGATAGAAGAATTGGAGAAAATATATGAGGCAATGGTTTGCACCGAGGAGGAAAAGGTAACTTATGCAGCCTTTATGCTAGTGGGAGAGGCTGAATATTGGTGGCGGATTGCTCGCCAACAATTAGAGACTGAAGGAATCATGGTGGAGTGGACCATCTTCCGCCGTCGATTCCTGGAAAAGTATTTTCCTAAGACATCCGTAGGAGGAGGGAACAAGAGTTTTTAACTCTGACTCAAGGACAGATGAGTGTAGGAGAATATGCAGCTAAGTTTGACGAACTGTCAAAATACTGCCCATATTTTGCTCAAGCTGATGATCGGTCTAGATGTTCTAAGTTTGAAAGCGGACTTCGACCTGATATCAAACAAGCTATTAGCTGTCAACAAGTCCAACATTTCCCAACCTTGGTGGACAGATGTCGAATATATGAGAATGACACCAAAGCTTGCCAAACTCTATGGAAGCAATCTGGTCCTCATCGCCCCGCTCATAGTTTCGGGTCAAGGGGTAAAGAAGTTCAAGAAAAACGTAAGCCGTATTTTGCGCCCACACGGAGTTATTGGAGCGAACCTGTGAAAAGTCAGAGGTCAAGCAGTGGAAGCGTAAACCGACCACCCTTGATGTGCTTTAACTGTGGAGGTCCTCATTTCAAATCTCAATGCCGTCAGCATCCTAACCCTTGTCCTAAATGTCAAAGAACGGGCCATCTTGGTCGCTTTTGTAAACAATCTACCCGCAAAGCAATGACACTATCTCTGTGGGAACGAACAGAGGAAACCCCAGTCAAGGCCAAAGGAATTCCAACAATCAGGGTGAAGTGAGAAGCCAAAACCCCGTTAACGTATCACGAACATCGGTGGGAAGACCTAGTACAAGAGGGAGAGTATTTACAATGAGTGGTACTGAAGCTGCTCAATCTGAAACCTAATCCAAGGTACATGCATTCTAAATGGGACATCCCTTAATGTGTTGTTTGATTCAGGCACCACACATTCCTTTATCTCTGAATCTTGTGTGAGGCGATTGAAATTACCTGTTCTTGTCATGAAATGTAATATTGTTGTTTCTACCCCCACTAATGATCCCGTAACCGCATCCCATGTTTGCTTACATTGTCCAATTCAAATAGAGGGCAAGAACTTTCTTGTTAATTTGATATGCTTGCCTCTTACCGATCTGGATATTATCCTGGGAATGGATTGGCTCTCTGCCAATCATGTCCTTTTAGATTGCCAAGAGAAGACTTTAGTCTTTGACCTTCCTAAACATACGGAATTGAGTCATCCAGAGTCTCGTGCTGAAAACCAGGTAGACGTCTTAGTAGAGCGAGCCCAAGCCTATATTATTTTGGCCACTGTTGAAGCCAAAGGAGAAGAGAAGTTAGAAAATATTCCAGTGGTTTGTGAATTTCCTGAAGTATTTCCTAATGATATTCCTGGCTTACCCCCGATTAGGGAAACCGAGTTTTCCATAGATTTGATGCCTGGCACTGGCCCCATATCTATTGCGCCTTACAGAATGGCACCTGCGGAACTATCAGAGCTGAAGAATCAACTGGAAGAGTTACTCGCCAAACAACTGGTCAGACCTAGTGTCTCACCCTGGGGAGCCCCAGTCTTACTTGTAAAGAAAAAGGATGGAAGCATGAGATTATGCGTTGATTATCGCCAACTGAATAAGGTCACCATCAAAAACAGATACCCGCTGCCACGAATCGATGACCTCATGGATCAATTGAAAGGAACCGCAGTGTTCTCCAAAATAGACTTTAGGTCAGGTTATCACCAAATTCGAGTTAAAGAAGAAGACATTCCAAAGACAGCTTTCAGGACTCGGTATGGACACTATGAGTATCAAGTGATGCCTTTTGGAGTGACGAACGCACCTGCGGTGTTCATAGACTATATGAATCGGGTTTTTCATCCTTTCTTGGACAAATTTGTGGTGGTTTTTATCGATGATATTCTGGTCTATTCTCGCACTCCCGAAGAACACTCAGAACATCTGAGGATTGTCCTTGAAATACTACGTGAAAAGCGACTCTATGCGAAACTTTCTAAGTGCGAATTCTGGTTAAAAGAAGTTTAATTTTTGGGACATGTGATTTCAAGGGAAGGAATTGCGGTAGATCCATCGAAAGTAGAAGCCGTATTGAAGTGGGAACCACCTAAGTCAGTGACGGAAATCAAAAGTTTCTTAGGACTTGCTGGATACTATCGGCGTTTCATCGAAGGATTTTCCAAGATAGCTACACCTATGACTCGACTAACTCGCAAGGATCAACCTTTTCAATGGGACAGCAAGTGTGAAGATAGTTTTCAAGAATTAAAGACTCGTTTAACCTCTGCACCTATCTTAATACTTCCTGATCCACAACAAAGGTTTGATGTATACTGTAATGCTTCGTACCAAGGACTTGGATGCGTGTTGATGCAAAATAAGAAGGTTGTGGCATATGCCTCTCGACAACTAAGAACACACGAGAAGAACTACCCAACCCATGACCTTGAGTTAGCAGCCGTAGTTTTTGCACTCAAGATATGGCGACATTACTTGTATGGAGCAAAATTTGAGGTGTTCAGCGACCATAAGAGTCTGAAGTACCTGTTTGACCAGAAAGAGCTAAACATGCGCCAGAGGAGATGGATGGAGTTTCTCAAGGATTACGACTTCGAGTTACGATATCACCCTGGAAAAGTAAACGTTGTAGCAGACGCTCTAAGTCGTAAGTCACTGCATGTGTCAACCTTGATGATCAAAGAGCTGGAAATGCTAGAATCGTTTAGGGACTTGAACTTGGCAACTCAATTTACACCTTCTAGCATGATACTGGGAAATCTGAAGATCACTAATGAATTCTTGGAACAATTAAGATCAGCTCAAGGAGATGACAAGTATCTACTAGAAAGGCTCGAAGCAAAGAAGAAAGGAAAAGAATCCCATATTTACCAAGATGAGGAGGGATTGATTAGGTACAAGGAGCGGATTTGTGTTCCTGCCAAGGAAGATTTGAGAAGAATGATCTTGGAGGAAGCTCACAAAAGCGCTCTGAGTATTCATCCTGGATCCACAAAGATGTATCAAGATTTGAAGAAGAGTTTCTGGTGGCCTGGGATGAAGAGAGCAGTAGCGGAATATGTTGCCTCGTGCCTAACTTGCCAAAAAGTAAAGGTGGAGCATCAGAAACCAGCAGGACAACTCCAACCATTGAGTATTCCGGAGTGGAAATGGAGCGACATTGCTATGGATTTTGTTTCTGGATTTCCAAGAACCAGAAACGGGAACGACGCTATTTGGGTCATAGTTGACCGTCTCACTAAATCGGCTCACTTCCTGCCTGTAAACATGAAGCATTCCCTGGAACGACTAACTCAAAATTATATCAAGGAGATTGTACGACTCCATGGAGTACCCGAGAGTATCATATCGGACAGAGATCCCCGTTTTACTTCAAGATTCTGGCAGAGTCTTCATCAATCTCTTGGAACAAAAATAAAGCTTAGCTCGGCATACCATCCTCAAACTGATGGACAATCAGAAAGGACTATCCAAACTTTGGAGGATCTTTTAAGAGCCTGTGTACTGGAACAAGGAGGCCAATGGGAGCAACACCTTCCTCTGATTGAATTCACCTATAACAATAGCTTTCACTCGAGCATAGGCATGGCACCTTACGAAGCACTGTATGGACGTCGATGCAGAACGCCTCAATGTTGGTTTGAGATAGGCGAACATTTACTAGTTGGTCCTGATGTAATTCAAGAAACTTCTAAGAAAATCCGAGAAATCCAAATGAAAATGAAGACAGCCCAGACCGACGTAAAAGTTATCACGATAAACGAAGGAGACCCTTAGAATTTGAGGAAGGAGACCATGTATTTCTGAGAGTAAACCCTATCACTGGAATAGGTAGAGCTTTAAAGTCACGAAAACTCCACCCTAAATTCATTGGTCCCTACCAAATATTGAAGAAGATTGGAAAATCAGCCTATCAAATTGCCTTACCCGTAGAGTTATCCAATCTTCACAATGTCTTTCATGTCTCCCAACTTCGTAAATACGTTCCTGATCCCTCACATGTGGTAGTACCCGACCAGATCTCTTTGAAAGAAAACCTAACCTTTAAGATTGGACCTTTTCGAATCAGTGACCGAAAGGTCAAGCAGCTCAGGAATAAGGAAATCCCTTTAGTAAAGGTGCATTGGAATTCCAATGATGTGGAAGACGCAACGTGGGAAAGAGAGACTGACATGAAGAATGCTTATCCGCATCTATTCAACTCAGGTTAGAAATTTCGAGGACGAAATTTTTCTTAGAGGGGTAGTTTTGTAACGCCCCAATTTTTGAGAATTAGCTAGTAGTCTTTAGATTCCGATTATTAACTTATTCCGGCTTGCTAGCATCAGAATAATTAGATAGATGCTGCATTTTTATTTTTATTTTTAGAATATTGAATTATTTCTGAATTAGGTATTTAAAGGTAACTGCATGCAAATAGATAGTTTCAATATGGTCCAAGGATTTTCCTGAGTATGTTCAATTGTGCTCTTCACAATGCCCCTGATAATCTATCCCGAAAGTTAAAATTTTATCTTATTTAAATTGTCAAATCAAAGATATTCGCCTTGAAAAACGTGAGATTTTGTAATCATTGCTAAGATTTTGTAATCATTCCTTAGCCGTCAAAATTTTACACGGAATCTCACGAAATCTAGAAATCATTATTGTAAAGATTTCGTAATCATTACAAAGATTTAGTAATGATTTCTTAGCCGTCAAAATCATTGCATAAAATTCCGTGAGATCTAGCAATCATTACCCGGAGATTTCCAAATCTAGTATCGGCCACTAGATTTTCATGCAAACAAACCTTGTCCCCTATTTTACAAACATCGTGATTGCCCCGAAATTTCGAAATCTAGTATTGACCACTAGAATTCCATGCACGGGATTTTGTCTCCCGATTTGTCGGCAAAGTCATTTCGGAACTTTCTTTTCATGTCTTCCAAATTGCCGACATCATAATTATTCTAACCAATCACATTCTCTTGAACTTAGCACCACATCAAAAGTCTCGTCCAAGTGACAACCTAGTCATGTCGCATTTTCTCGGCCAACCGAATTTCATGCAATTGCTGTCCAAAATCTTACCTTTGGATTTTTGTGCAGAATTTCAGAAATTGAGATGTCCAAACCGTGTGCATGCAGCCTAGGGTATTTCATGCACTTAACTTCCTGAATTTTACTAACTTTGCCTACAAGCTTTCCCAAAATTCACTATTCATGCACTAAAAACCGTAACACCCCTTTCTTTGCATCAATTTGCCAAATTCACTTCAGCTTTTACTCAACCAAAACCGTGTGCAGTTTTCAGTTTGGGAATCTTGCTAAGCAAGCCAAAATAAGCATGTTAAGTGGCAATTGGTCACTTAAAGGTTAAACCCTCCATATAAATAGACCAAACCACCTCATTTCTCTCTTTTTTCACTCAAAAACCGTGAGCTCTCCACCCTCCCTCTCAAAATTCCTTTCAAGTTCCATTCTCTCTTTTTCCTCAAAGAAGCCGAGACCCTTCCTCCCTAAATCTCTCAAATTTTTCTCATCCTTTCAACCTTCCAAGACAAGTCAAGGAACTCCAAGCTTTCACTCTTGCATTCTCTTGCTTGCTTCTTCAAAACCGTGACCCTTTCTTCAAAGAGGTAAGCTTTCTCATCCTTTTTCCTTCTTTGATTTGAAGATCCATGGAAGCCTAATACCAAGAACTCCTAAAGGACTTCCTTTTTCACTTGATCCTAACCATTTGAAGCTTTTTCCCCTTTTTCTCTTCAAAGAACCGAGGAAGACAACCTAACCAAGAGGAGAAAGTTTGAAGTTTGAGATTCATCCTCTCGGTCCAGCAACTTTCCTTGGAGGAACCAGCCAAGATCAACTCCTTTTGCTCCTAAATTTTCGTCACAATCAAGGCAAGGGGGAGTTCTCACACTTGATGTGTTTGCATGTCCATCTCTTGGCTGTTTTTACACTTTTTCCTTGAAAAATTAGTGTGTGTTGGACTGCATGTTGAAGAACTTCAAATCTGAACTTGCATGTTAAGTTTTATCCAAAAAGTATATGGATTTCCTTGTTGCATGTCTCGGTTATCTCTCAAAGAGTTTGATTTCACTTTCAATCAATTTTAATTCCTAAAAAGTTTGAATCTTTGATGTGTGGATGTGGATCTTCCTTGTTACATGTCTCGGTTATCTCTCAAAGAGTTTGATTTCACTTTCAATCAATTTTAATTCCTAAAAAGTTTGAATCTTTGATGTGTGGATGTGGATCTTCCTTGTTGCATGTCTCGGTTATCTCTCAAAGAGTTTGATTTCACTTTCAATCAGCTTAATTCCTAAAAAGTTTGAATCTTTGATGTGTGGATGTGGATCTTCCTTTGTGCATGTCTCGGTTATCTCTCAAAGAGTTTGATTTCACCTTCAATCAACTTTAATTCCTAAAAAGCTTGAAACTTTGATGTGTGGATATGGATCTTTCTTTGTTCATGTCTCGGTTTCTATGTTCTCTTGGTAGAACCTTTGAACTAATGACATTTTCTTCTTGAAACCATGAACCGTGAACTTGATCAACATATTCTTTCCTTTGCATGTTAATTTTTAATCATGAAATGCTTTGGATCTCTTTGTGCATGCCTCGGTTTCACCTTTGTTTGGCTGGATTCTTTGTTTAAAATATAGATCTATCCTTGTAACCAATAAACCTTAGATTGCATGTGAAATGGAAGCCATTGCATGTTGATTTCAGCCCCTAAGTGTTTCGGTTTTCCCTTAAAAATTTTGAATGTCACTTGGAAGTGTTATTCCTCCACTTGGATGATGAAACTATGTCATTGCATGTTGATTTCCTTTATGTTATATAATGTTTAGTTTGATAAAAGTTTAGTGGAAAAGCTGGACAGATTTGACCTTGCATGGAGAAAGCCTAGAATATTGAACTACACTTAGAAATTGAAAACCGTGTGGACTTTGTGTGATTTACATGAAAATGGTTGCTTGTTGGTTTGGATGATGGATGATTGAATTGATTGTGATGGATGTGTTTACTTGGTTTGAAAAGCCTTATGCATGTGGTGTTTTGGAAAATCGTGGTGGACAAGAAAGTGAGAACTATTCACTCTCGGTTTTGATGATAAGAAATCCTAAAAGTTGTACTTAAAATTGTGATAATTTTGATGAAATATGTGTGATAAGGACTGCATAATGATAGAGTGTGTTTGCTGTTTGCACTTGAATCCGTGAACACTAAGATGAATCATGCATCATGTTCATTACATTATACAAGGAATCAAAGGAGAGAATCAAGCGCAGCCCTTTTTGATGGAAAGTTTACCTAAACTAAAAGGATATTAATTAAAGGTATGGAGATGGTAATTAAGGGACTGAATATAGTAGTTAATCAATAAAGACCATCCTTAGAAAGATCTCACTATTAGCTTAATGGAACCTATCACGTGAGGATTGATATTAATGAACCTAAAAAGAATTAGAACGAAATTAAGTAACCTTGAATTAAATAGGTAGTCGAGAATCAATACAAGTAATTAGAAATTAACTAAAAGGAAAAACCAGAGAGATAGGGAAAAGTGGAGATCAGTCATATTTAAAGTAGGAGGTAGTGTGGTTAATAATAATGGAAATGATAAAGTGAGTAGTGTTAATATAGCAAGTTAATGTAATAGGATTTGAGTGGGAAAATCTGAGAGGGTTGTGTCAAAATCATTGAGAATTATGTGTTGGAAAACGGTGGATGTGTATTGGTGGGATTGGAAGCTTGTGTGTGATCCTTAAACTTTATTGCTTGGCAAATCTATGCTAGAAGAGAAAGTGAATAGTGATTGAGCAAGCCTTGTGAGGGCTTTGTTTACGTGCTTGAATTCCGTGTGACCCAAGATTGAGAAAACATTGAGGAGAGAAAGAAGAATCACACTTCATGCATCATAACATTTCTTTGGAACGACTTGATGGCATAACAGAGGCACACTGTAGGTATTGGAGGTTCAGTCCCGAGTAGACCTACGGGGGTGGTGAAAGGGGGAACAATCGACCTAGATGGCGCACAGAGCTCTCGTGGCTGGGTCGTGACCCTACTTGCAAGCCTTAGCCAAGCCCAACAAGAACTCCACATCCTAGGGTCGTTGAGGTCCATTCCCGAAGAGACCCGGTTTGGGGCCAGCACCGGTTGGGTGTTTTTGAATAATGATATGAAATCTTTTCTGTGCAATTGTGATGCAGGGAATGGAGTCCTCCGATCGCCACACGACTTGAATATGAAATTGTGAACTCTACACTAAATGTCGGGCAAGTCGCTGGCGGTAGAGTAAGGGATCCCCATGCATACCATATGCATTAATATGAAAATTTGAGGGATGGATAGTGAGGAATGAAACTTGCATTCATGCATCATGTGCATTATTAGTTTGATGAACCTAGGAATTATCTGTGAAAAGTATGAACTGACTTATATTGTAATGATGTTTGTTCTGAGAATGGATGATGATGTGACTTGAGTGATGGTGTGAAAAGCCACCTTCCTTGGGGTACGGCTATTGAATGCTTGCTTGTGTTTGGAGAACTCACCCCTGTTTGTGTGTGTTGTTGTACCTTTGTATATGCCCTATACAGATGACCAGCTTCCGAGAGAAGGTATGGATCCCGCCATCCGAGGAGGACGTCTGGGTGTTCGACGCGGCAAGACAACAAAGCATCTTCCATGGAATGGCACGGGTGATCCATGGACAAGATGTCGGACACTCTTGGACCACCCACTTTGTGGTTGATACCCCCATTGAGCTTGTTTTCTCTACCCCACCCGGAGATTCTCACCTACCTTACCCCTGCACTTGCAGCCTACTCCTTCTCCCATGTCTGTTGATCCCCGTACTCCCGCCCTAGACCCGCACCTATACCCGTACCATTCCCTCGCCGAGGAACCTACTCCGCCCCCTGTGACCACTGAGAGAGATATGAGGAATGATGATGTACTACCCCATATGCTCCCTACCTACCCAAACACTTACTCGCCCTTTACCACAGTTCATTCACCACCTCGCACTGCTGGATGGATTATAGAGGACACTGAAGACGCTGCTTCTTCTAGTTCCGCTTCCCCGACATCTTCTGAGGAGACCAATCCCATTGAGGATTATTCTCCTCTCGACTGATTGGGATAGTTTATCTTTTGTGGTTTTAGGGAACTGCTCTTAGGGAGTCAGTCTATTTCATTCCCTGTATCTTTGGACTATGTTAGTTTCGTGCACTTTGATTATGTTATTTCGCTTTATCAAGCTGCAGTACTCTAAGTTTATTATCAAACATTTCCATATCTATTGCATGAGGTTATTTAGTATGATGGGGTATTGTTGTGGTTGTTTTACTTAATGTTGATATTACATGATGAGATCATAAACCTCTAAACTGAAATGTGGTACACTAGAGGTGAATTGAAAGAATGTGTTATCCTTCCGCTTCTCCTGTTTTAAAAAGGAAAAAAAAAATATCCTGTTATTTTTAGGCGTCACAATTAAGTGGTATCAGAGCAGTTCGGTCAATTGAGGCCTTGGGGCATGGCCTAACTGCCCAACTTCTGTGTGAATCTCTGAATTGTTTGGAAACCCTTATGGTTTGTGTGTTAGTATGCTTGTTACTTTGCTGTGACTGATTGACTTTTTAGAATTGATGTGTTTATTTGTATTTCAGAAAGTTATGGCTAGGAGAGTTAGGGATGATGTCATGGAAACCCTATTGGGGAGAGTAGTAGATATCTTAGAAAGACAGAATGAACCAGTTCTGAACCGTGGATTGTCTGAATTCCGTAAGAATAAACCCTCGCAGTTCCGAGGCGGATTTAACCCTGATGGTGCTCAACTTTGGATAGAAGAATTGGAGAAAATATATGAGGCAATGGTTTGCACCGAGGAGGAAAAGGTAACTTATGCAGCCTTTATGCTAGTGGGAGAGGCTGAATATTGGTGGCGGATTGCTCGCCAACAATTAGAGACTGAAGGAATCATGGTGGAGTGGACCATCTTCCGCCGTCGATTCCTGGAAAAGTATTTTCCGGAAGACATCCGTAGGAGGAGGGAACAAGAGTTTTTAACTCTGACTCAAGGACAGATGAGTGTAGGAGAATATGCAGCTAAGTTTGACGAACTGTCAAAATACTGCCCATATTTTGCTCAAGCTGATGATCGGTCTAGATGTTCTAAGTTTGAAAGCGGACTTCGACCTGATATCAAACAAGCTATTAGCTGTCAACAAGTCCAACATTTCCCAACCTTGGTGGACAGATGTCGAATATATGAGAATGACACCAAAGCTTGCCAAACTCTATGGAAGCAATCTGGTCCTCATCGCCCCGCTCATAGTTTCGGGTCAAGGGGTAAAGAAGTTCAAGAAAAACGTAAGCCGTATTTTGCGCCCACACGGAGTTATTGGAGCGAACCTGTGAAAAGTCAGAGGTCAAGCAGTGGAAGCGTAAATCGACCACCCTTGATGTGCTTTAACTGTGGAGGTCCTCATTTCAAATCTCAATGCCGTCAGCATCCTAACCCTTGTCCTAAATGTCAAAGAACGGGCCATCTTGGTCGCTTTTGTAAACAATCTACCCGCAAAGAATGACACTATCTCGTGGGAACGAACAGAGGAAACCCTACCAAGGCCAAAGGAATTCCAACAATCAGGGTGAAGTGAGAAGCCAAAACCCCGTTAACGTATCACGAACATCGGTGGGAAGACCTAGTACAAGAGGGAGAGTATTTACAATGAGTGGTACTGAAGCTGCTCAATCTGAAAACCTAATCCAAGGTACATGCATTCTAAATGGGACATCCCTTAATGTGTTGTTTGATTCAGGCACCACACATTCCTTTATCTCTGAATCTTGTGTGAGGCGATTGAAATTACCTGTTCTTGTCATGAAATGTAATATTGTTGTTTCTACCCCCACTAATGATCCCGTAACCGCATCCCATGTTTGCTTACATTGTCCAATTCAAATAGAGGGCAAGAACTTTCTTGTTAATTTGATATGCTTGCCTCTTACCGATCTGGATATTATCCTGGGAATGGATTGGCTCTCTGCCAATCATGTCCTTTTAGATTGCCAAGAGAAGACTTTAGTCTTTGACCTTCCTAAACATACGGAATTGAGTCATCCAGAGTCTCGTGCTGAAAACCAGGTAGACGTCTTAGTAGAGCGAGCCCAAGCCTATATTATTTTGGCCACTGTTGAAGCCAAAGGGGAAGAGAAGTTAGAAAATATTCCAGTGGTTTGTGAATTTCCTGAAGTATTTCCTAATGATATTCCTGGCTTACCCCCGATTAGGGAAACCGAGTTTTCCATAGATTTGATGCCTGGCACTGGCCCCATATCTATTGCGCCTTACAGAATGGCACTGCGGAACTATCGTAGCTGAAGAATCAACTGGAAGAGTTACTCGCCAAACAACCGGTCGACCTAGTGTCTCACCCTGGGAGCCCCGGCCTTACTTGTAAAGAAAAAGGATGGAAGCATGAGATTATGCGTTGATTATCGCCAACTGAATAAGGTCACCATCAAAAACAGATACCCGCTGCCACGAATCGATGACCTCATGGATCAATTGAAAGGAACCGCAGTGTTCTCCAAAATAGACTTTAGGTCAGGTTATCACCAAATTCGAGTTAAAGAAGAAGACATTCCAAAGATAGCTTTCAGGACTCGGTATGGACACTATGAGTATCAAGTGATGCCTTTTGGAGTGACGAACGCACCTGCGGTGTTCATAGACTATATGAATCGGGTTTTTCATCCTTTCTTGGACAAATTTGTGGTGGTTTTTATCGATGATATTCTGGTCTATTCTCGCACTCCCGAAGAACACTCATAACATCTGAGGTTTGTCCTTGAAATACTACGTGAAAAGCGACTCTATGCGAAACTTTCTAAGTGCGAATTCTGGTTAAAAGAAGTTTAATTTTTGGGACATGTGATTTCAAGGGAAGGAATTGCGGTAGATCCATCGAAAGTAGAAGCCGTATTGAAGTGGGAACCACCTAAGTCAGTGACGGAAATCAAAAGTTTCTTAGGACTTGCTGGATACTATCGGCGTTTCATCGAAGGATTTTCCAAGATAGCTACACCTATGACTCGACTAACTCGCAAGGATCAACCTTTTCAATGGGACAGCAAGTGTGAAGATAGTTTTCAAGAATTAAAGACTCGTTTAACCTCTGCACCTATCTTAATACTTCCTGATCCACAACAAAGGTTTGATGTATACTGTAATGCTTCGTACCAAGGACTTGGATGCGTGTTGATGCAAAATAAGAAGGTTGTGGCATATGCCTCTCGACAACTAAGAACACACGAGAAGAACTACCCAACCCATGACCTTGAGTTAGCAGCCGTAGTTTTTGCACTCAAGATATGGCGACATTACTTGTATGGAGCAAAATTTGAGGTGTTCAGCGACCATAAGAGTCTGAAGTACCTGTTTGACCAGAAAGAGCTAAACATGCGCCAGAGGAGATGGATGGAGTTTCTCAAGGATTACGACTTCGAGTTACGATATCACCCTGGAAAAGTAAACGTTGTAGCAGACGCTCTAAGTCGTAAGTCACTGCATGTGTCAACCTTGATGATCAAAGAGCTGGAAATGCTAGAATCGTTTAGGGACTTGAACTTGGCAACTCAATTTACACCTTCTAGCATGATACTGGGAAATCTGAAGATCACTAATGAATTCTTGGAACAATTAAGATCAGCTCAAGGAGATGACAAGTATCTACTAGAAAGGCTCGAAGCAAAGAAGAAAGGAAAAGAATCCCATATTTACCAAGATGAGGAGGGATTGATTAGGTACAAGGAGCGGATTTGTGTTCCTGCCAAGGAAGATTTGAGAAGAATGATCTTGGAGGAAGCTCACAAAAGCGCTCTGAGTATTCATCCTGGATCCACAAAGATGTATCAAGATTTGAAGAAGAGTTTCTGGTGGCCTGGGATGAAGAGAGCAGTAGCGGAATATGTTGCCTCGTGCCTAACTTGCCAAAAAGTAAAGGTGGAGCATCAGAAACCAGCAGGACAACTCCAACCATTGAGTATTCCGGAGTGGAAATGGAGCGACATTGCTATGGATTTTGTTTCTGGATTTCCAAGAACCAGAAACGGGAACGACGCTATTTGGGTCATAGTTGACCGTCTCACCAAATCGGCTCACTTCCCGCTCAGAACATGAAGCATTCCCTGGAACGACTAACTCAAAATTATATCAAGGAGATTGTACGACTCCATGGAGTACCCGAGAGTATCATATCGGACAGAGATCCCCGTTTTACTTCAAGATTCTGGCAGAGTCTTCATCAATCTCTTGGAACAAAAATAAAGCTTAGCTCGGCATACCATCCTCAAACTGATGGACAATCAGAAAGGACTATCCAAACTTTGGAGGATCTTTTAAGAGCCTGTGTACTGGAACAAGGAGGCCAATGGGAGCAACACCTTCCTCTGATTGAATTCACCTATAACAATAGCTTTCACTCGAGCATAGGCATGGCACCTTACGAAGCACTGTATGGACGTCGATGCAGAACGCCTCAATGTTGGTTTGAGATAGGCGAACATTTACTAGTTGGTCCTGATGTAATTCAAGAAACTTCTAAGAAAATCCGAGAAATCCAAATGAAAATGAAGACAGCCCAGGACCGACAGAAAAGTTATCACGATAAACGAAGGAGACCCTTAGAATTTGAGGAAGGAGACCATGTATTTCTGAGAGTAAACCCTATCACTGGAATAGGTAGAGCTTTAAAGTCACGAAAACTCCACCCTAAATTCATTGGTCCCTACCAAATATTGAAGAAGATTGGAAAATCAGCCTATCAAATTGCCTTACCCGTAGAGTTATCCAATCTTCACAATGTCTTTCATGTCTCCCAACTTCGTAAATACGTTCCTGATCCCTCACATGTGGTAGTACCCGACCAGATCTCTTTGAAAGAAAACCTAACCTTTAAGATTGGACCTTTTCGAATCAGTGACCGAAAGGTCAAGCAGCTCAGGAATAAGGAAATCCCTTTAGTAAAGGTGCATTGGAATTCCAATGATGTGGAAGACGCAACGTGGGAAAGAGAGACTGACATGAAGAATGCTTATCCGCATCTATTCAACTCAGGTTAGAAATTTCGAGGACGAAATTTTTCTTAGAGGGGTAGTTTTGTAACGCCCCAATTTTTGAGAATTAGCTAGTAGTCTTTAGATTCCGATTATTAACTTATTCCGGCTTGCTAGCGTCGGAATAATTAGATAGATGCTGCATTTTTATTTTTATTTTTAGAATATTGAATTATTTCTGAATTAGGTATTTAAAGGTAACTGCATGCAAATAGATAGTTTCAATATGGTCCAAGGATTTTCCTGAGTATGTTCAATTGTGCTCTTCACAATGCCCCTGATAATCTATCCCGAAAGTTAAAATTTTATCTTATTTAAATTGTCAAATCAAAGATATTCGCCTTGAAAAACGTGAGATTTTGTAATCATTGGTAAGATTTTCTAATCATTCCTTAGCCGTCAAAATTTTACACGGAATCTCACGAAATCTAGAAATCATTATTGTAAAGATTTCGTAATCATTACAAAGATTTAGTAATGATTTCTTAGCCGTCAAAATCATTGCATAAAATTTCGTGAGATCTAGCAATCATTACCCGGAGATTTCCAAATCTAGTATCGGCCACTAGATTTTCATGCAAACAAACCTTGTCCCCTATTTTACAAACATCGTGATTGCCCCGAAATTTCGAAATCTAGTATTGACCACTAGAATTCCATGCACGGGATTTTGTCTCCCGATTTGTCGGCAAAGTCATTTCGGAACTTTCTTTTCATGTCTTCCAAATTGCTGACATCATAATTATTCTAACCAATCACATTCTCTTGAACTTAGCACCACATCAAAAGTCTCGTCCAAGTGACAACCTAGTCATGTCGCATTTTCTCGGCCAACCGAATTTCATGCAATTGCTGTCCAAAATCTTACCTTTGGATTTTTGTGCAGAATTTCGGAAATTGAGATGTCCAAACCGTGTGCATGCAGCCTAGGGTATTTCATGCACTTAACTTCCTGAATTTTACTAACTTTGCCTACAAGCTTTCCCAAAATTCACTATTCATGCACTAAAAACCGTAACACCCCTTTCTTTGCATCAATTTGCCAAATTCACTTCAGCTTTTACTCAACCAAAACCGTGTGCAGTTTTCAGTTTGGGAATCTTGCTAAGCAAGCCAAAATAAGCATGTTAAGTGGCAATTGGTCACTTAAAGGTTAAACCCTCCATATAAATAGACCAAACCACCTCATTTCTCTCTTTTTTCACTCAAAAACCGTGAGCTCTCCACCCTTCCTCTCAAAATTCCTTTCAAGTTCCATTCTCTCTTTTTCCTCAAAGAAGCCGAGACCCTTCCTCCCTAAATCTCTCAAATTTTTCTCATCCTTTCAACCTTCCAAGACAAGTCAAGGAACTCCAAGCTTTCACTCTTGCATTCTCTTGCTTGCTTCTTCAAAACCGTGACCCTTTCTTCAAAGAGGTAAGCTTTCTCATCCTTTTTCCTTCTTTGATTTGAAGATCCATGGAAGCCTAATACCAAGAACTCCTAAAGGACTTCCTTTTTCACTTGATCCTAACCATTTGAAGCTTTTTCCATTTTTCTCTTCAAAGAACCAAGGAAGACAACCTAACCAAGAGGAGAAAGTTTGAAGTTTGAGATTCATCCTCTCGGTCCAGCAACTTTCCTTGGAGGAACCAGCCAAGATCAACTCCTTTTGCTCCTAAATTTTCGTCACAATCAAGGCAAGGGGGAGTTCTCACACTTGATGTGTTTGCATGTCCATCTCTTGGCTGTTTTTACACTTTTTCCTTGAAAAATTAGTGTGTGTTGGACTGCATGTTGAAGAACTTCAAATCTGAACTTGCATGTTAAGTTTTATCCAAAAAGTATATGGATTTCCTTGTTGCATGTCTCGGTTATCTCTCAAAGAGTTTGATTTCACTTTCAATCAATTTTAATTCCTAAAAAGTTTGAATCTTTGATGTGTGGATGTGGATCTTCCTTGTTACATGTCTCGGTTATCTCTCAAAGAGTTTGATTTCACTTTCAATCAATTTTAATTCCTAAAAAGTTTGAATCTTTGATGTGTGGATGTGGATCTTCCTTGTTGCATGTCTCGGTTATCTCTCAAAGAGTTTGATTTCACTTTCAATCAGCTTAATTCCTAAAAAGTTTGAATCTTTGATGTGTGGATGTGGATCTTCCTTTGTGCATGTCTCGGTTATCTCTCAAAGAGTTTGATTTCACCTTCAATCAACTTTAATTCCTAAAAAGCTTGAAACTTTGATGTGTGGATATGGATCTTTCTTTGTTCATGTCTCGGTTTCTATGTTCTCTTGGTAGAACCTTTGAACTAATGACATTTTCTTCTTGAAACCATGAACCGTGAACTTGATCAACATATTCTTTCCTTTGCATGTTAATTTTTAATCATGAAATACTTTGGATCTCTTTGTGCATGCCTCGGTTTCACCTTTGTTTGGCTGGATTCTTTGTTTAAAATATAGATCTATCCTTGTAACCAATAAACCTTAGATTGCATGTGAAATGGAAGCCATTGCATGTTGATTTCAGCCCCTAAGTGTTTCGGTTTTCCCTTAAAAATTTTGAATGTCACTTGGAAGTGTTATTCCTCCACTTGGATGATGAAACTATGTCATTGCATGTTGATTTCCTTTATGTTATATAATGTTTAGTTTGATAAAAGTTTAGTGGAAAAGCTGGACAGATTTGACCTTGCATGGAGAAAGCCTAGAATATTGAACTACACTTAGAAATTGAAAACCGTGTGGACTTTGTGTGATTTACATGAAAATGGTTGCTTGTTGGTTTGGATGATGGATGATTGAATTGATTGTGATGGATGTGTTTACTTGGTTTGAAAAGCCTTATGCATGTGGTGTTTTGGAAAATCGTGGTGGACAAGAAAGTGAGAACTATTCACTCTCGGTTTTGATGATAAGAAATCCTAAAAGTTGTACTTAAAATTGTGATAATTTTGATGAAATATGTGTGATAAGGACTGCATAATGATAGAGTGTGTTTGCTGTTTGCACTTGAATCCGTGAACACTAAGATGAATCATGCATCATGTTCATTACATTATACAAGGAATCAAAGGAGAGAATCAAGCGCAGCCCTTTTTGATGGAAAGTTTACCTAAACTAAAAGGATATTAATTAAAGGTATGGAGATGGTAATTAAGGGACTGAATATAGTAGTTAATCAATAAAGACCATCCTTAGAAAGATCTCACTATTAGCTTAATGGAACCTATCACGTGAGGATTGATATTAATGAACCTAAAAAGAATTAGAACGAAATTAAGTAACCTTGAATTAAATAGGTAGTCGAGAATCAATACAAGTAATTAGAAATTAACTAAAAGGAAAAACCAGAGAGATAGGGAAAAGTGGAGATCAGTCATATTTAAAGTAGGAGGTAGTGTGGTTA
Organism: Abrus pulchellus subsp. cantoniensis; assembly: GCA_024086825.1. NCBI lineage: Eukaryota > Viridiplantae > Streptophyta > Magnoliopsida > Fabales > Fabaceae > Abrus > Abrus pulchellus. The sequence continues at coordinate 245,319 of JAKRVW010000002.1, forward strand.
ATAATAATGGAAATGATAAAGTGAGTAGTGTTAATATAGCAAGTTAATGTAATAGGATTTGAGTGGGAAAATCTGAGAGGGTTGTGTCAAAATCATTGAGAATTATGTGTTGGAAAACAGTGGATGTGTATTGGTGGGATTGGAAGCTTGTGTGTGATCCTTAAACTTTATTGCTTGGCAAATCTATGCTAGAAGAGAAAGTGAATAGTGATTGAGCAAGCCTTGTGAGGGCTTTGTTTCTGTGCTTGAATTCCGTGTGACCCAAGATTGAGAAAACATTGAGGAGAGAAAGAAGAATCACACTTCATGCATCATAACATTTCTTTGGAACGACTTGATGACATAACAGAGGCACAGCTGTAGGTATTGGAGGTTCGGTCCCGAGTAGACCTACGGGGGTGGTGAAAGGGGGAACAGTCGACCTAGATGGCGCAGCAGAGCTCTCTGTGGCTGGGTCGTGACCCTACTTGCAAGCCTTAGCCAAGCCCAACAAGAACTCCACATCCTAGGGTCGTTGAGGTCCATTCCCGAAGAGACCCAGTTTGGGGCCAGCACCAGTTTGGGTGTTTTTGAATAATGATATGAAATCTTTTCTGTGCAATTGTGATGCAGGGAATGGAGTCCTCCGATCGCCACACGACTTGAATATGAAATTGTGAACTCTACACTAAATGCTGGGCAAGTCGCTGGCAGTAGAGTAAGGGATCCCCATGCATACCATATGCATTAATATGAAAATTTGAGGGATGGATAGTGAGGAATGAAACTTGCATTCATGCATCATGTGCATTATTAGTTTGATGAACCTAGGAATTATCTGTGAAAAGTATGAACTGACTTATATTGTAATGATGTTTGTTCTGAGAATGGATGATGATGTGACTTGAGTGATGGTGTGAAAAGCCACCTTCCTTGGGGTACGGCTATTGAATGCTTGCTTGTGTTTGGAGAACTCACCCCTGTTTGTGTGTGTTGTTGTACCTTTGTATATGCCCTATACAGATGACCAGCTTCCGAGTGAAGGTATGGATCCTGCCATCTGAGGAGGACGTCTCGGGTGTTCGACGCGGCAAGCACAACAAAGCATCTTCCATGGAATGGCACGGGTGATCCATGGACAAGATGTCGGACACTCTTGGACCACCCACTTTGTGGTTGATACCCCCATTGAGCTTGTTTTCTCTACCCCACCTGGAGATTCTCACCTACCTTACCCCGCACTTGCAGCCTACTCCTTCTCCCATGTCTGTTGATCCCCGTACTCCCGCTTCTAGACCCGCACCTATACCCGTACCATTCCCTGCCGAGGAACCTACTCCGCCCCCGTGACCACCGAGAGAGATATGAGGAATGATGATGTACTACCCCATATGCTCCCTACCTACCCAAACACTTACTCGCCCTTTACCACAGTTCATTCACCACCTCGCACTGCTGGATGGATTATAGAGGACACTGAAGACGCTGCTTCTTCTAGTTCCGCTTCCCCGACATCTTCTGAGGAGACCAATCCCATTGAGGATTATTCTCCTCTCGACTGATTGGGATAGTTTATCTTTTGTGGTTTTAGGGAACTGCTCTTAGGGAGTCAGTCTATTTCATTCCCTGTATCTTTGGACTATGTTAGTTTCGTACACTTTGATTATGTTATTTCGCTTTATCAAGCTGCAGTACTCTAAGTTTATTATCAAACATTTCCATATCTATTGCATGAGGTTATTTAGTATGATGGGGTATTGTTGTGGTTGTTTTACTTAATGTTGATATTACATGATGAGATCATAAACCTCTAAACTGAAATGTGGTACACTAGAGGTGAATTGAAAGAATGTGTTATCCTTCCGCTTCTCCTGTTTTAAAAAGGAAAAAAAAAATATCCTGTTATTTTTAGGCGTCACAAGTGATATTCAAAGAGTTTCAGTGGCTTGAGACGAGTTTCGCAAGCCTCCCTTTGCCAGTAGGCAAAAAGGGACCAAAAGAGACCAAAACTGGAACTTGGGTCCAAAGGCGCCAGAAAGTGCCAGAAGGGGAGAAGGTGGTGAGAAATCCTTCCTTTGAGTTCTAGGAGTGATTTTCAAGGAGTTTTAGTGGCCTGAAACGAGTTTCGCATGTCTTCCTTTGCCGGTAAGCAAAAGGGAACCAAAAAAGACCAAAACTGGAACTTGGGTCCAAAGGCACCAGAAAGTGTCAGAACGTGAGAAAGTGGTGGGAAAGCCTTCCTTTGTGTCCTAGGCATGATATTCAAAGAGTTTTAGTGGCGTGAGACGAGTTTCGCACGTCTTCCTTTGCCGGTAAGCAAAAGGGAACCAAAAGAGACCAAAACTAGAACTTGGGTCCAAAGGTGCCAGAAAGTGACAGAAGGGGAGAAGGTGGTGAGAAATCCTTCCTTTGAGTTCTAGGAGTGATATTCAAAGAGTTTCAGTGGCTTCAGACGAGTTTCGCACGTCTTCCTTTGCCGGTAAGCAAAAGCGAACCAAAAGAGACCAAAACTGGAACTTGGGTCCAAAGGCGCCAGAAAGTGCCAGAAGGGGAGAAGGTGGTGAGAAATCCTTCCTTTGAGTTCTAGGAGTGATATTCAAGGAGTTTTAGTGGCCTGAAACGAGTTTCGCATGTCTTCCTTTGCCGGTAAGCAAAAGGGAACCAAAAGAGACCAAAACTGGAACTTGGGTCCACAGGCACCAAAAAGTGCCAGAACGTGAGAAGGTGGTGGAAAAGCCTTCCTTTGAGTCCTAGGCGTGATATTCAATGAGTTTCAGTGGCCTGAGACGAGTTTCGCAAGTCTACCTTTGAAAGTAAGCAAAAAGGGACCAAAAGAGACCAAAACTGGAACTTGGGTCTAAAGGCTCCAAAAAGTGCCAGAAGGGGAGAAGGTGGTGAGAAAGTCTTCCTTTGAGTCCTAGGAGTGATATTCAAGGACTTTCAGCGGCCTGAGATGAGTTTCACACATCTTCTTTTGCCCGTAAGCAAAAGGGAACCAAAAGAGACCAAAACTAGAACTTGGGTCCAAAGGTGCCAGAAAGTGACAGAAGGGGAGAAGGTGGTGAGAAATCTTTCCTTTGAGTTCTAGGAATGATATTCAAAGAGTTTCAGTGGCTTGAGACGAGTTTCGCAAGTCTCCCTTTGCCAGTAAGCAAAAAGGGACCAAAAGAGACCAAAACTGGAACTTGGGTCTAAAGGCGCCAGAAAGTGCCAGAACGGGAGAAGGTGGTGAGAAATCCTTCCTTTGAGTTCTAGGAGTGATATTCAAGGAGTTTCAGTGGCTTGAGACGAGTTTCGCACGTCTTCCTTTGTCGGTAAGCAAAAGGGAACCAAAAAAGACCAAAACTAGAACTTGGGTCCAAAGGTGCCAGAAAGTGACAGAAGGGGAGAAGGTGGTGAGAAATCTTTCCTTTGAGTTCTACGAGTGATATTCAAAGAGTTTTAGTGGCTTGAGACGAGTTTCGCAAGTCTCCATTTGCCAGTAAGCAAAAAGGGACAAAAAGAGACCAAAACTGGAACTTGGGTCTAAAGGCGCCAGAAAGTGCCAGAAGGGGAGAAGGTGGTGAGAAATCCTTCCTTTGAGTTCTAGGGGTGATATTGAAGGAGTTTCAGTGGCTTGAGACGAGTTTCGCAGGTCTTCCTTTCTTTGGTAAGCCAAAGGGAACCAAAAGAGACCAAAACTAGAACTTGGGTCCAAAGGTGCCAGAAAGTGACAGAAGGGGAGAAGGTGGTGAGAAATCCTTCCTTTGAGTTCTAGGAGTGATATTCAAAGAGTTTCAGTGGCTTCAGACGAGTTTCGCACGTCTTGCTTTGCCGGTAAGCAAAAGGGAACCAAAAGAGACCAAAACTGGAACTTGGGTCGAAAGGTGCCAGAAAGTGACAGAAGGGGAGAAGGCGGTGAGAAATCCTTCCTTTGAGTTCTAGGAGTGATATTCAAGGAGTTTCAGTGGCTTGAGACAAGTTTCGCACGTCTTCCTTTGCCGGTAAGCAAAAGGGAACCAAAAGAGACCAAAACTAGAACTTGGGTCCAAAGGTGCCAGTAAGTGACAGAAGGGGAGAAGGTGGTGAGAAATCTTTCCTTTGAGTTCTAGGAGTGATATTCAAAGAGTTTCAGTGGCTTCAGACGAGTTTCCCACGTCTTCCTTTGCCGGTAAGCAAAAAGGAACCAAAAGAAACCACAACTGGAACTTGGGTCCACAGGCACCAGAAAGTGCCAGAATGTGAGAAGGTGGTGGAAAAGCCTTCCTTTGAGTCCTAGGCGCGATTTTCAATTAGTTTTAGTGGCCTGAGACGAGTTTCGCACGTCTTCCTTTGCCGGTTAGCAAAAGGGAACCAAAAGAGACCAAAACTGGAACTTGGGTCCACAGGCACCAGAAAGTACCAGAATGTGAGAAGGTGGTGGAAAAGCCTTCCTTTGAGTCCTAGGCGTGATATTCAAGGAGTTTTAGTGGCCTGAGACGAGTTTCGCACGTCTTCCTTTGTCGGTTAGCAAAAGGGAACCAAAAGAGACCAAAACTGGAACTTGGGTCCAAAGGCACCAGAAAGTGCCAGAACGTGAGAAGGTGGTGCGAAAGCCTTCCTCTGAGTCCTAGGCGTGATATTCAAGGAGTTTTAGTGGCCTGAGACGAGTTTCGGAAGTCACCCTTTGCCGCAGCAAAAAGGGACCAAAAGAGACCAAAACTGGAACTTGGGTCTAAAGGCTCCAAAAAGTACCAGAAGGGGAGAAGGTGGTGAGAAAGTCTTCCTTTGAGTCCTAGGAGTGATATTCAAGGACTTTCAGTGGCTTGAGACGAGTTTCGCCCGTCTTCCTTTGCTGGTAAGCAAAAAGGAACCAAAAGAGACCAAAACTGGAACTTGGGTCCAAAGGTGCCAGAAAGTGACAGAAGGGGAGAAGGTGGTGAGAAATCCTTCCTTTGAGTTCTAGGAGCGATATTCAAAGAGTTTCAGTGGCTTCAGACGAGTTTCGCACGTCTTCCTTTGTCGGTTGGCAAAAGGGAACCAAAAGAGACCAAAACTGGAACTTGGGTCCAAAGGCACCAGAACGTGAGAAGGTGGTGCGAAAGCCTTCCTCTGAGTCCTAGGCATGATATTCAAGGAGTTTTAGTGGCCTGAGACGAGTTTCGCAAGTCTACCTTTGAAAGTAAGCAAAAAGGGACCAAAAGAGACCAAAACTGGAACTTGGGTCTGAAGGCTCCAAAAAGTGCCAGAAGGGGAGAAGGTGGTGAGAAAGTCTTCCTTTGAGTCCTAGGAGTGATATTCAAGGACTTTCAGCGGCCTGAGATGAGTTTCCCACATCTTCTTTTGCCCGTAAGCAAAAGGGAACCAAAAGAGACCAAAACTAGAACTTGGGTCCAAAGGTGCCAGAAAGTGACAGAAGGGGAGAAGGTGGTGAGAAATCTTTCCTTTGAGTTCTAGGAGTGATATTCAAAGAGTTTCAGTGGCTTGAGACGAGTTTCGCAAGTCTTCCTTTGCCAGTAAGCAAAAAGGGACCAAAAGAGACCAAAAGTGGAACTTGGGTCGAAAGGTGCCAGAAAGTGACAGAAGGGGAGAAGGCGGTGAGAAATCCTTCCTTTGAGTTCTAGGAGTGATATTCAAGGAGTTTCAGTGGCTTGAGACGAGTTTCGCACGTCTTCCTTTGCCGGTAAGCAAAAGGGAACCAAAAGAGACCAAAACTAGAACTTGGGTCCAAAGGTGCCAGAAAGTGACAGAAGGGGAGAAGGTGGTGAGAAATCTTTCCTTTGAGTTCTAGGAGTTATATTCAAAGAGTTTCAGTGGCTTCAGACGAGTTTCCCACGTCTTCCTTTGCCGGTAAGCAAAAAGGAACCAAAAGAAACCAAAACTGGAACTTGGGTCCACAGGCACCAGAAAGTGCCAGAATGTGAGAAGGTGGTGGAAAAGCCTTCCTTTGAGTCCTAGGCGCGATTTTCAATTAGTTTTAGTGGCCTGAGACGAGTTTCGCACGTCTTCCTTTGCCGGTTAGCAAAAGGGAACCAAAAGAGACCAAAACTGGAACTTGGGTCCACAGGCACCAGAAAGTACCAGAATGTGAGAAGGTGGTGGAAAAGCCTTCCTTTGAGTCCTAGGCGTGATATTCAAGGAGTTTTAGTGGCCTGAGACGAGTTTCGCACGTCTTCCTTTGCCGGTTAGCAAAAGGGAACCAAAAGAGACCAAAACTGGAACTTGGGTCCAAAGGCACCAGAAAGTGCCAGAACGTGAGAAGGTGGTGCGAAAGCCTTCCTCTGAGTCCTAGGCGTGATATTCAAGGAGTTTTAGTGGCCTGAGACGAGTTTCGGAAGTCACCCTTTGCCAGTAAGCAAAAAGGGACCAAAAGAGACCAAAACTGGAACTTGGGTCTAAAGGCTCCAAAAAGTACCAGAAGGGGAGAAGGTGGTGAGAAAGTCTTCCTTTGAGTCCTAGGAGTGATATTCAAGGACTTTCAGTGGCTTGAGACGAGTTTCGCCCGTCTTCCTTTGCTGGTAAGCAAAAGGGAACCAAAAGAGACCAAAACTGGAACTTGGGTCCAACGGTGCCAGAAAGTGACAGAAGGGGAGAAGGTGGTGAGAAATCCTTCCTTTAGGTTCTAGGAGCGATATTCAAAGAGTTTCAGTGGCTTCAGACGAGTTTCGCACGTCTTCCTTTGCCGGTAAGCAAAAGGGAACCTAAAGAGACCAAAACTGGAACTTGGGTCCACAGGCACCAGAAAGTGCCAGAACGTGAGAAGGTGGTGGAAAAGCCTTCCTTTGAGTCCTAGGAATGATATTCAAGGAGCTTCAATGGCTTGAGACGAGTTTCGCAAGTCTCCCTTTGCCAGTAAGCAAAAAGGGACCAAAAGAGACCAAAACTGGAACTTGGGTCCAAAGGCGCCAGAAAGTGCCAGAAGAGGAGAAGGTGGTGAGAAATCCTTCCTTTGAGTTCTAGGAGTGATATTCAAGGAGTTTCAATGGCTTGAGACGAGTTTCGCACGTCTTCCTTTGCCGGTAAGCAAAAGGGAACCAAAAGAGACCAAAACTAGAACATGGGTCCAAAGGTGCCAGAAAGTGACAGAAGGGGAGAAAGTGGTGAGAAATCTTTCCTTTGAGTTCTAGGAGTGATATTCAAAGAGTTTCAGTGGCTTCAGACGAGTTTCGCCCGTCTTCCTTTGCTGGTAAGCAAAAGGGAACCAAAAGAGACCAAAACTGGAACTTGGGTCCAAAGGTACCAGAAAGTGCCAGAACGTGAGAAGGTGGTGGGAAAGCCCTCCTTTGAGTCCTAGGCGTGATACTCAAGGAGTTTTAGTGGCCTGATACGAGTTTCGCACGTCTTCCTTCGCCGGTTAGCAAAAGGGAACCAAAAGAGACCAAAACTGGAACTTGGGTCCAAAGGCACCCAGAAAGTGCCAGAACGTGAGAAGGTGGTGAGAAATCCTTGCTTTGAGTTCTAGGAGTGATATTCAAAGAGTTTCAGTGGCTTAAGACGAGTTTCGCACGTCTTCCTTTGCCGGTAAGCAAAAGGGAAACAAAAGAGACATAAACTGGAACTTGGGTCCAAAGGCAGCAGAAAGTGCCAGAACGTGAGAAGGTGGTGGGAAAGCTTTCCTTTGAGTTCTAGGCGTGATATTCAAGGAGTTTTAGTGGCCTGAAACGAGTTTTGCACGTCTTCCTTTGCCGGTAAGCAAAAGGGAACCAAAAAAGACCAAAACTGGAACTTGGGTCCAAAGGCACCAGAAAGTGCCAGAACGTGAGAAGGTGGTGGGAAAGCCTTCCTTTGAGTCCTAGGCGTGATACTCAAGGAGTTTTAGTGGCCTGATACGAGTGTCGCACGTCTTCCTTTGCCGGTTAGCAAAAGGGAACCAAAACAGACCAAAACTGGAACTTGGGTCCAAAGGCACCAGAAAGTGCCAGAACGTGAGAAGGTGGTGCGAAAGCCTTCCTCTGAGTCCTAGGCGTGATATTCAAGGAGTTTCAGTGGCTTGAGATGAGTTTCGCAAGTCTCCCTTTGCCAGTAAGCAAAAAGGGACCAAAAGAGACCAAAACTGGAACTTGGGTCCAAAGGCTCCAAAAAGTGCCAGAAGGGGAGAAGGTGGTGAGAAAGCCTTTCTTTGAGTCCTACGAGTGATATTCGAGTTTCAGTGGCTTGAGACAAGTTTCGCACGTCTTCCTTTGCCGGTAAGCAAAAGGGAACCAAAAGATACCAAAACTGGAACTTGGGTCCAAAGCTGCCAGAAAGTGACAGAAGGGGAGAAGGTGGTGAGAAATCCTTCCTTTGAGTTCTAGGAGTGACATTCAAGGAGTTTCAGTGGCGTGAGATGAGTTTCGCACGTCTTCCTTTGCCGGTAAGCAAAGGGGAACCAAAAGAGACCAAAACTGGAACTTGGGTCCAAAGGCACCAGAAAGTGCCAGAACGTGAGAAGGTGGTGGGAAAGCCTTCCTTTGAGTTCTAGGCGTGATCAAGGAGTTTTAGTGGCCTGAGACGAATTTCGCAAGTCTCCCTTTGCCAGTAAGCAAAAAGGGACCAAAAGAGACCAAAACTGGAACTTGGGTCGAAAGGCTCCAAAAAGTACCAGAAGGGGAGAAGGCGGTGAGAAAGCCTTCCTTTGAGTCCTAGGAGTGATATTCAAGGAGTGTCAGCGGCCTGAGATGAGTTTCCCACGTCTTCCTTTGCCGGTAAGCAAAAGGGAACCAAAAGAGACCAAAACTAGAACTTGGGTCCAAAGGTGCCAGAAAGTGACAGAAGTGGAGAAGGTGGTGAGACTCCTTCCTTTGAGTTCTAGGAGTGATATTCAAGGAGTTTCAGTGGCTTGAGACGAGTTCCGCACGTCTTCCTTTGCCGGTAAGCAAAAGGGAACCAAAATAGACCAAAACTGGAACTTGGGTCCAAAGGCACCAGAAAGTGCCAGAACGTGAGAAGGTGGTGGGAAAGCCTTCCTTTGAATCCTAGGCGTGATATTCAAGGAGTTTTAGTGGCCTGAAACGAGTTTCGCAAGTCTCCTTTTGCCAATAAGCAAAAAGGGACCAAAACTGGAACTTGGGTCCAAAGGCTCTAGAAAGTGCCAGAAGGGGAGAAGGTGGTGAGAAAGCCTTCCTTCGAGTCCTAGGAGTGATATTCAAGGACTTTCAACGGCCTGAGATGAGTTTCCCACGTCTTCCTTTGCCGGTAAGCAAAAGGGAACCAAAAGAGACCAAAACTAGAACTTGGGTCCAAAGGTGCCAGAAAGTAACAGAAGTGGAGAAGGTGGTGAGACTCCTTCCTCTGAGTTCTAGGAGTGATATTCAAGGAGTTTCAGTGGCTTGAGACGAGTTCCGCACGTCTTCCTTTGTCGTTAAGCATAAGGGAACCAAAAGAGACCAAAATTGGAACTTGGGTCCAAAGGCACCAGAAAGTGCCAGAACGTGAGAAGCTGGTGGGAAAGCCTTCCTTTGAGTACTAGGCATGATATTCAAGGAGTTTTAGTGGCCTGAGACGAGTTTCGCACGTCTTCCTTTGCAAGTAAGCAAAAAAGGACCAAAAGAGACCAAAACTGGAACTTGGGTCGAAAGGCTCCAAAAAGTGCCACAGGGGGAGAAGGTGGTGAGAAAGTCTTCCTTTGAGTACTACGAGTGATATTCAAGGAGTTTCAGTGGCTTGAGACGAGTTTCGCACGTCTTCCTTTGCCGGTAAGCAAAAGGGAACCAAAAGAGACCAAAACTGGAACTTGGGTCCAAAGGTGCCAGAAAGTGACAGAAGGGGAGAAGGTGGTGAGAAATCCTTCCTTTGAGTTCTAGGAGTGATATTCAAAGAGTTTCAGTGGCTTCAGACGAGTTTCGCACGTCTTCCTTTGCCGGTAAGCAAAAGGGAACCAAAAGAGACCAAAACTGGAACTTGGGTCCAAAGGCACCATAAAGTGCCAGAACGTGAGAAGGTGGTGGGAAAGCCTTCCTTTGAGTTCTAGGCGTGATATTCAAGGAGTTTTAGTGGCCTGAAACGAGTTTCGCAAGTCTCCTTTTGCCAGTAAGCAAAAAGGGACCAAAAGAGACCGAAACTGGAACTTGGGTCCAAAGGCTCCAAAAAGGGCCAGAAGGGGAGAAAGTGGTGAGAAAGCCTTCCTTTGAGTCCTAGGAGTGATATTCAAGGACTTTCAACAGCCTGAGATGAGTTTCCCACGTCTTCCTTTGCCGGTAAGCAAAAGGGAACCAAAAGAGACTAAAACTAGAACTTGGGTCCAAAGGTGCCAGAAAGTAACAGAAGTGGAGAAGGTGGTGAGACTCCTTCCTCTGAGTTCTAGGAGTGATATTCAAGGAGTTTCAGTGGCTTGAGACGAGTTCCGCACGTCTTCCTTTGCCGTTAAGCATAAGGGAACCAAAAGAGACCAAAACTGGAACTTGGGTCCAAAGGCACCAGAAAGTGCCAGAACGTGAGAAGGTGGTGGGAAAGCCTTCCTTTGAGTACTAGGCATGATATTCAAGGAGTTTTAGTGGCCTGAGACGAGTTTCGCACGTCTTCCTTTGCCAGTAAGCAAAAGGGAACCAAAAGAGACCAAAACTGGAACTTGGGTCGAAAGGCTCCAGAAAGTGCCAGAAGGGGAGAAGGTGGTGAGAAAGCCTTCCTTTGAGTCCGAGGAGTGATATTCAAGGAGTTTCAGCGGCCTGAGATGAGTTTTGCACGTCTCCCTTTGCCAGTAAGCAAAAGGGAACCAAAAGAGACCAAAACTGGAACTTGGGTCCAAAGGTGCCAGAAAGTGACAGAAGGGGAGAAGGTGGTGAGAAATCCTTCCTTTGAGTTCTAGGAGTGATATTCAAAGAGTTTCAGTGGCTTCAGACGAGTTTCGCACGTCTTCCTTTGCCGGTAAGCAAAAGGGAACCAAAAGACACCAAAACTGGAACTTGGGTCCACAGGCACCAGAAAGTGCCAGAACGTGAGAAGGTGGGGAGTTTCAGTGGCTTGAGACGAGTTTCGCAAGTCTCCCTTTGCCAGTAAGCAAAGAGGGACCAAAAGAGACCAAAACTGGAACTTGGGTCCAAAGGCACCAGAAAGTGCCAAAACGTGAGAAGGTGGTGCGAAAGCCTTCCTTTGAGTCCTAGGCGTGATATTGAAAGAGTTTTAGTGGCCTGAGATGAGTTTCGAACGTCTTCCTTTGCCGGTAAGCAAAAGGGAACCAAAAAAGACCAAAGCTGGAACTTAAGTCCAAAGGCACCAGAAAGTGCCAGAACGTGAGAAGGTTGTGGGAAAGCCTTCCTTTGAGTCCTAGGCGTGATATTCAGGGAGTTTAAGTGGCCTGAGACGAGTTTCGCAAGTCTCCCTTTGCTAGTAAGCAAAGAGGGACCAAAAGAGACCAAAACTGGAACTTGGGTCCAAAGGCTCCGAAAAGTGCCAGAAGGAGAGAAGGTGGTGAGAAAGCCTACCTTTGAGTCCTAGGAGTGATATCCAACGAGTTTCAGCTGCCTGAGATGAGTTTCCCACGTCTTCCTTTGCAGGTAAGCAAAAGGGAACCAAAAGAGACCAAAACTGGAACTTGGGTCCAAAGGCACCAGAAACTGCCAAAACGTGAGAAGGTGGTGGGAAAGCCTTCCTTTGAGTCCTAGGCGTGATATTCAAGGAGTTTTAGTGGTCTGAGATGAGTTTCGCACATCTTGCTTTGCCAGTAAGCAAAAAGGGACCAAAAGAGACCAAAACTGGAACTTGGGTCCAAAGGTGCCAGAAAGTGACAGAAGAGGAGAAGGTGGTGAGAAATCCTCCCTTTGAGTACTAGGAGTGATATTCAAGGAGTTTCAGTGGCGTGAGACGAGTTTCGCACGTCTTCCTTTGCCGGTAAGCAAAAGGGAAACAAAAGAGACATAAACTGGAACTTGGGTCCAAAGGCAGCAGAAAGTGCCAGAACGTGAGAAGGTGGTGGGAAAGCTTTCCTTTGAGTTCTAGGCGTGATATTCAAGGAGTTTTAGTGGCCTGAAACGAGTTTCGCACGTCTTCCTTTGCCGGTAAGCAAAAGGGAACCAAAAAAGACCAAAACTGGAACTTGGGTCCAAAGGCAGCAGAAAGTGCCAGAACGTGAGAAGGTGGTGGGAAAGCTTTCCTTTGAGTTCTAGGCGTGATATTCAAGGAGTTTTAGTGGCCTGAAACTAGTTTCGCACGTCTTCCTTTGCCGGTAAGCAAAAGGGAACCAAAAAAGACCAAAACTGGAACTTGGGTCCAAAGGCAGCAGAAAGTGCCAGAACGTGAGAAGGTGGTGGGAAAGCTTTCCTTTGAGTTCTAGGCGTGATATTTAAGGAGTTTTAGTGGCCTGAAACGAGTTTCGCACATCTTCATTTGCCGGTAAGCAAAAGGGAACCAAAAAAGACCAAAGTTGGAACTTGGGTCCAAAGGCACCAGAAAGTGCCAGAACGTGAGAAGGTGGTGGGAAAGCCTTCCTTTGAGTCCTAGGCGTGATACTCAAGGAGTTTTAGTGGCCTGATACGAGTTTCGCACGTCTTCCTTTGCCGGTTAGCAAAAGGGAACCAAAGCAGACCAAAACTGGTACTTGGGTCCAAAGGCACCCAGAAAGTGGCAGAACGTGAGAAGGTGGTGAGAAATCCTTCCTTTGAGCTCTAGGAGTGATATTTAAAGAGTTTCAGTGGCTTGAGAGGAGTTTCGCACGTCTTCCTTTGCCGGTAAGCAAAAAGGAACCAAAAGAGACCAAAACTAGAACTTGGGTCCAAAGGTGCCAGAAAGTGACAGAAGGGGAGAAGGTGGTGAGAAATCTTTCCTTTGAGTTCTAGGAGTGATATTCAAAGAGTTTCAGTGGCTTCAGACGAGTTTCCCACGTCTTCCTTTGCCGGTAAGCAAAAGGGAACCAAAAGAGACCAAAACTGGAACTTGGGTCCAAAGGCAGCAGAAAGTGCCAGAACGTGAGAAGGTGGTGGGAAAGCTTTCCTTTGAGTTCTAGGCGTGATATTCAAGGAGTTTTAGTGGCCTGAAACGAGTTTCGAACGTCTTCCTTTGCCGGTAAGCAAAAGGGAACAAAAAAAGACCAAAACTGGAACTTGGGTCCAAAGGCACCAGAATGTGCCAGAACGTGAGAAGGTGGTGGGAAAGCCTTCCTTTAAGTCCTAGGCATGATAACGAGTTTCGCACGTCTTCCTTTGCCGGTTAGCAAAAGGGAACCAAAACAGACCAAAACTGGAACTTGGGTCCAAAGGCACCCAAAAAGTGCCAGAACGTGAGAAGGTGGTGGGAAAGCCTTCCTTTGAGTCCTAAGGGTGATATTCAAAGAGTCTTAGTGGCCTGAGACGAGTTTCGCAAGTCTCCCTTTGCTAGTAAGCAAAAAGGGACCAAAAGAGACCAAAACTAGAACTTGGGTCCAAAGGTGCCAGAAAGTGACAGAAGGGGAGAAGGTGGTGAGAAATCCTTCCTTTGAGTTCTAGGAATGATATTCAAAGAGTTTCAGTGGCTTCAGACGAGTTTCGCTCGTCTTCCTTTGCCGGTAAGCAAAAGGGAACCAAAAGAGACCAAAACTGGAACTTGGGTCCAAAGGCACCAGAAAGTGCCAGAACATGAGAAGGTGGTGGGAAAGCCTTCCTTTGAGTCCGAGGCGTGATATTCAAAGAGTTTTAGTGGCCTGAGACGAGTTTCGCAAGTCTCCCTTCGCTAGTAAGCAAAAAGGGACCAAAAGAGACCAAAACTGGAACTTGGGTCCAAAGGCACCAGAAAGTGCCAGAACGTGAGAAGGTGGTGGGAAAGCCTTCCTTTGAGTCCTAGGGGTGATATTCAAAGAGTTTTAGTGGCCTGAGACGAGTTTCGCAAGTCTCCCTTTGCTAGTAAACAAAAAGGGACCAAAAGAGACCAAAACTGGAACTTGGGTCCAAATGCGCCAGAAAGTGCCAGAAGGGGAGAAGGTGGTGAGAAATCCTTCTTTTGAGTTCTAGGAGTGATATTCAAGGAGTTTCAGTGGCTTGAGACGTGTTTCGCACGTCTTCCTTTGCCGGTAAGCAAAAGGGAACCAAAAGAGACCAAAACTAGAACTTGGGTCCAAAGGTGCCAGAAAGTGACAGAAGTGGAGAAGGTAGTGAGACTCCATCCTTTGAGTTCTAGGAGTGATATTCAAGGAGTTTCAGTGGCTTGAGACGAGTTCCGCACGTCTTCCTTTGCCGGTAAGCAAAAGGGAACCAAAAGAGACCAAAACTAGAACTTGGGTCCAAAGGCTCCAAAAAGTGCCAGAAGGGGAGAAAGTGGTGAGAAAGCCTTCCTTTGAGTCGTAGGGGTGATATTCAAAGAGTTTTAGTGGCCTGAGACGAGTTTCGCAAGTCTTCCTTTGCTAGTAAGCAAAAAGGGACCAAAAGAGACCAAAACTAGAACTTGGGTCCAAAGGTGCCAGAAAGTGACAGAAGGGGAGAAGGTGGTGAGAAATCCTTCCTTTGAGTTCTAGGAGTGACATTCAAGGAGTTTTAGTGCCTTGAGACGAGTTTTGCACGTCTTCCTTTGCCGGTAAGCAAAAGGGAACCAAAACAGACCAAAACTGGAACTTGGGTCCAAAGGCACCAGAAAGTGCCAGAACGTGAGAAGGTGGTGGGAAAGCCTTACTTTGAGTTCTAGGCGTGATATTCAAGGAGTTTTAGTGGCCTGAGACGAGTTTCGCAAGTCTCCCTTTGCCAGTAAGCAAAAAGGGACCAAAAGAGACCAAAACTGGAACTTGGGTCCAAAGGCTCCAAAAAGTGCCAGAAGGGGAGAAAGTGGTGAGAAAGCCTTCCTTTGAGTCGTAGGGGTGATATTCAAAGAGTTTTAGTGGCCTGAGATGAGTTTCGCAAGTCTCCCTTTGCTTGTATGGAAAAAGGGACCAAAAGAGACCAAAACTAGAACTTGGGTCCAAAGGTGCCAGAAAGTGACAGAAGGGGAGAAGGTGGTGAGAAATCCTTCCTTTGAGTTCTAGGAGTGATATTCAAAGAGTTTCAGTGGCTTCAGACGAGTTTCGCCCTTCTTCTTTGGCGGAAAGTAAAAGGGAACCAAAAGAGACCAAAACTGGAACTTGGGTCCAACGGCACCAGAAAGTGCCAGAACGTGAGAAAGTGGTGGGAAAGCCTTCCTTTGAGTCCTAGGCGTGATATTCAAAGAGTTTTAGTGGCCTGAGACGAGTTTCGCAAGTCTCCCTTTGCTAGTTAGCAAAAAGGGACCAAAAGAGACCAAAACTGGAACTTGGGTCCAAAGGCACCAGAAAGTTCCAGAACGTGACAAGGTGGTGGGAAAGCCTTCTTTTGAGTCCTAGGCATGATATTCAAGGAGTTTTAGTGGTCTGAGACGAGTTTCGCACGTCTTCCTTTGCCAGTAAGCAAAAAAGGACCAAAAGAGACCAAAACTGGAACTTGGGTCCAAAGGCTCCAAAAAGTGCCAGAAGGGGAGAAGGTGGTGAGAAAGCCTTCCTTTGAGTCCTACGAGTGATATTCAAGGAGTTTCAGTGGCTTGAGACAAGTTTCGCACGTCTTCCTTTGCCGGTAAGCAAAAGGGAACCAAAAGATACCAAAACTGGAACTTGGGTCCAAAGCTGCCAGAAAGTGACAGAAGGGGAGAAGGTGGTGAGAAATCCTTCCTTTGAGTTCTAGGAGTGACATTCAAGGAGTTTCAGTGGCGTGAGATGAGTTTCACACGTCTTCCTTTGCCGGTAAGCAAAAGGGAACCAATAGAGACCAAAACTGGAACTTGGGTCCAAAGGCACCAGAAAGTGCCAGAACGTGAGAAGGTGGTGGGAAAGCCTTCCTTTGAGTTCTAGGCGTGATATTCAAGGAGTTTTAGTGGCCTGAGACGAGTTTCGCAAGTCTCCCTTTGCCAGTAAGCAAAAAGGGACCAAAAGAGACCAAAACTGGAACTGGGGTCTAAAGGTGCCAAAAAGTGCCAGAACGTGAGAAGGTGCAGGGAAAGCCTTCCTTTGAGTCCTAGGCGTGATATTCAAGGAAGTTTAGTGGCCTAAGACGAGTTTCGCACGTCTTCCTTTGCCGGTAAGCAAAAGAGAAGCAAAAGAGACCAAAACTGGAACTTGGGTCCAAAGGCACCAGAAAGTGCCAGAACGTGAGAAGCTGGTGGGAAAGCCTTCCTTTGAGTCCTAGGCATGATATTCAAGGAGTTTTGGTGGTCTGAGACGAGTTTCGCACGTCTTCCTTTGCCGGTAAGCAAAAGGGAAGCAAAAGAGACCAAAACTGGAACTTGGGTCCAAAGGCACCAGAAAGGGCCAGAACGTGAGAAGGTGGTGGGAAAGCCTTCCTTTGAGTCCTAGGCGTGATATTCAAGGAGTTTTAGTGGCCTGAGACGAGTTTCGCACGTCTTCCTTTGCCAGTGAGCAAAAAGGGATCAAAAGATACCAAAACTGGAACTTGGGTCCAAAGGCGCAAGAAAGTGCCAGAAGGGGAGAAGGTGGTGAGAAATCCTTCCTTTGAGCCCTAGGCGTAATATTCAGGGAGTTTTAGTGGCCTGAGATGAGTTTCGCAAGTCTCCCTTTGCCAGTAAGCAAAAAGGGACCAAAAGAGACCAAAACTGGAACTTGGGTCCAAAGGTGCCAGAAAGTGACAGAACGTGAGAAGGTGGTGGGAAAGCCTTCCTTTGAGTCCTAGGCGTGATATTCAAGGAGTTTTAGTGGCCTAAGACGAGTTTCGCACGTCTTCCTTTGCCGGTAAGCAAAAGGGAAGCAAAAGAGACCAAAACTGGAAATTGGGTGCAAAGGCAACAGAAAGTGCCAGAACGTGAGAAGGTGGTGGGAAAGCCTTCCTTTGAGTCCTAGGCGTGATATTCAAGGAGTTTTAGTGGCCTGAGACGAGTTACGCAAGTCTCACTTTTCCCGTAAGCAAAAAGGGACCAAAAGAGACCGAAACTGGAACTTGGGTCCAAAGGCTCCAAAAAGTGCCAGAAGGTGAGAAAGTGGTGAGAAAGTGTTCCTTTGAGTCCTAGGAGTGATTTTCAAGGAGTTTCAGCGGCCTGAGATGAGTTTCCCACGTCTTCCTTTGCCGGTAAACAAAAGGGAACCAAAAGAGACCAAAACTGGAACTTGGGTCCAAAGGTGCCAGAAAGTGCCAGAACGTGAGAAGGTGGTGGGAAAGCCTTCCTTTGAGTCCTAGTCGTGATATTCAAGAAGTTTTAGTGGCCTAAGACGAGTATCGCACGTCTTCCTTTGCCGGTAAGCAAAAGGGAACCAAAAGAGACCAAAACTGGAACTTGGGTCCAAAGGCACCAGAAAGTGCCAGAATGTGAGAAGGTTGTGGGAAAGCCTTCCTTTGAATCCTAGGCGTGATATTCAAGGAGTTTTAGCGGTCTGAGACGAGTTTCCCACGTCTTCCTTTGCCAGTAAGCAAAAAAGGACCAAAAGAGACCAAAACTGGAACTTGGGTCCAAAGGTGCCAGAAAGTGACAAAAGGGGAGAAGGTGGTGAGAAATCCTTCCGTTGAGTTCTAGGAGTGACATTCAAGGAATTTCAGCGGCCTGAGATGAGTTTCGCACGTCTTCCTTTGCCAGTAAGCAAAAGGGAACCAAAAGAGACCAAAACTGGAACTTGGGTCCAAAGGCACCAGAAAGTGCCAGAACGTGAGAAGGTGGTGGGAAAGCCTTCCTTTGAGTCCTAGGCGTGATATTCAAGGAGTTTTAGTGGCCTGAGACGAGTTTCGCACGTCTCCCTTTGCCAGTGAGCAAAAATGGACCAAAAGATACCAAAACTGGAACTTGGGTCCAAAGGCGCAAGAAAGTGCCAGAAGGGGAGAAGGTGGTGAGAAATCCTTCCTTTGAGCCCTAGGCGTGATATTCAGGGAGTTTTAGTGGCCTGAGATGAGTTTCGCAAGTCTCCCTTTGCCAATAAGCAAAAAGGGACCAAAAGAGACCAAAACTGGAACTTGGGTCCAAAGGTGCCAGAAAGTGACAGAACGTGAGAAGGTGGTGGGAAAGCCTTCCTTTGAGTCCTAGGCGTGATATTCAAGGAGTTTTAGTGGCCTAAGACGAGTTTCGCACGTCTTCCTTTGCCGGTAAGCAAAAGGGAAGCAAAAGAGACCAAAACTGGAACTTGGGTGCAAAGGCACCAGAAAGTTCCAGAACGTGAGAAGGTGGTGGGAAAGCCTTCCTTTGAGTCCTAGGCGTGATATTCAAGGAGTTTTAGTGGCCTGAGACGAGTTTCGCAAGTCTCACTTTTCCCGTAAGCAAAAAGGGACCAAAAGAGACAAAAACTGGAACTTGGGTCCAAAGGCTCCAAAAAGTGCCAGAAGGTGAGAAAGTGGTGAGAAAGTGTTCCTTTGAGTCCTAGGAGTGATTTTGAAGGAGTTTCAGCGGCCTGAGATGAGTTTCCCACGTCTTCCTTTGCCGGTAAACAAAAGGGAACCAAAAGAGACCAAAACTGGAACTTGGGTGCAAAGGCACCAGAAAGTGCTAGAACGTGAGAAGATGGTGGTAAAGCCTTCCTTTCAGTCCTAGGCGTGATATTCAAAGAGTTTTAGTGGCCTGAGACGAGTTTTGCAAGTCTCCCGGTGCCAGTAAACAAAAAAGGACCAAAAGAGGCCAAAACTGGAACTTGGGTCCAAAGGTTCAAAAAAGTGCCAGAAGGGTAGAAGGTGGTGAGAAATCCTTCCTTTGAGTTCTAGGAGTGACATTCAAGGAGTTTCAATGGCGTGAGACGAGTTTCGCACGTATTCCTTTGCCTGTAAGCAAAAGGGAACCAAAAGAGACCAAAACTAGAACTTGGGTCCAAAGGTGCCAGAAAGTGCCAGAACGTGAGAAGGTGGTGGGAAAGCCTTCCTTTGAGTCCTAGTCGTGATATTCAAGAAGTTTTAGTGGTCTGAGACGAGTTTTGCACGTCTTCCTTTGCCAGTATGCAAAAAGGGACCAAAAGAGACCAAAACTGGAACTTGGGTCCAAAGGCACCAGAAAGTTCGAGAACGTGAGAAGATGGTGGCAAAGCCTTCCTTTCTGTCCTAGGCGTGATATTCAAAGAGTTTTAGTGGCCTGAGACGTGTTTCGCAAGTCTCCCTGTGCCAGTAAGCAAAAAGGGACCAAAAGAGACCAAAACTGGAACTTGGGTCCAAATGCGCCAGAAAGTGCCAGCAGGGGAGAAGGTGGTGAGAAATCCTTCCTTTGAGTTCTAGGAGTGATATTCAAGGAGTTTCAGCGACTTGAGACGAGTTTCGCACGTCTTCCTTTGCCGGTAAGCAAAAGGGAACCAAAAGAGACCAAAACTGGAACTTGGGTCCAAAGGCACCAGAAAGTGCCAGAACGTGAGAAGGTGGTGGGAAAGCCTTCCTTTGAGTCCTAGCTGTGATATTCAAGGAGTTTTAGTGGTCTGAGACGAGTTGCGCAAGTCTCCCTTTGACAGTAAGTAAAAATGGACCAAAAGAGACCAAAACTGGAACTTGGGTCCAAAGGCTCCAAAAAGTGCCAGAAGGAGAGAAGGTGGTGAGAAAGCCTTCCTTTGAGTCCTAGGAGTGATATTCAAGGAGTTTCACCAGCCTGAGATGAGTTTCCCCCGTCTTCCTATGCCGGTAAGCAAAAGGGAACCAAAAGAGACCAAAACTAGAACTTGGGTCCAATGGTGCCAGAAAGTGACAGAAGGGGAGAAGGTGGTGAGACTCCTTCCTTTGAGTTCTAGGAGTGATTTTCAAGGAGTTTCAGTGGCTTGAGACGAGTTTCGTACGTCTTGCTTTGCCGGTAAGCAAAAGGGAACCAAAAGAAACCAAAACTGGAACTTGGGTCAAAAGGCTCCAAAAACTGCCAGGAGGGAGGAAAGTGGTGAGAAAGCCTTCCTTTGAGTCCTACGAGTGATATTCAAGGAGTTTCAGTGGCTTGAGACGAGTTTCGCACGTCTTCCTTTGCCGGTAAGCAAAAGGGAACCAAAAGATACCAAAACTGGAACTTGGGTCCAAAGGTGTCAGAAAGTGACAGAAGGGGAGAAGGTGGTGAGAAATCCTTCCGTTGAGTTCTAGGAGTGACATTCAAGGAGTTTCAGCGGCCTGAGATGAGTTTCCCACGTCTTCCTTTGCCGGTAAGCAAAAGGGAACCAAAAGAGACCAAAACTGGAACTTGGGTCCAAAAGCACCAGAAAGTGCCAGAACGTGAGAAGGTGGTCGGAAAGCCTTCCTTTGAGTCCTAGGCGTGATATTCAAGGAGTTTTAGTGGTCTGAGACAAGTTTCGCACGTCTTCCTTTGCCAGTAAGCAAAAAGGGACCAAAACTGGAACTTGTGTCCAAATGCGCCAGAAAGTGCCAGAAGGGGAGAAGGTGGTGGGAAATCCTTCCTTTGAATTCTAGGAGTGATATTCAAGGAGTTTCAGTGGCTTGAGACGAGTTTCGCACGTCTTGCTTTGCCGGTAAGCAAAAGGGAACTAAAAGAGACCAAAACTGTAACTTGGGTGCAAAGGCACCAGAACGTGAGAAGGTGGTGGGAAAGCCTTCCTTTGAGTCCTAGGCGTGATATTCAAGGAGTTTTAGTGGCCTGAGACGAGTTTCGCAAGTCTCACTTTTCCCGTAAGCAAAAAGGGACCAAAAGAGACCAAAACTGGAACTTAGGTCCAAAGGCTCCAAAAAGTGCCGGAAGGTGAGAAAGTGGTGAGAAAGTGTTCCTTTGAGTCCTAGGAGTGATTTTCAAGGAGTTTCAGCGGCCTGAGATGAGTTTCCCACGTCTTCCTTTGCCGGTAAACAAAAGGGAACCAAAAGAGACCAAAACTGGAACTTGGGTCCAAAGGCACCAGAAAGTGCTAGAACGTGAGAAGATGGTGGCAAAGCCTTCCTTTCAGTCCTAGGCGTGATATTCAAAGAGTTTTAGTGGCCTGAGAAGAGTTTCGCAAGTCTCCCGGTGCCAGTAAACAAAAAGGGACCAAAAGAGACCAAAACTGGAAGTTGGGTCCAAAGGTTCAAAAAAGTTCCAGAAGGGTAGAAGGTGGTGAGAAGTCCTTTCTTTGAGTTCTAGGAGTGACATTCAAGGAGTTTCAATGGCGTGAGACGAGTTTCGCACGTCTTCCTTTGCCAGTAAGCAAAAGGGAACCAAAAGAGACCAAAACTAGAACTTGGGTCCAAAGGTGCCAGAAAGTGCCAGAACGTGAGAAGGTGGTGGGAAAGCCTTCCTTTGAGTCCTAGTCGTGATATTCAAGAAGTTTTAGTGGTCTGAGACAAGTTTTGCACGTCTTCCTTTGCCAATATGTAAAAAGGGACCAAAAGAGACCAAAACTGGAACTTGGGTCCAAAGGCACCAGAAAGTGCGAGAACGTGAGAAGATGGTGGCAAAGCCTTCCTTTCTGTCCTAGGCGTGATATTCAAAGAGTTTTAGTGGCCTGAGACGTGTTTCGCAAGTCTCCCTGTGCCAGTAGGCAAAAAGGGACCAAAAGAGACCAAAACTGGAACTTGGGTCCAAATGCGCCAGAAAGTGCCAACAGGGGAGAAGGTGGTGAGAAATCCTTCCTTTGAGTTCTAGGAGTGATATTCAAGGAGTTTCAGCGACTTGAGACGAGTTTCGCACGTCTTCCTTTTCCGGTAAGCAAAAGGGAACCAAAACAGACCAAAACTAGAACTTGGGTCCAAAGGTGCTAGAAAGTGACAGAAGGGGAGAAGGTGGTGAGACTCCTTCCTTTGAGTTCTAGGAGTGATATTCAAGGAGTTTCAGTGGCTTGAGACGAGTTTCGCACGTCTTCCTTTGCCGGTAAGCAAAAGGGAACCAAAAGAGACCAAAACTGGAACTTGGGTCCAAAGGCACCAGAAAGTGCCAGAACGTGAGAAGGTGGTGGGAAAGCCTTCCTTTGAGTCCTAGCTGTGATATTCAAGGAGTTTTAGTGGTCTGAGACGAGTTGCGCAAGTCTCCCTTTGCCAGTAAGCAAAAAGGGACCAAAAGAGACCAAAACTGGAACTTGGGTCCAAAGGCTCCAAAAAGTGCCAGAAGGAGAGAAGGTGGTGAGAAAGGCTTCCTTTGAGTCCTAGGAGTGATATTCAAGGAGTTTCAGCAGCCTGAGATGAGTTTCCCCCGTCTTCCTTTGCCGGTAAGCAAAAGGGAACCAAAAGAGACCAAAACTAGAACTTGGGTCCAACGGTGCCAGAAAGTGACAGAAGGGGAGAAGGTGGTGAGACTCTTTCCTTTGAGTTCTAGGAGTGATATTCAAGGAGTTTCAGTGGCCTGAGACGAGTTTCGTACGTCTTGCTTTGCCGGTAAGCAAAAGGGAACCAAAAGAGACCAAAACTGGAACTTGGGTCCAAAGGCACCAGAAAGTGCCAGAACGTGAGAAGGTGGTGGGAAAGCCTTCCTTTGAGTCTTAGGCGTGATATTCAAGGAGTTTGAGTGGCCTGAGACGAGTTTCGCAAGTCTCCCTTTGCCAGCAAGCAAAAAGGGACCAAAAGAGACCAAAACTAGATCTTGGGTCAAAAGGCTCCAAAAACTGCCAGAAGGGAAGAAAGTGGTGAGAAAGCCTTCCTTTGAGTCCTACGAGTGATATTCAAGGAGTTTCAGTGGCTTGAGACGAGTTTCGCACGTCTTGCTTTGCCGGTAAGCAAAAGGGAACCAAAAGATACCAAAACTGGAACTTGGGTCCAAAGGTGCCAGAAAGTGACAGAAGGGGAGAAGGTGGTGAGAAATCCTTCCTTTGAGTTCTAGGAGTGACATTCAAGGAGTTTCAGCGGCCTGAGATGAGTTTCCCACGTCTTCCTTTGCCGGTAAGCAAAAGGGAACCAAAAGAGACCAAAACTGGAACTTGGGTCCAAAAGCACCAGAAAGTGCCAGAACGTGAGAAGGTGGTCGGAAAGCCTTCCTTTGAGTCCTAGGCGTGATATTCAAAGAGTTTTAGTGGTCTGAGACAACATTCGCACGTCTTCCTTTTCTAGTAAGCAAAAAGGGACCAAAAGAGACCAAAACTGGAACTTGTGTCCAAATGCGCCAGAAAGTGCCAGAAGGGGAGAAGGTGGTGGGAAATCCTTCCTTTGAGTTCTAGGAGTGATATTCAAGGAGTTTGAGTGGCTTGAGACGAGTTTCGCACGTCTTCCTTTGCCGGTAAGCAAAAGGGAACCAAAAGAGACCAAAACTAGAACTTGGGTCCAAAGGTGCTAGAAAGTGACAGAAGGGGAGAAGGTGGTGAGAAATCCTTCCTTTGAGTTCTAGGAGTGACATTTAAGGAGTTTCAGTGGCGTGAGACGAGTTTCGCACGTCTTCCTTTGCCCGTAAGCAAAAGGGAACCAAAAGAGACCAAAACTAGAACTTGGGTCGAAAGGCACCAGAAAGTGCCAGAACATGAGAAGGTTGTGTGAAAGCCTTCCTTTGAGTCCTAGGCGTGATATTCAAGGAGTTGTAGTGGTCTGAGACGAGTTTCGCACGTCTTCCTTTGCCAGTAAGCAAAAAGGGACCAAAAGAGACCAAAACTGGAACTTGGGTCCAAAGGTGCCAGAAAGTGACAGAAGGGGAGAAGGTGGTGAGAAATCCTTCCTTTGAGTTCTAGGAGTGATATTCAAAGAGTTTCAGTGGCTTGAGACGAGGTAAGCAAAAGGGAACTAAAAGAGACCAAAACTAGAACTTGTGTCCAAAGGTGCCAGAAAGTGACAGAAAGGGAGAAGGTGGTGAGAAATCCTTCCTTTGAGTTCTAAGAGTGACATTCAAGGAGTTTTAGTGGCCTGAGACGAGTTTCGCACGTCTTCCTTTGCCGGTTTGCAAAAGGCAACCAAAAGAGACCAAAACTGGAACTTGGGTCCAAAGGCACCAGAAAGTGTTAGAACGTGAGAAGGTGGTGGGAAAGCCTTCCTTTGAGTCCTAGACGTGATATTCAAGGAGTTTTAGTGGCCTGAGATGAGTTTCGCACGTCTTCGTTTGCCAGTAAGCAAAAGGGAACTGAAAGAGACCAAAACTGGAACTTGGGTCCAAAGGCACCAGAAAGTGCCAGAACGTGAGAAGGTGGTGGGAAAGCCTTCCTTTGAGTCCTAGGCGTGATATTCAAGGAGTTTTAGTGGCCTGAGACGAGTTTCGCACGTCTTCCTTTGCCGGTAAGCAAAAGGGAACGAAAAGATACCAAAACTGGAACTTGGGTCCAAAGGTGCCAGAAAGTGACAGAAGGGGAGAAGCTGGTGAGAAATCCTTCCGTTGAGTTCTAGGAGTGACATTCAAGGAGTTTCAGCGGCCTGAGATGAGTTTCCCACGTCTTCCTTTGCCGGTAAGCAAAAGGGAACCAAAAGAGACCAAAACTGGAACTTGGGTCCAAAGGCACCAGAAAGTGCCACGAACGTGAGAAGGTGGTGGGAAAGCCTTCCTTTGAGTCCTAGGCGTGATATTCAAGGAGTTTTAGTGGCCTGAGACGAGTTTCGCACGTCTTCCTTTGCCGGTAAGCAAAAGGGAACGAAAGATACCAAAACTGGAACTTGGGTCCAAAGGTGCCAGAAAGTGACAGAAGGGGAGAAGCTGGTGAGAAATCCTTCCGTTGAGTTCTAGGAGTGACATTCAAGGAGTTTCAGCGGCCTGAGATGAGTTTCCCACGTCTTCCTTTGCCGGTAAGCAAAAAGGAACCAAAAGAGACCAGAACTGGAACTTGGGTCCAAATGCGCCAGAAAGTGCCAGAAGGGGAGAAGGTGGTGGGAAAGCCTTCCTTTGAGTCCTAGGCATGATATTCAAGGAGTTTTAGTGGTCTGAGACGAGTTTCGCACATCTTCCTTTGCCGGTAAGCAAAAGGGAAGCAAAAGAGACCAAAACTGGAACTTGGGTCCAAAGGCACCAGAAAGTGCCAGAACGTGAGAAGGTGGTGGGAAAGCCTTCCTTTGAGTCCTAGGCGTGATATTCAAGGAGTTTTAGTGGCCTGAGACGAGTTTCGCACGTCTTCCTTTGCTAGTGAGCAAAAAGGGACCAAAAGATACCAAAACTGGAGCTTGGGTCCAAATGCGCAAGAAAGTGCCAGAAGGGGAAAAGGTGGTGAGAAATCCTTCCTTTGAGTCCTAGGCGTGATATTCAAGGAGTTTTAGTGGCCTGAGATGAGTTTCGCAAGTCTCCCTTTGCCAGTGAGCAATAAGGGACCAAAAGAGACCAAAACTGGAACTTGGGTCCAAAGGTGCCAGAAAGTGCCAGAACGTGAGAAGGTGGTGAGAAATCCTTCCTTTGACTTCTAGGAGTAATATTCAAGGAGTTTCAGTGGCTTGAGACGAGTTTCGCACGTCTTCCTTTGTCGGTAAGGAAAAGGGAAGCAAGAGAGACCAAAACTGGAACTTGGGTCCAAAGGCACCAGAAAGTGCCAGAACGTGAGAAGGTGGTGGGAAAGCCTTCCTGTGAGTCCTAGGCGTGATATTCAGTGAGTTTTAGTGGGCTGAGACAAGTTTCGCACGTCTTCCTTTGCCGGTAAGCAAAAGGGAACCAAAAGAGACCAAAACTGGAACTTGGGTCCAAAGGCACCAGAAAGTGCCAGAACGTGAGAAGGTGGTGGGAAAGCCTTCCCTTGAGTCCTAGGCGTGATATTCAAGGAGTTTTAGTGGCCTGAGACGAGTTTCGCACGTCTTCCTTTGCTAGTGAGCAAAAAGGGACCAAAAGATACCAAAACTGGAGCTTGGGTCCAAATGCGCAAGAAAGTGCCAGAAGGGGAAAAGGTGGTGAGAAATCCTTCCTTTGAGTCCTAGGCGTGATATTCAAGGAGTTTTAGTGGCCTGAGATGAGTTTCGCAAGTCTCCCTTTGCCAGTAAGCAAAAAGGGACCAAAGGAGACCAAAACTGGAACTTGGGTCCAAAGGTGCCAGAAAGTGACAGAACGTGAGAAGGTGGTGGGAAAGCCTTCCTTTGAGTCCTAGGCGTGATATTCAAGGAGTTTTAGTGGCCTAAGACGAGTTTCGCACGTCTTCCTTTGCCGGTAAGCAAAAGGGAAGCAAAAGAGACCAAAACTGGAACTTGGGTCCAAAGGCACCAGAAAGTGCCAGAACGTGAGAAGGTTGTGGGAAAGCCTTCCTTTGAGTCCTAGGCGTGATATTCAAGGAGTTTTAGTGGCCTGAGACGAGTTTCGCACGTCTTCCTTTGCTAGTGAGCAAAAAGGGACCAAAAGATACCAAAACTGGAGCTTGGGTCCAAATGCGCAAGAAAGTGCCAGAAGGGGAAAAGGTGGTGAGAAATCCTTCCTTTGAGTCCTAGGCGTGATATTCAAGGAGTTTTAGTGGTCTGAGACGATTTTCGCACGTCTTCCTTTGCCAGTAAGCAAAAAGGGACCAAAGGAGACCAAAACTGGAACTTGGGTCCAAATGCGCCAGAAAGTGCCAGAAGGGGAAAAGGTGGTGAGAAATCCTTCCTTTGAGTCCTAGGCGTGATATTCAAGGAGTTTTAGTGGTCTGAGACGATTTTCGCACGTCTTCCTTTCCCAGTAAGCAAAAAGGGACCAAAAGAGACCAAAACTGGAACTTGGGTCCAAATGCGCCAGAAAGTGCCAGAAGGGGAGAAGGTGGTGGGAAAGCCTTCCTTTGAGTCCTAGGCATGATATTTAAGGAGTTTTAGTGGTCTGAGACGAGTTTCGCACATCTTCCTTTGCCGGTAAGCAAAAGGGAACCAAAAGAGACCAAAACTGGAACTTGGGTCCAAAGGCACCAGAAAGTGCCAGAACGTGAGAAGGTTGTGGGAAAGCCTTCCTTTGAGTCCTAGGCGTGATATTCAAGGAGTTTTAGTGGCCTGAGACGAGTTTCGCACGTCTTCCTTTGCTAGTGAGCAAAAAGGGACCAAAAGATACCAAAACTGGAACTTGGGTCCAAAGGCTCCAAAAAGTGCCAGAAGGGGAGAAAGTGGTGAGAAAGCCTTCCTTTGAGTCCTAGGAGTGATATATAAGGAGTTTCAGCGGCCGGAGATGAGTTTCCCCCGTCTTCCTTTGCCGGTAAGCAAAAGGGAACCAAAAGAGACCAAAACTAGAACTTGGGTCCAAAGGTGCCAGAAAGTGACAGAAGGGGAGAAGCTGGTGAGACTCCTTCCTTTGAGTTCTTGGAGTAATATTCAAGGAGTTTCAGTGGCTTGAGACGAGTTTCGCACGTCTTCCTTTGCCGGTAAGGAAAAGGGAAGCAAAAGAGACCAAAACTGGAACTTGGGTCCAAAGGCACCAGAAAGTGCCAGAACGTGAGAAGGTGGTGGGAAAGCCTTCCTTTGAGTCCTAGGCGTGATATTCAAGGAGTTTTAGTGGCCTGAGACGAGTTTCGCACGTCTTCCTTTGCTAGTGAGCAAAAAGGGACCAAAAGATACCAAAACTGGAGCTTGGGTCCAAATGCGCAAGAAAGTGCCAGAAGGGGAAAAGGTGGTGAGAAATCCTTCCTTTGAGTCCTAGGCATGATATTCAAGGAGTTTTAGTGGCCTGAGATGAGTTTCGCAAGTCTCCCTTTGCCAGTAAGCAAAAAGGGACCAAAGGAGACCAAAACTGGAACTTGGGTCCAAAGGTGCCAGAAAGTGACAGAACGTGAGAAGGTGGTGGGAAAGCCTTCCTTTGAGTCCTAGGCATGATATTCAAGGAGTTTTAGTGGCCTAAGACGAGTTTCGCACGTCTTCCTTTGCCGGTAAGCAAAAGGGAAGCAAAAGAGACCAAAACTGGAACTTGGGTCCAAAGGCACCAGAAAGTGCCAGAACGTGAGAAGGTTGTGGGAAAGCCTTCCTTTGAGTCCTAGGCGTGATATTCAAGGAGTTTTAGTGGCCTGAGACGAGTTTCGCACGTCTTCCTTTGCTAGTGAGCAAAAAGGGACCAAAAGATACCAAAACTGGAGCTTGGGTCCAAATGCGCAAGAAAGTGCCAGAAGGGGAAAAGGTGGTGAGAAATCCTTCCTTTGAGTCCTAGGCGTGATGTTCAAGGAGTTTTAGTGGTCTGAGACGATTTTCGCACGTCTTCCTTTGCCAGTAAGCAAAAAGGGACCAAAGGAGACCAAAACTAGAACTTGGGTCGAAATGCGCCAGAAAGTGCCAGAAGGGGAAAAGGTGGTGAGAAATCCTTCCTTTGAGTCCTAGGCGTGATATTCAAGGAGTTTTAGTGGTCTGAGACGATTTTCGCACGTCTTCCTTTCCTAGTAAGCAAAAAGGGACCAAAAGAGACCAAAACTGGAACTTAGGTCCAAATGCGCCAGAAAGTGCCAGAAGGGGAGAAGGTGGTGGGAAAGCCTTCCTTTGAGTCCTAGGCATGATATTCAAGGAGTTTTAGTGGTCTGAGACGAGTTTCGCACATCTTCCTTTGCCGGTAAGCAAAAGGGAACCAAAAGAGACCAAAACTGGAACTTGGGTCCAAAGGCACCAGAAAGTGCCAGAACGTGAGAAGGTTGTGGGAAACCCTTCCTTTGAGTCCTAGGCGTGATACTCAAGGAGTTTTAGTGGCCTGAGACGAGTTTCGCAAGTCTCACTTTCCCAGTAAGCAAAAAGGGACCAAAAGATACCAAAACTGGAACTTGGGTCCAAAGGCTCCAAAAAGTGCCAGAAGGGGAGAAAGTGGTGAGAAAGCCTTCCTTTGAGTCCTAGGAGTGATATATAAGGAGTTTCAGCGGCCGGAGATGAGTTTCCCACGTCTTCCTTTGCCGGTAAGCAAAAGGGAACCAAAAGAGACCAAAACTGGAACTTGGGTCCAAAGGTGCCAGAAAGTGACAGAACGTGAGAAGGTGGTGGGAAAGCCTTCCTTTGAGTCCTAGGCGTGATATTCAAGGAGTTTTAGTGGCCTGAGACGAGTTTCGCACGTCTTCCTTTGCCGGTAAGCAAAAGGGAACGAAAAGATACCAAAACTGGAACTTGGGTCCAAAGGTGCCAGAAAGTGACAGAAGGGGAGAAGCTGGTGAGAAATCCTTCCGTTGAGTTCTAGGAGTGACATTCAAGGAGTTTCAGCGGCCTGAGATGAGTTTCCCACGTCTTCCTTTGCCGGTAAGCAAAAGGGAACCAAAAGAGACCAAAACTGGAACTTGGGTCCAAAGGCACCAGAAAGTGCCACGAACGTGAGAAGGTGGTGGGAAAGCCTTCCTTTGAGTCCTAGGCGTGATATTCAAGGAGTTTTAGTGGCCTGAGACGAGTTTCGCACGTCTTCCTTTGCCGGTAAGCAAAAGGGAACGAAAGATACCAAAACTGGAACTTGGGTCCAAAGGTGCCAGAAAGTGACAGAAGGGGAGAAGCTGGTGAGAAATCCTTCCGTTGAGTTCTAGGAGTGACATTCAAGGAGTTTCAGCGGCCTGAGATGAGTTTCCCACGTCTTCCTTTGCCGGTAAGCAAAAGGGAACCAAAAGAGACCAGAACTGGAACTTGGGTCCAAATGCGCCAGAAAGTGCCAGAAGGGGAGAAGGTGGTGGGAAAGCCTTCCTTTGAGTCCTAGGCATGATATTCAAGGAGTTTTAGTGGTCTGAGACGAGTTTCGCACATCTTCCTTTGCCGGTAAGCAAAAGGGAAGCAAAAGAGACCAAAACTGGAACTTGGGTCCAAAGGCACCAGAAAGTGCCAGAACGTGAGAAGGTGGTGGGAAAGCCTTCCTTTGAGTCCTAGGCGTGATATTCAAGGAGTTTTAGTGGCCTGAGACGAGTTTCGCACGTCTTCCTTTGCTAGTGAGCAAAAAGGGACCAAAAGATACCAAAACTGGAGCTTGGGTCCAAATGCGCAAGAAAGTGCCAGAAGGGGAAAAGGTGGTGAGAAATCCTTCCTTTGAGTCCTAGGCGTGATGTTCAAGGAGTTTTAGTGGTCTGAGACGATTTTCGCACGTCTTCCTTTGCCAGTAAGCAAAAAGGGACCAAAGGAGACCAAAACTAGAACTTGGGTCCAAATGCGCCAGAAAGTGCCAGAAGGGGAAAAGGTGGTGAGAAATCCTTCCTTTGAGTCCTAGGCGTGATATTCAAGGAGTTTTAGTGGTCTGAGACGATTTTCGCACGTCTTCCTTTCCCAGTAAGCAAAAAGGGACCAAAAGAGACCAAAACTGGAACTTAGGTCCAAATGCGCCAGAAAGTGCCAGAAGGGGAGAAGGTGGTGGGAAAGCCTTCCTTTGAGTCCTAGGCATGATATTCAAGGAGTTTTAGTGGTCTGAGACGAGTTTCGCACATCTTCCTTTGCCGGTAAGCAAAAGGGAACCAAAAGAGACCAAAACTGGAACTTGGGTCCAAAGGCACCAGAAAGTGCCAGAACGTGAGAAGGTTGTGGGAAAGCCTTCCTTTGAGTCCTAGGCGTGATATTCAAGGAGTTTTAGTGGCCTGAGACGAGTTTCGCACGTCTTCCTTTGCTAGTGAGCAAAAAGGGACCAAAAGATACCAAAACTGGAACTTGGGTCCAAAGGCTCCAAAAAGTGCCAGAAGGGGAGAAAGTGGTGAGAAAGCCTTCCTTTGAGTCCTAGGAGTGATATATAAGGAGTTTCAGCGGCCGGAGATGAGTTTCCCACGTCTTCCTTTGCCGGTAAGCAAAAGGGAACCAAAAGAGACCAAAACTGGAACTTGGGTCCAAAGGTGCCAGAAAGTGACAGAACGTGAGAAGGTGGTGGGAAAGCCTTCCTTTGAGTCCTAGGCGTGATATTCAAGGAGTTTTAGTGGTCTGAGACGATTTTCGCACGTCTTCCTTTCCCAGTAAGCAAAAGGGAACCAAAAGATACCAAAACTGGAACTTAGGTCCAAATGCGCCAGAAAGTGCCAGAAGGGGAGAAGGTGGTGGGAAAGCCTTCCTTTGAGTCCTAGGCATGATATTCAAGGAGTTTTAGTGGTCTGAGACGAGTTTCGCACATCTTCCTTTGCCGGTAAGCAAAAGGGAACCAAAAGAGACCAAAACTGGAACTTAGGTCCAAAGGTGCCAGAAAGTGACAGAACGTGAGAAGGTGGTGGGAAAGCCTTCCTTTGAGTCCTAGGCGTGATATTCAAGGAGTTTTAGTGGCCTGAGATGAGTTTCGCAAGTCTCCCTTTGCCAGTAAGCAAAAACGGACCAAAGGAGACCAAAACTGGAACTTGGGTCCAAAGGTGCCAGAAAGTGACAGAACGTGAGAAGGTGGTGGGAAAGCCTTCCTTTGAGTCCTAGGCGTGATATTCAAGGAGTTTTAGTGGCCTAAGACGAGTTTCGCACGTCTTCCTTTGCCGGTAAGCAAAAGGGAAGCGAAAGAGACCAAAACTGGAACTTGGGTCCAAAGGCACCAGAAAGTGCCAGAACGTGAGAAGGTGGTGGGAAACCCTTCCTTTGAGTCCTAGGCGTGATACTCAAGGAGTTTTAGTGGCCTGAGACGAGTTTCGCAAGTCTCACTTTCCCAGTAAGCAAAAAGGGACCAAAAGAGACAAAAACTGGAACTTGGGTGCAAAGGCTCCAAAAAGTGCCAGAAGGGGAGAAAGTGGTGAGAAAGCCTTCCTTTGAGTCCTAGGAGTGATATATAAGGAGTTTCAGCGGCCGGAGATGAGTTTCCCACGTCTTCCTTTGCCGGTAAGCAAAAGGGAACCAAAAGAGACCAAAACTAGAACTTGGGTCCAAAGGTGCCAGAAAGTGACAGAAGGGGAGAAGCTGGTGAGACTCCTTCCTTTGAGTTCTTGGAGTAATATTCAAGGAGTTTCAGTGGCTTGAGACGAGTTTCGCACGTCTTCCTTTGCCGGTAAGGAAAAGGGAAGCAAAAGAGACCAAAACTGGAACTTGGGTCCAAAGGCACCAGAAAGTGCCAGAACGTGAGAAGGTGGTGGGAAAGCCTTCCTTTGAGTCCTAGGCATGATATTCAAGGAGTTTTAGTGGCCTGAGACGATTTTCGCACGTCTTCCTTTCCCAGTAAGCAAAAAGGGACCAAAAGAGACCAAAACTGGAACTTGGGTCCAAATGCGCCAGAAAGTGCCAGAAGGCGAGAAGGTGGTGGGAAAGCCTTCCTTTGAGTCCTAGGCATGATATTCAAGGAGTTTTAGTGGTCTGAGACGAGTTTCGCACGTCTTCCTTTGACGGTAAGCAAAAGGGAACCAAAAGAGACCAAAACTGAAACTTGGGTCCAAAGGCACCAGAAAGTGCCAGAACGTGAGAAGGTGGTGGGAAAGCCTTCCTTTGAGTCCTAGGCGTGATATTCAAGGAGTTTTAGTGGCCTGAGATGAGTTTCGCACGTCTTCCTTTGTCGGTAAGCAAAAGGGAACCAAAAAAGACCAAAGCTGGAACTTGGGTCCAAAGGCACCAGAAAGTGCCAGAACGTGAGAAGGTGGTGGGAAAGCCTTCCTTTGAGTCCTAGGCGTGATATTCAAGGAGTTTTAGTGGCCTGAGATGAGTTTCGCACGTCTTCCTTTGTCGGTAAGCAAAAGGGAACCAAAAAGGACCAAAGCTGGAACTTATGTCCAAAGGCACCCGAAAGTGCCAGAACGTGAGAAGGTGGTGGGAAAGCCTTTCTTTCAGTCCTAGGCGTGATATTCAAAGAGTTTCAGTGGCCTGTGACGAGTTTCGCAAGTCTCCCTGTACCAGTAAGCAAAAGGGAGCCAAAAGAGACCAAAACTGGAACTTGGGTCCAAAGGCACCAGAAAGTGCCAGAACGTGAGAAGGTGGTGGGAAAGCCTTCCTTTGAGTCCTAGGCGTGATATTCAAGGAGTTTTAGTATTCTGAGACGATTTTCGCACGTCTTCCTTTGCGAGTAAACAAAAAGGGACCAAAAGAGACCAAAACTGGAACTTGGGTCCAAATGCGCCAGAAAGTGCCAGAAGGGGAGAAGGTGGTGAGAAATCCTTCCTTTGAGTTCTAGGAGTGATATTCAAAGAGTTTCAGTGGCCTAAGATGAGTTTCGCACGTCTTCCTT
The DNA here is from genome assembly GCA_024086825.1 of Abrus pulchellus subsp. cantoniensis. Lineage (NCBI taxonomy): Eukaryota > Viridiplantae > Streptophyta > Magnoliopsida > Fabales > Fabaceae > Abrus > Abrus pulchellus. The sequence continues at coordinate 277,860 of JAKRVW010000002.1, forward strand.
TGCCGGTAAGCAAAAGGGAACCAAAAGAGACCAAAACTGGAACTTGGGTCCAAAGGCACCAGAAAGTGCCAGAACGTGAGAAAGTGGTGGGAAAGCCTTCCTTTGAGTCCTAGGCGTGATATTCAAAGAGCTTTAGTGGCCTGAGACGAGCTTCGCAAGTCTCCCTTTGCCAAGAAGCAAAAAGGGACCAAAAGAGACCAAAATTGGAACTTGGATCCAAATGCGCCAGAAAGTGCCAGAAGGGGAGAAGGTGGTGAGAAATCCTTCCTTTGAGTTCTAGGAGTGATATTCAAGGAGTTTCAGTGGCTTGAGACAAGTTTCGCACGTCTCCCTTTGCCGGTAAGCAAAAGGGAACCAAAAAAGACCAAAGCTGGAACTTAAGTCCAAAGGCACCAGAAAGTACGAGAACGTGAGAAGGTGGTGGGAAAGCCTTCCTTTGAGTCCTAGGCGTGATATTCAAGGAGTTTTAGTGGCCTGAGACGAGTTTCGCAAGTCTCCCTTTGCCAGTAAGCAAAAAGGGACCAAAAGAGACCAAAACTGGAACTTGGGTCCAAAGGATCCAAAAAGTGCCAGAAGGGGAGAAGGTAGTGAGAAAGGCTTCCTTTGAGTCCTAGGAGTGATATTCAAGGAGTTTCAGCGGCCTGAGATGTGTTTCCCACGTCTTCCTTTGCCGGTAAACAAAAGGGAACCAAAAGAGACCAAAACTGGAATTTGGGTCCAAAGGCACCATAAAGTGCCAAACCGTGAGAAGATGGTGGCAAAGCCTTCCTTTCAGTCCTAGCGTGATATTCCAAGAGTTTTAGTGGCCTGAGACTAGTTTCGCAAGTCTCCCTGCGCCAGTAAGCAAAAAGGGACCAAAAGAGACCAAAATTGGAACTTGGGTCCAAATGCGCCAGAAAGTGCCAGAACGTGAGAAGATGGTGGCAAAGCCTTCCTTTCAGTCCTAGGCGTGATATTCCAAGAGTTTTAGTGGCCTGAGACTAGTTTCGCAAGTCTCCCTGCGCCAGTAAGCAAAAAGGGACCAAAAGAGACCAAAACTGGAACTTGGGTCCAAATGCGCCAGAACGTGCCAGAAGGGGAGAAGGTGGTGAGAAATCCTTCCTTTGAGTTCTAGGAGTGATATTCAAGTAATTTCAGCGGCTTGAGACGAGTTTTGCACGTCTTCCTTTGCCGGTAAGCAAAAGGGAACCAAAAGAGACCAAAACTAGAACTTGGGTCCAAAGGTACCAGAAAGTGACAGAAGGGGAGAAGGTGGTGAGAAATCCTTCCGTTGAGTTCTAGGAGTGACATTCAAGGAGTTTCAGCGGCCTGAGATGAGTTTCCCACGTCTTCCTTTGTCGGTAAGCAAAAGGGAACCAAAAAAGACCAAAACTGGAACTTGGGTCCAAAGGCACCAGAAAGTTCCAGAACGTGAGAAGGTGGTGGGAAAGCCTTCCTTTGAGTCCTAGGCATGATATTCAAGGAGTTTTAGTGGCCTGAGACGAGCTTCGCAAGTCTCCCTTTGCCAAGAAGCAAAAAGGAACCAAAAAAGACCAAAACTGGAACTTGGGTCCAAAGGCACCAGAAAGTGCCAGAACGTGAGAAGGTGGTGGGAAAGCCTTCCTTTGTGTCCTAGGCGTGATATTCAAAGAGTTTTAGTGGCCTGAGACGAGCTTCGCAAGTATCCCTTTGCCAGTAAGCAAAAAGGGACCAAAAGATACCAAAACTCGAACTTGGGTTCAAATGTGCCAGAAAGTGCCAGAAGGGGAGAAGGTGGTGAGAAATTCTTCCTTTGAGTTCTAGGAGTGATATTCAAGGAGTTTCAGTGGCTTGAGACAAGTTTCAGACGTCTCCCTTTGCCGGTAAGCAAAAGGGAACCAAAAAAGACCAAAACTGGAACTTTAGTCCAAAGGCACCAGAAAGTGCCAGAACGTGAGAAGGTGGTGGGAAAGCCTTCCTTTGAGTCCTAGGCGTGATATTCAAGGAGTTTTTGTGGCCTGAGACGAGTTTCGTAAGTCTCCCTTTGTCAGTAAGCAAAAAGAGACCAAAAGAGACCAAAACTGGAACTTGGGTCCAGAGGCTCCAAAAAGTGCCAGAAGGAGAGAAGGTGGTGAGAAAGCCTTCCTTTGAGTCCTAGGAGTGATATTCAAGGAGTTTCAGCGGCCTGAGATGAGTTTCCCACGTCTTCCTTTGCCGGTAAGCAAAAGGGAACCAAAAGAGACAAAAACTAGAACTTGGGTCCAAAGGCACCAGAAAGTTCCAGAACGTGAGAAGGTTGTGGGAAAGCCTTCCTTTGAGTCCTAGGCGTGATATTCAAGGAGTTTTTGTGGCCTGAGACGAGTTTCGCAAGTCTCCCTTTGTCAGTAAGCAAAAAGAGACCAAAAGAGACCAAAACTGGAACTTGGGTCCAGAGGCTCCAAAAAGTGCCAGAAGGAGAGAAGGTGGTGAGAAAGCCTTCCTTTGAGTCCTAGGAGTGATATTCAAGGAGTTTCAGCGACCTAAGATGAGTTTCCCACGTCTTCCTTTACGCCGGTAAGCAAAAGGGAACCACAGGAGACCAAAACTGGAACTTGGGTCCAAAGGCACCAGAAAGTGCCAGAACGTGAGAAGGTGGTTGGAAAGCCTTCCTTTGAGTCCTAGGCATGATATTCAAGGAGTTTTAGTGGCCTGAGACGAGTTTCGCACGTCTTCCTTTGCCGGTAAGCAAAAGGGAACCAAAAAAGACCAAAACTGGAACTTGGGTCCAAAGGCACTAGAAAGTGCCAAAACGTGAGAAGGTGGTGGGAAAGCCTTCCTTTGAGTCCTAGGCGTGATAATCAAAGAGTTTTAGTGGTTTGAGACGAGTTTCGCAAGTCTCCCTTTGCCAGTAAGCAAAAAGGGACCAAAAGATACCAAAACTAGAACTTGGGTTCAAATGTGCCAGAAAGTGCCAGAAGGGGAGAAGGTGGTGAGAAATTCTTCCTTTGAGTTCTAGGAGTGATATTCAAGGAGTTTCAGTGGCTTGAGACAAGTTTCGGACGTCTCCCTTTGCCGGTAAGCAAAAGGGAACCAAAAAAGACCAAAACTGGAACTTTAGTCCAAAGGCACCAGAAAGTGCCAGAACGTGAGAAGGTGGTGGGAAAGCCTTCCTTTGAGTCCTAGGCGTGATATTCAAGGAGTTTTTGTGGCCTGAGACGAGTTTCGCAAGTCTCCCTTTGTCAGTAAGCAAAAAGAGACCAAAAGAGACCAAAACTGGAACTTGGGTCCAGAGGCTCCAAAAAGTGCCAGAAGGAGAGAAGGTGGTGAGAAAGCCTTCCTTTGAGTCCTAGGAGTGATATTCAAGGAGTTTCAGCAGCCTGAGATGAGTTTCCCACGTCTTCCTTTGCCGGTAAGCAAAAGGGAACCAAAAGAGACAAAAACTAGAACTTGGGTCCAAAGGTGCCAGAAAGTGACACAAGGGGAGAAGGTGGTGAGACTCCTTCCTTTGAGTTCTAGGAGTTATATTCAAGCAGTTTCAGCGGCCTGAGATGAGTTTCCCACGTCATCCTTTGCCGGTAAGCAAAAGGGAACCAAAAGAGACCAAAACTAGAACTTGGGTCCAAAGGTGCCGTAAAGTGACGAGGGGAGAAGGTGGTGAGAAATCCTTCCTTTGAGTTCTAGGAGTGACATTCAAGGAGTTTCAGCGGCCTGAGATGAGTTTCCCACGTCTTCCTTTGCCGGTAAGCAAAAGGGAACCAAAAGAGACCAAAACTGGAACTTGGGTCCAAAGGCACCAGAAAGTGCCAGAACGTGAGAAGGTGGTTGGAAAGCCTTCCTTTGAGTCCTAGGCATGATATTCAAGGAGTTTTAGTGGCCTGAGACGAGTTTCGCACGTCTTCCTTTGCCGGTAAGCAAAAGGGAACCAAAAAAGACCAAAACTGGAACTTGGGTCCAAAGGCACTAGAAAGTGCCAAAACGTGAGAAGGTGGTGGGAAAACCTTCCTTTGAGTCCTAGGCGTGATAATCAAAGAGTTTTAGTGGTTTGAGACGAGTTTCGCAAGTCTCCCTTTGCCAGTAAGCAAAAAGGGACCAAAAGATACCAAAACTGGAACTTGGGTTCAAATGTGCCAGAAAGTGCCAGAAGGGGAGAAGGTGGCGAGAAATTCTTCCTTTGAGTTCTAGGAGTGATATTCAAGGAGTTTCAGTGGCTTGAGACAAGTTTCGGACGTCTCCCTTTGCCGGTAAGCAAAAGGGAACCAAAAAAGACCAAAACTGGAACTTTAGTCCAAAGGCACCAGAAAGTGCCAGAACGTGAGAAGGTTGTGGGAAAGCCTTCCTTTGAGTCCTAGGCGTGATATTCAAGGAGTTTTTGTGGCCTGAGACGAGTTTCGCAAGTCTCCCTTTGTCAGTAAGCAAAAAGAGACCAAAAGAGACCAAAACTGGAACTTTTGTCCATAGGCTCCAAAAAGTGCCAGAAGGAGAGAAGGTGGTGTGAAAGCCTTCCTTTGAGTCCTAGGAGTGATATTCAAGGAGTTTCGTGGCCCGAGATGAGTTTCCCACGTCTTCCTTTGCCGGTAAGCAAAAGGGAACCAAAAGAGACAAAAACTAGAACTTGGGTCCAAAGGTGCCAGAAAGTGACACAAGGGGAGAAGGTGGTGAGACTCCTTCCTTTGAGTTCTAGGAGTTATATTCAAGCAGTTTCAGCGGCCTGAGATGAGTTTCCCACGTCATCCTTTGCCGGTAAGCAAAAGGGAACCAAAAGAGACCAAAACTAGAACTTGGGTCCAAAGGTGCTAGAAAGTGACAGAAGGGGAGAAGGTGGTGAGAAATCCTTCCTTTGAGTTCTAGGAGTGACATTCAAGGAGTTTCAGCGGCCTGAGATGAGTTTCCCACGTCTTCCTTTGCCGGTAAGCAAAAGGGAACCAAAAGAGACCAAAACTGGAACTTGGGTCCAAAGGCACCAGAAAGTGCCAGAACGTGAGAAGGTGGTTGGAAAGCCTTCCTTTGAGTCCTAGGCATGATATTCAAGGAGTTTTAGTGGCCTGAGACGAGTTTCGCACGTCTTCCTTTGCCGGTAAGCAAAAGGGAACCAAAAAAGACCAAAACTGGAACTTGGGTCCAAAGGCACTAGAAAGTGCCAAAACGTGAGAAGGTGGTGGGAAAGCCTTCCTTTGAGTCCTAGGCGTGATAATCAAAGAGTTTTAGTGGTTTGAGACGAGTTTCGCAAGTCTCCCTTTGCCAGTAAGCAAAAAGGTACCAAAAGATACCAAAACTGGAACTTGGGTTCAAATGTGCCAGAAAGTGCCAGAAGGGGAGAAGGTGGTGAGAAATTCTTCCTTTGAGTTCTAGGAGTGATATTCAAGGAGTTTCAGTGGCTTGAGACAAGTTTCGGACGTCTCCCTTTGCCGGTAAGCAAAAGGGAACCAAAAAAGACCAAAACTGGAACTTTAGTCCAAAGGCACCAGAAAGTGCCAGAACGTGAGAAGGTGGTGGGAAAGCCTTCCTTTGAGTCCTAGGCGTGATATTCAAGGAGTTTTTGTGGCCTGAGACGAGTTTCGCAAGTCTCCCTTTGTCAGTAAGCAAAAAGAGACCAAAAGAGACCAAAACTGGAACTTGGGTCCAGAGGCTCCAAAAAGTGCCAGAAGGAGAGAAGGTGGTGAGAAAGCCTTCCTTTGAGTCCTAGGAGTGATATTCAAGGAGTTTCAGCGGCCTGAGATGAGTTTCCCACGTCTTCCTTTGCCGGTAAGCAAAAGGGAACCAAAAGAGACAAAAACTAGAACTTGGGTCCAAAGGTGCCAGAAAGTGACACAAGGGGAGAAGGTGGTGAGACTCCTTCCTTTGAGTTCTAGGAGTTATATTCAAGCAGTTTCAGCGGCCTGAGATGAGTTTCCCACGTCATCCTTTGCCGGTAAGCAAAAGGGAACCAAAAGAGACCAAAACTAGAACTTGGGTCCAAAGGTGCCAGAAAGTGACAGAAGGGGAGAAGGTGGTGAGAAATCCTTCCTTTGAGTTCTAGGAGTGACATTCAAGGAGTTTCAGCGGCCTGAGATGAGTTTCCCACGTCTTCCTTTGCCGGTAAGCAAAAGGGAACCAAAAGAGACCAAAACTGGAACTTGGGTCCAAAGGCACCAGAAAGTGCCAGAACGTGAGAAGGTGGTTGGAAAGCCTTCCTTTGAGTCCTAGGCATGATATTCAAGGAGTTTTAGTGGCCTGAGACGAGTTTCGCACGTCTTCCTTTGCCGGTAAGCAAAAGGGAACCAAAAAAGACCAAAACTGGAACTTGGGTCCAAAGGCACTAGAAAGTGCCAAAACGTGAGAAGGTGGTGGGAAAGCCTTTGAGAAAGCCTTCCTTTGAGTCCTAGGAGTGATATTCAAGGAGTGTCAGCGGCCTGAGATGAGTTTCCCGCGTCTTCCTTTGCCGGTAAGCAAAAGGGAACCAAAAGAGACCAAAACTAGAACTTGGGTCCAAAGGTGCCAGAATGTGACAGAAGGGGAGAAGGTGGTGAGAAATCCTTCCTTTGAGTTCTAGGAGTGATATTCAAGGAGTTTCAGTCGCATGAGACGAGTTTCGCACGTCTTCCTTTGCCGGTAAGCAAAAGGGAACCAAAAGAGACAAAACTAGAACTTAGGTCCAAAGGTGCCAGAAAGTGACACAAGGGGAGAAGGTGGTGAGACTCCTTCCTTTGAGTTCTAGGAGTTATATTCAAGCAGTTTCAGCGGCCTGAGATGAGTTTCCCACGTCATCCTTTGCCGGTAAGCAAAAGGGAACCAAAAGAGACCAAAACTAGAACTTGGGTCCAAAGGTGCCAGAAAGTGACAGAAGGGGAGAAGGTGGGGAGAAATCCTTCCTTTGAGTTCTAGGAGTGACATTCAAGGAGTTTCAGCGGCCTGAGATGAGTTTCCCACGTCTTCCTTTGCCGGTAAGCAAAAGGGAACCAAAAGAGACGAAAACTGGAACTTGGGTCCAAAGGCACCAGAAAGTGCCAGAACGTGAGAAGGTGGTTGGAAAGCCTTCCTTTGAGTCCTAGGCATGATATTCAAGGAGTTTTAGTGGCCTGAGACGAGTTTCGCACGTCTTCCTTTGCCGGTAAGCAAAAGGGAACCAAAAATGACCAAAACTGGAACTTGGGTCCAAAGGCACCAGAAAGTGCCAGAACGTGAGAAGGTGGTGGGAAAGCCTTTGAGAAAGCCTTCCTTTGAGTCCTAGGAGTGATATTCAAGGAGTGTCAGCAGCCTGAGATGAGTTTCCCGCGTCTTCCTTTACCGGTAAGCAAAAGGGAACCAAAAGAGACCAAAACTAGAACTTGGGTCCAAAGGTGCCAGAATGTGACAGAAGGGGAGAAGGTGGTGAGAAATCCTTCCTTTGAGTTCTAGGAGTGATATTCAAGGAGTTTCAGTCGCATGAGACGAGTTTCGCACGTCTTCCTTTGCCGGTAAGCAAAAGGGAACCAAAAGAGACAAAACTAGAACTTAGGTCCAAAGGTGCCAGAAAGTGACACAAGGGGAGAAGGTGGTGAGACTCCTTCCTTTGAGTTCTAGGAGTTATATTCAAGCAGTTTCAGCGGCCTGAGATGAGTTTCCCACGTCATCCTTTGCCGGTAAGCAAAAGGGAACCAAAAGAGACCAAAACTAGAACTTGGGTCCAAAGGTGCCAGAAAGTGACAGAAGGGGAGAAGGTGGTGAGAAATCCTTCCTTTGAGTTCTAGGAGTGACATTCAAGGAGTTTCAGCGGCCTGAGATGAGTTTCCCACGTCTTCCTTTGCCGGTAAGCAAAAGGGAACCAAAAGAGACCAAAACTGGAACTTGGGTCCAAAGGCACCAGAAAGTGCCAGAACGTGAGAAGGTGGTTGGAAAGCCTTCCTTTGAGTCCTAGGCATGATATTCAAGGAGTTTTAGTGGCCTGAGACGAGTTTCGCACGTCTTCCTTTGCCGGTAAGCAAAAGGGAACCAAAAAAGACCAAAACTGGAACTTGGGTCCAAAGGCACTAGAAAGTGCCAAAACGTGAGAAGGTGGTGGGAAAACCTTCCTTTGAGTCCTAGGCGTGATAATCAAAGAGTTTTAGTGGTTTGAGACGAGTTTCGCAAGTCTCCCTTTGCCAGTAAGCAAAAAGGGACCAAAAGATACCAAAACTGGAACTTGGGTTCAAATGTGCCAGAAAGTGCCTGAAGGGGAGAAGGTGGCGAGAAATTCTTCCTTTGAGTTCTAGGAGTGATATTCAAGGAGTTTCAGTGGCTTGAGACAAGTTTCGGACGTCTCCCTTTGCCGGTAAGCAAAAGGGAACCAAAAAAGACCAAAACTGGAACTTTAGTCCAAAGGCACCAGAAAGTGCCAGAACGTGAGAAGGTGGTGGGAAAGCCTTCCTTTGAGTCCTAGGCGTGATATTCAAGGAGTTTTTGTGGCCTGAGACGAGTTTCGCAAGTCTCCCTTTGTCAGTAAGCAAAAAGAGACCAAAAGAGACCAAAACTGGAACTTGGGTCCAGAGGCTCCAAAAAGTGCCAGAAGGAGAGAAGGTGGTGAGAAAGCCTTCCTTTGAGTCCTAGGAGTGATATTCAAGGAGTTTCAGCGGCCTGAGATGAGTTTCCCACGTCTTTCTTTGCCGGTAAGCAAAAGGGAACCAAAAGAGACAAAAACTAGAACTTGGGTCCAAAGGTGCCAGAAAGTGACACAAGGGGAGAAGGTGGTGAGACTCCTTCCTTTGAGTTCTAGGAGTTATATTCAAGCAGTTTCAGCGGCCTGAGATGAGTTTCCCACGTCATCCTTTGCCGGTAAGCAAAAGGGAACCAAAAGAGACCAAAACTAGAACTTGGGTCCAAAGGTGCCAGAAAGTGATAGAAGGGGAGAAGGTGGTGAGAAATCCTTCCTTTGAGTTCTAGGAGTGACATTCAAGGAGTTTCAGCGGCCTGAGATGAGTTTCCCACGTCTTCCTTTGCCGGTAAGCAAAAGGGAACCAAAAGAGACCAAAACTGGAACTTGGGTCCAAAGGCATCAGAAAGTGCCAGAACGTGAGATGGTGGTTGGAAAGCCTTCCTTTGAGTCCTAGGCATGATATTCAAGGAGTTTTAGTGGCCTGAGACGAGTTTCGCACGTCTTCCTTTGCCGGTAAGCAAAAGGGAACCAAAAAAGACCAAAACTGGAACTTGGGTCCAAAGGCACTAGAAAGTGCCAAAACGTGAGAAGGTGGTGGGAAAGCCTTCCTTTGAGTCCTAGGCGTGATAATCAAAGAGTTTTAGTGGTTTGAGACGAGTTTCGCAAGTCTCCCTTTGCCAGTAAGCAAAAAGGGACCAAAAGATACCAAAACTGGAACTTGGGTTCAAATGTGCCAGAAAGTGCCAGAAGGGGAGAAGGTGGTGAGAAATTCTTCCTTTGAGTTCTAGGAGTGATATTCAAGGAGTTTCAGTGGCTTGAGACAAGTTTCGGACGTCTCCCTTTGCCGGTAAGCAAAAGGGAACCAAAAAAGACCAAAACTGGGAACTTTAGTCCAAAGCACCAGAAAAGTGCCAGAACGTGAGAAGGTGGTGGGAAAGCCTTCCTTTGAGTCCTAGGCGTGATATTCAAGGAGTTTTTGTGGCCTGAGACGAGTTTCGCAAGTCTCCCTTTGTCAGTAAGCAAAAAGAGACCAAAAGAGACCAAAACTGGAACTTGGGTCCAGAGGCTCCAAAAAGTGCCAGAAGGAGAGAAGGTGGTGAGAAAGCCTTCCTTTGAGTCCTAGGAGTGATATTCAAGGAGTTTCAGCGGCCTGAGATGAGTTTCCCACGTCTTTCTTTGCCGGTAAGCAAAAGGGAACCAAAAGAGACAAAAACTAGAACTTGGGTCCAAAGGTGCTAGAAAGTGACACAAGGGGAGAAGGTGGTGAGACTCCTTCCTTTGAGTTCTAGGAGTTATATTCAAGCAGTTTCAGCGGCCTGAGATGAGTTTCCCACGTCATCCTTTGCCGGTAAGCAAAAGGGAACCAAAAGAGACCAAAACTAGAACTTGGGTCCAAAGGTGCCAGAAAGTGATAGAAGGGGAGAAGGTGGTGAGAAATCCTTCCTTTGAGTTCTAGGAGTGACATTCAAGGAGTTTCGGCCTGAGATGAGTTTCCCACGTCTTCCTTTGCCGGTAAGCAAAAGGGAACCAAAAGAGACCAAAACTGGAACTTGGGTCCAAAGGCATCAGAAAGTGCCAGAACGTGAGATGGTGGTTGGAAAGCCTTCCTTTGAGTCCTAGGCATGATATTCAAGGAGTTTTAGTGGCCTGAGACGAGTTTCGCACGTCTTCCTTTGCCGGTAAGCAAAAGGGAACCAAAAAAGACCAAAACTGGAACTTGGGTCCAAAGGCACTAGAAAGTGCCAAAACGTGAGAAGGTGGTGGGAAAGCCTTCCTTTGAGTCCTAGGCGTGATAATCAAAGAGTTTTAGTGGTTTGAGACGAGTTTCGCAAGTCTCCCTTTGCCAGTAAGCAAAAAGGGACCAAAAGATACCAAAACTGGAACTTGGGTTCAAATGTGCCAGAAAGTGCCAGAAGGGGAGAAGGTGGTGAGAAATTCTTCCTTTGAGTTCTAGGAGTGATATTCAAGGAGTTTCAGTGGCTTGAGACAAGTTTCGGACGTCTCCCTTTGCCGGTAAGCAAAAGGGAACCAAAAAAGACCAAAACTGGAACTTTAGTCCAAAGGCACCAGAAAGTGCCAGAACGTGAGAAGGTGGTGGGAAAGCCTTCCTTTGAGTCCTAGGCGTGATATTCAAGGAGTTTTTGTGGCCTGAGACGAGTTTCGCAAGTCTCCCTTTGTCAGTAAGCAAAAAGAGACCAAAAGAGACCAAAACTGGAACTTGGGTCCAGAGGCTCCAAAAAGTGCCAGAAGGAGAGAAGGTGGTGAGAAAGCCTTTGAGAAAGCCTTCCTTTGAGTCCTAGGAGTGATATTCAAGGAGTTTCAGCGGCCTGAGATGAGTTTCCCACGTCTTCCTTTGCCAGTAAGCAAAGGGGAACGAAAAGAGACCAAAACTAGAACGTGGGTCCAAAGGTGCCAGAAAGTGACAGAAGGATAGTAGGTGGTGAGAAATCTTTCCTTTGAGTTCTAGGAGTGACATTCAAGGAGTGTCAGTGGCTTGAGACGAGTTTCGCCCGTCTTCCTTTGCCTGTAAGCAAAAAGGAACCAAAAGAGACCAAAACTTTGGGTCCAAAGGCACCAGAAAGTGTCAGAACGTGAGTAGTTGGTGGGAAAGCCTTCCTTTGAGTTCTAGGCATGATATTCAAGGAGTTTTAGTGGCCTGAGACGAGTTTCGCACGTCTTCCTTTGCCGGTAAGTAAAGGGAACCAAAAAAGACCAAAACTGGAACTTGGGTCCAAAGGCACCAGAAAGTGCCAGAACGTGAGAAGGTGGTGGGAAAGCCTTCCTTTGAGTCCTAGGGGTGATATTCAAGGTGTTTTACTGGCATGAGATGAGTTTCCCAAGTCTCCCTTTGCAGTAAGCAAAAAGGGACCAAAAGAGAACAAAACTAGAACTTGGGTCCAAAGGCTCCTAAAAGTGCCAGAAGGGGAGAAGGTGGTGAGAAAGCCTTCCTTTGAGTCCTAGGAGTGATATTCAAGGAGTTTCAGCGGCCTGAGATGAGTTTTCCACGTCTTCCTTTGCCGGTAAGCAAAAGGGAACCAAAAGAGACCAAAACTAGAACTTTGGTCCAAAGGTGCCAGAAAGTGACAGAAGGGGAGAAGGTGGTGAGACTCCTTCCTTTGAGTTCTAGGAGTGATATTCAAGGCGTTTCAGTGGCTTGAGACGAGTTTCGCACATCTTCCTTTGCCGGTAAGCAAAAGGGAACCAAAAGAGACCAAAACTGGAACTTGGGTCCAAAGGCACCAGAAAGTGCCAGAACGTGAGAAGGTGGTGGGAAAGCCTTCCTTTGAGTCCTAGGCGTGATATTCAAGGAGTTTTGGTGGTCTGAGACGATTTTCGCACGTCTTCCTTTGCCAGTAAGCAAAAGGGAACCAAAAGAGACCAAAACTGGAACTTGGGTCCAAATGCGCAAGAAAGTGCCAAAAGGGGAGAAGGTGGTGAGAAATCCTTCCTTTGAGTTCTAGGAGTGATATTCAAAGAGTTTCAGTGGCCTGAGATGAGTTTCGCACGTCTTCCTTTGCCGGTAAGGAAAAGGGAACCAAAAGAGACCAAAACTGGAACTTCGGTCCAAAGGTGCCAGAAAGTGACAGAAGGGGAGAAGGTGGTGAGACTCCTACCTTTGAGTTCTAGAGTGATATTCAAGGAGTTTCAGTGGCTTGAGACGAGTTTCGCACGTCTTCCTTTGCCGGTTAGCAAAAGGGAACCAAAAGACACCAAAATTGGAACTTGGGCCCAAAGGCACCAGAAAGTGCCAGAACGTGAGAAGGTTGTGGGAAAGCCTTCCTTTGAGTCCTAGGCATGATATTCAAAGAGTTTTAGTGGCCTGAGACGAGCTTCGCAAGTCTCCCTTTGCCAGTAAGCAAAATGGGACCAAAAGAGACCAAAACTGGAACTTGGGTCCAAATGCGCCAGAAAGTGCCAGAAGGGGAGAAGGTGGTGAGCAATTCTTCCTTTGAGTTCTAGGAGTGATATTCAAAGAGTTTCAGTGGCTTGAGACAAGTTTCGGACGTCTCCCTTTGCCGGTAAGCAAAAGGGAACCAAAAAAGACCAAAACTGGAACTTTAGTCCAAAGGCACCAGAAAGTGCCAGAACGTGAGAAGGTGGTGGGAAAGCCTTCCTTTGAGTCCTAGGCGTGATATTCAAGGAGTTTTAATGGCCTGAGACGAGTTTCGCAAGTCTCCCTTTGTCAGGAAGCAAAAAGAGACCAAAAGAGACCAAAACTGGAACTTGGGTCCAGAGGCTCCAAAAAGTGCCAGAACGAGAGAAGGTGGTGAGAAAGCCTTCCTTTGAGTCCTAGGAGTGATATTCAAGGAGTTTCAGCAGCCTGAGATGAGTTTCCCACGTCTTCCTTTGCCGGTAAGCAAAAGGGAACCAAAAGAGACAAAAACTAGAACTTGGGTCCAAAGGTGCCAGAAAGTGACACAAGGGGAGAAGGTGGTGAGACTCCTTCCTTTGAGTTCTAGGAGTGATATTCAAGCAGTTTCAGCGGCCTGAGATGAGTTTCCCACGTCATCGTTTGCCGGTAAGCAAAAGGGAACCAAAAGAGACCAAAACTGGAACTTGGGTCTAAAGGCTCCAAAAAGTGCCAGAAGGGGAGAAAGTGGTGAGAAAGTGTTCCTTTGAGTCCTAGGTGTGATATTCAAGGAGTTTCAGCGGCCTGAGATGAGTTTCCCATGTCTTCCTTTGCCAGTAAGCAAAAGGGAACCAAAAGAGACCAAAACTGGAACTTGGGTCCAAAGGCACCAGAAAGTGCCAGAACGTGAGAAGGTGGTGGGAAAGCCTTCCTTTGAGTTCTAGGAGTGATATTCAAAGAGTTTTAGTGGCTTGAGACGAGTTTCGCACGTCTTCCTTTGCCGGTAAGCAAAAGGGAACCAAAAGAGACCAAAACTACAACATGGGTCCAAAGGTGCCAGAAAGTGACAGAAGGGGAGAAGGTGGTGGGAAAGCCTTCCTTTTAGTTCTAGGAGTGATATTCAAAGAGTTTCAGTGGCTTGAGACGAGTTTCGCACGTCTTCCTTTGCCGGTAAGCAAAAGGGAACCAAAAGAGACCAAAACTACAACTTGGGTCCAAAGATGCCAGAAAGTGACAGAAGGGGAGAAGGTGGTGAGAAATCCTTCCTTTGAGTTCTAGGAGTGATATTCAAGGAGTTTCAGTCGCATGAGACGAGTTTCGCACGTCTTCCTTTGCCGGTAAGCAAAAGGGGACCAAAAGAGACCAAAACTGGAACTTGGGTCCAAAGGTGCCAGAAAGTGACAGAACGTGAGAAGGTGGTTGGAAAGCCTTCCTTTGAGTCCTAGGCATGATATTCAAGGAGTTTTAGTGGCCTGAGACGAGTTTCGCACCTCTTCCTTTGCCGGTAAGCAAAAGGGAACCAAAAAAGACCAAAACTGGAACTTGGGTCCAAAGGCACTAGAAAGTGCCAAAACGTGAGAAGGTGGTGGGAAAGCCTTTGAGAAAGCCTTTCTTTGAGTCCTAGGAGTGATATTCAAGGAGTGTCAGCGGCCTGAGATGAGTTTCCCGCGTCTTCCTTTGCCGGTAAGCAAAAGGGAACCAAAAGAGACCAAAACTAGAACTTGGGTCCAAAGGTGCCAGAATGTGACAGAAGGGGAGAAGGTGGTGAGAAATCCTTCCTTTGAGTTCTAGGAGTGATATTCAAGGAGTTTCAGTCGCATGAGACGAGTTTCGCACGTCTTCCTTTGCCGGTAAGCAAAAGGGAACCAAAAGAGACAAAACTAGAACTTAGGTCCAAAGGTGCCAGAAAGTGACACAAGGGGAGAAGGTGGTGAGACTCCTTCCTTTGAGTTCTAGGAGTTATATTCAAGCAGTTTCAGCGGCCTGAGATGAGTTTCCCACGTCATCCTTTGCCGGTAAGCAAAAGGGAACCAAAAGAGACCAAAACTAGAACTTGGGTCCAAAGGTGCCAGAAAGTGACAGAAGGGGAGAAGGTGGTGAGAAATCCTTCCTTTGAGTTCTAGGAGTGACATTCAAGGAGTTTCAGCGGCCTGAGATGAGTTTCCCACGTCTTCCTTTGCCGGTAAGCAAAAGGGAACCAAAAGAGACGAAAACTGGAACTTGGGTCCAAAGGCACCAGAAAGTGCCAAAACGTGAGAAGGTGGTTGGAAAGCCTTCCTTTGAGTCCTAGGCATGATATTCAAGGAGTTTTAGTGGCCTGAGACGAGTTTCGCACGTCTTCCTTTGCCGGTAAACAAAAGGGAACCAAAAAAGACCAAAACTGGAACTTGGGTCCAAAGGCACTAGAAAGTGCCAAAACGTGAGAAGGTGGTGGGAAAGCCTTTGAGAAAGCCTTCCTTTGAGTCCTAGGAGTGATATTCAAGGAGTGTCAGCGGCCTGAGATGAGTTTCCCGCGTCTTCCTTTACCGGTAAGCAAAAGGGAACCAAAAGAGACCAAAACTAGAACTTGGGTCCAAAGGTGCCAGAATGTGACAGAAGGGGAGAAGGTGGTGAGAAATCCTTCCTTTGAGTTCTAGGAGTGATATTCAAGGAGTTTCAGTCGCATGAGACGAGTTTCGCACGTCTTCCTTTGCCGGTAAGCAAAAGGGAACCAAAAGAGACAAAACTAGAACTTAGGTCCAAAGGTGCCAGAAAGTGACACAAGGGGAGAAGGTGGTGAGACTCCTTCCTTTGAGTTCTAGGAGTTATATTCAAGCAGTTTCAGCGGCCTGAGATGAGTTTCCCACGTCATCCTTTGCCGGTAAGCAAAAGGGAACCAAAAGAGACCAAAACTAGAACTTGGGTCCAAAGGTGCCAGAAAGTGACAGAAGGGGAGAAGGTGGTGAGAAATCCTTCCTTTGAGTTCTAGGAGTGACATTCAAGGAGTTTCAGCGGCCTGAGATGAGTTTCCCACGTCTTCCTTTGCCGGTAAGCTAAAGGGAACCAAAAGAGACCAAAACTGGAACTTGGGTCCAAAGGCACCAGAAAGTGCCAGAACGTGAGAAGGTGGTTGGAAAGCCTTCCTTTGAGTCCTAGGCATGATATTCAAGGAGTTTTAGTGGCCTGAGACGAGTTTCGCACGTCTTCCTTTGCCGGTAAGCAAAAGGGAACCAAAAAAGACCAAAACTGGAACTTGGGTCCAAAGGCACTAGAAAGTGCCAAAACGTGAGAAGGTGGTGGGAAAACCTTCCTTTGAGTCCTAGGCGTGATAATCAAAGAGTTTTAGTGGTTTGAGACGAGTTTCGCAAGTCTCCCTTTGCCAGTAAGCAAAAAGGGACCAAAAGATACCAAAACTGGAACTTGGGTTCAAATGTGCCAGAAAGTGCCAGAAGGGGAGAAGGTGGCGAGAAATTCTTCCTTTGAGTTCTAGGAGTGATATTCAAGGAGTTTCAGTCGCATGAGACGAGTTTCGCACGTCTTCCTTTGCCGGTAAGCAAAAGGGAACCAAAAGAGACCAAAACTACAACATGGGTCCAAAGGTGCCAGAAAGTGACAGAAGGGGAGAAGGTGGTGGGAAAGCCTTCCTTTTAGTTCTAGGAGTGATATTCAAAGAGTTTCAGTGGCTTGAGACGAGTTTCGCACGTCTTCCTTTGCCGGTAAGCAAAAGGGAACCAAAAGAGACCAAAACTACAACTTGGGTCCAAAGATGCCAGAAAGTGACAGAAGGGGAGAAGGTGGTGAGAAATCCTTCCTTTGAGTTCTAGGAGTGATATTCAAGGAGTTTCAGTCGCATGAGATGAGTTTCGCACGTCTTCCTTTGCCGGTAAGCAAAAGGGAACCAAAAGAGACCAAAACTAGAACTTGGGTCCAAAGGTGCCAGAAAGTGACAGAGAAGGAGGAGGTGGTGAGAAATCCTTCATTTGAGTTCTAGGAGTGACATTCAAGGAGTTTCAGTGGCGTGGTGCCAGAACGTGAGAAGGTGGTTGGAAAGCC
Source organism: Abrus pulchellus subsp. cantoniensis (assembly GCA_024086825.1). NCBI lineage: Eukaryota > Viridiplantae > Streptophyta > Magnoliopsida > Fabales > Fabaceae > Abrus > Abrus pulchellus. The sequence continues at coordinate 294,266 of JAKRVW010000002.1, forward strand.
TTCCTTTGAGTTCTAGGAGTGACATTCAAGGAGTTTTAGTGGCTTGAGACGAGTTTCGCACGTCTTCCTTTGCCGGTAAGCAAAAGGGGACCAAAAGAGACCAAAACTGGAACTTGGGTCCAAAGGTGCCAGAAAGTGACAGAAAGGGAGAAGGTGGTGAGAAATCCTTCCTTTGAGTTCTAGGAGTGATATTCAAGGAGTTTCAGTGGCATGAGACGAGTTTCGCACGTCTTCCTTTGCCGGTAAGCAAAAGGGAACCAAAAGAGACCAAAACTGGAACTTGGGTCCAAAGGTGCCAGAAAGTGACAGAAGGGGAGAAGGAGGTGAGAAATCCTTCCTTTGAGTTCTAGGAGTGATATTCAAGGAGTTTCAGTGGCATGAGACGAGTTTCGCACGTCTTCCTTTGCCGGTAAGCAAAAGGGAACCAAAAGAGACCAAAACTGGAACTTGGGTCCAAAGGTGCCAGAAAGTGACAGAAGGGGAGAAGGTGGTGAGAAATCCTTCCGTTGAGTTCTAGGAGTGACATTCAAGGAGTGTCAGCGGCCTGAGATGAGTTTCCCACGTCTTTCTTTGGCGGTAAGCAAAAGGGAACCAAAAGAGACCAAAACTGGAACTTGGGTCCAAAGGCACCAGAAAGTGCCAGAACGTGAGAAGGTGGTGGCAAAGCCTTCCTTTGAGTCCTAGGCGTGATATTCAAGGAGTTTTAGTGGCCTGAGACGAGTTTCGCAAGTCTCCCTTTGCCAGTAAGCAATAAGCGACCAAAAGAGACCAAAACTGGAACTTGGGTCTAAAGGTGCCAGAAAGTGCCAGAACGTGAGAAGGTGATGGGAAAGCCTTCCTTTGAGTCCTAGGCGTGATATTCAAGGAGTTTTAGTGGCCTGAGACGAGATTCGCACGTCTTCCTTTGCCGGTAAGCAAAAGGGAACCAAAAAAGACCAAAGCTGGAACTTGGGTCCAAAGGTGCCAGAAAGTGACAGAAGGGAAGAAGGTGGTGAGACTCCTTCCTTTGAGTTCTAGAGTGATATTCAAGGAGTTTCAGTGGCTTGAGACGAGTTTCGCACGTCTTCCTTTGCCGGTTAGCAAAAGGGAACCAAAAGAGACCAAAACTGGAACTTTTGTCCAAAGGCACCAGAAAGTGCCAGAACGTGAGAAGGTGGTGGGAAAGCCTTCCTCTGAGTCCTAGGCGTGATATTCAAAGAGTTTTAGTGGCCTGAGACGAGCTTCGCAAGTCTCCCTTTGCCAGAAGCAAAAAGGGACCAAAAGAGACCAAAACTGGAACTTGGGTCCAAATGCGCCAGAAAGTGCCAGAAGGGGAGAAGGTGGTGAAAAATTCTTCCTTTGAGTTCTAGGAGTGATATTCAAGGAGTTTCAGTGGCTTGAGACAAGTTTCGGACGTCTCCCTTTGCCGGTAAGCAAAAGGGAACCAAAAAAGACCAAAACTGGAACTTTAGTCCAAAGGCACCAGAAAGTGCCAGAACGTGAGAAGGTGGTGGGAAAGCCTTCCTTTGAGTCCTAGGCGTGATATTCAAGGAGTTTTAATTGCCTGAGACGAGTTTCGCAAGTCTCCCTTTGTCAGTAAGCAAAAAGAGACCAAAAGAGACCAAAACTGGAACTTGGGTCCAGAGGCTCCAAAAAGTGCCAGAAGGAGAGAAGGTGGTGAGAAAGCCTTCCTTTGAGTCCTAGGAGTGATATTCAAGGAGTTTCAGCAGCCTGAGATGAGTTTCCCACGTCTTCCTTTGCCGGTAAGCAAAAGGGAACCAAAAGAGACAAAAACTAGAACTTGGGTTCAAAGGTGCCAGAAAGTGACACAAGGGGAGAAGGTGGTGAGACTCCTTCCTTTGAGTTCTAGGAGTGATATTCAAGCAGTTTCAGCGGCCTGAGATGAGTTTCCCATGTCATCCTTTGCCGGTAAGCAAAAGGGAACCAAAAGAGACCAAAACTAGAACTTGGGTCCAAAGGTGCCAGAAAGTGACAGAAGGGGAGAAGGTGGTGAGAAATCCTTCCTTTGAGTTCTAGGAGTGACATTCAAGGAGTTTCAGCGGCCTGAGATGAGTTTCCCACGTCTTCCTTTGCCGGTAAGCAAAAGGGAACCAAAAGAGACCAAAACTGGGACTTGGGTCCAAAGGCACCAGAAAGTTCCAGAACGTGAGAAGGTGGTTGGAAAGACTTCCTTTGAGTCCTAGGCATGATATTCAAGGAGTTTTAGTGGCCTGAGACGAGTTTCGCACGTCTTCCTTTGCCAGTAAGCAAAAGGGAACCAAAAAAGATCAAATCTGGAACTTATGTCCAAAGGCACCAGAAAGTGCCAGAACGTGAGAAGGTGGTGGGAAAGCCTTCCTTTGAGTCCTAGGCGTGATATTCAAGGAGTTTTAGTGGCCTGAGATGAGTTTCGCACGTCTTCCTTTGCCGGTAAGCAAAAGGGAACCAAAAAAGACCAAAACTGGAACTTGGGTCCAAAGGCACCAGAAAGTGCCAGAACGTGAGAAAGTGGTGGGAAAGCCTTCCTTTGAGTCCTAGGCGTGATATTCAAGCAGTTTTAGTGGCCTGAGATGAGTTTCGCACGTCTTCCTTTGCCGGTAAGCAAAAGGGAACCAAAAAAGACCAAATCTGGAACTTATGTCCAAAGGCACCAGAAAGTGCCAGAACGTAAGAAGGTTGTGGGAAAGCCTTCCTTTGAGTCCTAGGCGTGATATTCAAGGAGTTTTAGTGGCCTGAGACGAGTTTCGCAAGTCTCCCTTTGCCAGTAAGCAATAAGGGACCAAAAGAGACCAAAACTGGAACTTGGGTCCAAAGGCTCCGAAAAGTGCCAGAAGGAGAGAAGGTGGTGAGAAAGCCTACCTTTGAGTCCTAGGAGTGATATTCAAGGAGTTTCAGCTGCCTGAGATGAGTTTCCCACGTCTTCCTTTGCCGGTAAGCAAAAGGGAACCAAAAGAGACCAAAACTGGAACTTGGGTCCAAAGGCACTAGAAAGTGACAAAACGTGAGAAGGTGGTGGGAAAGCCTTCCTTTGAGTCCTAGGCGTGATATTCAAGGAGTTTCAGCAGCCTGAGATGAGTTTCCCACGTCTTCCTTTGCCGGTAAGCAAAAGGGAACCAAAAGAGACAAAAACTAGAACTTGGGTCCAAAGGTGCCAGAAAGTGACACAAGGGGAGAAGGTGGTGAGACTCCTTCCTTTGAGTTCTAGGAGTGATATTCAAGCAGTTTCAGCGGCCTGAGATGAGTTTCCCACGTCATCCTTTGCCGGTAAGCAAAAGGGAACCAAAAGAGACCAAAATTGGAACTTGGGTCTAAAGGCTCCAAAAAGTGCCAGAAGGGGAGAAAGTGGTGAGAAAGTGTTCCTTTGAGTCCTAGGTGTGATATTCAAGGAGTTTCAGCGGCCTGAGATGAGTTTCCCATGTCTTCCTTTGCCAGTAAGCAAAAGGGAACCAAAAGAGACCAAAACTGGAACTTAGGTCCAAAGGCACCAGAAAGTGCCAGAACGTGAGAAGGTGGTGGGAAAGCCTTCCTTTGAGTTCTAGGAGTGATATTCAAAGAGTTTTAGTGGCTTGAGACGAGTTTCGCACGTCTTCCTTTGCCGGTAAGCAAAAGGGAACCAAAAGAGACCAAAACTACAACTTGGGTCCAAAGGTGCCAGAAAGTGACAGAAGGGGAGAAGGTGGTGGGAAAGCCTTCTTTTTAGTTCTAGGAGTGATATTCAAAGAGTTTCAGTGGCTTGAGACGAGTTTCGCACGTCTTCCTTTGCCGGTAAGCAAAAGGGAACCAAAAGAGACCAAAACTACAACTTGGGTCCAAAGATGCCAGAAAGTGACAGAAGGGGAGAAGGTGGTGAGAAATCCTTCCTTTGAGTTCTAGGAGTGATATTCAAGGAGTTTCAGTCGCATGAGACGAGTTTCGCACGTCTTCCTTTGCCAGTAAGCAAAAGGGAACCAAAAGAGACCAAAACTAGAACTTGGGTCCAAAGGTGCCAGAAAGTGCCAGAACGTGAGAAGCTGGTGGGAAAGCCTTCCTTTGAGTTCTAGGAGTCACATTCAAGGAGTTTTAGTGGCTTGAGACGAGTTTCACACGTCTTCCTTTGCCGGTAAGCAAAAGGGAACCAAAAGAGACCAAAACTACAACTTGGGTCCAAAGATGCCAGAAAGTGACAGAAGGGGAGAAGGTGGTGAGAAATCCTTCCTTTGAGTTCTAGGAGTGATATTCAAGGTGTTTCAGTCGCATGAGACGAGTTTCGCACGTCTTCCTTTGCCAGTAAGCAAAAGGGAACCAAAAGAGACCAAAACTAGAACTTGGGTCCAAAGGTGCCAGAAAGTGACAGAAAAGGAGGATGTGGTGAGAAATCTTTCATTTGAGTTCTAGGAGTGACATTCAAGGAGTTTCAGTGGCGTGGTGCCAGAACGTGAGAAGGTGGTGGGAAAGCCTTCCTTTGAGTTCTAGGAGTCACATTCAAGGAGTTTTAGTGGCTTGAGACGAGTTTCACACGTCTTCCTTTGCCGGTAAGCAAAAGGGGACCAAAAGAGACCAAAACTGGAACTTGGGTCCAAAGGTGCCAGAAAGTGACAGAAGGGGAGAAGGTGGTGAGAAATCCTTCCTTTGAGTTCTAGGAGTGATATTCAAGGAGTTTCAGTGGCATGAGACGAGTTTCGCACGTCTTCCTTTGCCGGTAAGCAAAAGGGAACCAAAAGAGACCAAAACTGGAACTTGGGTCCAAAGGTGCCAGAAAGTGACAGAAGGGGAGAAGGAGGTGAGAAATCCTTCCTTTGAGTTCTAGGAGTGATATTCAAGGAGTTTCAGTGGCATGAGACGAGTTTCGCACGTCTTCCTTTGCCGGTAAGCAAAAGGGAACCAAAAGAGACCAAAACTGGAACTTGGGTCCAAAGGTGCCAGAAAGTGACAGAAGGGGAGAAGGTGGTGAGAAATCCTTCCGTTGAGTTCTAGGAGTGACATTCAAGGAGTGTCAGCGGCCTGAGATGAGTTTCCCACGTCTTCCTTTGCCGGTAAGCAAAAGGGAACCAAAAGAGACCAAAACTGGAACTTGGGTCCAAAGGCACCAGAAAGTGCCAGAACGTGAGAAGGTGGTGGCAAAGCCTTCCTTGGAGTCCTAGGCGTGATATTCAAGGAGTTTTAGTGGCCTGAGACGAGTTTCGCAAGTCTCCCTTTGCCAGTAAGCAATAAGCGACCAAAAGAGACCAAAACTGGAACTTGGGTCCAAAGGTGCCAGAAAGTGCCAGAACGTGAGAAGGTGGTGGGAAAGCCTTCCTTTGAGTCCTAGGCGTGATATTCAAGGAGTTTTAGTGGCCTGAGACGAGATTCGCACGTCTTCCTTTGCCGGTAAGCAAAAGGGAACCAAAAAAGACCAAAGCTGGAACTTGGGTCCAAAGGTGCCAGAAAGTGACAGAAGGGAAGAAGGTGGTGACACTCCTTCCTTTGAGTTCTAGAGTGATATTCAAGGAGTTTCAGTGGCTTGAGACGAGTTTCGCACGTCTTCCTTTGCCGGTTAGCAAAAGGGAACCAAAAGAGACCAAAACTGGAACTTGGGTCCAAAGGCACCAGAAAGTGCCAGAACGTGAGAAGGTGGTAGGAAAGCCTTCCTTTGAGTCCTAGGCGTGATATTCAAAGAGTTTTAGTGGCCTGAGACGAGCTTCGCAAGTCTCCCTTTGCCAGTAAGCAAAAAGGGACCAAAAGAGACCAAAACTGGAACTTGGGTCCAAATGCGCCAGAAAGTGCCAGAAGGGGAGAAGGTGGTGAGAAATTCTTCCTTTGAGTTCTAGGAGTGATATTCAAGGAGTTTCAGTGGCTTGAGACAAGTTTCGGACGTCTCCCTTTGCCAGTAAGCAAAAGGGAACCAAAAAAGACCAAAACTGGAACTTTAGTCCAAAGGCACCAGAAAGTGCCAGAACGTGAGAAGGTGGTGGGAAAGCCTTCCTTTGAGTCCTAGGCGTGATATTCAAGGAGTTTTAATTGCCTGAGACGAGTTTCGCAAGTCTCCCTTTGTCAGTAAGCAAAAAGAGACCAAAAGAGACCAAAACTGGAACTTGGGTCCAGAGGCTCCAAAAAGTGCCAGAAGGAGAGAAGGTGGTGAGAAAGCCTTCCTTTGAGTCCTAGGAGTGATATTCAAGGAGTTTCAGCAGCCTGAGATGAGTTTCCCATGTCTTCCTTTGCCGGTAAGCAAAAGGGAACCAAAAGAAACAAAAACTAGAACTTGGGTTCAAAGGTGCCAGAAAGTGACACAAGGGGAGAAGGTGGTGAGACTCCTTCCTTTGAGTTCTAGGAGTGATATTCAAGCAGTTTCAGCGGCCTGAGATGAGTTTCCCACGTCATCCTTTGCCGGTAAGCAAAAGGGAACCAAAAGAGACCAAAACTAGAACTTGGGTCCAAAGGTGCCAGAAAGTGACAGAAGGGGAGAAGGTGGTGAGAAATCCTTCCTTTGAGTTCTAGGAGTGACATTCAAGGAGTTTCAGCGGCCTGAGATGAGTTTCCCACGTCTTCCTTTGCCAGTAAGCAAAAGGGAACCAAAAGAGACCAAAACTGGAACTTGGGTCCAAAGGCACCAGAAAGTGCCAGAACGTGAGAAGGTGGTTGGAAAGACTTCCTTTGAGTCCTAGGCATGATATTCAAGGAGTTTTAGTGGCCTGAGACGAGTTTCGCACGTCTTCCTTTGCCGGTAAGCAAAAGGGAACCAAAAAAGATCAAATCTGGAACTTATGTCCAAAGGCACCAGAAAGTGCCAGAACGTGAGAAGGTGGTGGGAAAGCCTTCCTTTGAGTCCTAGGCGTGATATTCAAGGAGTTTTAGTGGCCTGAGATGAGTTTCGCACGTCTTCCTTTGCCGGTAAGCAAAAGGGAACCAAAAAAGACCAAAACTGGAACTTGGGTCCAAAGGCACCAGAAAGTGCCAGAACGTGAGAAGGTGGTGGGAAAGCCTTCCTTTGAGTCCTAGGCGTGATATTCAAGGAGTTTTAGTGGCCCGAAATGAGTTTCGCACGTCTTCCTTTGCCGGTAAGCAAAAGGGAACCCAAAAAGACCAAATCTGGAACTTATGTCCAAAGGCACCAGAAAGTGCCAGAACGTAAGAAGGTTGTGGGAAAGCCTTCCTTTGAGTCCTAGGCGTGATATTCAAGGAGTTTTAGTGGCCTGAGACGAGTTTCGCAAGTCTCCCTTTGCCAGTAAGCAATAAGGGACCAAAAGAGACCAAAACTGGAACTTGGGTCCAAAGGCTCCGAAAAGTGCCAGAAGGAGAGAAGGTGGTGAGAAAGCCTACCTTTGAGTCCTAGGAGTGATATTCAAGGAGTTTCAGCTGCCTGAGATGAGTTTCCCACGTCTTCCTTTGCCGGTAAGCAAAAGGGAACCAAAAGAGACCAAAACTGGAACTTGGGTCCAAAGGCACCAGAAAGTGCCAAAACGTGAGAAGGTGGTGGGAAAGCCTTCCTTTGAGTCCTAGGCGTGATATTCAAGGAGTTTCAGCAGCCTGAGATGAGTTTCCCACGTCTTCCTTTGCCGGTAACCAAAAGGGAACCAAAAGAGACAAAAACTAGAACTTGGGTCCAAAGGTGCCAGAAAGTGACACAAGGGGAGAAGGTGGTGAGACTCCTTCCTTTGAGTTCTAGGAGTGATATTCAAGCAGTTTCAGCGGCCTGAGATGAGTTTCCCAAGTCATCCTTTGCCGGTAAGCAAAAGGGAACCAAAAGAGACCAAAATTGGAACTTGGGTCTAAAGGCTCCAAAAAGTGCCAGAAGGGGAGAAAGTGGTGAGAAAGTGTTCCTTTGAGTCCTAGGTGTGATATTCAAGGAGTTTCAGCGGCCTGAGATGAGTTTCCCATGTCTTCCTTTGCCAGTAAGCAAAAGGGAACCAAAAGAGACCAAAACTGGAACTTGGGTCCAAAGGCACCAGAAAGTGCCAGAACGTGAGAAGGTGGTGGGAAAGCCTTCCTTTGAGTTTTAGGAGTGATATTCAAATAGTTTTAGTGGCTTGAGACGAGTTTCGCACGTCTTCCTTTGCCGGTAAGCAAAAGGGAACCAAAAGAGACCAAAACTACAACATGGGTCCAAAGGTGCCAGAAAGTGACAGAAGGGGAGAAGGTGGTGGGAAAGCCTTCCTTTTAGTTCTAGGAGTGATATTCAAAGAGTTTCAGTGGCTTGAGACGAGTTTCGCACGTCTTCCTTTGCCGGTAAGCAAAAGGGAACCAAAAGAGACCAAAACTACAACTTGGGTCCAAAGATGCCAGAAAGTGACAGAAGGGGAGAAGGTGGTGAGAAATCCTTCCTTTGAGTTCTAGGAGTGATATTCAAGGAGTTTCAGTCGCATGAGACGAGTTTCGCACGTCTTCCTTTTCCGGTAAGCAAAAGGGAACCAAAAGAGACCAAAACTAGAACTTGGGTCCAAAGGTGCCAGAAAGTGACAGAAGGGGAGAAGGTGGTGAGAAATCCTTCATTTGAGTTCTAGGAGTGACATTCAAGGAGTTTCAGTGGCGTGGTGCCAGAACGTGAGAAGGTGGTGGGAAAGCCTTCCTTTGAGTTCTAGGAGTGACATTCAAGGAGTTTTAGTGGCTTGAGACGAGTTTCGCACGTCTTCCTTTGCCGGTAAGCAAAAGGGGACCAAAAGAGACCAAAACTGGAACTTGGGTCCAAAGGTGCCAGAAAGTGACAGAAGGGGAGAAGGTGGTGAGAAATCCTTCCTTTGAGTTCTAGGAGTGATATTCAAGGAGTTTCAGTGGCATGAGACGAGTTTCGCACGTCTTCCTTTGCCGGTAAGCAAAAGGGAACCAAAAGAGACCAAAACTGGAACTTGGGTCCAAAGGTGCCAGAAAGTGACAGAAGGGGAGAAGGTGGTGAGAAATCCTTCCGTTGAGTTCTAGGAGTGACATTCAAGGAGTGTCAGCGGCCTGAGATGAGTTTCCCACGTCTTCCTTTGCCAGTAAGCAAAAGGGAACCAAAAGAGACCAAAACTGGAACTTGGGTCCAAAGGCACCAGAAAGTGCCAGAACGTGAGAAGGTGGTGGCAAAGCCTTCCTTTGAGTCCTAGGCGTGATATTCAAGGAGTTTTAGTGGCCTGAGACGAGTTTCGCAAGTCTCCCTTTGCCAGTAAGCAATAAGCGACCAAAAGAGACCAAAACTGGAACTTGGGTCCAAAAGCTCCAAAAAGTGCCAGAAGGGGAGAAAGTGGTGAGAAAGCTTTCCTTTGAGTCCTAGGAGTGATGTTCAAGGAGTTTCAGCGGCCGGAGATGAGCTTCCAACGTCTTCCTTCGCCGGTAAGCAAAACGGAACCAAAAGAGACCAAAACTAGAACTTGGGTCCAAAGGCTCAAAAAAGTGCCAGAAGGGGAAAAGGTGGTGAGAAATCCTTCCTTTGAGTTCTAGGAGTGACATTCAATGAGTTTCAGTGGCTTGAGGCGAGTTTCGCACGTCTTTCTTTGCCAGTAAGCAAAAGGGAACCAAAAGAGACCAAAACTAGAACCTGGGTCCAAAGGTACCAGAAAGTGACAGAAGGGGAGAAGGTGGTGAGAAATCCTTCCTTTGAGTTCTAGGAGTGACATTCAAGGATTTTCAGTGGCGTGACACGAGTTTCGCACGTCTTCTTTTGCCGGTAAGCAAAAGGGAACCAAAAGAGACCAAAACTGGAACTTGGGTCCAAAGGCACCAGAAAGTGCCAGAACGTGAGAAGGTGGTGGGAAAGCCTTCCTTTGAGTCCTAGGCGTGATATTCAAGGAGTTTTAGTGGCCTCAGATGAGTTTCGCACGTCTTCCTTTGTCGGTAAGCAAAAGGGAACAAAAAAAGACCAAAGCTGGAACTTATGTCCAAAGGCACCAGAAAGTGCCAGAACGTGAGAAGGTGGTGGGAAAGCCTTTCTTTCAGTCCTAGGCGTGATATTCAAAGAGTTTTAGTGGCCTGTGACGAGTTTCGCAAGTCTCCCTGTACCAGTAAGCAAAAAAGGACCAAAAGAGACCAAAACTGGAACTTGGGTCCAAATGCGCCAGAAAGTGCCAGAAGGGGAGAAGGTGGTGAGAAATCCTTCCTTTGAGTTCTAGGAGTGATATTCAAGTAGTTTCAAAGGCTTGAGACGAGTTTCGCACGTCTTCCTTTGCCGGTAAGCAAAAGGGCACCAAAAGAGACCAAAACTAGAACTTGGGTCCAAAGGTGCCAGAAAGTGACAGAAAAGGAGGAGGTTGTGAGAAATCCTTCATTTGAGTTCTTGGAGTGACATTCAAGGAGTTTCAGTGCCGTGAGACGAGTTTTGCACGTCTTCCTTTGCCGGTAAGCAAAAGGGAACCAAAAAAGACGAAAACTAGAACTTGGGTCCAAAGGTGCCAGAAAGTGACAGAAGGGGAGAAGGTGGTGAGAGATCCTTCCTTTGAGTTCTAGGAGTGACATTCAAGGAGTTTCAGCGGCCTGAGATGAGTTTCCCACTCCTTCTTTTGGCGGTAAGCAAAAGGGAACCAAAAGAGACCAAAACTGGAACTTGGGTCCAAAGGCACCAGAAAGTGCCAGCACGTGAGAAGGTGGTGGGAAAGCCTTCCTTTGAGTCCTAGGCGTGATATTCAAGGAGTTTTAGTGGCTTGAGATGAGTTTCGCACGTCTTCCTTTGCCGGTAAGCAAAAGGAAACCAAAAAAGACCAAAGGTGGAACTTAAGTCCAAAGGCACCAGAAAGTGCCAGAACGTGAGAAGGTGGTGGGAAAGCCTTCCTTTGAGTCCTAAGCGTGATATTCAAGGAGTTTTAGTGGTCTGAGACGAGTTTCGCACGTCTTCCTTTGCCAGTAAGCAAAAAGGGACCAAAAGAGACCAAAACTGGAACTTGGGTCCAAATGCGCCAGAAAGTGCCAGAAGGGGAGAAGGTGGTGAGAAATCCTTCCTTTGAGTTCTAGGAGTAATTTCAAGAAGTTTCAGTGGCTTCAGACGAGTTTCGCACGTCTTCCTTTCCCGGTAAGCAAAAGGGAACCAAAAGAGACCAAAACTGGAACTTAGGTCCAAAGGCACCAGAAAGTGCCAGAACGTGAGAAGGTGGTGGGAAAGCCTTCCTTTGAGTCCTAAGCGTGATATTCAAGGAGTTTTAGTGGCCTGAGACGAGTTTCCCACGTCTTGCTTTGCCGGTTAGCAAAAGGGAACCAAAAGAGACCAAAACTGGAACTTAAGTCCAAAGGCACCAGAAAGTACCAGAACATGAGAAGGTGGTGGAAAATCCTTCCTTTGAGTTCTAGGAGTAATATTCAAGGAGTTTTAGTGGCCTGAGACGAGTTTCGCAAGTCACCCTGTGCCAGTAAGCAAAAAGGGACCAAAAGAGACCAAAACTAGAACTTGGGTCCAAATGCGCCAGAAAGTGCCAGAAGGGGAGAAGGTGGTGAGAAATCCTTCCTTTGAGTTCTAGGAGTGATATTCAAGGAGTTTCAGCGGCTTAAGACGAGTTTCGCACGTCTTCCTTTGCCAGTAAGCAAAAGGGAACCAAAAAAGACCAAAACTAGAACTTGGGTCCAAAGGCGCCAGAAAGTGACAGAAGGGGAGAAGGTGGTGAGAAATCCTTCCTTTGAGTTCTAGGAGTGACATTCAAGGAGTTTCAGCGGCCTGAGATGAGTTTCCCACGTCTTCCTTTGCCGGTAAGCAAAAGGGAACCAAAAGAGACCAAAACTGGGACTTGGGTCCAAAGGCACCAGAAAGTGCCAGAATGTGAGAAGGTGGTGTGAAAGCCTTCCTTTGAGTCCTAGGCGTGATAATCAAGGAGTTTTAGTGGTTTGAGACGAGTTTCGCAAGTCTCCCTTTGCCAGTATGCAAAAAGGGACCAAAAGAGACCAAAATTGGAACTTGGGTCTAAAGGCTCCAAAAAGTGCCAGAAGGGGAGAAGGTGGTGAGAAAGTGTTCCTTTGAGTCCTAGGAGTGATATTCAAGGAGTTTCAGCGGCCTGAGATGAGTTTCCCACGTCTTCCTTTGCTGGTAAGCAAAAGGGAACCAAAAGAGACCAAAACTGGAACTTGGGTCCAAAGGCTCAAAAAAGTGCCAGAAGGGGAGAAGGTGGTGAGAAATTCTTCATTTTAGTTCTAGGAGTGATATTCAAGGAGTTTCAGTGGCAAGAGACGAGTTTCGCACGTCTTCCTTTGCCGGTAAGCAAAAGGGCACCAAAAGAGACCAAAACTAGAACTTGGGTCCAAAGGTGCGAGAAAGTGACAAGAAGGGGAGAAGGTGGTGAGAAATCCTTCCTTTGAGTTCTAGGAGTGACATTCAAGGAGTTTCAGTGGCGTGACACTAGTTTCGCACGTCTTCCTTTGCCGGTAAGCAAAAGGGAACCAAAAAAGACCAAAACTAGAACTTGGGTCCAAAGGTGCCAGAATGTGACAGAAGGGGAGAAGGTGGTGAGAGATCCTTCCTTTGAGTTCTAGGAGTGACATTCAAGGAGTTTCAGCGGCCTGAGATGAGTTTCCCACTCCTTCTTTTGGCGGTAAGCAAAAGGGAACCAAAGTGACCAAAACTGGAACTTGGGTCCAAAGGCACCAGAAAGTGCCAGAACATGAGAAGGTGGTGGGAAAGCCTTCCTTTGAGTCCTAGGCGTGATATTCAAGGAGTTTTAGTGGCCTGAGACGAGATTCGCACGTCTTCCATTGCCGGTAAGCAAAAGGGAACCAAAAAAGACCAAAGCTGGAACTTATGTCCAAAGGCACCAGAAAGTGCCAGAACGTGAGAAGGTGGTGAGAAAGCCTTCCTTTGAGTCCTAGGAGTGATATTCAAGGAGTTTCAGCGGCCTGAGATGAGTTTTCCACGTCTTCCTTTGCCAGTAAGCCAAAGGGAACCAAAAGAGACCAAAACTAGAACTTGGGTCCAAAGGTGCCAGAAAGTGACAGAAGGGGAGAAGGTGGTGAGACTCCTTCCTTTGAGTTCTAGAGTGATATTCAAGGAGTTTCAGTGGCTTGAGACAAGTTTCGCACGTCTTCCTTTGCCGGTAAGCAAAAGGGAACCGAAAGAGACCAAAACAGGAACTTGGGTCCAAAGGCACCAGAAAGTGCCAAAACGTGAGAAGGTGGTGGGAAAGCCTTCCTTTGAGTCATAGGTGTGATATTCGACGAGTTTTAGTGGTCTGAGACGAGTTTCGCAAGTCTCCCTTTGCCAGTAAGCAAAAAGGGACCAAAAGAGACCAAAACTGCAACTTGGGTCCAAAGGCTCCAAAAAGTGCCAGAAGGAGAGAAGGTGGTGAGAAAGCCTTCCTTTGAGTCCTAGGAGTGATATTCAAGGAGTTTCAGCGGCCTGAGATGAGTTTCCCGCGTCTTCCTTTGCCGGTAAGCAAAAGGGAACCTAAAGAGACCAAAACTAGAACTTGGGTCCAAAGGTGCCAGAAAGTGACAGAAGGGGAGAAGGTGGTGAGACTCCTTCCTTTGAGTTCTAGGAGTGATATTCAACGAGTTTCAGTTGCTTGAGACGAGTTTCGCACGTCTTCCTTTGCCGGTAAGCAAAAGGGAACCAAAAGAGACCAAAACTGGAACTTGGGTCCAAAGGCACCAGAAAGTGCCATAACGTGAGAAGGTGGTGGGAAAGCCTTCCTTTGAGTCCAAGGCGTGATATTCAAGGAGTTTTAGTGGCCTGACACGATTTTCGCACGTCTTCCTTTGCTAGTAAGCAAAAAGGGACCAAAAGATACCAAAACTGGAACTTGGGTCCAAATGCGCCAGAAAGTGCCAGAAGGGGAGAAGGTGGTGAGAAATCCTTCCTTTGAGTTCTAGGAGTAATATTCAAGGAGTTTCAGTGGCTTGAGACGAGTTTTGCACGTCCTCCTTTGCCGGTAAGCAAAGGGGAACCAAAAGAGGCCAAAATTGGAACTTGGGTCCAAAGGCACCAGAAAGTGCCAGAACGTGAGAAGGTGGTGGGAAAGCCTTCCTTTTAGTCCTAGGCGGGATATTCAAGGAGTTTTAGTGGCCTGAGATGAGTTTCGCAAGTCTCCCTTTGCCAGTAAGCAAAAAGGGACCAAAAGATACCAAAACTGGAACTTGGGTCCAAAGGCTCCTAAAAGTGCCAGAAGAGGAGAAGGTGGTGAGAAAACCTTCCTTTGAGTCCTAGGAGTGATATTCAAGGAGTTTTAGCGGCCTGAGATAAGTTTCCCACGCCTTCCTTGGCCGGTAAGCAAAAGGGAACCAAAAGAGACCAAAACTAGAACTTGGGTCCAAAGGTGCCAGAAAGTGACAGAAGGGGAGAAGGTGGTGAGAAATCCTTCCTTTGAGTTCTAGCAGTAATATTCAAGGAGTTTCAATGGAATGAGACGAGTTTCGCACGTCTTCCTTTGCCGGTAAGCAAAAGGGAACCAAAAGAGACCAAAACAGGAACTTGGGTCCAAAGGCACCAGTAAAGTGCCGTAACGTGAGAAGGTGGTGGGAAAGCCTTCCTTTGAGTCATAGGTGTGATATTCGACGAGTTTTAGTGGTCCGAGACGAGTTTCGCAAGTCTCCTTTGCCGATAAGCAAAAAGGGCCCAAAAGAGACCAAAACTGCAACTTGGGTCCAAAGGCTCCAAAAAGTGCCAGAAGGAGAGAAGGTGGTGAGAAAGCCTTCCTTTGAGTCCTAGGAGTGATATTCAAGGAGTTTCAGCGGCCTGAGATGAGTTTCCCGCGTCTTCCTTTGCCGGTAAGCAAAAGGGAACCTAAAGAGACCAAAACTAGAACTTGGGTCCAAAGGTGCCAGAAAGTGACAGAAGGGGAGAAGGTGGTGAGACTCCTTCCTTTGAGTTCTAGGAGTGATATTCAACGAGTTTCAGTTGCTTGAGACGAGTTTCGCACGTCTTCCTTTGCCGGTAAGCAAAAGGGAACCAAAAAAGACCAAACCTGGAACTTGGGTCCAAAGGCACCAGAAAGTGCCATAACGTGAGAAGGTGGTGGGAAAGCCTTCCTTTGAGTCCAAGGCGTGATATTCAAGGAGTTTTAGTTGCCTGACACGATTTTCGCACGTCTTCCTTTGCTAGTAAGCAAAAAGGGACCAAAAGATACCAAAACTGGAACTTGGGTCCAAATGCGCCAGAAAGTGCCAGAAGGGGAGAAGGTGGTGAGAAATCCTTCCTTTGAGTTCTAGGAGTAATATTCAAGGAGTTTCAGTGGCTTGAGACGAGTTTTGCACGTCCTCCTTTGCCGGTAAGCAAAGGGGAACCAAAAGAGACCAAAATTGGAACTTGGGTCCAAAGGCACCAGAAAGTGCCAGAACGTGAGAAGGTGGTGGGAAAGCCTTCCTTTTAGTCCTAGGCGTGATATTCAAGGAGTTTTAGTGGCCTGAGATGAGTTTCGCAAGTCTCCCTTTGCCAGTAAGCAAAAAGGGACCAAAAGATACCAAAACTGGAACTTGGGTCCAAAGGCTCCTAAAAGTGCCAGAAGAGGAGAAGGTGGTGAGAAAACCTTCCTTTGAGTCCTAGGAGTGATATTCAAGGAGTTTTAGCGGCCTGAGATAAGTTTCCCACGCCTTCCTTGGCCGGTAAGCAAAAGGGAACCAAAAGAGACCAAAACTAGAACTTGGGTCCAAAGGTGCCAGAAAGTGACAGAAGGGGAGAAGGTGGTGAGAAATCCTTCCTTTGAGTTCTAGCAGTAATATTCAAGGAGTTTCAATGGAATGAGACGAGTTTCGCACGTCTTCCTTTGCCGGTAAGCAAAAGGGAACCAAAAGAGACCAAAACAGGAACTTGGGTCCAAAGGCACCAGAAAGTGCCAGAACGTGAGAAGGTGGTGGGAAAGCCTTCCTTTGAGTCATAGGTGTGATATTCGACGAGTTTTAGTGGTCTGAGACGAGTTTCGCAAGTCTCCCTTTGCCAGTAAGCAAAAAGGGACCAAAAGAGACCAAAACTGCAACTTGGGTCCAAAGGCTCCAAAAAGTGCCAGAAGGAGAGAAGGTGGTGAGAAAGCCTTCCTTTGAGTCCTAGGAGTGATATTCAAGGAGTTTCAGCGGCCTGAGATGAGTTTCCCGCGTCTTCCTTTGCCGGTAAGCAAAAGGGAACCTAAAGAGACCAAAACTAGAACTTGGGTCCAAAGGTGCCAGAAAGTGACAGAAGGGGAGAAGGTGGTGAGACTCCTTCCTTTGAGTTCTAGGAGTGATATTCAACGAGTTTCAGTTGCTTGAGACGAGTTTCGCACGTCTTCCTTTGCCGGTAAGCAAAAGGGAACCAAAAAAGACCAAAACTGGAACTTGGGTCCAAAGGCAGCAGAAAGTGCCAGAACGTGAGAAGGTGGTGGGAAAGCCTTCCTTTGAGTCCTAGGCGTGATATTCAAGGAGTTTTAGTGGCCTAAGAGGAGTTTCGCATGTCTTCGTTTGCCGGTAAGCAAAAGGGAACCAAAAGAGACCAAAACTGGAACTTGGGTCCAAAGGCACCAGAAAGTGCCAGAACGTGAGAAGGTGGTGGGAAAGCCTTCCCTTGAGTCCTAGGCGTGATATTCAAGGAGTTTTAGTGGCCTGAGACGAGTTTCGCAACTCTCCCTTTGCCAGTAAGCAAAAAGGGACCAAAACTGGAACTTGGGTCCAACTGCGCCAGAAAGTGACAAAAGGGGAGAAGGTGGTGAGAAATCCTTCCTTTGAGTTCTAGGAGTGATATTCAAAGAGTTTCAGTGGCTTGAGACGAGTTTCGCACGTCTTCCTTTGCCGGTAAGCAAAAGGGAACCAAAAGAGACCAAAATTGGAACTTGGGTCCAAAGGCACCAGAAAGTGCCAGAACGTGAGAAGGTGGTGGGAAAGCGTTCCTTTGGGTCCTAGGCGTGTGATAACCACGTCGCAATGGTATCAAACAAGCTAGATTTTCTCAAAAATTATGCAATACAAGAAGCAAACCTAGGTCATCTCTCAAGGACATAAAATGCATTTTATTTTTAGTTCCATCATGCAATTTCAAATTAGATTGGGGGAGGATTTGTTTTGAATTTAAACGACAAAATAACAAAAACGAAAATTAAGGATTATGAAATTTAACCAATTCAAGATCTCAATCCCTACAATGCAATTCTCGTCGTTCACACAAATATAATCCCAACGAATTTCCAATCACACTAATTCAATGCGCATTAACAACCCTAAAATCTAAATCTAGATTATGAATTCCATCAAAACAAGAATTGCAATCGCAAACCCAATGCTCTAACGAAATTCAGAATAATTGATTGATTGAATTAGGTGAATTCCTTTATTTCAAATCTGAAATTCTCATTCTCTGTTTAGAATGCAAATGAAAATTCAATATCATGAAAAATAGAATTATTCTAATCAGAAAAGAGAAGGAAGAGAGAGAATTCGATAGAACCTAATTCACAAATGCAATGTAGTTCTTGAAACCTTGAACTGATTGATGGATTAGCCTTGCTTCATAATCATGTTGCTCGACCAATTAGAGAAGGGGATGAAGTTTCCGAAAATAAAAGAGAGGGAGACGAGAGGAATCCTTACGAAAGCTTTTTTATTTCAAATTCTAAAAATTAAGGCAAAAAAGAGGGAAAAAGATTCCCCACGCGAAATCATAAACCCTATTTAAAGACAAAATAATTGGGCTTAATAAGGCCCAACTTCCTAACGAGGTTCCTAAAACCCTAATTAAGCAATGTCAACAATAAAACCAAATTTTGAAAAATTCATTGCAGGACCGCAACATTGTGACGTAGTTTTGGGCCTGAAGATGTTCGAACTGGGCTTTTCTTGAAACAGAGAAGTTGTAGATCTCCCTCTTATCTTTCCAGGGACACCAATTTTGTCCAATTCCGAGTAGTGTAGCTCCAGATATGGTCTTTTCAAGAAACTGTGTCAAAACAAGAATTTATGGCGGGAATTAAGAAAGATTTAAATTTAAATCCTAAATGACTTACCA
Source organism: Abrus pulchellus subsp. cantoniensis (assembly GCA_024086825.1). NCBI lineage: Eukaryota > Viridiplantae > Streptophyta > Magnoliopsida > Fabales > Fabaceae > Abrus > Abrus pulchellus. The sequence goes on from JAKRVW010000002.1 coordinate 312,045, forward strand.
ACACAAATCTAAACTAACACATCAAAATAATATACTAAAAAGACTCAATTAAATCGAAAACATAGACAGAAAGATGTATTAAAATATGACTATCAAATACCCCCACACTTAATCCTTTGCACTCCGGGGCAAAACTTACAAAAATTCTCAAAACTTTCTAATGAATTTCCAATGCAAAGAATAAAGAAAGAGAACAAACACTTCTAGAATCAAGGCAACAAAAAATCTATGAGACACAAATGACATTAAGAGTAAGCAAGAAGACATGTCAAAATAAAGAAAGATTCAACAGTGGTAGAACCTCACAAGGTAATATATAGCTCTTAACTCTCAAAAAAAAAAAAAAATTTTGGCTAGTGTTTACACTCAATCACAACATGAAAACTAGCACACTTAAGTTTTGACAAGCTTCTAATTTCCACAACTTGAAACACATGCAATTAAAGATCAAAAGGACTTTTATTTAGCTTGTAATGTGGCCAAGGTAAAGGTTAGGTGAGAAAGATATTAAGGCTAAACAACCAAAGAGAAAAGAGGAGCAATGGGGAATAAGTTCAAATAAGCAAAGGGATTACCCCTTGAAACATCTCCTAAATCCTATGTCTTGCAACACACTTTTTTTTTTTTTTTTTTTTTTTACGAAAGCCCTTTTTTTTTTTTTTAATACCAAACAACTCAACATCAATATCCACAATTTAGAATAAGCATTCCCTAGAAGTACCCCTACACTTATTAAAGACCCATTCCCAAAACAATTCCAAAGCTCCTTTAATCCCTAAGGTTATGGAACATCATGGTTATTTAATTTTTTTTATAGTTCATAATGAGCTAAAGTCAAGGAAGGGTTATAAAGGCTCAAAGGGGGTATACAAGTGGAATTAATGCGAGGTAAGTCAATTTTGCAAAGTGGCTACATTTTGAAAGAAGGCCTAAATCATATCAATAATGCATATGATAAGAAGCTTCAAAAAGATACAAGGCAAAACCAAAGGTAATCTAGCAACATGAGTGAAATCACACAAGAAAAAAGTAAAATATGCTCAAAATTCTCACAAGGCTCATATTCTATCATTAATGAATCAAACTCATCCTTTTTCAAGTAACTTGCTCAACTAAAAATGTAAAAATGACTCATATCAACTTTCACAATTCCTACATCTAGAAATTAAAAGGAAATAATGAAAATTTGTTTAACTACTCCAACAAAACATCATCAAAACAGAAAAGTAGAGGCACAAAAACATGCAGAATTCGTACTCTAAAACAGCAGAAAAACAGAAAATAGAATTATAAACAGCAGCAGAAAAACAAAATCTGCAACAGAAAATGAAAACTGCAGTAGAAAACAAAAACAAAAACTACAGAACAGAAAATGAAATCTGTAGCAATCAGCACAGCAGAAAAAAAATGAAAATAGAAAACAGCAAAACAGAAATAGCAGAAAATGAAAAATGAAAATAGAAACAGCAGAACAGAAAACGAAAACAGAAAATAGCAACATAATATGCATGCAACTCCCCCCACACTAAAAATCACATTGCCCTCAATTCAGCAACACAACAAAGACAATTTCAAAGAATACAGAATGGGGAAAGAACTCCCTCAAGGTCCAAGGGTTGGTGCTTCCAAGGCTATGCTTTCTACATTTTTCTCCTCCAACTTTGGACTTTGATGAAATTCCTTGAGTTGATGTCCATTGACCTTGAAAATGCTACCGGTAACTTCATTCTTAATCTCAACTGGACCATGGGAAAACACATTAGTAATAACAAAAGGACCATCCCATCTAGATCTAAGTTTACCGGCTATAAGTTTTAGGCGGAAATTGAACAAAAGCACTTGTTGGCCCACTTTGAACTCCTTTCTCAAAATATTTCTATCATGAAAACGTTTGACTTTTTCTTTATAGATCTTCGAGCTCTCATAGGCCTCCAAGCGAAGCTCCTCAAGTTGTTGTAATTGAAGCTTCCTTTCCATACCTGCTTGTTCAAACTCTAAGTTACAATGTCTAACCGCCCAATATGCTCTATGCTCGATCTCAACGGGCAGATGACATGCTTTACCAAACATAATCCTGTAAGGGGACATCCCAATCGGTGTCCGGTAAGCCGTCCTATGGGCCCAAAGAGCATCCTCCAAAAATTTGCTCCAATCCTTTCTATTGGGGTGGACTATCTTCTGCAAAATCTGCTTGATTTCCCTGTTAAAAACCTCAGCCTGCCCATTAGTTTGGGGATGATAAGCTGTAGACACTCTATGCACAACTCCATACTTATGAAGCAAAGCCTGCATGCTCCTATTGCAGAAGTGGCTTCCCCTGTCACTGATAATGGCTTTAGGCACACCGAATCTGCAAAAAATGTTGGATCTAACAAAATCCACAACAACTTTGGAATCATTAGTTTTGGTGGCCTTAGCCTCCACCCATTTAGAAACATAATCAACAGCTAGTAAAATGAATGTGTAACCAAAAGATGCAGGGAATGGACCCATAAAATCAATACCCCAAACATCAAAAACCTCACAGAAAATGATCGGTTGTTGGGGCATCTCATGCCTGTGTGTAATGGCTGTCCCTGCTCTTTCACACTGCTCACAGGTGCTACAGATCTGATGTGCATCTCTGAAAATGGTAGGCCAGTAAAACCCACTCTCCAACACCTTCCTAACTGTCCTGTATGATCCATAATGTCCTCCCACAGGTGAACTGTGACAAAACTGAAGCACAGAATGGATCTCCTGATCTGGACTGCACCTGCGGATTACCTGGTCACTGCAAAATCTCCACAAATAAGGGTCATCCCAAACATAATATTTAGCCTCACTTTTCAGTTTGGCTATTTGTGCTCTAGATGCATCTGGAGGAAAGACACCTGCAACCAAGTAATTCACAATATCAGCAAACCAAGGAGTAATATCATGCAACTGCATCAACTGCTCCTCAGGAAAATCATCTCTAATAGGAAAGGGATCAACATTCCCTCCCTCAATCCTACTCAAGTGGTCTGCTACCAAGTTCTCTGCACCACTCCTATCTCTGATCTCAACATCAAACTCCTGAAGGAGAAGCATCCACCTGATCAATCTAGGTTTAGCATCGGGCTTCTTCAACAAGAATTTCAAAGCTGCTTGGTCAGAAAACACAATAATCCTAGAGCCTAGCAAATATGAATGAAATTTATCTAAGGCAAATACAATAGCTAGAAGCTCATTCTCAGTAGTGGTGTAATTAACTTGAGCTGCATCCATCGTGCGAGAAGCATAGGCTATAACATGAGAAAGTCTCCCAACCCGCTGAGCTAAAACAGCTCCAAGTGCAAAGTTGGATGCGTCGCACATGAGCTCAAAAGGAAGCTCCCAATCAGGTGGCTGAACAATGGGTGTGGTGGTCAGCCGCCTCTTCAGCTCCTGAAAAGCTAGCTGACAGGGCTCATAAAAAACAAACTCTACTTCCTTCTGCAGCAGCTTGGACAATGGTAATGCAATCTTGCTGAAGTCCTGTATAAACCTCCTGTAAAAACCTGCATGTCCAAGAAAGGAACGCACTTCTCTCACAGAAGTGGGGTAAGGTAGAGAAGCAAAGATATCAATTTTAGCCTTATCAACCTGAATACCCTGACTGGAGATTAAGTGACCCAAGACTATACCCTGTGTGACCAAAAAATGACACTTTTCAAAATTTAACACAAGGTTAGTTTGGATGCACCTATGTAACACCTTAGATAAATTCTCTAGGCATGCATCAAATGAAGAACCATAAACAGTAAAATCATCCATAAACACCTCCATGCAACTCTCCAAAAGGTCAGAAAATATACTAACCATACACCTTTGAAAGGTGCTCGGAGCGTTGCACAAGCCAAATGGCATCCTAGTGTAAGCAAATGTGCCAAATGGGCAGGTGAATGTGGTCTTGTGCTGGTCCTCCGGTGCAATATGAACCTGCATGTACCCAGAAAATCCATCTAAAAAGCAGTAATGGGATTTACCTGCCAGCCTTTCCAATACCTGATCGATGAATGGAAGAGGGAAATGATCCTTGCGAGTTGCCTGGTTAAGTCTCTTGTAATCTACGCAAACTCGCCAACTATTTTGAACTCTAGTTGGAACCAACTCATCATCCTGGTTCTTCACCACAGTCATCCCAGTCTTCTTTGGGACCACCTGCACAGGATTAACCCACTTACTGTAAGAAATAGGATAAATAATACCTGCTGCCAGTAGCTTTGTGACTTCCTTCTTTACAACATCTAGAATAGTAGGGTTGAGTCGCCTCTGTAGCTGTCTCACAGGTCGAAACTCATCCTCCAATAAAATTCGGTGCATACAAATGGCAGGACTAATTCCAGGAATATCAGCAAGGGTCCAACCAATGGCCTTCCTATGATCTCTCAAGACCTGCAGTAATCTCTCCTCTTGATCAGATTTGAGATCTCGAGCTATAATGACAGGAAGTCGCTGGTTGTCCTCTAGGTAAGCATACTTCAGATGTGCAGGTAAAGGCTTAAGCTCTATTGATGGAGATGGAGCTAGATCAACTGCTGGTAGTGAATCATCTACTGGTGTAACCATATCTGCTGCACCTGCAACATCAACACTACAAACAGCACACATAGAAGAATCATCACAAGCACATGATAGGTCAGTAAGGTCTGAGGAATCAGCAAACAAATCATCTAAATTTGTACAATCATCAACAAGTAAATCAATAACATCCAAACTGAAAACAGAATGATTTTCTGTTGGGTGTCTCATTGCCTCAAAAATGTTGAACTGCACCAAATTGTCACCAAACTCCATAGAAAGGGTCCCTGCATGCACATCTATCTTTGTTCGCGCCGTCCTCAAGAATGGTCTCCCAAGGATCAATGTAGCATGGCTGGGCAAGTCATCCTCCATCTCTAGAATATAAAAATCAGCAGGGAAAAGGAGATCCTCAACTTTGACAAGAACATCTTCTACGACACCAAGTGGATGCACAGTGCTCTTGTTTGCTAGCTGGACTACAATTCCTGTAGGAATCAAATCTCCAATCTGCAAGGATCTAAAAACAGATGCAGGCATAACATTAATTGAAGCACCTAAATCCAGCATAGCATTTGTAAAAACTTCCTCTCCAATAGTGCAAGGGATGGTGAAAGTTCCTGGATTCTTGCACTTCTGTGGCAACTCAGGGAGCAAGTTTTGTGGAATGATTGCAGACACATTTTTATTCTGGAGGAGTGCAGAGCCATTTCTTCCCATGCTCACTCTCTCATTGCCCTTTAGCTTCCTCTTGTTAGTACACAATTCCTTTAGGAACTTTGCATATTTTGGAACTTGTCGGATGGCGTCAAGGAGGGGAATATTTACTTCTATTCTGCTGAACATGTCCAGCAACTCATTGTCCGACTCTGGTTTTTTTCTTCTTTCTTTGGTCTGCTCGGGAAAGGCAACGGAACATGTTTTTCAGTGGCACTACTCTCATTTTCAGAATCTAGTGCTGCAGCTACAATTGCTAGTAACTCTTTTCCACTTCGCAGGGTAATAGCACTCACATTGCCCTTTGGATTCATGACTGTTTGAGAAGGCAAATTACTGGAGCCTTGAGACTGAATCTGACTCACTTAAGTGGCTAGCTGTCCAACCTGAATCTTCAAATCCTGAACGGTTGCTTGCATGTTCTGTTGAAACTGCAGGTTGTTTGCAGCCATCTGTTGCATCATCTCTTGGAATGATGGCTCGCTCCTTTGTGCAGGAGGAGGTGTTGAAGGTAGAGGTGGCTGTTGCTTGAATGGAGGCTTATATTTGCCTGCAGCAGGTTGAAATGAATATTGTTGACCTTGTTGCTGCTGCCCCCATTTCAGGTTTGGATGATCTCTCCAGCCAGGTTATATGTCTGGGAGTACGGGTTATAATTCTGCTGTTGGTGTGGAGATCTATATTGCTGCTGTTGGTTGGTGTAGATTCTAGAAACATTCGCATCCGTCTCTTGCAGGGTATGGCATGAATCTGTAGGATGCTCAGTGGAAGTACATATCCCACAGACTCTTGCTAGCTGCTCATTTACTGGATTCACTTGTTGTTGGCCAATTGCCAAATGCCTCACCATGGTGGGAAGCTCATTGATTTTGTTTTCCAGCCTTTGATTTTCCACACCATGAACAGCACCAGTACCAGCACCAAGTGCTACCTCATTCACTCCCTTAGCGGCTCCTCTGAATTCGAATTGTTGAGTGTTGGCTGCCATGTTTGTAATAAGCTGTCTCGCAGCCTGTGGTGTCTTGTCCATCAATGCTCCTCCACTTGCTGCATCTATCATGCTCCTGTCCATCAAAGTTAGCCCTTCATAAAAATATTGAATTAGTAATTGCTCACTTATCTGATGGTGAGGGCAGGTAGCACACAGCTTGTTGAATCTCTCCCAGTAGTCATACAAGGTCTCTCCATTCAGCTGCCTTATACCACAAATCTCTTTTCTTATTGCAGCGGTTCTGGAGGCAGGGAAGAATTTCTCCATAAATAACCTCTTCATTTGATTCCATGTGGTGATTGTTGAAGGTAGGAAGTAGAGCCAATCCTTCGCAACACCATCCAAGGAGAAGGGAAACGCCTTCATCTTGACATGGTCTTCGAGCACTCCTTGTGGTCTCATGGTGGAACACACCACATGGAACTCTTTTAAATGCTTGTGAGGATCTTCACCTACAAGTCCATGAAACTTTGGCAACAAATGGATAAGTCCAGATTTAAGCTCATAAGAGGTTGTTTCATCTTCAGGATATTGGACACACCATGACTGATACACAACATTAGGTGTGGCCAATTCCTTCAAAGTTAGCTCGGGATTATCACCATGTTCTCCCTAACAACGGGAATAACAGTAATAGTTTCAGAATCACCAAGTAAGCTACCACTACCACTACCACTATTTTTACTTGATCTTATCCTCCGAAGTGTTCTTTCTATTTCAGGGTCAGGTTCATGCAATATAACAGGGTTGGCCCTGGTCATTCAAGGTTAGAACCAACAAGAACAGAAAATACTCAATGAATGCACAAAGTCAGTTTACAAAGCAAGTACCATCAAAATGCAAGATATGAATGAAGGGGGACCATGATAAATCTCTTTTTGGTATGGGAAAACACCACAAAAATTTTCAGAATTTTTTTTTTTTTGAATTGAATTGCTATGGGAACTAGAAGCCTAAAGTCAAGAAAAATAGGTCAATAAATACTGAAAAAAAGAAAAAAATTTGAAAACAAGCAATTTTTTTGAAATTCTGGGCAGCCTCAACCGGTGGAGCGGTTGCATTGAATAGGAAATTTTTTTCTACCCCAAATGCATATGCAATAAGCTCAATTCTGAGTTTTCTAGCAAAAGTTATGCCACTTTGAAGTTTCGCAAAAATTTTCTCGGCCACCAAGATGTATCTTTTTTTCTATAAATGATTTTTGCAATCTACCAACTCTAAACACTAATAGACACTAAAAGAAATGTGGACACAAAAATTCAGATCAAAATTCAATCTCTAGCTATTTTTTTTTTTTTTGGGAATTTTTCAAAATCGGATGAATAGTGTGTGAACAGTGAAATCTGATAGCAATTATGCAGCATCTATGTTTTCTATTCCTACTAGTCCTCTGTTTTTCGCATCCAGCCACACACAATTGACCACAATGGCACCAATCACACAACTAAACACTAAAAACACGAATTAAATCTGCAAAACTAAATGTAATAAACAAAAAAAAAATAGACAAACAGAATCCCTACGACGAAAACGAAAACACTCAAGAAAATGCACACGAAAACGCAAACGCAGAAGAGTGAATCACAAAAACACACAATCACAGAATGATGAAATAAAAACAAAATGACTTATGTCCCCGGCAACGGCGCCATTTTGATAACCACGTCGCAATGGTATCAAACAAGCTAGATTTTCTCAAAAATTATGCAATACAAGAAGCAAACCTAGGTCATCTCTCAAGGACATAAAATGCATTTTATTTTTAGTTCCATCATGCAATTTCAAATTAGATTGGGGGAGGATTTGTTTTGAATTTAAACGACAAAATAACAAAAACGAAAATTAAGGATTATGAAATTTAACCAATTCAAGATCTCAATCCCTACAATGCAATTCTCGTCGTTCACACAAATATAATCCCAACGAATTTCCAATCACACTAATTCAATGCGCATTAACAACCCTAAAATCTAAATCTAGATTATGAATTCCATCAAAACAAGAATCGCAATCGCAAACCCAATGCTCTAACGAAATTCAGAATAATTGATTGATTGAATTAGGTGAATTCCTTTATTTCAAATCTGAAATTCTCATTCTCTGTTTAGAATGCAAATGAAAATTCAATATCATGAAAAATAGAATTATTCTAATCAGAAAAGAGAAGGAAGAGAGAGAATTCGATAGAACCTAATTCACAAATGCAATGTAGTTCTTGAAACCTTGAACTGATTGATGGATTAGCCTTGCTTCATAATCATGTTGCTCGACCAATTAGAGAAGGGGATGAAGTTTCCGAAAATAAAAGAGAGGGAGACGAGAGGAATCCTTACGAAAGCTTTTTTATTTCAAATTCTGAAAATTAAGGCAAAAAAGAGGGAAAAAGATTCCCCACGCGAAATCATAAACCCTATTTAAAGACAAAATAATTGGGCTTAATTAAGGCCCAACTTCCTAACGAGGTTCCTAAAACCCTAATTAAGCAATGTCAACAATAAAACCAAATTTTGAAAAATTCATTGCAGGACCGCAACATTGTGACGTAGTTTTGGGCCTGAAGATGTTCGAACTGGGCTTTTCTTGCAACAGAGAAGTTCTAGATCTCTCCCTTATCTTTCCAGAGACACCAATTTTGTCCAATTCCGAGTAGTGTAGCTCCAGATATGGTCTTTTCAAGAAACTGTGTCAAAACAAGAATTTATGGCGGGAATTAAGAAAGATTTAAATTTAAATCCTAAATGACGTACCAACACAAATCTAAACTAACACATCAAAATAATATACTAAAAAGACTCAATTAAATCGAAAACATAGAGAGAAAGATGTATTAAAATATGACTATCAGCGTGATATTCAAGGAGTTTTAGTGGCCTGAGACGAGTTTCGCACGTGTGATATTCCTTTGCTAGTAAGCAAAAAGGGACCAAAAGAGACCAAAGCTGGAACTTGGGTCCAAAGGCGCCAGAAAGTGCCAGATGGGGAGAAGGTGGTGAGAAATCCTTCCTTTGAGTTCTAGGAGGAATATTCAAGGAGTTTCGGTGGCTAGAGACGAGTTTCGCACGTCTTCCTTTGCCGGTAAGCAAAAGAGAACCGAAAGAGACCAAAAGTAGAACTTGGGTCCAAAGGTGCCTGAAAATGACAAAAGGGGAGAAGGTGGAGAGAAATCCTTCCTTTGAGTTCTAGAAGTGACATTCAAGGAGTTTCAGTGGCTTGAGACGAGTTTTGCACGTCTTCCTTTGCCGGTAAGCAAAAGAGAACCAAAAGAGACCAAAACTGAAACTTGGGTCCAAGGGTGCCAGAAAGTGACAGAAGGGCAGAAGGTGGTGAGAAATCCTTCCTTTGAGTTCTAGGAGTAATATTCAAGGAGTTTCAGTGGCTTGAGACGAGTTTCGCACGTCTTCCTTTGCCGGTAAGCAAAAGGGAGCCAAAAGAGACCAAAACAGGAACTTAGGTCCAAAGGCACCAGAAAGTGCCAGAACGTGAGAAGGTGGTGGGAAATCCTTCCTTTGAGTCCTAGGCGTGATATTCAAGGAGTTTTAGTGGCCTGAGACGAGTTTCGCGCGTCTTCCTTTGCCGGTAAGCAAAAGGGAACCAAAAGAGACCAAAACAGGAACTTAGGTCCAAAGGCAACAGAAGGTGCCAGAACGTGAGAAGGTGGTGGGAAATCCTTCCTTTGAGTGGTAGGCGTGATATTCAAGGAGTTTTAGTGGTCTGAGACGAGTTTCGCAAGTCTTCCTTTGCGAGTAAGCAAAAAGGGACCAAAAGAGACCAAAACTAGAACTTGGGTCCAAAGGCACCAGAAAGTACCAGAAAGGGAGAAGGTGGTGAGAAATCCTTCCTTTGAGTTCTAGGAGGATTATTCAAGGAGATTCAGTGGCTAGAGACGAGTTTCGCACGTCTTCCTTTGCCGGTAAGCAAAAGGGAACCAAAAGAGACCAAAAGTAGAACTTGGGTCCAAAGGTGCCTGAAAATGACAGAAGGGGAGAAGGTGGTGAGAAATCCTTCCTTTGAGTTCTAGAAGTGACATTCAAGGAGTTTCAGTGGCTTGAGACGAGTTTCGCACGTCTTCCTTTGCCGTTAAGCAAAAGGGAACCAAAAGAGACCAAAAGTGGAACTTGGGTCCAAAGGCACCAAAAAGTGCCAGAACGTGAGAAGGTGGTGGGAAAGCCTTCCTTTGAGTCCTAGGAGTAATATTCAAGGAGTTTTAGTGGCCTGAGACGAGTTTCGCACATCTTCCTTTGCTGGTAAGCAAAAGGGAACCAAAAAAGACCAAAAGTGGAACTTGGGTCCAAAGGCACCAGAAAGTACCAGAACGTGAGACGGTGGTGGGAAAGCCTTCCTTTGAGTCCTAGGCGTGATATTGAAGGAGTTTTAGTGGCCTGAGATGAGTTTCGCATGACTTCCGTTGCCGGAAAGCAAAAAGGGATCAAAAGAGACCAAAACTAGAACTTGGGTCCAACGGTGCCAGAAAGTGAGAGAAGGGGAGAAGGTGGTGGGAAAGCCTTCCTTAGTGTTCTAGGAGTGATATACAAGGAGTTTCAGTGGCTTGAGACGAGTTTCGCACGTCTTTCTTTGCCAGAAAGCAAAAAGGAACCAAAAGAGACCAAAACTGGAACTTGGGTCCAAAGGCACCAAAAAGTGCCAGAACGTGAGAAGGTGGTAGGAAAGCCTTCCTCTGAGTCTTAGGCGTGATATTCAAGGAGTTTTAGTGACCTGAGATGAGTTTCGCACCTCTTCCTTTGCCGGTAAGTAAAAGGGAACCAAAAGAGACCAAAACTAGAACTTGGGTCCAAAGGTGCCATAAAGTGACAGAAGGGTAGAAGGTGGTGAGAAATCCTTCCTTTGTGTTCTAGGAGTGATATTCAAGGAGTTTCAGTGGCTTGAGACGAGTTTCGCACGTCTTTCTTTGCCGGTAAGCAAAAGGGAACCAAAAGAGACGAAAACTAGAACTTGGGTCCAAAGGCACCAAAAAGTGCCAGAACGTGAGAAGGTGGTGGGAAAGCCTTCCTTTGAGTCCTAGGCGTGATATTCAAGGAGTTTTAGTGGCCTGAGACGAGTTTCGCATGACTTCCATTGCCGGTAAGCAAAAAGGGATCAAAAGAGACCAAAACTAGAACTTGGGTCCAAAGGCACCAAAAAGTGCCAAACGTGAGAAGGTGGTGGGAAAGCCTTCCTTTGAGTCCTAGGCGTTATATTCAAAGAGTTTTAGTGGCCTGAGACGAGTTTCGCAAGTCTCCCTTTGCCAGTAAGCAAAAAGGGACCAAAAGAGACCAAAACCGGAACTTGGGTCCAAAGGTGCCAGAAAGAGACAGAAGGGGTGAAGGTGGTGAGAAATCCTTCCGTTGAGTTCTAAGAGTGACATTGAAGGAGTTTCAGTGGCTTGAGACGAGTTTCGCACGTCTTCCTTTGCCGGTAAGCAAAAGGGAACCAAAAGAGACGAAATCTGGAACTTGGGTCCAAAGGTGCCAGAAAGTGACAGAAGGGGAGAAGGTGGTGAGAAATCCTTCCTTTGAGTTCTATGAGTGATATTCAAGGAGTTTTAGTGGCTTGAGACGAGTTTCGCACGTCTTCCTTTGCCGGTAAGCAAAAGGGAACCAAAAGAGACCAAAAGTGGAACTTGGGTCCAAAGGCACCAGAAAGTGCAAGAACGTGAGAAGGTGGTGGGAAAGCCTTCCTTTGAGTCCTAGGCGTGATATCCAAGTTGTTTTAGTGACCTGAGACAAGTGTCGCACGTCTTCCTTTGCCGGTAAGCAAAAGGGAACGAAAAGAGACCAAAACTGGAACTTGGGTCCAAAGGCACCAGAAAGTGCCAGAACGTGAGAAGGTGGTTGGAAAGCCTTCCTTTGAGTCCTAGGCGTGATATTCAAGGAGTTTTAGTGGCCTGAGACGAGTTTCGTAAGTCTCCTTTTGCTAGTAAGCAAAAAGGGACCAAAAGAGACCAAACCTGGAACTTGGGTCCAAAGGCGCCAGAAAGTGCCAGAAGCGGAAAAGGTGGTGAGAAAGCCTTCCTTTGTGTCTTCGGAGTGATATTCAAGGAGTTTCAGTAGCCTGAGACGAGTTTTGCATGACTTCCTTCGCCGGTAAGCAAAAAGGGATCAAAAGAGACCAACACTAGAACATGGGTCCAACGGTGCCAGAAAGTGACAGAAGGGGAGAATGTGGTGGGAAAGCCTTCCTTTGAGTCCTAGGCGTGATATTCAAGGAGTTTTAGTGGCCTGAGACGAGTTTCTCATGTCTTCCTTTGCCGGTAAGCAAAAGGGAACCAAAAGAGACCAAAACTGGAACTTAGGTCCAAAGGCACCAGAAAGTGCTAGAACGTGAGAAGGTGGTGGGAAAGCCTTCCTTTGAGTCCTAGGTGTGATATTCAAGGAGTTCAGCAGCCTGAGACGAGTTTCGCACGACTTTCTTTGCCGGTAAGCAAAAAGGGAACAAAAGAGACCAAAACTAGAACTTGGGTCCAAAGGTGCCATAAAGTGACAGAAGGGGAGAAGGTGGTGAGAAATCCTTCCTTTGTGTTCTAGGAGTGATATTCAAGGAGTTTCAGTGGCTTGAGACGAGTTTCGCACGTCTTTCTTTGCCGGTAAGCAAAAGGGAACCAAAGGAGACCAAAATTGGAACTTGGGTCCAAAGGCACCAAAAAGTGCCAGAACGTGAGAAGGTGGTGGGAAAGCCTTCCTTTGAGTCCTAGGCGTGATATTCAAGGAGTTTTAGTGACCTGAGATGAGTTTCGCAAGTCTCCCTTTGCCAGTAAGCAAAAAGGGACCAAAAGAGACCAAAACTGGAACTTGGGTCCAAAGGTGCCAGAAAGAGACAGAAGGGGAGAAGGTGGTGAGAAATCCTTCCGTTGAGTTCTAGAAGTGATGTTCAAGGAGTTTCAGTGGCCTGAGACGAGTTTCGCACGTCTTTCTTTGCCGGTAAGCAAAAAGGAACCAAAAGCAAAACTGGAACTTGGGTCCAAAGGCACCAGAAAGTGCCTGAACGTGAGAAGGTGGTGGGAAAGCCTTCCTTTGAGTCCTAGGCGTGATATTCAAGGAGTGTTAGTGGCCTGAGACGAGTTTCGCACGTCTTCCTTTGCTGGTAAGCAAAAGGGAACCAAAAGAGACCAAAACTTGAACTTGGGTCCAAAGGCACCAGAAAGTGCCAGAACGTGAGAAGGTGGTGGGAAAGCATTCCTTTAAGTCCTAGGCGTGATATTCAAGGAGTTTTAGTGGCCTGAGACGAGTTTCGCACGTCTTCCTTTACCGGTAAGCAAATGGGAGCAAAAGAGACCAAAACTGGAACTTAGGTCCAAAGGCGCCAGAAAGTGCCAGAAGGGGAGACGGTGGTGAGAAAGCCTTCCTTTGGGTCTTAGGAGTGATACTCAAGGAATTTCAGTGGCCTAATACGAGTTTCGCACATCTTCCTTTATCGGTAAGCAAAAAGGGAGCAAAAGAGACCAAAACTGGAACTTGGGTCCAAAGGCGCCAGAAAGTGCCAGATGTAACACCTAAATTACTACCAAGATCCTATCTCCTAAAAATATATGTATTTATACTTCCCCTAAGATAGTGTACTTGAAATTTCTTCAAATTAATTTCTTTTTATGAAAAAGATAAAGGTGAGTGTTCAACATCACATGCTTCATGGAATGGAATTCTAAAATCATAACGAGAGATATATAAATAGAGAGAAAATTTTGATTTTGTGCATATATGTCCCTACTTTAAGCGGTTCAAGGTGAAATGAACGAAAGAGAAGACCTCATAGTTCAGTATTTAAAAATTCATTATAAATAGCCCTCCCCAAAAAAAAAAAGAAAAAGAAAGTATAAAACTTAAGAGCAGTGTTCATCCATGACACAAAAAAAAAATAAAACATCTACATATAAAACTCTGGTGGAAAGGAATCCTCACTAGGATCAGATTCCATTCCATCAGAATCAGGTGAAGCATCCACGGGCTGAGGGCGAGGAGAGGGTGGCAGGTCGTCCGGGTCGCTGTCAATCCAACCGATGGTAGGTGGTGGCGATCTCGAGGTGGATGGCAGTGGTGGAGAAGGGTGTCGGGTGGAAGGTCCAGCTTCATCGGGAGGTGGCGCCTGAATATCGAGAGGTTGACGAGGGACTGGCCTAATGGAAGACGCAACCACTCCAATGTCCTTCCATTCAGGTGCAGGCGCAGGAGTAGGGCTAGGACAGGGGCTGGGTTCAGGGTCAAGGTCAATAATAGTTTTACCTTTATCCACAAAAGTCTTAAGACGTTTGGTAGGAGGTTCATGATACGGTGGAGAAGAGGGAGGTGTATGAATGATGATACTCCGTTCGGGTGGTAGGGGCACGGAGATTTCGGCAAAAATGTGGTCCATCCAGTTGGGCTTCCATTCGCCTTTAGTGAGAGGCCACATGGACATGGAGACCATTCCCTGGTACGCCAGGCGGCACGTTGCTGGGTCGTAGATCCATCCCTCCTTTCCTCCAGAATCCTCTCCCCAAATCCTCGCTTGGAGTAGGTCCATCTGCCATGCATTCATGCAACACACAACAACAGCAAGACAAGACGCAACACCAGACAAAAAAAAAAAAGAACAGAAAGGGTGAGCTCAATACATTCAATTATCAGAAATCGAATAAGTAAGAAAATTAGCATAATAGTAATGAACCTACTGACTCATAATTCAATAATCACATTATCATAACATAATATTCATCAAACAGCCACAACGCAAATAAAATGAATAAGTTCGTCATTACATAATTATACTCAAGGTAATTGAAACGTCACTACTTCTTCAGTTTGTTCCCACTATTCCTCCAGTCAAGGTGATCAGAGGCCCTCGTTCCCTACAAGCACACATTACATGTAATCCATCAAGAATATTCTTCCAATTTAACCATTTCGGTTCCTCAGGAACGAGTCCTTCCACAATCCTCGGTAATGCTTGCTCGCGTCAGGATTAGTGGAGGTTTCGATGGCGACGTGTCCCGGCCGCGGTGAGCTATTCCGCACCATTGGGGCAACCCCCCTCCACTACCCCCAAGGTTCTTCCCTCAAACCTGAACACTCACATCCCTCAGCTGTGCTAGACTGTGACCTTGACTCTTCATCCTCCATATCATGCACATAAAGAGTTTCGTAACTGCATCCTCCTTACACCCTTTTTGAACGCACATTATATTCCCAAAGGTCACAAACCACATATCCAAATGCATGCTCATAAGAGCTGGTACGTTCAAAGAATAAAAGAACCATCCGTTCACGGTCCAAGAATAAAAGAAAAAGAGGAGAAGATGGAGATAGTTATAATGATTTTGTTTAAATGTCATAGTTGAAATGTACCTTAACAAACAAAATGATCATCAAAGAATCATGGGAATAACCACAAGTTTAATCACACATGCAACTCATTTTTATCATAAATTTTTCGTAAAATAGTGATTAGGTGGTAGGAAAATTCTTTCATTGTTAAGAAAAAGGGTTCCTTGGTCATACAGAATCAAACCGAGAGAAAAAGGTGAGTAATTTCTTAGCTAAAACAAAAAGGAAGAAGGGTAGTCGATGAAAACCGAAAAGAACACAAGGATTCATAGAGTTACTTTAACATGCAATCGGATATTCATCAAAGTTACCAACTTTATTCAATAGTAAAGGTAAACAACTGAGACTCATACAAGGATTTCAATATTATCAACATGCAAAACTATTTCAACCTCAATCAAGTTCACGCAAGTCACAAAACATGGATTTTTAAAACACCATCCAAATAGAATCGCCACAAGATGAAGGAAAATGGTCTGCATGTAAATTTTTGTTGATGAAGATCAGAGATGAAAACAAGAAGAGAGTGCATGCAAAGTTTAGAAGTTAACGGACAATCACATGCATTCATGCGCAAACAAGAGCTCCCCTAACCTTGTTTGGTATGAGAAAGAGAGATAGAGTGGAAGGCTTGGTCTTGGTACTAGCAGGATCTTGATCACAACTTGAGTCCTTGGTGTTTTGTCGCCTCCTTGAGGTTGGTGACGGAGTGTGTTGTCTACCAGAGAAAAAGGGCGTAGAGATTTGGTGAGAGGGTGGGGATGTGTCGAGAGAGAAAAGAAGTGGTGAGGTTGAGAGTGTTTTTGAAAATAAGGGAAAAAGGGCGCGTGAGGATTAGAAGGTGTTCTTATATAGTGTGGCTTAAAGCTCTGCCCATTCGTCTTCCAAAGGCTGGCTGTGAGTGCACAAGAAGGGTTTTAGGGTTAGGTTAGGCGAAGTGACACACCCTTTCACCTTCTCACTTGAAGAGTCACGTCTCATGGTGTCCAGGTGCAGGTGAGGCGCCTCCTCAAGAGCATTCAATGCACAGAGTGTAAAAGAAGCAAGCCATAGGTGATCCACACGCCATTCATCATGATGGAGTAACCGAAATGGAGGTTTGACCTAGGTAAGAGTGGGTAATTAATGCACATTGGTGGCTAGGGTTTGTTGTGGAGGGAAGCGGGTTCAAACCTTTCGTGTCCCACAATTTGAAAAGGGTGATGTTATTTTGATTGGTTAGTGAAAAGGTGATGCCTTTCTCTCTGCCTTGGACGTGTGGCTAGTGCCATAAAACAGGAAATAATTGCATGAAATCAATGGAGTATAATTTTCATAAATACGTTGCTAAGTTTTTGGCTGTACATTAAGTGCAGGCTAGCGGCTAGGTCAACTCCAGAAGGAAGTTGAGTAGATTTTTCCTTTGTTTTTCTCATAAAGTTAAATGCGGTTAAGAGGTAAATCAGGTAACTTTAATGATGGTTTAAATGAGGCAGGAGAGGCCCCTCGGTTTTAAACAATTTAAAACGTGGTTATTAAAAGAATTGAATGATTGATTGTTTTCGGTAATGCCATGCCATTAATGCAAAGTGGCTACTTAAATTTCTGATGGAAGGTGGCGCCACTTTTGGCCATGCATTCATACAAATCTCCCTAGGTTTTTTTTTTTTTTTGCCATAAATTCAAGGTAATTAAGGAAGGAATATATATAGTTTATATCAGGCACGGTTCTGGGGAATTAATTGCCTCAGGTGGGACGTTTCAAGTTGATTGGCACGCCCACTAAATGCATGTAACCGATTTGATTAATGTGGAGGGAATCAAGCAGGCGCCTATTCACTCCCCTATGGTATTTAAGGTAGGTGGGTAATTAAGGGAGTTTAATGGTGGTTAAATGAGGAAATAGGGGTTTCTTCGAGTAAATGAAAAGGCAAGGGTATCTTCTCTAATTAACTACATGATTCACGTTAATTTATGATTAATAACCTACCTTAATTAAATGTGCACGAGAATATGGAAAGTTTATATTTAAGGAAAGGAATAAAACTCCATCCTCGGTTACACCTAATTAGAGTAACTAGGGAATTGATAACCGTATTTAAGTGCAATTATTTAGGCTCAGAATCTAGGTCATTATGGCTGGTGTCTTTCTCTTTCCTACATAAATAAATAACGAAAATCTGATTACCTTATTTAAAAGAGGGGCATTAAATAAAATCATGAGGTGTATTAATGAATAGGGTGGTAATTATGTGTAAGTGCTGAGAATATGGAAAGTTTCCTTCTAGAAGAGGATTGAGGCTGTAAATTTTCGGTTGCACTATATAAAAAAAAGAAATTTACACGTGCAATTCACTTAAATTTAAGAAGCATATCACACAATCAAATAATAAGAATTAAAAGAACTATGTAACATTAATATCAATCATCAGGGGAATGAAAGAAATAGGGTCCATTCATCTAACTCAAAAGACTATCTCGCCCCTAGCCTAATCTCACTAACCTTGGGTTAAGTCAAGGTGACTTCATCACATAATCATATAGGCATGCACATACGAAATTTACTAAACACACCCTGGGAGAAGTCATTATGCAAGCAGGGAACATAGTATGATTAAACAGTTGTAGCAAGAACTGAACTAGAGTACTAAAAATCAAACAAAAGAGTCACTAATTAATAATTAACACTCTCTGCCAGGTAGACCGAAATTTGGGATGTTACACCAGAAGGGGAGACGGTGGTGACAAAGCCTTCCATTGAGTCCTAGGCCTTATATTCAACGAGTTTTAGTGGCCTGAGACGAGTTTCAGAAGTCTCCCTTTGCCAGTAAGGAAAAAGAGACCACAACTAGAACTTGGGTCCAAATGTGCCAGAAACTGCCAGAAGGGGAGAAGGTGGTAAGAAATCCTTCCTTTGAGTTCTAGGAGTGATATTCAAGAAGTTTCAGTGGCCTGAGACGAGTTTCGCACGTCTTCCTTTGCCGGTAAGCAAAACGGAACCAAAAGAGACAAAACTGGAACTTGGGTCCAAAGGCGCCAGAAAGTGCCAGAAGGGGAGAAGCTGGTGAGAAATCCTTCATTTGAGTCCTAGGAGTGATATTCAAGGAGTTTCAGTGGCTTGAGACAATATCGCACGTCTTCCTTTGCCGGTAAGCAAAAGGGAACCAAAAAAGACCAAAACTGAACTTGGGTCCAAAGGCGCCAGAAGGGGAGAAAGTGGTGGGAAATCTTTTCTTTGAGTCCTAGGAGTGATATTGAAGGAGTTTCAGTGGCCTGAGACGAGTTTCGCACGTCTTCATTTACCGGTAAGCAAAAGGGGACCAAAAGAGACCAAAACTGGAACTTGGGTCGAAAGGCGCCAGAAAGTGCCAAAAGGGGAGAAAGTAGTGCAAGGCCTTGCTTTGAGTCCTAGGAGTGATAGTCAAGGAGTTTCAGTGGCATGAGACGAGTTTCGCATGACTTCCTTTGCCGGTAAGCAAAAAGGGACCAAACGAGACCAAAACTAGAACTTGGGTACTAAGGTGCTAGAAAGTGACGGTAGGGGAGAAGGTGGTGAGAAATCCTTCCTTTGAGTTCTAGGAGTGATATTCAAGGAGTTTCAGTGGCTTGAGACGAGTTTCGCACGTCTTAGTTTGCCGGTAAGCAAAAGGGAACCACGAAAGACCAAAACTGGAACTTGGGGCTAAAGGCACCAGAAAGTGCCAGAACGTGAGAATGTGGTGGAAAAGCCTTCCTTTGAGTCCTAGGCGTGATATTCAAGGAGTTTTAGTGGCCTGAGACGAGTTTCGCAAGTCTCCCTTTGCCAGTAAGCAAAAAGGGACCAAAAGGGTCTAAAACTTGAACTTAGGTCCAAAGCTGCTAGAAAGTGCCAGAAGCGGACAAGGTGGTGAGAAAGCCTTCCTTTGCTAGTAAGCAAAAGGGGACCAAAAGAGACCAAAACTGGAACTTGCGTCCAAAGTGCCAGAAGGGGAGAAGGTGGTGACAAAGCCTTCCTTTGAGTCCTAGGCCTTATATTCAACGAGTCTTAGTGGCCTGAGACGAGTTTCGCAAGTCTCCCTTTTCCAGTAAGCAAAAAGAGACCAAAAGTAGAACTTGGGTCCAAAGGGGCAGAAAGTGCCAGAAAGGGAGAAGGTGGGGAGAAGGGCTTCCTTTGAGTCTTAGGAGTGATATTCAAGGAATTTCAGTGGCCTGATACGAGTTTCGCACGTCTTCCTTTACCAATAAGGAAAAGGGGAGCAAAAGAGACCAAAATTGGAACTTAGGTCCAAAGGCGGCAGAAAGTGCCAGAAGGGGAGACGGTGATGAGAAAGCCTTCCTTTGAGTCTTAGGAGTGATATTCAAGGAATGTCAGTGGCCTGATATGAGTTTCGCACGTCTTCCTTTACCGGTAAGGAAAATGGGAGCAAAAGAGACCAAAATTGGAACTTGGGTCCAAAGGCACCAGAAAGTGCCAGAAAGGGAGAAGGTGGGGAGAAGGGCTTCCTTTGAGTGTTAGGAGTGATATTCAAGGAATTTCAGTGGCCTGATACGAGTTTCGCACGTCTTCCTTTGTCGGTAAGCAAAAGATGACCAAAGGAGACCAAAACTAGAACTTAGGTCCAAAGGCGCCAGAAAGTGCCAGAAGGGGAGAAGGTGGTGAGAAAGCCTTCCTTTGAGTCCTAGGAGTGATATTCAAGAAGTTTCAGTGGCCTGAGATGAGTTTCGTACGTCTTTCTTTACTGGTAAGCAAAATGGGAGCAAAAGAGACCAAAACTGGAACTTGGGTCCAAAGGCTCCAAAAAGTGCCAGAAGGGGAGAAGGTGGTTGGAACGCCTTCCTTTGAGTCCTAGGAGTGATATTCAAGGAGTTTCAGTGGCCTGAGATGAGTTTCCCACGTCTTCCTTTGCCGGTAAGCAAAAGGGGACCAAAAGAGACCAAAACTGGAACTTCGGTCCAAAGGCGCTAGAAAGTGCCAGAAGGGGAGAAGGTGGTGAGAAATCCTTCCTTTGAGTCCTAGGAGTGATATTGAAAGAGTTTCAATAGACTGAGACAAGTTTCAAATGTCTTCCTTTGCCGGTAAGCAAAGAGGGACCAAAAGGTACCAAAACTGGAACTTGGGTCCAAAGGCGCTAGAAAGTGCTAGAAGGGGAGAAGGAGGTGACAAGGCCTTCCTTTGAGTCCTAGGAGTGATATTGAAAGAGTTTCAATAGACTGAGACAAGTTTCAAACGTCTTCCTTTGCCGGTAAGCAAAGAGGGACCAAAACATACCAAACATGGAACTTGGGTCCAAAGGTGCCAGAAAGTGCCTGATGGGTAGAAGGTGGTGACAAGGCCTTCCTTTGAGTCGCACGAGTGATGTTCAAGGAGTTTCATGAGCGTGAGACAAGTTTCAATTGTCTTCCTTTGCCGGTAAGCAAAAGGGGACCAAAACAGACCAAAACTGGAACTTAGGTCTAAAGGCGCTAGAAAGTGCCAGAAGAGGAAAAGGTGGTGAGAAAGCCTTCCTTTGAGTCCTAGGAGTGATATCCAAGGATTTTCAGTGGCCTAAGACGAGTTTCGCACATCCTCCTTTGCCGATAAGCAAAATGTTTTGGAACTTGGGTCCAAAGGCGCCAAAAAGTGCCAGAAGGGGATAAGGTGGCGAGGAAGCTTTCCTATGAGTCGTAGGAGTGATATTCAATGAGTTTCAGCGGCTTGAGACGAGTTTTGCACGTCTTCCTTTAACGTTAAACAAAAGGGGACCAAAAGGGACCAAAAGAGACCAGAAGGAAAGACGGTGGTGAGAAAGCCTTCCTTTGAGTCTTTAGAGTGATATTCAAGGAGTTTCAGCGGCCTGAGACGATTTTCACACGTCTTCCTTTGCCTGTAAGCAAAAGGGGACAAAAAGAAACCAAAACTAGAACATGGGTCCAAAGGCGCCAGAGAGTGCGAGAACGAGAGAAGGTTGTAGGACAGCCTTCCTTTGAGTCCTAGGCGTGATAATCAAAGAGTTTTAGTTACCTGAGACGAGGTTCGCAAGTCTCCTTTTGCCGGAAAATAAAAAGGGACCAAAAGACACCAAAACTGGAACTTGGGTCCGAAGGCGCCAGAATGGGACAGAAAGGGAGAAGGTGGTGACGAAGCCTTCCTTTGACTCCTAGCAGTAATTTTCAAGGAGTTTCAGCAGCCTGAGATGAGTTTCGCACGTCTTCCTTTGCTAGTAAGCAAAAGGGGACCAAAAGATACCAAAACTAGAACTTGGGTCCAAAGGCGCTAGAAAGTGCCAGAAGGGGAGAAGGTGGTGAGAAAGCCTTTCTTTGAGTCCTAGGAGTGATATTCAAGGAGTTTCAGTGTCCTGAGACAATTTTCGCATGTCTTCATTTGCCGGTAAGCAAAATGGGACAAAAAGAGACCAAAACTGGAACTTGGGTCCAAAGGCGCGAGAGAGTGCCAAAACAAGAGAAGGTGGTAAGAAAGCCTTCCTTTGAGTCCTAGGCGTGATATTCAAGGAGTTTTAGTGGCCTGAGACGAGTTTGCCAGTCTCCCTTTGCTAGTAAGCAAAAAGGGACCAAAAGAGACCAAAACAAGAACTTGGGTCCAAAGACACTAGAAAGTGCCAGACGGGGAGCAGGTGGTATGAAATCTTTCCTTTGAGTCCTAGGAGTGATATTCAAGGAGTTTCAGCGGCCTGAGACGAGTTTCGCACATCTTCCTTTGCCGGTAAGTAAAAAGGGACCAAAGGAGACCAAAACTGGAACTTGGGTCCAAAGGCACCAGAAAGTGCTAGAAGAGGAGAAGGTGGTGACAAGGCCTTCCTTTGAGTCCTAGGAATGATATTCAAGGAGTTTCAGTATCCTGTCACAAGTTTCAAATGCCTTCCTTTGCCGGTAAGCAAAAGGGGACCAAAAAAGACTAAAACTGGAACTTAGGTCCAAAGGCGCCAGAAAGTGCCATAAGGGGAGAAGGTGGTCATAAATCCTTCCTTTGAGTACTAGGAGTGATATTCAAGGAGTTTCAGTGGCCTGAGATGAGTTTCGCACGTCTTCCTTTCCCGGTAAGTGAAAAGGGAGCAAAAGAGACCAAAACTGGAACTTGGGTCCAAATGCTCCAAAAAGTGCCAGAAGGGAAGATGGTGGTGATAAAACCTTCCTTTGAGCCCTAGGAGTGATATTCAAGGAGTTTCAAAGGCCTGAGACGAGTTTCGCAATTATTTGTTTTCCGGTAACCAAAAGGGGACCAAAAGAGACAAAAACTGGAACTTGAGTCTAAAGGTCCCAGAAAGTGCTAGAAGGGGAGAAGGTGGTGAGAAAGCCTTCCTTTGAGTCCTAGGAGTGATATTCAAGGAGTTTCAGTGGCCTGAGACGAGTTTCACACATATTTGTTTTCCGGTAACCAAAAGGGGACCAAAAGAGGCAAAAACTGGAACTTGGGTCTAAAGGTCCCAGAAAGTGCCAGAAGGGGAGAAGGTGGTGAGAAAGCCTTCCTTTGAGTCCTATGAGTGATATTCAAGGAGACCATATATTGGAGGGGCCTAACGATCTAGGCAATTTGGAGGAGCATGACAATGATATAAAGGCTCTTGAAGGCATTGGAGGTCCGATGACAAGGGCAAGAGCAAGAAAAGCAAAGGAGGTGTTGCATCAACTCATGGTCAAGCATTTTGGAGAGAAGGAACCACCTTTACAAGTACAGCCCAAGTTTGTGTCATATACATGCTTAGAAGAATAACAAGACAATTTGTTTTGTTTGCATTGACAAGAACAAGAGGAGGGCTCAAGTGGTAAAGAACGCAATGTTAAAAGAGAGTTAGGAGTTGAAGGTCATAGGTTCAAGTCCTAGCTTTGCACATTTGGAGGCTACTTGTATCATTTTATTTTAATTATCATATTGGTCATATGCTGACCAGATTTTAGCAAGGAGTTAAGAGTTTATTTAAATTTGCACAAGTTGAATTTTTAATTTATCAAATTAGGTGACATGGCAATGTGGGCCAACCTACTTATGATGGGTAAATCAAATCAGGCTAGGTTACATAAAAGGGGGCTGAACGTGAAAATGGGGGACAATCAGTTTTTGAGTGAATAAAAAAAAAATTCCTTTTTCTCTAAGGGTGCAGCTTGAGAACCTAGAGAGTGATTCTCTATTCCTTGAGTGATTCAAGGGCTGTTTCTTGTTATTTTTCTAAGGTAAGTTGTTAATTGAATTCCTTTGTGTTGCCATGGAATTCCTTTAATTTCCCTTAATTTTCATTTTTATTCTTTGCTGATTTCGTTTTTCCAAATCTTTTCATTTTTTTTTCTCCACAATTTCGTTTGTGTTTGTTTGGTGTTGTTTGCCTCTGTTTCTCCTTTCTTCTTCACGTGAACAATTCCGAGCAAGGTCCAGCCCTCAAAGATCCTATCCCATTTGGGAACACATCAAGTGGTATCAAAGCTCTTGTTGAGAGGGTTTTGAAGACCTATTGACATCAGACAAGGTAGCCCTAATTCCTTTTCTCAATTTCAAATTTGGGATTCCATTGGATTGAAATTGCAAACTGTTTTGGTAGTGGGCAGAATTGAATTGACGTAAAAAAAAATGAAAAATCAAAAGAGGGAAAGAAACCCTAATTTTTGCCCTAATTGCAGTTCTGAACCCCAATTGCAAAATTAGCCCCAAATTGAAAGTGAAGAAACTCTGATTCACCAATTAGTACCAAATTCATCCAATTAGGTTTGTGGGTTACAAAATTGCTTATCTTACATTGATGCTCAAGCTTGAATTGTGTAATTGGAATTGTTATTCCTGTTTTCTGTCCTTGTTTGTCATATACATACCTTCTTTGTGTCTTTGCAACCTTTTAAATTTTTATTTTTTTTATTTTTCTTTATCCTTTACTTCTAAATAGCTTTCGTGTCTTTGTTTGTGTTATTTTCTTCTATAACCGTGGTTAAAACACTTTTTGTCCTTGCTGAAATTTTGTGGATTTACACTCTTTGGTTTTTAATTAACTTGTTACCTTGCTAAATATAAAGTTCTAGTATTGAATCTTTCAAGGATCAAGAGGATCAAAGAGTGGAAAAAGGCAAGAGTGTGCAATAAAAATATATATATATATATATATATAGCCATTTTTATTTTTTTTTTTGAGTGAAACACTTTGGTAAGGAAAAGGATTTGGCCGAATTGATTCTTGCGTGATTACTTGATCTTGGTTTGCGTTTTGGATAAGATATGGCAGGTCAAGGAGGATTGGATCCTATGCAAATGCAAGCTCTCACTCAACATCTTGAGAGGTTGCTTAAACAACAAAATGAAGAGTTGCATGAAAGGATTGATCAATTGGAGCAAAGGAGAGAATTTGGAGGGAGAAACCAAAATGAGGAGTACAGAAGGGAGAGAGATACTACAAGGCAACAAGCCGTTAGAGGAGTAAAACTCACCATTCCTCCATTCCGTGGCAAGAATGATCTAGAAGCCTATCTTGAATGGGAGATGAAGATTGAGAATGTTTTTGCCTGTGGAGATTATGATGAGGAACAAAAGGTAAGGTTGGCCGCCACTGAGTTTTCTCATTATGCTTTGATTTGGTGGAATAAATTGCAGAGAGAAAGACAAGGAGAAGATAGCCCTCCAATTCAGACTTGGACCGAAATGAAAAGGATGATGAGGAAGAGATACATTCCTAGTTCATATGAAAGAGATTTGAAGTTCAAGCTTCAAAAGCTCACTCAAGGAAGTAGGAGTGTTGAGGAGTACCACAAGGAGATGGAGCTATTGATGATTCAAGCCAACTTGGAGGAGGATCCCGAAGTAACAATGGTGAGGTTTGTTAATGGCTTGTCTTATGATGTTAGGGATGTGGTTGAATTGCAGGAGTATATTGAGATGGAAGACTTGTTACACAAAGCAATGCAAGTTGAGCAGCAATTGAAAAGAAAAGGTGTAGCTAAAAAAAGTTTCACTCCAAACTCTTCCAAATGGAATGAAAAGCCTAAGAGGGAGGGTTATGGTTCAAGCTCTTCCACTTCAAGTTCAACAAGTAAATCAGCCAAGGGGTTCCCTACAACTACTAGAAATGATTCTAAGGGAAAAAGTGAAACTCCAGGAAGGGCTAGAGATGTGACATGTTTCAAATGCCAAGGAAAGGGTCACTATGCCTATGAGTGCCCTACAAAAAGAACCATCATCATCAAAGACAATGGAGAGTACACTAGTGAGTCGGATTCTGGAGACACTGCTAGTGAGGAAGAGTTGAATGCAGAGGTTGATGTTGAGGGAGATGTCTTGATGGTGAGGAGGTTGTTGGGTAATAAGTTGGTGCCCTTGGATGGTAGCCAAAGGGAGAATATCTTCCATACTAGGTGCACGGTTCAAGGAAAGGTATGCTTAGTTATTATTGATGGTGGGAGCTGCACAAATGTAGCTAGCACAGGTTTGGTGTCTAACCTTAATCTTACCACCAAACCTCATCCAAGACCCTACAAGCTACAATGGCTAAGTGAAAGTGGTGAAGTAGCAGTGAAGCATCAAGTGGAGGTGCCTATATCCATTGGGAGCTATAATGATGTTATTTTATGTGATGTGGTTTTCCTATGGAGGCTACTCATATCTTGCTTGGTAGGCCTTGGCAATATGACCACAAGGCTGTTCATGATGGGTTTACCAACAAGATCTCATTTGCAAAACAATAAGAAAGTGGTGCTTAATCCCTTAAGTCCACAAGAGGTTTGTAATGATCAAATGAGAATGAGAGAAAAAATGATTAGAGAGAAAAAAGAGAGAAGGGCTGAAAGTGACTTAGAGAAAAGTCAAAGATAGAATAGTGAAGGATTGAAAGAAAAGAAAAAGAAAAATAAAAAAAATGAGAGTGGAGTGGCAAAGGAAAAAGAAGTGAGAAAAAGTTTGCTTGGAAAACAACCACTCTATGTGTTGTATTGCAAACCATATTTGTCCACTAACATCTCTTTTCCTTTAAATCTTCCTCCTCCTATATCTTCTTTGTTGCAGGAATTCAAAGATGTTTTTCCTCTGGAGTTGCCAAGTGGATTACCACCATTGAGAGGAATAGAGCATCACATTGATCTCATCCCTGGAGCTTCCATTCCAAACAAGCCAGCTTATAGGAACAATCCTGAGGAAACCAAAGAAATTCACAGGCAAGTGGAAGAACTTCTTTCTAAAGGTTGGGTAAGAAATTCTTTATCTCCTTGTGCTGTGCCTATAATTCTAGTTCCTAAGAAAGATGGTTCTTGGCGTATGTGTAGTGATTGTAGGTCTGTCAATAACATTACTATTAAGTATAGGCATCCCATTCCTAGGTTGGATGATCTTCTTGATGAATTGCATGGTGCTACTGTATTTTCAAAAATTGATTTAAAAAGTGGATACAACCAAATTCGGATTCGTGAAGGTGATGAGTGGAAAACAGCCTTTAAAACCAAATTTGGTTTGTATGAATGGATGGTTATGCCATTTGGTTTGACCAATGCACCAAGCACATTCATGAGGTTGATGAACTATGTTTTAAGAGATTTTATAGGTAGATTTGTGGTAGTTTATTTTGATGACATATTAGTGTATAGTGAGTCTTTAGAATTACATGCTAGGCATTTAGGTGCTGTTTTGGGAGCTTTGAGAAAATAAAGTTTGTATGCTAACTTGGAAAAATGCACTTTTTGTCAAGATCATGTTGTTTTTTTGGGGTATATGATTAGTAATCAGGGGGTTCAAGTGGATGAATAAAAAATAAAAGCTATATTAGAGTGGCCAACTCCTAAAACCGTGAGTGAGGTGAGAAGTTTTCATGGGTTGGCTAGCTTTTATAGGAGATTTGTGAGGGATTTTAGCACTTTGGCCGCACCCATGACTGAGTTGATAAAGAAAAATGTCACTTTTAGGTGGGGAGAAAAACAAGAGAAAGCTTTCAGTGATATAAAACAAAAGCTTGTGAGTGCACCCATCCTAGCTTTACCAAATTTTTCCAAATCCTTTGAAGTTGAGTGTGATGCTTCTAACATAGGTATAGGTGCTGTATTGTTGCAAGAGGGCCACCCAATAGCTTACTTTAGTGAAAAATTAAGCGGGGCAGTGCTTAATTATTCAACCTATGATAAGGAGCTTTATGCTTTAGTGAGAGCAATGAGGGTTTGGCAACATTACCTTCTTCCTAAGGAGTTTGTAATCCATAGTGATCATGAATCTTTGAAATACCTTAGGGGGCAAGGGAAGTTGAATAAGAGACATGCAAAGTGGGTAGAATTCTTAGAGCAATTTCCTTATGTAATAAAGCATAAGAAAGGTAAAGAAAATATAGTTGCTGATGCATTATCTAGGAGATATACCTTATTTGCTTTAATGGAAACCAAGATGTTAGGATTTGAATCAATGAAAGACATGTACCATGATGATATTGATTTCGGTCCTATATACTTGAAATGTGAAAAAGCTGCATGTGATGGTTTCTATAGGTTTGATGGATACATGATTAAAAATAACAAGTTGTGTGTGCCTAAAAGTTCAATTAGGGAATTGCTTGTTAAGGAAGCACATTGTGGTGGATTAATGGGACACTTTGGGGTACAAAAGACCTTAGCCATGTTTGCAAGAACACTTTTATTGGCAAAAAATGAAGCATGATGTAAACCAATTCTGCATTAAATGTGTTGAGTGCAGAAAGGCTAAGTCTAAGGTATTGCCACAAGGTTTGTATTCTCCTCTCCCTATACCTGAGCATCCTTGGATTGATGTGTCTATGGATTTTGTGTTAGGCTGCCTAGGACTCAAAGTGGTAAGGATTCCATCTTTGTAGTTGTAGATAGTTTCTCTAAAATGGCACATTTCATTCCTTGTAAAAAAGTTGATGATGCTTGTCATGTGGCAGATTTGTTTTTTAGGGAAGTAGTGAGATTGCATTGGACTCCCTAGAAGTGTGGTAAGTGATAGAGATAGCAAGTTCTTAAGTCATTTTTGGAGAACTTTGTGGGGTAAGTTAGGTACTAAACTTCTCTTTTCTACTACTTGTCACCCACAAACAGATGGGCAAACAAAGGTAGTGAATAGGACTTTAGGGACTTTGCTTAGAGCAATTTTAAAGAAAAATTTAAAATCTTGGGAATTATGCTTACCACATGTAGAATTTGCTTATAATAGGGCTGTACATTCCACTACAAAATGCTCTCCTTTTGAAATTGTTTATGGTTTTAATCCATTAACCCCTCTTGATTTGATTTCTATGCCTAACATCTCTATGTTTAAGCATAAGGAAGGAGCTGCCAAAGCTGATTTTGTTAAAAAGATTCATGAATAGGTAAAAGCTCAAATTGAGAAGAAAACTGAATCTTATGCTAAACAAGCTAATAAGGGCCGAAAGAAAATGGTTTTTCAACCTGGTGATTGGGTGTGGGTACATTTCAGAAAAGAAAGATTTCCTGAATAAAGGAAATCAAAACTTCACCCAAGAGGAGATGGACCTTTTAGAGTCTTGGAGAAGATTGGTGACAATGCATATAAGATTGAACTTCCAGGTGAGTATAACGTAAGTTCAACCATTAATGTTGCTGATCTTTCTTTGTTTGATGTAGGAGAAGATTTGAGGACAAATCCAATTGAAGAGGGAGAGAATGATGGAGACCATATATTGGAGGGACCTAACGATCTAGGCAATTTGGAAGAGCATGACAATGATTCAAAGGCTCTTGAAGGCATTGGAGGTCCGATGACAAGGGCAAGAGCAAGAAAAGCAAAGGAGGTGTTGCATTAACTCATGGTCAAGCATTTTGGAGAGAAGGAACCACCTTTACAAGTACAGCCCAAGTTTGTGTCATATACATGCTTAGAAGAATAACAAGACAATTTGTTTTGTTTGCATTGACAAGAACAAGAGGAGGGCTCAAGTGGTAAAGAACGCAATGTTAAAGGAGAGTTAGGAGTTGAAGGTCATGGGTTCAAGTCCTAGCTTTGCAAACATTTGGAGGCTACTTGTATCATTTTATTTTAATTATCATATTGGTCTTATGCTGACCAGATTTTAGCAAGGATTTAAGAGTTTATTTAAATTTGCACAAGTTGAATTTTTAATTTAGAAAATTAGGTGACATGGCAATGTGGGCCAACCTACGTATGATGGGTAAATCAAATCAGGCTAGGTTACATAAAAGGGGGCTGGACGTGAAAATGGGGGACAACCAGTTTTTGAGTGAATAAAAAAAAAATTCCTTTTTCTCTAAGTGTGAAGCTTGAGAACCTAGAGAGTGATTCTCTATTCCCTGAGTGATTCAAGGGCTGTTTCTTGTTATTTTTCTAAGGTAAGTTGTTAATTGAATTCCTCTGTGTGTGATGCCATGGAATTCCTTTAATTTCCCTTAATTTTCGTTTTTATTCTTTGCTGATTTCGTTTTCCCAAATATCATTAACCCTAAATCATTTAATCTTGATTGAGTTGCCTTTCTGGTTTTTTTTTTCTTTCTTTCTTTCCAATTTCGTTTTCATTTTTTTTTCTCCACAATTTCGTTTGTGTTTGTTTGGTGTTGTTTGCCTCTATTTCTCCTTTCTTCTTCACGTGAACAATTCCGAGTAAGGTCCAGCCCTCAAAGATCCTATCCCATTTGGGAACACATCAGACAAAAAGATACCAAAACAGGAACTTGGGTCCAAAGGTGCAAAAAAGTGCTAGAAGGGGAGAAGGTGGTGACAAGTCCTTTCTTTGAGTCCTAGAAGTGACATTCAAGGAGTTTCAGTGTCCTAAGACGAGTTTCGCACGTCTTCCTTTGCCGGTAACCCAAAGGGGACCAAAAGAGACCAAAACTGGAACTAGGGTCCAAAGGCGCCACAAAGTGCCAGAAGGGGAGAAGGTGGTGACAAGGCCTTCCTTTGAGTCCTAGGAGTGATATTCAAGGAGTTTCAGTTGCCTGAGACAAGTCTCAAACGTGTTCCTTTGCCGGTAAGCAAAAGGGGACAAAAAGAGACCAAAACTGGAACATGGGTCCAAAGGTCCCAGAAAGTGCCAAGAGGGGAAAAGGTGGTGAGAAAGTGCTAAGAGGGAAGAAGGTGATGAGAAAGCCTTCCTTTGAGTCCTAGGAGTGATATTGAAGGAGTTTCAGTGGCCTGAGACGAGTTTCGCACGTCTTCCATTGTTGGAAAGCGAGAGGGGACCAAAAGATACCAAAACTGGAAATTGGGTCCAAAGGTGTAGAAAAGTGCCAAAAGGGGAGAGGGAGGTGAGAAGGCCTTTCTTTGAGTCCTAGGAGTGATATTCAAGGAGTTTCAGTGGCCTGAGACGAGTATCGCACGTCTCCCTTTGCCGGAAAGCAAAAGGGGACCAAAATAGACCAAAACTTGAACTTGGGTCCAAAGGCGCCAAAGAGTGCCAGAAGTGGAGAAGGTGGTGACAAGGGCTTCCTTTAAGTCTTACGAGTGATATTCAAGGAGTTTCAGTAGCCTGTGACAAGTTTCAAATGTCTTCCTTTGCCGGTAAGCAAAAGGGACCAAAAAAAGTCCAAAACTGGAACTTGCGTCCAATGGCGCCAAAAAGTGCCAGAAGAGGAGAAAGTGGTGAGAAAGACTTCCTTTGAGTCCTAGGAGTCATATTCAAGGAGTTTCAGTGGCCTGAGACGAGTTTCGCACGTCTTCCTTTGCCGGTAACCAAAAGGGGACCAAAAGAGACAAAAACTGGAACTAGGGTCCAAAGGCGCAAGAAAGTGCCAGAAGGGGAGAGGGTGGTGACAAGGCCTTCCTTTGAGTCCTACAAGTGATATTCAAGGAATTTCAGTGGCCTGAGACGAGTTTCGCACGTCTTCCTTTGCCGGTAACCAAAAGGGGACCAAAACAGACAAAAACTGGAACTTGGGTCCAAAGGCGCCAGAAAGTGCTAGAAGGGGAGAAGGTGATGGGAAAGCCTTACTTTAAGTCCTAAGAGTGATATTCAAGGAGTGTCAGTGGCCTGAGACGAGTTTCGCACGTCTTGCTTTGCCGGTAACCAAAAGGGGACCAAAACAGACAAAAACTGGAACTTGGTTTCAAATGCCCCAGAAAGTGCCAAAAGGGGAGAAGGTGGTGAGAAATCCTTCCTTTGAGTCCTAGGAGTGATATTCAAGGAATTTCAGTAGCCTGTGACAAGTTTCAAATGTCTTCCTTTGCCGATAAGCAAAAGGGGACCAAAAAAGACCAAAATTGGAATTTGGGTCCAGAGGCACAAGAAAGTGCCAGAAGGAGAGAAGGTGGTGACAAGGCCTTCCTTTGAGTCCTAGGAGTGATATTTAAGGAGTTTCAGTAGCCTGTGAAAAGTTTCAAATGTCTTCCTTTGCCGGTAAGCAAAAGAGGGCCAAAAAAGACCAAAATTGGAATTTGGGTCCAAAGGCGCCAGAAAGTGCCAGAAGGGGAGAAGGTGATGAGAAAGCCTTCCTTTGAGTCCTAGGAGTGATATTCAAGGAGTTTCAGTAGCCTGTGACAAGTTTCAAATGTCTTCCTTTGCAGGTAAGCAAAAGAGGGCCCAAAAAGTCCAAAACTGGAACTTGGGTCCGAAGGCACTAAGTGCCAGAAGGGGAGAAGGTTGTGACAAGGCCTTCCTTTGAGTCCTATGAGTCATTTTCAAGCAATTTCAGTGGCCTGAGATGAGTTTCAAATGTCTTCCTTTGCCGGTAAGCAAAGGGGGGGACCAAAAAAGACCAAAACTAGAATTTGGGTCCAAAGGCACTAAGTGCCAGAAGGGGGGAAGGTGGTGACAAGGCCTTCCTTTCAGTCCTAGGAATCATTTTCAAGGAATTTCACTGGCCTGAGACGAGTTTCAAATGTCTTCCTTTGCCGGTAAGCAAAAGGGGGACCAAAAAAGACCAAAACTGGAACTTGGGTCCAAAGGTGCCAGAAAGTGACAGAAGGGAAGAAGGTGGTAAGAAATCCTTCCGTTGAGTTCTAGGAGTGATATTCAAGGACTTTCAGTGACTTGAGACGAGTTTCGCACGTCTTCCTTTGCCGGTAAGCAAAAGGGAACCAAAAGAGACCAAAACTGGAACTTGGGTCCAAAGGCACCAAAAAGTGCCAGAACGTGAGAATGTGGTGGTAAAGCATTCCTTTGTGTCTTCGGAGTGATATTCAAGGAGTTTCCGTGGCCTGAGACGAGTTTCGCACGACTTCCTTTGCCGGTAAGCAAAAAGGGACCAAAAGAGACCAAACCTAGAACTTGGGTCCAAAGGTGCCAGAAAGTGCCAGAACGGGAGAAGGTGGTGAGAAATCCTTCCTTTGAGTTCTAGGAGTGATATTCAAGGAGTTTCAGTGGCTTGAGACAAGTTTTGCACGTCTTCCTTTGCCGGTAAGCAAAAGGGAACCAAAAGAGACCACAAGTGGAACTTGGGTCCAAAGGCACTAGAAAGTGCCAGAATGTGAGAAGATGGTGGGAAAGCCTTACTTTGAGTCCTAGGAGTGATATTCAAGGAGTTTCAGTGGCCTGAGACGAGTTTCGCACGTCTTCCTTTGCCGGTAAGCAAAAGGGAACCAAAAGAGACCAATACTGGAACTTGGGTCCAGAGGCACTAGAAAGTGCCAGAACGTGAGAAGGTGGTGGGAATGACATCCTTTGTGTCTTCGGAGTGATATTGAAGGAGTTTCATAGGCTTGAGACGAGTTTCACACGTCTTCCTTTGCCGGTAAGCGAAAGGGAACCAAAAGAGACCAAAAATTGATCTTGGGTCCAAAGGCACCAGAAAGTGCCAGAACGTGAGAAAGTGGTGGGAAAGCCTTCCTTTGAGTCCTAGGCGTGATATTCAAAGAGTTTTAATGGCCTGAGACGAGTTTCACAAGTCTCCCTTTGCCAGTAAGCAAAAAGGGACCAGAAGAGACCAAAACTGAAACTTGGGTCCAAAGGCGCCAGAAAGTTCCAGAAGGGGAGAAGGTGGTGGGAAAGCCTTCCTTTGAGTCCTAAGAGTGATATTCAAGGAGTTTCAGTGGCTTGAGACGAGTTTCGCACGTCTTCCTTTGCTGGTAAGCAAAAGGGAACCAAAAGAGACCAAAACTAGAACTTGGGTCCAAAGGCACCAGAAAGTGCCAGAACGTGAGAAGGTGGTGGGAATGCCTTCCTTTGTGTCTTCAGAGTGATATTGAAGGAGTTTTAGTGGCTTGAGACGAGTTTCGCACGTCTTCCTTTACCGGTAAGCAAAAGGGAACCAAAAGAGACCAAAACTGGATCTTGGGTCCAAAGGCACCAGAAAGTGCCAGAATGTGAGAAGGTGGTGGGAAAGCCTTCATTTAAGTCGTAGGGGTGATATTCAAGGAGTTTTAGTGGCCTGAGACGAGTTTTGCACGCCTTTCTTTCCCGGTAAGCAAAAGGGAACCAAAAGAGACCAAAACTGGAACTTGGGTCCAAAGGAACCAGAAAGTGCCAGAACGTGAGAAGGTGGTGAGAAAGCCTTCCTTTGAGTGCTAGGCGTGATATTCAAGGAGTTTTAGTGGCCTGAGACGAGTTTCGCACGTCTTCCTTAAATTTCTGATGGAAGGTGGCGCCACTTTTGGCCATGCATTCACACAAATCTCCCTAGGGTTTTTTTTTTTTTGCCATAATTTCAAGGTAATTAAGGAAGGAATATATATAGTTTATATCAGGCACGGTTCTGGGGAATTAATTGCCTCAGGTGGGACGTTTCAAGTTGATTGGCACGCCCACTAAATGCATGTAACCGATTGGATTAATGTGGAGGGAATCAAGCAGGCGCCTATTCACTCCCCTATGGTATTTAAGGTAGGTGGGTAATTAAGGGAGTTTAATGGTGGTTAAATGAGGAAATAGGGGTTTCTTCGAGTAAATGAAAAGGCAAGGGTATCTTCTCTAATTAACTACAAGATTCACGTTAATTTATGATTAATAACCTACCTTAATTAAATGTGCACGAGAATATGGAAAGTTTCCTTCTAGAAGAGGATTGAGGCTTTAAATTTTCGGTTGCACTATATAAAAAAAAAAAGAAAGTTACACGTGCAATTCACTCAAATTTAAGAAGCATATCACACAATCAAATAATAAGAATTAAAAGAACTATGTAATATTAATATCAATCATCAGGGGAATGAAAGAAATAGGGTCCATTCATCTAACTCAAAAGACTATCTCGCCCCTAGCCTAATCTCACTAACCTTGGGTTAAGTCAAAGTGACTTCATCACATAATCATATAGGCATGCACATACGAAATTTACTAAACACATCCTGGGAGAAATAATTATGCAAGCAGGGAACATAGTATGATTAAACAGTTGTAGCAAGAACTGAACTAGAGTACTAAAAATCAAACAAAAGAGTCACTAATTAATAATTAACACTCTCTGCCAGGTAGACCAAAATTTGGGATGTTACAACAGAAGGGGAGAAGGTGGTGAGAAATCCTTCCTTTGAGTTCTAGGAGTGATATTCAAGGAGTTTCAGTGGCTTGAGATGAGTTTCGCACGTCTTCCTTTGCCGGTAAGCAAAAGGGAACCAAAAGAGACCAAATCTAGAACTTGGGTCCAAAGGTGCCAGAAAGTGACAGAAGGGGAGAAGGTGGTGAGAAATCCTTCCTTTGAGTTCTATGAGTGATATTCAAGGATTTTCAGTGGCTTGAGACGAGTTTCGGACGTCTTCCTTTGCCAGTAAGCAAAAGGGAACCAAAGTGGAACTTGGGTCCAAAGGCACCAAAAAGTGCCAGAACGTGAGAAGGTGGTGGGAAAGCCTTCCTTTGAGTCCTAGGCGTGATATTCAAAGAGTTTTAGTGGCCTGAGATGAGTTTCGCTAGTCTCCCTTTGCCAGTAAGCAAAAAGGGACGAAAAGAGACCAAAACTGGAACTTGGGTCCAAAGTTGCCAGAAAGTGCCAGAAGCAGAAAATGTGGTGAGAAAGCCTTCCTTTGAGTTCTAGGAGTGATATTCAAGGAGTTTCGGTGGCTTGAGACGAGCATCGCACGTCTTCCTTTGCCGGTAAGCAAAAAGGAACAAAAAGAGACCAAAACTGGAACTTGGGTCCAAAAGGCACCAGAAAGTGCCAGAAGGGGAGAAGGTGGTGAGAAATCCTTCCTTTGAGTCCTAGGCGTGATATTCAAGGAGTTTTAGTGGCGTGAGACGAGTTTCGAACGTCTTCCTTTGCCGGTAAGCAAAAGGGAACCAAAAGAGACCAAATCTGGAACTTAGGTCCAAAGGCACCAGAAAGTGCCAGAACGTGAGAAGGTGGTGGGAAAGCCTTCTTTTGAGTCCTAGGCGTGATATTCAAAGAATTTTAGTGGCCTGAGATGAGTTTCGCAAGTCTCCCTTTGCCAGTAAGCAAAAATGGACCAAAAGAGACCAAAACTAGAACTTGGGTCCAAAGGTGCCAAAAAGTGACAGAAGGGAAGAAGGTGGTGAGAAATCCTTCCTTTGAGTTCTAGGAGTGATATCCAAGGAGTTTCAGTGGCTTGAGACGAGTTTTGCACGTCTTTCTTTGCCGGTAAGCAAAACGGACCAAAAGAGACCAAAACTGGAATTTGGGTCCAAAGGTTCCAGAAAGTGACAGAAGGGGAGAAGGTGGTGAGAAATCCTTCCTTTGAGTTCTAGGAGTGATATTCAAGGAGTTTCAATGGCTTACGTCTTCCTTTGCCGGTAAGCAAAGGGGAACCAAAAGAGACCACAACTGGAACTTGGGTCCAAAGGCACCAGAAAGTGCCAGAACGTGAGAAGGTGGTGGGAAAGCCTTCCTTTGAGTCCTAGGCGTGATATTGAAGGAGTTTTAGTGGCCTGAGACGAGTTTTGCACGCCTTCCTTTGCCGGTAAGCAAAAGGGAACCAAAAGAGACCAAAACTGGAACTTGGGTCCAAAGGAACCAGAAAGTGCCAGAACGTGAGAAGATGGTGGGAAAGCCTTCCTTTGAGTCCTAGGCGTGATATTCAAGGAGTTTTAGTGGCCTGAGACGAGTTTTGCACGTCTTTCTTTGCCGGTAAGCAAAAGGGAACCAAAAGAGACCAAAACTGGAACTTGGGTCCAAAGGAACCAGAAAGTGCCAGAACGTGAGAAGATGGTGGGAAAGCCTTCCTTTGAGTCCTAGGCGTGATATTCAAGGAGTTTTAGTGGCCTGAGACGAGTTTTGCACGCCTTTCTTTCCCGGTAAGCAAAAGGGAACCAAAAGAGACCAAAACTGGAACTTGGGTCCAAAGGAACCAGAAAGTGCCAGAACGTGAGAAGGTGGTGAGAAAGCCTTCCTTTGAGTGCTAGGCGTGATATTCAAGGAGTTTTAGTGGCCTGAGACGAGTTTCGCACGTCTTCCTTTGCTGGTAAGCAAAAGGGAACCAAAAGAGACCAAAACTGGAACTTGGGTCGAAAGGCACCAGAAAGTGCCAGAACGTAGGAAGGTGGTGGGAAGCCTTCCTTTGAGTCCTAGGCGTGATATTCAAAGAGTTTTAGTGGCCTGAGACGAGTTTCGCAAGTCTCCTTTTGCCAGTAAGCAAAAAGGGACCAAAAGAGACCGAAACTAGAACTTGGGTCCAAAGGCACTAGCAAGTGCCAGAACGTGTGAAGGTGGTGGGAAAGCCTTCCGTTGAGTCCTAGGCGTGATATTCAAGGAGTTTTAGTGGCCTGAGACGAGTTTCGCACGTCTTCCTTTGCCGGTAAGCAAAAGGGAACCAAAAGAGACCAAAACTAGAACCTGGGTCCAAAGGTGCCAGAAAGTGACAGAAGGGGAGAAGGTGGTGAGAAATCCTTCCTTTGAGTTCTAGGAGTGATATTCAAGGAGTTTCAGTGGCCTGAGACGAGTTTCGCACGACTTCCTTTGCCGGTATGCAAAAAGGGACCAAAAGAGCCTAAAACTAGAACTTGGGTCCAAAGGTGCCAGAAAGTGACAGAAGGGGAGAAGGTGGTGAGAAAGCCTTCCTTTCAGTTCTAGGCGTGATATTCAAGGAGTTTTAGGGGACTGAGACGAGTTTCGCATGTCTTCCTTTGCCGGTAAGCAAAAGGGAACGAAAAGAGACCAAAACTGGAACTTGGGTCGAAAGGTGCCAGAAAGTGACAGAAGGGGAGAAGGTGGTGAGAAAGCCTTCCTTTGACTTCTAGGAGTGATATTCAAGGAGTTTCAGTTGCTTGAGACGAGTTTCGCACGTCTTCCTTTGCCGGTAAGCAAAAGGGAACCAAAAGAGACCAAAACTGGAAGTTGGGTCCAAAGGCACCAGAAAGTGCCAGAACGTGAGAAGGTGCTGGGAAAGCCTTCCATTGAGTCCTAGGCGTGATATTCAAGGAGTTTTAGTGGCCTGAGACGAGTTTCGCACATCTTCCTTTGCCGGTAAGCAAAAGGGAACCAAAAGAGACCAAAACTGGAACTTGGGTCCAAAGGCACCAGAAAGTGCCAGAACGTGAGAAGGTGGTGTGAAAGCCTTCCTTTGAGTGCTAGGAGTGATATTCAAGGAGTTTCAGTTGCTTGAGACGAGTTTTGCACGTCTTCCTTTGCCGGTAAGGAAAAGGGAACCAAAAGAGACCAAAATTGGAACTTGGGTCCAAAGGCGCCAGAAAGTGCCAGAAGCAGAAAAGGTGGTGAGAAAGCCTTCCTTTGAGTTCTAGGAGTGATATTCAAGCAGTTTTAGTAATCTGAGATGACTTTCGCACGTCTTCCTTTGCCAGTAAGCAAAAAGGGACCAAAAGAGACCAAAACTGGAACTTGGGTCCAAAGGTACCAAAAAGTGCCAGAACGTGAGAAGGTGGTGGGAAAACCTTCCTTTGAGTCCTAGGCGTGATATTCAAGGAGTTTTAGTGGCCAGAGATGAATTTTGCACGTCTTCCTTTGCCGATAAGCAAAAGGGAACCAAAAGAGACCAAAACTGGAACTTAGGTCCAAAGGGACCAGAAAGTGCCAGAACGTGAGAAGGTGGTGGCAAAGCCTTCCTTTGAGTCCTAGGCGTGATATTCAAGCAGTTTTAGTAATCTGAGATGACTTTCGCACGTCTTCCTTTGCCAGTAAGCAAAAAGGGACCAAAAGAGACCAAAACTGGAACTTGGGTCCAAAGGTACCAGAAAGTGCCAGAACGTGAGAAGGTGGTGGGAAAACCTTCCTTTGAGTCCTAGGCGTGATATTCAAGGAGTTTTAGTGGCCAGAGATGAATTTTGCACGTCTTCCTTTGCCGATAAGCAAAAGGGAACCAAAAGAGACCAAAACTGGAACTTAGGTCCAAAGGGACCAGAAAGTGCCAGAACGTGAGAAGGTGGTGGCAAAGCCTTCCTTTGAGTCCTAGGCGTGATATTCAAGCAGTTTTAGTAATCTGAGATGACTTTCGCACGTCTTCCTTTGCCAGTAAGCAAAAAGGGACCAAAAGAGACCAAAACTGGAACTTGAGTCCAAAGGCGGCAGAAAGTGCCAGAAGTGGAAAAAGTGGTGAGAAAGCCTTCTTTTGTGTCTTCGGAGTGATATTCAAGGAGTGTCAGTGGCCTGAGACGAGTTTCGCACAACTTCCTTTGCCGGTAAGCAAAAAGGGACCAAAAGAGACTAAAACTAGAACTTTGGTCCAAAGATGCCAGAAAGTGACAGAAGGGGAGAAGGTGGTGAGAAATCCATGCTTTGAGTTCTAGGAGTGATATTCAAGGAGTTTCAATGGCTTGAGACGAGTTTCGCACGTCTTCCTTTGCTGGTAAGCAAAAGGGAACCAAAAGAGACCAAAACTGGAACTTGGGTCCAACGGCACCAGAAACTGCTAGAACGTGAGAAGGTGGTGGGAAAGCCTTCCTTTGAGTCCTAGGCATGATATTCAAGGAGTTTTAGTGGCCTGAGACGAGTTTTGCACGTCTTCCTTTGCCGGTAAGCAAAAGGGAACCAAAAGAGACCAAAATTGGAACTTGGGTCCAAAGGTACCAGAAAGTGCTAGAACGTGAGAAGGTGGTGGGAACGCCTTCCTTTGAGTCCTAGGCGTGATATTCAAGGAGTTTTAGTGGCTTAAGACGAGTTTCGCACGTCTTCCATTGCCGGTAAGCAAAAGGGAACCAAAAGAGACCAAAACTGGAACTTGGGTCCAAAGGCACCAGAAAGTG
Organism: Abrus pulchellus subsp. cantoniensis; assembly: GCA_024086825.1. NCBI lineage: Eukaryota > Viridiplantae > Streptophyta > Magnoliopsida > Fabales > Fabaceae > Abrus > Abrus pulchellus. The sequence goes on from JAKRVW010000002.1 coordinate 351,476, forward strand.
CCAGAACGTGAGAAGGTGGTGGGAAAGCCTTCCTTTGAGCGCTAGAAGTGATATTCAAGGAGTTTTAGTGGCCTGAGACGAGTTTCGCATGTCTTCCTTTGCCGGTAGGCAAAAGGCAACCAAAAGAGACCAAAACTGGAACTTGGGTCCAAAGGCATCAGAAGGTGCCAGAACGTGAGAAGGTGGCGGGAAAGCCATCGTTTGAGTCCTAGGCGTGATATTCAAGGAGTTTTAGTGGCTTGAGATGAGTTTCGCACATCTTCCATTGCCGGTAAGCAAAAGGGAACCAAAAGAGACCAAAACTGGAACTTGGGTCCAAAGGCACCAGAAAGTGCCAGAACGTGAGAAGGTGGTGTGAAAGCCTTCCTTTGAGTGCTAGGAGTGATATTCAAGGAGTTTCAGTTGCTTGAGACGAGTTTTGCACGTCTTCCTTTGTCGGTAAGGAAAAGGGAACCAAAAGAGACCAAAACTGGAACTTGGGTCCAAAGGTACCAGAAAGTGCCAGAACGTGAGAAGGTGGTGGGAAAACCTTCCTTTGAGTCCTAGGCGTGATATTCAAGGAGTTTTAGTGGCCAGAGATGAATTTTGCACGTCTTCCTTTGCCGGTAAGCAAAAGGGAACCAAAAGAGACCAAAACTGGAACTTAGGTCCAAAGGGACCAGAAAGTGCCAGAACGTGAGAAGGTGGTGGCAAAGCCTTCCTTTGAGTCCTAGGCGTGATATTCAAGCAGTTTTAGTAATCTGAGATGACTTTCGCACGTCTTCCTTTGCCAGTAAGCAAAAAGGGACCAAAAGAGACCAAAACTGGAACTTGAGTCCAAAGGCGCCAGAAAGTGCCAGAAGTGGAAAAAGTGGTGAGAAAGCCTTCTTTTGTGTCTTCGGAGTGATATTCCAGGAGTGTTAGTGGCCTGAGACGAGTTTCGCACATTTTCCTTTGCCGGTAAGCAAAAAGGGACCAAAAGAGACCAAAACTAGAACTTTGGTCCAAAGATGCCAGAAAGTGACAGAAGGGGAGAAGGTGGTGAGAAATCCATGCTTTGAGTTCTAGGAGTGATATTCAAGGAGTTTCAATGGCTTGAGACGAGTTTCGCACGTCTTCCTTTGCCGGTAAGCAAAAGGGAACCAAAAGAGACCAAAATTGGAACTTGGGTCCAAAGGTACCAGAAAGTGCTAGAACGTGAGAAGGTGGTGGGAAAGCCTTCCTTTGAGTCCTAGGCGTGATATTCAAGGAGTTTTAGTGGCCTGAGACGAGTTTCGCACGTCTTCCTTTGCCGGTAAGCAAAAGGGAACCAAAAGAGACCAAAACTGGAACTTGGGTCCAAAGGCACCAGAAAGTGCCAGAACGTGAGAAGGTGGTGGGAACGCCTTCCTTTGAGTCCTAGGCGTGATATTCAAGGAGTTTTAGTGGCTTAAGACGAGTTTCGCACGTCTTCCATTGCCAGTAAGCAAAAGGGAACCAAAAGAGACCAAAACTGGAACTTGGGTCCAAAGGCACCAGAAAGTGTCAGAACGTGAGAAGGTGGTGGGAAAGCCTTCCTTTGAGTGCTAGAAGTGATATTCAAGGAGTTTTAGTGGCCTGAGACGAGTTTCGCATGTCTTCCTTTGCCGGTAGGCAAAAGGCAACCAAAAGAGACCAAAACTGGAACTTGGGTCCAAAGGCACCAGAAGGTGCCAGAACGTGAGAAGGTGGCGGGAAAGCCATCCTTTGAGTCCTAGGCGTGATATTCAAGGAGTTTTAGTGGCTTGAGATGAGTTTCGCACATCTTCCATTGCCGGTAAGCAAAAGGGAACCAAAAGAGACCAAAACTGGAACTTGGGTCCAAAGGCACCAGAAAGTGCCAGAACGTGAGAAGGTGGTGTGAAAGCCTTCCTTTGAGTGCTAGGAGTGATATTCAAGGAGTTTCAGTTGCTTGAGACGAGTTTTGCACGTCTTCCTTTGCCGGTAAGGAAAAGGGAACCAAAAGAGACCAAAACTGGAACTTGGGTCCAAAGGTACCAGAAAGTGCCAGAACGTGAGAAGGTGGTGGGAAAACCTTCCTTTGAGTCCTAGGCGTGATATTCAAGCAGTTTTAGTAATCTGAGATGACTTTCGCACGTCTTCCTTTGCCAGTAAGCAAAAAGGGACCAAAAGAGACCAAAACTGGAACTTGAGTCCAAAGGCGCCAGAAAGTGCCAGAAGTGGAAAAAGTGGTGAGAAAGCCTTCTTTTGTGTCTTCGGAGTGATATTCAAGGAGTGTTAGTGGCCTGAGACGAGTTTCGCACAACTTCCTTTGCCGGTAAGCAAAAAGGGACCAAAAGAGACCAAAACTAGAACTTTGGTCCAAAGATGCCAGAAAGTGACAGAAGGGGAGAAGGTGGTGAGAAATCCATCCTTTGAGTGCTAGGAGTGATATTCAAGGAGTTTCAATGGCTTGAGACGAGTTTCGCACGTCTTCCTTTGCCGGTAAGCAAAAGGGAACCAAAAGAGACCAAAACTGGAACTTGGGTCCAAAGGCACCAGAAAGTGCCAGAATGTGAGAAGGTGGTGGGAAAACCTTCCTTTGAGTGCTAGGAGTGATATTCAAGGAGTTTTAGTGGCCTGAGACGAGTTTCGCATGTCTTCCTTTGCAGGTAGGCAAAAGGGAACCAAAAGAGACTAAAACTGGAACTTGGGTCCAAAGGCACCAGAAAGTGCCAGAACGTGAGAAGGTGGTGGGAAAGCCTTCCTTTGAGTGCTAGAAGTGATATTCAAGGAGTTTTAGTGGCCTGAGACGAGTTTCGCATGTCTTCCTTTGCCGGTAGGCAAAAGGCAACCAAAAGAGACCAAAACTGGAACTTGGGTCCAAAGGCACCAGAAGGTGCCAGAACGTGAGAAGGTGGCGGGAAAGCCATCCTTTGAGTCCTAGGCGTGATATTCAAGGAGTTTTAGTGGCTTGAGACGAGTTTCGCACGTCTTCCATTGCCGGTAAGCAAAAGGGAACCAAAAGAGACCAAAACTAGAACTTTGGTCCAAAGATGCCAGAAAGTAACAGAAGGGGAGAAGGTGGTGAGAAATCCATGCTTTGAGTGCTAGGAGTGATATTCAAGGAGTTTCAATGGCTTGAGACGAGTTTCGCACGTCTTCCTTTACCGGTAAGCAAAAGGGAACCAAAAGAGACCAAAATTGGAACTTGGGTCCAAAGGTACCAGAAAGTGCTAGAACGTGAGAAGGTGGTGTGAAAGCCTTCCTTTGAGTGCTAGGAGTGATATTCAAGGAGTTTCAGTTGCTTGAGACGAGTTTTGCACGTTTTCCTTTGCCGGTAAGCAAAAGGGAACCAAAAGAGACCAAAACTGGAACTTGGGTCCAAAGGTACCAGAAAGTGCCAGAACGTGAGAAGGTGGTGGGAAAACCTTCCTTTGAGTCCTAGGCGTGATATTCAAGGAGTTTTAGTGGCCAGAGATGAATTTTGCACTACTTCCTTTCCCGGTAAGCAAAAGGGAACCAAAAGAGACCAAAACTGGAACTTAGGTCCAAAGGGACCAGAAAGTGCCAGAACGTGAGAAGGTGGTGGCAAAGCCTTCCTTTGAGTCCTAGGCGTGATATTCAAGCAGTTTTAGTAATCTGAGATGACTTTCGCACGTCTTCCTTTGCCAGTAAGCAAAAAGGGACCAAAAGAGACCAAAACTGGAACTTGAGTCCAAAGGCGGCAGAAAGTGCCAGAAGTGGAAAAAGTGGTGAGAAAGCCTTCTTTTATGTCTTCGGAGTGATATTCAAGGAGTGTCAGTGGCCTGAGACGAGTTTCGCACAACTTCCTTTGCCGGTAAGCAAAAAGGGACCAAAAGAGACTAAAACTAGAACTTTGGTCCAAAGATGCCAGAAAGTGACAGAAGGGGAGAAGGTGGTGAGAAATCCATGCTTTGAGTTCTAGGAGTGATATTCAAGGAGTTTCAATGGCTTGAGACGAGTTTCGCACGTCTTCCTTTGCCGGTAAGCAAAAGGGAACCAAAAGAGACCAAAATTGGAACTTGGGTCCAAAGGTACCAGAAAGTGCTAGAACGTGAGAAGGTGGTGGGAAAGCCTTCCTTTGAGTCCTAGGCATGATATTCAAGGAGTTTTAGTGGCCTGAGACGAGTTTTGCACGTCTTCCTTTGCCGGTAAGCAAAAGGGAACCAAAAGAGACCAAAATTGGAACTTGGGTCCAAAGGTACCAGAAAGTGCGAGAACGTGAGAAGGTGGTGGGAACGCCTTCCTTTGAGTCCTAGGCGTGATATTCAAGGAGTTTTAGTGGCTTAAGACGAGTTTCGCACGTCTTCCATTGCCGGTAAGCAAAAGGGAACCAAAAGAGACCAAAACTGGAACTTGGGTCCAAAGGCACCAGAAAGTGCCAGAACGTGAGAAGGTGGTGGGAAAGCCTTCCTTTGAGTGCTAGAAGTGATATTCAAGGAGTTTTAGTGGCCTGAGACGAGTTTCGCATGTCTTCCTTTGCCGGTAGGCAAAAGGCAACCAAAAGAGACCAAAACTGGAACTTGGGTCCAAAGGCATCAGAAGGTGCCAGAACGTGAGAAGGTGGCGGGAAAGCCATCGTTTGAGTCCTAGGCGTGATATTCAAGGAGTTTTAGTGGCTTGAGATGAGTTTCGCACATCTTCCATTGCCGGTAAGCAAAAGGGAACCAAAAGAGACCAAAACTGGAACTTGGGTCCAAAGGCACCAGAAAGTGCCAGAACGTGAGAAGGTGGTGTGAAAGCCTTCCTTTGAGTGCTAGGAGTGATATTCAAGGAGTTTCAGTTGCTTGAGACGAGTTTTGCACGTCTTCCTTTGCCGGTAAGGAAAAGGGAACCAAAAGAGACCAAAACTGGAACTTGGGTCCAAAGGTACCAGAAAGTGCCAGAACGTGAGAAGGTGGTGGGAAAACCTTCCTTTGAGTCCTAGGCGTGATATTCAAGGAGTTTTAGTGGCCAGAGATGAATTTTGCACGTCTTCCTTTGCCGGTAAGCAAAAGGGAACCAAAAGAGACCAAAACTGGAACTTAGGTCCAAAGGGACCAGAAAGTGCCAGAACGTGAGAAGGTGGTGGCAAAGCCTTCCTTTGAGTCCTAGGCGTGATATTCAAGCAGTTTTAGTAATCTGAGATGACTTTCGCACGTCTTCCTTTGCCAGTAAGCAAAAAGGGACCAAAAGAGACCAAAACTGGAACTTGAGTCCAAAGGCGCCAGAAAGTGCCAGAAGTGGAAAAAGTGGTGAGAAAGCCTTCTTTTGTGTCTTCGGAGTGATATTCAAGGAGTGTTAGTGGCCTGAGACGAGTTTCGCACATTTTCCTTTGCCGGTAAGCAAAAAGGGACCAAAAGAGACCAAAACTAGAACTTTGGTCCAAAGATGCCAGAAAGTGACAGAAGGGGAGAAGGTGGTGAGAAATCCATGCTTTGAGTTCTAGGAGTGATATTCAAGGAGTTTCAATGGCTTGAGACGAGTTTCGCACGTCTTCCTTTGCCGGTAAGCAAAAGGGAACCAAAAGAGACCAAAATTGGAACTTGGGTCCAAAGGTACCAGAAAGTGCTAGAACGTGAGAAGGTGGTGGGAACGCCTTCCTTTGAGTCCTAGGCGTGATATTCAAGGAGTTTTAGTGGCTTAAGACGAGTTTCGCACGTCTTCCATTACCGGTAAGCAAAAGGGAACCAAAAGAGACCAAAATTGGAACTTGGGTCCAAAGGTACCAGAAAGTGCTAGAACGTGAGAAGGTGGTGGGAAAGCCTTCCTTTGAGTGCTAGAAGTGATATTCAAGGAGTTTTAGTGGCTTCAGACGAGTTTCGCACGTCTAGAACGTGAGAAGGTGGTGTGAAAGCCTTCCTTTGAGTGCTAGGAGTGATATTCAAGGAGTTTCAGTTGCTTGAGACGAGTTTTGCACGTTTTCCTTTGCCGGTAAGCAAAAGGGAACCAAAAGAGACCAAAACTGGAACTTGGGTCCAAAGGTACCAGAAAGTGCCAGAACGTGAGAAGGTGGTGGGAAAACCTTCCTTTGAGTCCTAGGCGTGATATTCAAGGAGTTTTAGTGGCCAGAGATGAATTTTGCACTACTTCCTTTCCCGGTAAGCAAAAGGGAACCAAAAGAGACCAAAACTGGAACTTAGGTCCAAAGGGACCAGAAAGTGCCAGAACGTGAGAAGGTGGTGGCAAAGCCTTCCTTTGAGTCCTAGGCGTGATATTCAAGCAGTTTTAGTAATCTGAGATGACTTTCGCACGTCTTCCTTTGCCAGTAAGCAAAAAGGGACCAAAAGAGACCAAAACTGGAACTTGAGTCCAAAGGCGCCAGAAAGTGCCAGAAGTGGAAAAAGTGGTGAGAAAGCCTTCTTTTGTGTCTTCGGAGTGATATTCAAGGAGTGTCAGTGGCCTGAGACGAGTTTCGCACAACTTCCTTTGCCAGTAAGCAAAAAGGGACCAAAAGAGACCAAAACTAGAACTTTGGTCCAAAGATGCCAGAAAGTGACAGAAGGGGAGAAGGTGGTGAGAAATCCATGCTTTGAGTTCTAGGAGTGATATTCAAGGAGTTTCAATGGCTTGAGACGAGTTTCGCACGTCTTCCTTTGCCGGTAAGCAAAAGGGAACCAAAAGGGACCAAAACTGGAACTTGGGTCCAAAGGCACTAGAAAGTGCCAGAACGTGAGAAGGTGGTGGGAAAGCCTTCCTTTGAGTTCTAGGAGTGATATTCAAGGAGTTTTATTGGCCTGAGACGAGTTTCCCACGTCTTCCTTTGCCGGTAAGCAAAAGGGAACCAAAAGAGACCAAAACTGGAACTTGGGTCGAAAGGCACCAGAAAGTGCCAGAATGTGAGAAGGTGGTGGGAAAGGCTTCCTTTAAGTCGTAGGCGTGATATTCAAGGAGTTTTAGTGGCCTGACACGAGTTTCGCAAGTCTCCCTTTGCCAGTAAGCAAAAAGGGACCAAAAGAGACGAAAACTGGAATTTGGGTCCAAAGGCGCCAGAAAGTGCCAGAAGCGGAAAAAGTGGTGAGAAAGCCTTCTTTTGTGTCTTCAGAGTGATATTCAAGGAGTTTCAGTGGGCTAAGACGACTTTCGCCCGACTTCCTTTGCCGGTAAGCAAAAAGGGACCAAAAGAGACCAAAACTAGAACTTTGGTCCAAAGATGCCAGAAAGTGACAGAAGGGGAGAAGGTGGTGGGAAAGCCTTCCTTTGAGTCCTAGGCATGATATTCAAGGAGTTTTAGTGGCTTGAGACGAGTTTCGCATGTCTTCCTTTGCCGGTAAGCAAAAGGGAACCAAAAGAGACCAAAACAGGAACTTGGGTCCAAAGGCACCAGAAAGTGCCAGAATGTGAGAAGGTGGTGGGAAAACCTTCCTTTGAGTTCTAGGCGTGATATTCAAGGAGTGTTAGTGGCCTGAGACGAGTTTCGCACGTCTTCCTTTGCCGGTAAGCAAAAGGGACCAAAAGAGACCAAAACTAGAACTTGGGTCCAAAGGTGCCAGAAAGTGACAGAAGGGGAGAAGGTGGTGAGAAATCCTTCCTTTGAGTTCTAGGAGTGATATTCAAGGAGTTTCAGTGGCTTGAGACGAGTTTCGCACGTCTTCCTTTGCTGGTAAGCAAAAGGGAACCAAAAGAGAACAAAACTAGAAGTTGGGTCCAAAGGCACCAGAAAGTGCCAGAACGTGAGAAGGTGCTGGGAAAGCCTTCCTTTGAGTCCTAGGCGTGATATTCAAGGAGTTTTAGTGGCCTGAGACGAGTGTCGCACATCTTCCTTTGCTGGTAAGCAAAAGGGAACCAAAAGAGACCAAAACTGGAACTTGGGTCCAAAGGCACTAGAAAGTGCCAAAACGTGAGAAGGTGGTGGGAAAGCCTTCCTTTGAGTTCTAGGAGTGATATTCAAGGAGTTTTAGTGGCCTGACACGAGTTTCCCACATCTTTCTTTGCCGGTAAGCAAAAGGGAAACAAAAGAGACCAAAACTGGAACTTGGTTCCAAAGGCACCAGAAGGTGCCAGAACGTGAGAAGGTGGTGGGAAAGCCATCCTTTGAGTCCTAGGCGTGATATTCAAGGAGTTTTAGTGGCTTGAGACGAGTTTCGCACGTCTTCCATTGCCGGTAAGCAAAAGGGAACCAAAAGAGACCAAAACTGGAACTTGGGTCCAAAGGCACCAGAAAGTGCCAGAACGTGAGAAGGTGGTGGGAAAGCCTTCCTTTGAGTGCTAGGAGTGATATTCAAGGAGTTTTAGTGGCCTGAGACGAGTTTCGCATGTCTTCCTTTGCCGGTAGGCAAAAGGGAACCAAAAGAGACCAAAACTGGAACTTGGGTCCAAAGGCACCAGAAGGTGCCAGAACGTGAGAAGGTGGTGGGAAAGCCATCCTTTGAGTCCTAGGTGTGATATTAAAGGAGTTTTAGTGGTCTGAGACGTGTTTCGCACGTCTTCCTTTGCGAGTAAGCAAAAAAGGACCAACAGAGACCAAAACTGGAACTTGGATCCAAAGGTGCCAGAAAGTGCCAAAAACAGAAAAGGTGGTGAGAAAGCCTTCCTTTTTGTCTTCGGAGTGATATTCAAGGAGTTTCAGTGACCAGAGACGAGTTTCGCACGACTTCCTTTGCTCGTAAGCAAAAAGGGACCAAAAGAGACCAAAACTAGAACTGGGGTCCAAAGGTGCCAGAAAGTGACAGAAGCGGAGAAGGTGGTGAGAAATCCTTCCTTTGAGTTCTAGAAGTGATATTCAAGCAGTTTCAGTGGCTTGAGATGAGTTTCGCACGTCTTCCTTTGCCGGTAAGCAAAAGGGAACCAAAAGAGACAAAAACTGGAACTTGGGTCCAAAGGCACCAGAAAGTGCCAGAACGTGAGAAGGTGGTGGGAAAGCCTTCCTTTGAGTCCTCGGCGTGATATTCAAGGAGTTTTAGTGGCTTGAGACGAGTTTCGCACGTCTTCCTTTGCCGGTAAGCAAAAGGGACCAAAAGAGACCAAAACTAGAACTTGGGTCCAAAGGTGCCAGAAAGTGACGGAAGGGGAGAAGGTGGTGAGAAATCCTTCCTTTGAGTTCTAGGAGTGATATTCAAGGAGTTTCAGTGGCTTGAGACGAGTTTCGCACGTCTTCCTTTGCTGGTAAGCAAAAGGGAACCAAAAGAGACCAAAACAGGAACTTGGGTCCAAAGGCACCAGAAAGTGCCAGAACGTGAGAAGGTGCTAGGAAAGCCTTCCTTTGAGTCCTAGGCGTGATATTCAAGGAGTTTTAGTGGCCTGAGACGAGTGTCGCACATCTTCCTTTGCTGGTAAGCAAAAGGGAACCAAAAGAGACCAAAACTGGAACTTGGGTCCAAAGGCACTAGAAAGTGCCAGAACGTGAGAAGGTGGTGGGAAAGCCTTCCTTTGAGTTCTAGGAGTGATATTCAAGGAGTTTTAGTGGCCTGACACGAGTTTCCCACGTCTTCCTTTGCCGGTAAGCAAAAAGGAACCAAAAGAGACCAAAACTTGAACTTGGGTCGAAAGGCACCAGAAGGTGCCAGAACGTGAGAAGGTGGTGGGAAAGCCATCCTTTGAGTCCTAGGCGTGATATTCAAGGAGTTTTAGTGGCTTGAGACGAGTTTAGCACGTCTTCCATTGCCGGTAAGCAAAAGGGAACCAAAAGAGACCAAAACTGGAACTTGGGTCCAAAGGCACCAGAAAGTGCCAGAACGTGAGAAGGTGGTGGGAAAGCCTTCCTTTGAGTGCTAGGAGTGATATTCAAGGAGTTTTAGTGGCCTGAGACGAGTTTCGCATGTCTTCCTTTGCCGGTAGGCAAAAAGGAACCAAAAGAGACCAAAACTGGAACTTGGGTCCAAAGGCGCCAGAAAGTGCCAGAAGCGGAAAAGGTGGTGAGAAAGCCTTCCTTTGAGTTCTAGGAGTGATATTCAAGGAGTTTCAGTGGCTTGAGACGAGTGTTGCACGTCTTCCTTTGCCGGTAAGCAAAAGGGAACCAAAAGAGACCGAAACTGGAACTTGGGTCCAAAGGCACCAGAAAGTGCCAGAATGTGAGAAGGTGGTGGGAAAGCCTTCCTTTGAGTGCTAGAAGTGATATTCAAGGAGTTTTAGTGGCCTGAGACGAGTTTTGCATGTCTTCCTTTGCCGGTAGGCAAAAGGCAACCAAAAGAGACCAAAACTGGAACTTGGGTCCAAAGGCACCAGAAGGTGCCAGAACGTGAGAAGGTGGCGGGAAAGCCATCCTTTGAGTCCTAGGCATGATATTCAAGGAGTTTTAGTGGCTTGAGACGAGTTTCGCACGTCTTCCATTGCCGGTAAGCAAAAGGGAACCAAAAGAGACCAAAACTAGAACTTTGGTCCAAAGATGCCAGAAAGTGACAGAAGGGGAGAAGGTGGTGAGAAATCCATGCTTTGAGTTCTAGGAGTGATATTCAAGGAGTTTCAATGGCTTGAGACGAGTTTCGCACGTCTTCCTTTACCGGTAAGCAAAAGGGAACCAAAAGAGACCAAAATTGGAACTTGGGTCCAAAGGTACCAGAAAGTGCTAGAACGTGAGAAGGTGGTGGGAAAGCCTTCCTTTGAGTGCTAGAAGTGATATTCAAGGAGTTTTAGTGGCCTGAGACGAGTTTCGCATGTCTTCCTTTGCCGGTAGGCAAAAGGCAACCAAAAGAGACCAAAACTGGAACTTGGGTCCAAAGGCACCAGAAGGTGCCAGAACGTGAGAAGGTGGCGGGAAAGCCATCCTTTGAGTCCTAGGCGTGATATTCAAGGAGTTTTAGTGGCTTGAGATGAGTTTCGCACATCTTCCATTGCCGGTAAGCAAAAGGGAACCGAAAGAGACCAAAACTGGAACTTGGGTCCAAAGGCGCCAGAAAGTGCCAGAACGTGAGAAGGTGGTGTGAAAGCCTTCCTTTGAGTGCTAGGAGTGATATTCAAGGAGTTTCAGTTGCTTGAGACGAGTTTTGCACGTTTTCCTTTGCCGGTAAGCAAAAGGGAACCAAAAGAGACCAAAACTGGAACTTGGGTCCAAAGGTACCAGAAAGTGCCAGAACGTGAGAAGGTGGTGGGAAAACCTTCCTTTGAGTCCTAGGCGTGATATTCAAGGAGTTTTAGTGGCCAGAGATGAATTTTGCACTACTTCCTTTGCCGGTAAGCAAAAGGGAACCAAAAGAGACCAAAACTGGAACTTAGGTCCAAAGGGACCAGAAAGTGCCAGAACATGAGAAGGTGGTGGCAAAGCCTTCCTTTGAGTCCTAGGCGTGATATTCAAGCAGTTTTAGTAATCTGAGATGACTTTCGCACGTCTTCCTTTGCCAGTAAGCAAAAAGGGACCAAAAGAGACCAAAACTGGAACTTGAGTTCAAAGGCGCCAGAAAGTGCCAGAAGTGGAAAAAGTAGTGAGAAAACCTTCTTTTGTGTCTTCGGAGTGATATTCAAGGAGTGTCAGTGGCCTGAGACGAGTTTCGCACAACTTCCTTTGCCGGTAAGCAAAAAGGGACCAAAAGGGACCAAAACTGGAACTTGGGTCCAAAGGCACTAGAAAGTGCCAGAACGTGAGAAGGTGGTGGGAAAGCCTTCCTTTGAGTTCTAGGAGTGATATTCAAGGAGTTTTATTGGCCTGAGACGAGTTTCCCACATCTTCCTTTGCCGGTAAGCAAAAGGGAACCAAAAGAGACCAAAACTGGAACTTGGGTCGAAAGGCACCAGAAAGTGCCAGAATGTGAGAAGGTGGTGGGAAAGCCTTCCTTTAAGTCGTAGGCGTGATATTCAAGGAGTTTTAGTGGCCTGACACGAGTTTCGCAAGTCTCCCTTTGCCAGTAAGCAAAAAGGGACCAAAAGAGACGAAAACTGGAATTTGGGTCCAAAGGCGCCAGAAAGTGCCAGAAGCGGAAAAAGTGGTGAGAAAGCCTTCTTTTGTGTCTTCAGAGTGATATTCAAGGAGTTTCAGTGGGCTAAGACGACTTTCGCCCGACTTCCTTTGCCGGTAAGCAAAAAGGGACCAAAAGAGACCAAAACTAGAACTTTGGTCCAAAGATGCCAGAAAGTGACAGAAGGGGAGAAGGTGGTGGGAAAGCCTTCCTTTGAGTCCTAGGCATGATATTCAAGGAGTTTTAGTGGCTTGAGACGAGTTTCGCATGTCTTCCTTTGCCAGTAAGCAAAAAGGGACCAAAAGAGACGAAAACTGGAATTTGGGTCCAAAGGCGCCAGAAAGTGCCAGAAGCGGAAAAAGTGGTGAGAAAGCCTTCTTTTGTGTCTTCAGAGTGATATTCAAGGAGTTTCAGTGGGCTAAGACGACTTTCGCCCGACTTCCTTTGCCGGTAAGCAAAAGGGAACCAAAAGAGACGAAAACTGGAACTTGGGTCCAATGGCACCAGAAAGTTCCAGAACGTGAGAAGGTGGTGGGAAAGCCTTCCTTTGAGTCCTAGGCATGATATTCAAGGAGTTTTAGTGGCTTGAGACGAGTTTCGCATGTCTTCCTTTGCCGGTAAGCAAAAGGGAACCAAAAGAGACCAAAACAGGAACTTGGGTCCAAAGGCACCAGAAAGTGCCAGAATGTGAGAAGGTGGTGGGAAAACCTTCCTTTGAGTTCTAGGCGTGATATTCAAGGAGTGTTAGTGGCCTGAGACGAGTTTCGCACGTCTTCCTTTGCCGGTAAGCAAAAGGGACCAAAAGAGACCAAAACTAGAACTTGGGTCCAAAGGTGCCAGAAAGTGACGGAAGGGGAGAAGGTGGTGAGAAATCCTTGCTTTGAGTTCTAGGAGTGATATTCAAGGAGTTTCAGTTGCTTGAGACGAGTTTCGCACGTCTTCCTTTGCTGGTAAGCAAAAGGGAACCAAAAGAGAACAAAACTAGAAGTTGGGTCCAAAGGCACCAGAAAGTGCCAGAACGTGAGAAGGTGCTGGGAAAGCCTTCCTTTGAGTCCTAGGCGTGATATTCAAGGAGTTTTAGTGGCCTGAGACGAGTGTCGCACATCTTCCTTTGCTGGTAAGCAAAAGGGAACCAAAAGAGACCAAAACTGGAACTTGGGCCCAAAGGCACTAGAAAGTGCCAGAACGTGAGAAGGTGGTGGGAAAGCCTTCCTTTGAGTTCTAGGAGTGATATTCAAGGAGTTTTAGTGGCCTGACACGAGTTTCCCACATCTTCCTTTGCCGGTAAGCAAAAGGGAAACAAAAGAGACCAAAACTGGAACTTGGTTCCAAAGGCACCAGAAGGTGCCAGAACGTGAGAAGGTGGTGGGAAAGCCATCCTTTGAGTCCTAGGCGTGATATTCAAGGAGTTTTAGTGGCTTGAGACGAGTTTCGCACGTCTTCCATTGCCGGTAAGCAAAAGGGAACCAAAAGAGACCAAAACTGGAACTTGGGTCCAAAGGCACCAGAAAGTGCCAGAACGTGAGAAGGTGGTGGGAAAGCGTTCCTTTGAGTGCTAGGAGTGATATTCAAGGAGTTTTAGTGGCCTGAGACGAGTTTCGCATGTCTTCCTTTGCCGGTAGGCAAAAGGGAACCAAAAGAGACCAAAACTGGAACTTGGGTCCAAAGGCACCAGAAGGTGCCAGAACGTGAGAAGGTGGTGGGAAAGCCATCCTTTGAGTCCTAGGCGTGATATTCAAGGAGTTTTAGTGGTCTGAGACGTGTTTCGCACGTCTTCCTTTGCGAGTAAGCAAAAAAGGACCAACAGAGACCAAAACTGGAACTTGGATCCAAAGGTGCCAGAAAGTGCCAAAAACGGAAAAGGTGGTGAGAAAGCCTTCCTTTTTGTCTTCGGAGTGATATTCAAGGAGTTTCAGTGACCAGAGACGAGTTTCGCACGACTTCCTTTGCTGGTAAGCAAAAAGGGACCAAAAGAGACCAAAACTAGAACTGGGGTCCAAAGGTGCCAGAAAGTGACAGAAGGGGAGAAGGTGGTGAGAAATCCTTCCTTTGAGTTTTAGAAGTGATATTCAAGCAGTTTCAGTGGCTTGAGATGAGTTTCGCACGTCTTCCTTTGCCGGTAAGCAAAAGGGAACCAAAAGAGACAAAAACTGGAACTTGGGTCCAAAGGCACCAGAAAGTGCCAGAACGTGAGAAGGTGGTGGGAAAGCCTTCCTTTGAGTCCTTGGCGTGATATTCAAGGAGTTTTAGTGGCCTGAGACGAGTTTCGCACGTCTTCCTTTGCGAGTAAGCAAAAAAGGACCAAAAGAGACAAAAACTGGAACTTAGATCCAAAGGCGCCAGAAAGTGCCAAAAACAGAAAAGGTGGTGAGAAAGCCTTCCTTTTTGTCTTCGGAGTGATATTCAAGGAGTTTCAGTGACCTGAGACGAGTTTCGCACGACTTCCTTTGCTGGTAAGCAAAAAGGGACCAAAAGAGACCAAAACAAGAACTTAGGTGCAAAGGTGCCACAAAGTGACAGAAGGGGAGAAGGTGGTGAGAAATCCTTCCTTTGAGTTCTAGTAGTAATATTCAACGAGTTTCACTGGTTTGAGACGACTTTCGCACGTCTTCCTTTGCCGGTAAGCAAAAGGGAACCAAAAGAGACCAAAACAGGAACTTGGGTCCAAAGGCACCAGAAAGTGCCAGAACGTGAGAAGGTGCTGGGAAAGCCTTCCTTTGAGTCCTAGGCGTGATATTCAAGGAGTTTTAGTGGCCTGAGACGAGTGTCGCACATCTTCCTTTGCTGGTAAGCAGAAGGGAACCGAAAGAGACCAAAACTGGAACTTGGGTCCAAAGGTACCAGAAAGTGTCAGAACGTGAGAAGGTGGTGGGAAAACCTTCCTTTGAGTCCTAGGCGTGATATTCAAGGAGTTTTAGTGGCCAGAGACGAGTTTCGCACGTCTTCCTTTGCCGGTAAGCAAACGGAAACCAAAAGAGACGAAAACTGGAACTTGGGTCCAAAGGCACCAGAAAGTTCCAGAACGTGAGAAGGTGGTGGGAAAGCCTTCCTTTGAGTCCTAGGCATGATATTCAAGGAGTTTTAGTGGCTTGAGACGAGTTTCGCATGTCTTCCTTTGCCGGTAAGCAAAAGGGAACCAAAAGAGACCAAAACAGGAACTTGGGTCCAAAGGCACCAGAAAGTGCCAGAATGTGAGAAGGTGGTGGGAAAACCTTCCTTTGAGTTCTAGGCGTGATATTCAAGGAGTGTTAGTGGCCTGAGACGAGTTTCGCACGTCTTCCTTTGCCGGTAAGCAAAAGGGACCAAAAGAGACCAAAACTAGAACTTGGGTCCAAAGGTGCCAGAAAGTGACAGAAGGGGAGAAGGTGGTGAGAAATCCTTCCTTTGAGTTCTAGGAGTGATATTCAAGGAGTTTCAGTGGCATGAGACGAGTTTCGCACGTCTTCCTTTGCTGGTAAGCAAAAGGGAACCAAAAGAGACCAAAACAGGAACTTGGGTCCAAAGGCACCAGAAAGTGCCAGAACGTGAGAAGGTCTTTGGGAAAGCCTTCCTTTGAGTCCTAGGCGTGATATTCAAGGAGTTTTAGTGGCCTGAGACGAGTGTCGCACATCTTCCTTTGCCGGTAAGCAAAAGGGAACCAAAAGAGACCAAAACTGAACTTGGGTCCAAAGGCACTAGAAAGTGCCGTAACGTGAGAAGGTGGTGGGAAAGCCTTCCTTTGAGTTCTAGGAGTGATATTCTAGGAGTTTTAGTGGCCTGACACGAGTTTCCCACGTCTTCCTTTGCCGGTAAGCAAAAAGGAACCAAAAGAGACCAAAACTGGAACTTGGGTCCAAAGGCACCAGAAGGTGCCAGAACGTGAGAAGGTGGTGGGAAAGCCATCCTTTGAGTCCTAGGCGTGATATTCAAGGAGTTTTAGTGGCTTGAGACGAGTTTAGCACGTCTTCCATTGCCGGTAAGCAAAAGGGAACCAAAAGAGACCAAAACTGGAACTTGGGTCCAAAGGCACCAGAAAGTGCCAGAACGTGAGAAGGTGGTGGGAAAGCCTTCCTTTGAGTGGTAGGAGTGATATTCAAGGAGTTTTAGTGGCCTGAGACGAGTTTCGCATGTCTTCCTTTGCCGGTAGGCAAAAAGGAACCAAAAGAGACCAAAACTGGAACTTGGGTCCAAAGGCACCAGAAGGTGCCAGAACGTGAGAAGGTGGTGGGAAAGCCATCCTTTGAGTCCTAGGCGTGATATTCAAGGAGTTTTAGTGGTCTGAGACGTGTTTCGCACGTCTTCCTTTGCGAGTAAGCAAAAAAGGACCAACAGAGACCAAAACTGGAACTTGGATCCAAAGGTGCCAGAAAGTGCCAAAAACGGAAAAGGTGGTGAGAAAGCCTTCCTTTTTGTCTTCGGAGTGATATTCAAGGAGTTTCAGTGACCAGAGACGAGTTTCACACGACTTCCTTTGCTGGTAAGCAAAAAGGGACCAAAAGAGACCAAAACTAGAACTGGGGTCCAAAGGTGCCAGAAAGTGACAGAAGTGGAGAAGGTGGTGAGAAATCCTTCCTTTGAGTTCTAGAAGTGATATTCAAGCAGTTTCAGTGGCTTGAGATGAGTTTCGCACGTCTTCCTTTGCCGGTAAGCAAAAGGGAACCAAAAGAGACAAAAACTGGAACTTGGGTCCAAAGGCACCAGAAAGTGCCAGAACGTGAGAAGGTGGTGGGAAAGCCTTCCTTTGAGTCCTTGGCGTGATATTCAAGGAGTTTTAGTGGCCTGAGACGAGTTTCGCACGTCTTCCTTTGCGAGTAAGCAAAAAAGGACCAAAAGAGACAAAAACTGGAACTTGGATCCAAAGGCGCCATAAAGTGCCAAAAACGGAAAAGGTGGTGAGAAAGCCTTCCTTTTTGTCTTCGGAGTGATATTCAAGGAGTTTCAGTGACCTGAGACGAGTTTCGCACGACTTCCTTTGCTGGTAAGCAAAAAGGGACCAAAAGAGACCAAAACTAGAACTGGGGTCCAAAGGTGCCAGAAAGTGACAGAAGTGGAGAAGGTGGTGAGAAATCCTTCCTTTGAGTTCTAGTAGTAATATTCAAGGAGTTTCACTAGTTTGAGACGACCTTCGCACGTCTTCCTTTGCCGGTAAGCAAAAGGAAACCAAAAGAGACCAAAACAGGAACTTGGGTCCAAAGGAACCAGAAAGTGCCAGAACGTGAGAAGGTGGTGGGAAAAGCTTCCTTTGAGTCCTAGGCGTGATATTCAAGGAGTTTTAGTGGCCAGAGACGAGTTTCGCACGTCTTCCTTTGCGGGTAAGCAAAAGGGAACCAAAAGAGACGAAAACTGGAACTTGGGTCCAATGGCACCAGAAAGTTCCAGAACGTGAGAAGGTGGTGGGAAAGCCTTCCTTTGAGTCCTAGGCATGATATTCAAGGAGTTTTAGTGGCTTGAGACGAGTTTCGCACGTCTTCCTTTGCCGGTAAGCAAAAGGGAACCAAAAGAGACCAAAACAGGAACTTGGGTCCAAAGGCACCAGAAAGTGCCAGAATGTGAGAAGGTGGTGGGAAAACCTTCCTTTGAGTTCTAGGCGTGAGATTCAAGGAGTGTTAGTGGCCTGAGACGAGTTTCGCACGTCTTCCTTTGCCGGTAAGCAAAAGGGACCAAAAGAGACCAAAACTAGAACTTGGGTCCAAAGGTGCCAGAAAGTGACAGAAGGGGAGACGGTGGTGAGAAATCCTTCCTTTGAGTTCTAGGAGTGATATTCAAGGAGTTTCAGTGGCCTGAGACGAGTTTCGCACGACTTCCGTTGCCGGTAAGCAAAAAGGGACCAAAAGAGCCCAAAACTAGAACTTGGGACCAAAGGTGCCAGAAAGTGACAGAAGGGGAGAAGGTGGTGAGAAAGCCTTCCTTTGAGTTCTAGGAGTGATATTCAAGGAGTTTCAGTGGCTTGAGACGAGTTTCACACGTCTTCCTTTGCCGGTAAGCAAAAGGGAACCAAAAGAGACCAAAACTGGAAGTTGGGTCCAAAGGCACCAAAAAGTGCCAGAACGTGAGAAGGTGTTGGGGAAGCCTTCCTTTGAGTCGTAGGCGTGATATTCAAGGAGTTTTAGTGGCCTGAGACGAGTGTCGCACATCTTCCTTTGCCGGTAAGCAAAAGGGAACCAAAAGAGACCAAAACTGGAACTTGTGTCCAAAGGCACTAGAAAGTGCCAGAACGTGAGAAGGTGGTGGGAAAGCCTTCCTTTGAGTTCTAGGAGTGATATTCAAGGAGTTTTAGTGGCCTGAGACGAGTTTCCCACGTCTTCCTTTGCCGGTAAGCAAAAGGGAACCAAAAGAGACCAAAATTGGAACTTGGGTCGAAAGGCACCAGAAAGTGCCAGAATGTGAGAAGGTGGTGGGAAAGCCTTCCTTTAAGTCGTAGGCGTGATATTCAAGGAGTTTTAGTGGCCTGACACGAGTTTCGCAAGTCTCCCTTTGCCTGTAAGCAAAAAGGGACCAAAAGAGACCAAAACTGGAATTTTGGTCCAAAGGCGCCAGAAAGTGCCAGAAGCGGAAAAAGTGGTGAGAAAGCCTTCTTTTGTGTCTTCGGAGTGATATTCAAGGAGTTTCAGTGACCTGAGACGACTTTTGCACGACTTCCTTTGCCGGTAAGCAAAAAGGGACCAAAAGAGACCAAAACTTGAACTTTGGTCCAAAGATGCCAGAAAGTGACAGAAGGGGAGAAGGTGGTGGGAAAGCCTTCCTTTGAGTCCTAGGCGTGATATTCAAGGAGTTTTAGTGGCCTGAGACGAGTTTCGCACGTCTTCCTTTGCCGGTAAGCTAAAGGGAACCAAAAGAGACCAAAATTGGAACTTGGGTCGAAAGGCACCAGAAAGTGCCAGAATGTGAGAAGGTGGTGGGAAAGCCTTCCTTTGACTCCTAGGCGTGATATTCAAGGAGTTTTAGTGGCCTGAGACGAGTGTCGCACATCTTCCTTTGCTGGTAAGCAAAAGGGAACCAAAAGAGACCAAAACTGGAACTTGGGTCCAAAGGCACTAGAAAGTGCCAGAACGTGAGAAGGTGGTGGGAAAGCCTTCCTTTGAGTTCTAGGAGTGATATTCAAGGAGTTTTAGTGGCCTGACACGAGTTTCCCACGTCTTCCTTTGCCGGTAAGCAAAAAGGAACCAAAAGAGACCAAAACTGGAACTTGGGTCCAAAGGCACCAGAAGGTGCCAGAACGTGAGAAGGTGGTGGGAAAGCCATCCTTTGAGTCCTAGGCGTGATATTCAAGGAGTTTTAGTGGCTTGAGACGAGTTTAGCACGTCTTCCATTGCCGGTAAGCAAAAGGGAACCAAAAGAGACCAAAACTGGAACTTGGGTCCAAAGGCACCAGAAAGTGCCAGAACGTGAGAAGGTGGTGGGAAAGCCTTCCTTTGAGTGGTAGGAGTGATATTCAAGGAGTTTTAGTGGCCTGAGACGAGTTTCGCATGTCTTCCTTTGCCGGTAGGCAAAAAGGAACCAAAAGAGACCAAAACTGGAACTTGGGTCCAAAGGCACCAGAAGGTGCCAGAACGTGAGAAGGTGGTGGGAAAGCCATCCTTTGAGTCCTAGGCGTGATATTCAAGGAGTTTTAGTGGTCTGAGACGTGTTTCGCACGTCTTCCTTTGCGAGTAAGCAAAAAAGGACCAACAGAGACCAAAACTGGAACTTGGATCCAAAGGTGCCAGAAAGTGCCAAAAACGGAAAAGGTGGTGAGAAAGCCTTCCTTTTTGTCTTCGGAGTGATATTCAAGGAGTTTCAGTGACCAGAGACGAGTTTCACACGACTTCCTTTGCTGGTAAGCAAAAAGGGACCAAAAGAGACCAAAACTAGAACTGGGGTCCAAAGGTGCCAGAAAGTGACAGAAGTGGAGAAGGTGGTGAGAAATCCTTCCTTTGAGTTCTAGAAGTGATATTCAAGCAGTTTCAGTGGCTTGAGATGAGTTTCGCACGTCTTCCTTTGCCGGTAAGCAAAAGGGAACCAAAAGAGACAAAAACTGGAACTTGGGTCCAAAGGCACCAGAAAGTGCCAGAACGTGAGAAGGTGGTGGGAAAGCCTTCCTTTGAGTCCTTGGCGTGATATTCAAGGAGTTTTAGTGGCTCGAGACGAGTTTCGCACGTCTTCCTTTGCGAGTAAGCAAAAAGGACCAAAAGAGACAAAAAGCTGGAACTTGGATCCAAAGGCGCCATAAAGTGCCAAAAACGGAAAAGGTGGTGAGAAAGCCTTCCTTTTTGTCTTCGGAGTGATATTCAAGGAGTTTCGGTGACTCGAGACGAGTTTCGCACGACTTCCTTTCTTTGGTAAGCAAAAAGGGACCAAAAGAGACCAAAACTAGAACTGGGGTCCAAAGGTGCCAGAAAGTGACAGAAGTGGAGAAGGTGGTGAGAAATCCTTCCTTTGAGTTCTAGTAGTAATATTCAAGGAGTTTCACTAGTTTGAGACGACCTTCGCACGTCTTCCTTTGCCGGTAAGCAAAAGGAAACCAAAAGAGACCAAAACAGGAACTTGGGTCCAAAGGAACCAGAAAGTGCCAGAACGTGAGAAGGTGGTGGGAAAAGCTTCCTTTGAGTCCTAGGCGTGATATTCAAGGAGTTTTAGTGGCCAGATACGAGTTTCGCACGTCTTCCTTTGCGGGTAAGCAAAAGGGAACCAAAAGAGACGAAAACTGGAACTTGGGTCCAATGGCACCAGAAAGTTCCAGAACGTGAGAAGGTGGTGGGAAAGCCTTCCTTTGAGTCCTAGGCATGATATTCAAGGAGTTTTAGTGGCTTGAGACGAGTTTCGCACGTCTTCCTTTGCCGGTAAGCAAAAGGGAACCAAAAGAGACCAAAACAGGAACTTGGGTCCAAAGGCACCAGAAAGTGCCAGAATGTGAGAAGGTGGTGGGAAAACCTTCCTTTGAGTTCTAGGCGTGAGATTCAAGGAGTGTTAGTGGCCTGAGACGAGTTTCGCACGTCTTCCTTTGCCGGTAAGCAAAAGGGACCAAAAGAGACCAAAACTAGAACTTGGGTCCAAAGGTGCCAGAAAGTGACAGAAGGGGAGAAGGTGGTGAGAAATCCTTCCTTTGAGTTCTAGGAGTGATATTCAAGGAGTTTCAGTGGCCTGAGACGAGTTTCGCACGACTTCCGTTGCCGGTAAGCAAAAAGGGACCAAAAGAGCCCAAAACTAGAACTTGGGACCAAAGGTGCCAGAAAGTGACAGAAGGGGAGAAGGTGGTGAGAAAGCCTTCCTTTGAGTTCTAGGAGTGATATTCAAGGAGTTTCAGTGGCTTGAGACGAGTTTCACACGTCTTCCTTTGCCGGTAAGCAAAAGGGAACCAAAAGAGACCAAAACTGGAAGTTGGGTCCAAAGGCACCAAAAAGTGCCAGAACGTGAGAAGGTGTTGGGGAAGCCTTCCTTTGAGTCGTAGGCGTGATATTCAAGGAGTTTTAGTGGCCTGAGACGAGTGTCGCACATCTTCCTTTGCCGGTAAGCAAAAGGGAACCAAAAGAGACCAAAACTGGAACTTGTGTCCAAAGGCACTAGAAAGTGCCAGAACGTGAGAAGGTGGTGGGAAAGCCTTCCTTTGAGTTCTAGGAGTGATATTCAAGGAGTTTTAGTGGCCTGAGACGAGTTTCCCACGTCTTCCTTTGCCGGTAAGCAAAAGGGAACCAAAAGAGACCAAAATTGGAACTTGGGTCGAAAGGCACCAGAAAGTGCCAGAATGTGAGAAGGTGGTGGGAAAGCCTTCCTTTAAGTCGTAGGCGTGATATTCAAGGAGTTTTAGTGGCCTGACACGAGTTTCGCAAGTCTCCCTTTGCCAGTAAGCAAAAAGGGACCAAAAGAGACCAAAACTGGAATTTTGGTCCAAAGGCGCCAGAAAGTGCCAGAAGCGGAAAAAGTGGTGAGAAAGCCTTCTTTTGTGTCTTCGGAGTGATATTCAAGGAGTTTCAGTGACCTGAGACGACTTTTGCACGACTTCCTTTGCCGGTAAGCAAAAAGGGACCAAAAGAGACCAAAACTTGAACTTTGGTCCAAAGATGCCAGAAAGTGACAGAAGGGGAGAAGGTGGTGGGAAAGCCTTCCTTTGAGTCCTAGGCGTGATATTCAAGGAGTTTTAGTGGCCTGAGACGAGTTTCGCACGTCTTCCTTTGCCGGTAAGCTAAAGGGAACCAAAAGAGACCAAAATTGGAACTTGGGTCGAAAGGCACCAGAAAGTGCCAGAATGTGAGAAGGTGGTGGGAAAGCCTTCCTTTGACTCCTAGGCGTGACATTCAAGGAGTTTTAGTGGTCTGAGATGAGTTTCGCACGTCTTCCTTTGCGAGTAAGCAAAAGGGAACCAAAAGTGACCAAAACTGGAACTTGGGTGCAAAGGCACCAGAAAGTGCCAGAACGTGAGAAGGTGGTGGGAAAGCCTACCTTTGAGTCCTAGGCGTGATATTCAAGGAGTTTAAGTGGCCTGAGACGAGTTTCGCAAGTCTCCCTTTGCCAGTAAGCAAAAAGGGACCAAAAGAGACCAAAACTGGAACTTGGGTCCAAAGGCTCCAGAAAGTGCCAGAAGGGGAGAAGGTGGTGAGAAAGCCTTTCTTTGAGTCCGAGGAGTGATATTCAAGGAGTTTTAGTGGCTTAAGACGAGTTTTGCACGTCTTCCTTTGCCGGTAAGCAAAAGGGAACCAAAAGAGACCAAAACTAGAACTTGGGTCCAAATGTGCCAGAAAGTGACAGAAGGGGAGAAGGTGGTGAGAAATCCTTCCTTTGAGTTCTAGGAGTGATATTCAAGGAGTTTTAGTGCCTTGAGACGAGTTTTGCACGTCTTCCTTTGCCGGTAAGCAAAAGGGAACCAAAAGAGACCAAAACTGGAACTTGGGTCGAAAGGCACCAAAAAGTGGCAGAACGTGAGAAGGTGGGGGGAAAGCCTTCCTTTGAGTCCTAGGCGTGATATTCAAGGAGTTTAAGTGGCCTGAGACGAGTTTCGCACGTCTTCCTTTGCCGGTAAGCAAAAGGGAACCAAAAGAGACCAAAACTGGAACTTGGGTCCAAAGGCACCAGAAAGTTCCAGAACGTGAGAAGGTGGAGGGAAAGCCTTCCTTTGAGTTCTAGGAGTGATATTCAAGTAGTTTTAGTGGCCTGAGATGAGTTTCGCAAGTCTCCCTTTGCCAGTAAGCAAAAAGGGACGAAAAGAGCCCAAAACTGGAACTTGGGTCGAAAGGCGCCAGAAAGTGCCAGAAGCGGAAAAGGTGGTGAGAAAGCCTTCCTTTGAGTTCTAGGAGTGATATTCAAGGAGTTTCAGTGGCTAGAGACGAGTTTTGCACGTCGTCCTTTGCCGGTAAGCAAAAGGGAACCAAAAGAGACCAAAACTGGAACTTGGGTCCAAAGGTACCAGAAAGTGCCAGAACATGAGAAGGTGGTGGGAAAGCCTTCCTTTGAGTCTTAGGCGTGATATTCAAGGAGTTTTAGTGGCCAGAGATGAGTTTTGCACGTCTTCCTTTGCCGGTAAGCAAAAGGGAACCAAAAGAGACCAAAACTGGAACTTAGGTCCAAAGGCACCAGAAACTACCAGAACGTGAGAAGGTGGTGGGAAAGCCTTCCTTTGAGTCCTAGGCGTGATATTCAAGGAGTTTTAGTGGCCAGAGATGAGTTTTGCACGTCTTCCTTTGCCGGTAAGCAAAAGGGAACCAAAAGAGACCAAAATTGGAACTTAGGTCCAAAGGCACCAGAAAGTGCCAGAACGTGAGAAGGTGGTGGGAAAGCCTTCCTTTGAGTGCTAGGAGTGATATTCAAGGAGTTTTAGTGGCCTAAGACAAGTTTCCCATGTCTTCCTTTGCCGGTAGGCAAAAGGGAACCAAAAGAGACCAAAACTGGAACTTGGGTCCAAAGGCACCAGAAGGTGCCAGAACGTGAGAAGGTGGTGGGAAAGCCATCCTTTGAGTCCTAGGCGTGATATTCAAGGAGTTTTAGTGGCTTGAGACGAGTTTCGCATGTCTTCCATTGCCGGTAAGCAAAAGGGAACCAAAAGAGACCAAAACTGGAACTTGGGTCCAAAGGCACCAGAAAGTGCCAGAACGTGAGAAGGTGGTGTGAAAGCCTTCCTTTGAGTGCTAGGAGTGATATTCAAGGAGTTTTAGTGGCCTCAGACGAGTTTCGCATGTCTTCCTTTGCCGGTAGGCAAAAGGGAACCAAAAGAGACCAAAACTGGAACTTGGGTCCAGAGGCACCAGAAGGTGCCAGAACGTGAGAAGGTGGTGGGAAAGCCATCCTTTGACTCCTAGGCGTGACATTCAAGGAGTTTTAGTGGTCTGAGATGAGTTTCGCACGTCTTCCTTTGCCGGTAAGCAAAAGGGAACCAAAAGAGACCAAAATTGGAACTTAGGTCCAAAGGCACCAGAAAGTGCCAGAACGTGAGAAGGTGGTGGGAAAGCCTTCCTTTGAGTGCTAGGAGTGATATTCAAGGAGTTTTAGTGGCCTAAGACAAGTTTCCCATGTCTTCCTTTGCCGGTAGGCAAAAGGCAACCAAAAGAGACCAAAACTGGAACTTGGGTCCAAAGGCACCAGAAGGTGCCAGAACGTGAGAAGGTGGTGGGAAAGCCATCCTTTGAGTCCTAGGCGTGATATTCAAGGAGTTTTAGTGGCTTGAGACGAGTTTCGCATGTCTTCCATTGCCGGTAAGCAAAAGGGAACCAAAAGAGACCAAAACTGGAACTTGGGTCCAAAGGCACCAGAAAGTGCCAGAACGTGAGAAGGTGGTGTGAAAGCCTTCCTTTGAGTGCTAGGAGTGATATTCAAGGAGTTTTAGTGGCCTCAGACGAGTTTCGCATGTCTTCCTTTGCCGGTAGGCAAAAGGGAACCAAAAGAGACCAAAACTGGAACTTGGGTCCAGAGGCACCAGAAGGTGCCAGAACGTGAGAAGGTGGTGGGAAAGCCATCCTTTGACTCCTAGGCGTGACATTCAAGGAGTTTTAGTGGTCTGAGATGAGTTTCGCACGTCTTCCTTTGCGAGTAAGCAAAAAAGGACCAAAAGAGACCAAAACTGGAACTTGGGTCCAAAGGCGCCAGAAAGTGCCAGAAGGGGAGAAGGTGGTAAGAAAGCCTTCCTTTGAGTGCTAGGCGTGATATTCAAGGAGTTTTAGTGGCTTGAGACGAGTTTCGCCTGTCTTGTCCAAAGGCACCAGAAGGTGCCAGAACGTGAGAAGGTGGTGGGAAAGCCATCCTTTGAGTCCTAGGCGTGATATTCAAGGAGTTTTAAGGGTCTGAGACGAGTTTCGCACGTCTTCCTTTGCGAGTATGCAAAAAAGGACCAAAAGAGACCAAAACTAGAACTTGGGTCCAAAGTTGCCAGAAAGTGACAGAAGTGGAGAAGGTGGTGAGAAAGCCTTCCTTTGAGTTCTATGAGTGATATTCAAGTAGTTTCAGTGGCCTGAGATGAGTTTTGCAAGTCTCCCTTTTCCAGTAAGCAAAAAGGGATGAAAAGAGACCAAAACTAGAATTTGGGTCCAAAGGTGCCAGAAAGTGACAGAAGGGGAGAAGGTGGTAAGAAAGCCTTCCTTTGAGTTCTAGGAGTGATATTCAAGGAGTTTCAGTGGCTAGAGACGAGTTTCACACGTCTTCCTTTGCCGGTAAGCAAAAGGGAACCAAAAGAGACCAAAACTGGAACTTGGGTCCAAAAGCACCAGAAAGTGCCAGAATGTGAGAAGGTGGTGGGAAAACCTTCCTTTGAGTTCTAGGCGTGATATTCAAGGAGTTTTAGTTGCCTGAGACGAGTTTCGCATATCATCCTTTGCCGGTAAGCAAAAGGGAACCAAAAGACACCAAAACTGGAACTTGGGTCCAAAGGCACTAGAAAGTGCCAAAACGTGAGAAAGTGGTGGGAAAGCCTTCCTTTGAGTCCTAGGCGTGATATTCAAGGAGTTTTAGTGGCCTGAGACGAGTTTCGCACGTCTTCCATTGCCAGTAAGCAAAAAGCGACCAAAAGAGACCAAAACTAGAACTTGGGTCCAAAGGTGCGAGAAAGTGACAGAAGGGGAGAAGGTGGTGAGAAATTCTTCGTCTGAGTTCTATGAGTGATACTCAAGGTTTTTCAGTGGCTTGAGACGAGTTTCGCACGTCTTGCTTTGCCGGTAAGCAAAAGGGAACCAAAAGGGGAACTTGGGTCCAAAGGCACCAGAAAGTGCCAGTATGTGAGAAGGTGGTGGGAAAGCCTTCCTTTGAGTCCTAGGCGTGATATTCAAGGAGTTTTAGTGGCCTGAGACGAGTTTCGCACGTCTTCTTCTGCCGGTAAGCAAAAGGGAACCAAAAGAGACCAAAACTGGAACTTGGGTCCAAAGGCACCAGAAAGTGCCAGAACGTGAGAAGGTGGTGGGAAAGCCTTCCTTTGAGTGCTAGGCGTGATATTCAAAGAGTTTCAATGGCTTGAGACGAGTTTCGCACGTCTTCCTTTGCCGGTAAGCGAAAGGGAACCAAAAGAGACCAAATCTGGAACTTGGGTCCAAAGGTACCAGAATGTGCCAGAACCTGAGAACGTGGTGGGAAAGCCTTCCTTTGAGTCCTACGCGTGATATTCAAGGAGTTTTAGTGGCCAGAGACGAGTTTCGCACGTCTTTTTTTGCCGGTAAGCAAAAGGGAACCAAAAGAGTCCAAAATTGCAACTTGGGTCCAAAGGCGCCAGAAAGTGCCAGAAGCGGGAAAGGTGGTGAGAAAGCCTTCCTTTGAGTTCTAGGAGTGATATTCAAGGAGTTTCAGTGGTTTGAGACGAGTTTCGCACTTCTTCCTTTGCCGGTAAGCAAAAGGGAACCAAAAGAGACCAAAACTAGAACTTGGGTCCAAAGGTGCCAGAAAGTGACAGAAGGGGAGAAGGTGGTGAGAAATCCTTCCTTTGAGTTCTAGGAGTGACATTCAAGGAGTTTCAGTGGCTGGAGACGAGTTTCGCACGTCTTCCTTTGCCGTTTACAAAAGGGAACCAAAAGAGACTAAATCTAGAACTTGGGTCCAAAGGTGCCAGAAAGTGACAGAAGGGGAGAAGGTGGTGAGAAATCCTTCGTTTGAATTCTAGGAGTGATATTCAAGGAGTTTCGGTGGCTTGAGACGAGTTTCGCACGTATTCCTTTGCCGGTAAGCAAAAGGGAACCAAAAGAGTCCAAAACTGGAACTTTGGTCCAAAGGCGCCAGAAAGTGCCAGAACGTGAGAAGGTGGTGGGAAAGCTTTCCTTTGAGTCCTAGGTGTGATAATCAAGGAGTTTTAGTGGCCTGAGACGAGTTTCGCACGTCTTCCTTTGGCAGTAAGCAAAAAGTGACCAAAAGAGACCAAAACTGGAACTTGGGTCCAAAGGCACCAGAAAGTGCCAGAAAGTGAGAAGGTGGTGGGAAAGCCTTCCTTTGAGTCCTAGGCGTGATATTCAAGGAGTTTTAGTGGCCTGAGACGAGTTTCGCACGTCTTCCTTTGCCGGTAAGCAAAAGGGAACTAAAAGAGACCAAAACTAGAACATGGGTCCAAAGGCACCAGAAAACGCCAAGATGTGAAAAGGTGGAGGAAAAGCCTTCCTTTAAGTCGTAGGTGTGATATTCAAGGAGTTTTAGTGGCCTGAGACGAGTTTCGCTAGTCTCCCTTTGCCAGTAAGCAAAAAGGGACCAAAAGAGACCAAAACTGGAACTTGGGCCCAAAGGCGCCAGAATGTGCCGGAAGGGGAGAAGGTGGTGAGAAATCCTTCCTTTGAGTTCTAGGAGGAATATTCAAGGAGTTTCAGTGGCTTCAGACGAGTTTCGCACGTTTTCCTTTGCCGGTAAGCAAAAGGGAACCAAAAGAGACCAAAATTAGATCTTGGGTCCAAAGGTTCCAGAAAGTGACTGAAGGGGAGAAGGTGGTGAGAAATCCTTCCTTTGAGTTCTAGGAGTGACATTCAAGGAGTTTGAGTGGCTTGAGACGAGTTTCGCACGTCTTCCTTTGCCGGTAAGCAAAAGGGAACCAAAAGAGACCCAATCTAGAACTTGGGTCCAAAGGTGCGAGAAAGTGACAGAAGGGGAGAAGGTGGTTAGAAATCCTTCGTCTGAGTTCTATGAGTGATACTCAAGGTTTTTCAGTGGCTTGAGACGAGTTTCGCACGTCTTGCTTTGCCGGTAAGCAAAAGGGAACCAAAAGTGGAACTTGGGTCCAAAGGCACCAGAAAGTGCCAGTATGTGAGAAGGTGGTGGGAAAGCCTTCCTTTGAGTCCTAGGCGTGATATTCAAGGAGTTTTAGTGGCCTGAGACGAGTTTCGCATGTCTTCCTTTGCCGGTAGGCAAAAGGGAACCAAAAGAGACCAAAACTGGAACTTGAGTCCAAAGGCACCAGAAAGTGCCAGAATGTGAGAAGGTGGTAGGAAAGCCTTCCTGTAAGTCGTAGGCGTGATATTCAAGGAGTTTTAGTGGCCTGAGACGAGTTTCGCACGTCTTCCTTTGCCGGTAAGCAAAAGGCAACCAAAAGAGACCAAAACTGGAACTTGAGTCCAAAGGCACCAGAAAGTGCCAGAATGTGAGAAGGTGGTAGGAAAGCCTTCCTGTAAGCCGTAGGCATGATATTCAAGGAGTTTTAGTGGCCTGAGACGAGTTTCGCACGTCTTCCTTTGCCGGTAAGCAAAAGGGAACCAAAAGAGACCAAAACTAGAACTTGGGTCCAAAGGTGCCAGAAAGTGACAGAAGGGGAGAAGGTGGTGAGAAATCCTTCCTTTGAGTTCTAGGAGTGACATTCAAGGAGTTTCAGTGGCTTGAGACGAGTTTCGCACGTCTTCCTTTGCCGGTAAGCAAAAGGGAACCAAAAGAGACCGAATCTAGAACTTGGGTCCAAAGGTGCGAGAAAGTGACAGAAGGGGAGAAGGTGGTGAGAAATCCTTCGTCTGAGTTCTATGAGTGATACTCAAGGTTTTTCAGTGGCTTGAGACGAGTTTCGCACGTCTTGCTTTGCCGGTAAGCAAAAGGGAACCAAAAGGGGAACTTGGGTCCAAAGGCACCAGAAAGTGCCAGTATGTGAGAAGGTGGTGGGAAAGCCTTCCTTTGAGTCCTAGGCGTGATATTCAAGGAGTTTTAGTGGCCTGAGACGAGTTTCGCACGTCTTCTTCTGCCGGTAAGCAAAAGGGAACCAAAAGAGACCAAAACTGGAACTTGGGTCCAAAGGCACCAGAAAGTGCCAGAACGTGAGAAGGTGGTGGGAAAGCCTTCCTTTGAGTGCTAGGCGTGATATTCAAAGAGTTTCAGTGGCTTGAGACGAGTTTCGCAAGTCTTCCTTTGCCGGTAAGCGAAAGGGAACCAAAAGAGACCAAATCTGGAACTTGGGTCCAAAGGTACCAGAAAGTGCCAGAACCTGAGAACGTGGTGGGAAAGCCTTCCTTTGAGTCCTACGCGTGATATTCAAGGAGTTTTAGTGGCCAGAGACGAGTTTCGCACGTCTTCCTTTGCCGGTAAGCAAAAGGGAACCAAAAGAGTCCAAAATTGGAACTTGGGTCCAAAGGCGCCAGAAAGTGCCAAAAGCGGAAAAGGTGGTAAGAAAGCCTTCCTTTGAGTTCTAGGAGTGATATTCAAGGAGTTTCAGTGGCTTGAGACGAGTTTCGCACGTCTTCCTTTGCCGGTAAGCAAAAGGGAACCAAAAGAGACTAAATCTAGAACTTGGGTCCAAAGGTGCCAGAAAGTGACAGAAGGGGAGAAGGTGGTGAGAAATCCTTCGTTCGAGTTCTAGGAGTGATATTCAAGGAGTTTCGGTGGCTTGAGACGAGTTTCGCACGTCTTCCTTTGCCGGTAAGCAAAAGGGAACCAAAAGAGACAAAATCTAGAACTTGGGTCCAAAGGTGCCAGAAAGTGACGTGGGGGAGAAGGTGGTGAGAAATCCTTCCTTTGAGTTCTAGGAGTGATATTCAAGGAGTTTCGGTGGCTTGAGATGAGTTTCGCACGTCTTCCTTTGCCGGTAAGCAAAAGGGAACCAAAAGAGTCCAAAACTGGGACTTTGGTCCAAAGGCGCCAGAACGTGAGAAGGTGGTGGGAAAGCCTTCCTTTGAGTCCTCGGCATGATATTCAAGGAGTTTTAGTGGCCACGAGACGAGTTTCGTACGTCTTCCTTTGCCGGTAAGCAAAAGAGAACCCAAAGAGACGAAATCGGAACTTGGGTCCAAAGGCACCAGAAAGTGCCAGAACGTGAGAAGGTGGTGGAAAAGCCTTCCTTTGAGTCCTAGGCGTGATATTCAAAGAGTTTTAGTGGCCTGAGATGTGTTTCGCAAGTCTCCCTTTGCCAGTAAGCAAAAACGGACGAAAAGAGGCCAAAACTGGAACTTGGGTCCAAAGGCGCCAGAAAGTGCCTGAAGCGGAAAAGGTGGTGGGAAAGCCTTCCTTTGAGTTCTAGGAGTGACATTCAAGGAGTTTCAGTGGCTTGAGACGAGTTTCGCACGTCCTCCTTTGCCGGTAAGCAAAATGGAACCAAAAGAGACCAAATCTAGAACTTGGGTCCAAAGGTGCCAGAAAGTGACAGAAAGGGAGAAGGTGGTGAGAAATCCTTCCTTTGAGTTCTAGGAGTGATATTCAAGGAGTTTGAGTGGCCTGAGATGAGTTTCGCAAGTCTCCCTTTGCCAGTAAGCAAAAAGGGACGAAAAGAGACGAAAACTGGAACTTGGGTCCAAAGGCGCCAGAAAGTGCCAGAAGCGGGAAAGGTGGTGAGAAAGCCTTCCTTTGAGTTCTAGGAGTGATATTCAAGGAGTTTTAGTGGCTTGAGACGAGTTTCGCACTTCTTCCTTTGCCGGTAAGCCAAAGGGAACCAAAAGAGACCAAAACTAGAACTTGGGTCCAAAGGTGCCAGAAAGTGACAGAAGGGGAGAAGGTGGTGAGAAATCCTTCCTTTGAGTTCTAGGAGTGACATTCAAGGAGTTTCAGTAGCTTGAGACGACTTTCGCACGTCCTCCTTTGCCGGTAAGCAAAAGGGAACCAAAAGAGACCAAATCTAGAACTTGGGTCCAAAGGTGCCAGAAAGTGACAGAAAGGGAGAAGGTGGTGAGAAATCCTTCCTTTCAGTTCTAGGAGTGATATTCAAGGAGTTTCAGTGGCCTGAGATGAGTTTCGCAAGTCTCCCTTTGCCAGTAAGCAAAAAGGGACGAAAAGAGACGAAAACTGGAACTTGGGTCCAAAGGCGCCAGAAAGTGCCAGAAGCGGGAAAGGTGGTGAGAAAGCCTTCCTTTGAGTTCTAGGAGTGATATTCAAGGAGTTTCAGTGGCTTGAGACGAGTTTCGCACTTCTTCCTTTGCCGGTAAGCCAAAGGGAACCAAAAGAGACCAAATCTAGAACTTGGGTCCAAAGGTGCCAGAAAACGGCAGAAGGGGAGAAGGTGGTGAGAAATCCTTCCTTTGAGTTCTAGGAGTGATATTCAAGGAGTTTCAGTGGCTTGAGACGAGTTTCGCACTTCTTCCTTTGCCGGTAAGCAAAAGGGAACCAAAAGAGACCAAAACTAGAACTTGGGTCCAAAGGTGCCAGAAAGTGACAGAAGGGGAGAAGGTGGTGAGAAATCCTTCCTTTGAGTTCTAGGAGTGACATTCAAGGAGTTTCAGTGGCTTGAGACGAGTTTCGCACGTCTTTCTTTGCCGGTAAGCAAAAGGGAACCAAAATAGACCAAATCTAGAACTTGGGTCCAAAGGTGCCA
Source organism: Abrus pulchellus subsp. cantoniensis (assembly GCA_024086825.1). Taxonomy (NCBI): domain Eukaryota; kingdom Viridiplantae; phylum Streptophyta; class Magnoliopsida; order Fabales; family Fabaceae; genus Abrus; species Abrus pulchellus. The sequence goes on from JAKRVW010000002.1 coordinate 382,859, forward strand.
GAAAGTGACAGAAAGGGAGAAGGTGGTGAGAAATCCTTCCTTTGAGTTCTAGGAGTGATATTCAAGGAGTTTCAGTGGCCTGAGATGAGTTTCGCAAGTCTCCCTTTGCCAGTAAGCAAAAAGGGACGAAAAGAGACCAAAACTGGAACTTGGGTCCAAAGGCGCCAGAAAGTGCCAGAAGCGGGAAAGGTGGTGAGAAAGCCTTCCTTTGAGTTCTAGGAGTGATATTCAAGGAGTTTCAGTGGCTTGAGACGAGTTTCGCTTCTTCCTTTGCCGGTAAGCCAAAGGGAACCAAAAGAGACCAAAACTAGAACTTGGGTCCAAAGGTGCCAGAAAGTGACAGAAGGGGAGAAGGTGGTGAGAAATCCTTCCTTTGAGTTCTAGGAGTGACATTCAAGGAGTTTCAGTGGCTTGAGACGAGTTTCACACGTCCTCCTTTGCCGGTAAGCAAAAGGGAACCAAAAGAGACCAAATCTAGAACTTGGGTCCAAAGGTGCCAGAAAGTGACGTAAAGGGAGAAGGTGGTGAGAAATCCTTCCTTTCAGTTCTAGGAGTGATATTCAAGGAGTTTCAGTGGCCTGAGATGAGTTTCGCAAGTCTCCCTTTGCCAGTAAGCAAAAAGGGACGAAAAGAGACGAAAACTGGAACTTGGGTCCAAAGGCGCCAGAAAGTGCCAGAAGCGGGAAAGGTGGTGAGAAAGCCTTCCTTTGAGTTCTAGGAGTGATATTCAAGGAGTTTCAGTGGCTTGAGACGAGTTTCGCACGTCTTTCTTTGCCGGTAAGCAAAAGGGAACCAAAAGAGACCAAATCTAGAACTTGGGTCCAAAGGTGCCAGAAAGTGACAGAAAGGGAGAAGGTGGTGAGAAATCCTTCCTTTGAGTTCTAGGAGTGACATTCAAGGAGTTTCAGTGGCTTGAGACGAGTTTCGCACGTCTTTCTTTGCCGGTAAGCAAAAGGGAACCAAAAGAGACCAAATCTAGAACTTGGGTCCAAAGGTGCCAGAAAGTGACAGAAAGGGAGAAGGTGGTGAGAAATCCTTCCTTTGAGTTCTAGGAGTGATATTCAAGGAGTTTCAGTGGCCTGAGATGAGTTTCGCAAGTCTCCCTTTGCCAGTAAGCAAAAAGGGACGAAAAGAGACCAAAACTGGAACTTGGGTCCAAAGGCGCCAGAAAGTGCCAGAAGCGGGAAAGGTGGTGAGAAAGCCTTCCTTTGAGTTCTAGGAGTGATATTCAAGGAGTTTCAGTGGCTTGAGACGAGTTTCGCTTCTTCCTTTGCCGGTAAGCCAAAGGGAACCAAAAGAGACCAAAACTAGAACTTGGGTCCAAAGGTGCCAGAAAGTGACAGTCGGGGAGAAGGTGGTGAGAAATCCTTCCTTTGAGTTCTAGGAGTGACATTCAAGGAGTTTCAGTGGCTTGAGACGAGTTTCGCACGTCCTCCTTTGCCAGGTAAGCAAAAGGGAACCAAAAGAGACCAAATCTAGAACTTGGGTCCAAAGGTGGCACAAAGTGACAGAAAGGGAGAAGGTGGTGAGAAATCCTTCCTTTCAGTTCTAGGAGTGATATTCAAGGAGTTTCAGTGGCCTGAGATGAGTTTCGCAAGTCTCCCTTTGCCAGTAAGCAAAAAGGGACGAAAAGAGACGAAAACTGGAACTTGGGTCCAAAGGCGCCAGAAAGTGCCAGAAGCGGGAAAGGTGGTGAGAAAGCCTTCCTTTGAGTTCTAGGAGTGATATTCAAGGAGTTTCAGTGGCTTGAGACGAGTTTCGCACTTCTTCCTTTGCCGGTAAGCCAAAGGGAACCAAAAGAGACCAAATCTAGAACTTGGGTCCAAAGGTGCCAGAAAACGGCAGAAGGGGAGAAGGTGGTGAGAAATCCTTCCTTTGAGTTCTAGGAGTGATATTCAAGGAGTTTCAGTGGCTTGAGACGAGTTTCGCACTTCTTCCTTTGCCGGTAAGTAAAAGGGAACCAAAAGAGACCAAAACTAGAACTTGGGTCCAAAGGTGCCAGAAAGTGACAGAAGGGGAGAAGGTGGTGAGAAATCCTTCCTTTGAGTTCTAGGAGTGACATTCAAGGAGTTTCAGTGGCTTGAGACGTGTTTCGCACGTCTTTCTTTGCCGATAAGCAAAAGAAAACCCAAAGAGACGAAAACTGGAACTTAGGTCCAAACGCACCAGAAAGTGCCAGAACGTGAGAAGGTGGTGGAAAAGCCTTCCTTTGAGTCCTAGGCGTGATATTCAAAGAGTTTTAGTGGCCTGAGATGAGTTTCGCAAGTCTCCCTTTGCCAGTAAGCAAAAAGGGACGAAAGGAGACGAAAACTGGAACTTGGGTCCAAAGGCGCCAGAAAGTGCCAGAAGCGGAAAAGGTGGTGAGAAAGCCTTCCTTTGAGTTCTAGGAGTGATATTCAAGGAGTTTCAGTGGCTTGAGACGAGTTTCGCAGTTCTTCCTTTGCCGGTAAGCAAAAGGGAACCAAAAGAGACCAAAACTAGAACTTGGGTCCAAAGGTGCCAGAAAGTGACAGAAGGGGAGAAGGTGGTGAGAAATCCTTCCTTTGAGTTCTAGGAGTGACATTCAAGGAGTTTCAGTGGCCTGAGACGAGTTTCGTACGTCTTCCTTTGCCGGTAAGCAAAAGAGAACCCAAAGAGACGAAAACTGGAACTTGGGTCCAAAGGCACCAGAAAGTGCCAGAACGTGAGAAGGTGGTGGAAAAGCCTTCCTTTGAGTCCTAGGCGTTATATTCAAAGAGTTTTAGTGGCCTGAGATGAGTTTCGCAAGTCTCCCTTTGCCAGTAAGTAAAAAGGGACGAAAAGAGACCAAAACTGGAACTTGGGTCCAAAGGCGCCAGAAAGTGCCAGAAGCGGAAAAGGTGGTGAGAAAGCCTTCCTTTGAGTTCTAGGAGTGACATTCAAGGAGTTTCAGTGGCTTGAGACGAGTTTCGCACGTCCTCCTTTGCCGGTAAGCAAAAGGGAACAAAAAGAGACCAAATCTAGAACATGGGTCCAAAGGCGCCAGAAAGTGACAGAAGGGGAGAAGGTGCTGAGAAATCCTTCCTTTGAGTTCTAGGAGTGACATTCAAGGAGTTTCGTTGGCCTGAGATGAGTTTCGCAAGTCTCCCTTTGCCAGTAAGCAAAAAGGGACGAAAAGAGACGAAAACTGGAACTTGGGTCCAAAGGCGCCAGAAAGTGCCAGAAGCGGAAAAGGTGGTGAGAAAGCCTTCCTTTGAGTTCTAGGAGTGACATTCAAGGAGTTTCAGTGGCTTGAGACGAGTTTCGCTTCTTCCTTTGCCGGTAAGCCAAAGGGAACCAAAAGAGACCAAAACTAGAACTTGGGTCCAAAGGTGCCAGAAAGTGACAGAAGGGGAGAAGGTGGTGAGAAATCCTTCCTTTGAGTTCTAGGAGTGACATTCAAGGAGTTTCGGTGGCTTGGGACGAGTTTCGCACGTCCTCCTTTGCAGTAAGCAAAAGGGAACCAAAAGAGACCAAATCTAGAACTTGGGTCCAAAGGTGCCGAGAAAGTGACGTAAAGGGAGAAGGTGGTGAGAAATCCTTCCTTTCAGTTCTAGGAGTGATATTCAAGGAGTTTCAGTGGCCTGAGATGAGTTTCGCAAGTCTCCCTTTGCCAGTAAGCAAAAAGGGACGAAAAGAGACGAAAACTGGAACTTGGGTCCAAAGGCGCCAGAAAGTGCCAGAAGCGGGAAAGGTGGTGAGAAAGCCTTCCTTTGAGTTCTAGGAGTGATATTCAAGGAGTTTCAGTGGCTTGAGACGAGTTTCGCACTTCTTCCTTTGCCGGTAAGCCAAAGGGAACCAAAAGAGACCAAATCTAGAACTTGGGTCCAAAGGTGCCAGAAAACGGCAGAAGGGGAGAAGGTGGTGAGAAATCCTTCCTTTGAGTTCTAGGAGTGATATTCAAGGAGTTTCAGTGGCTTGAGACGAGTTTCGCACTTCTTCCTTTGCCGGTAAGCAAAAGGGAACCAAAAGAGACCAAAACTAGAACTTGGGTCCAAAGGTGCCGTAAAGTGACAGAAGGGGAGAAGGTGGTGAGAAATCCTTCCTTTGAGTTCTAGGAGTGACATTCAAGGAGTTTCAGTGGCTTGAGACGAGTTTCGCACGTCTTTCTTTGCCGGTAAGCAAAAGGGAACCAAAAGAGACCAAATCTAGAACTTTGGTCCAAAGGTGCCAGAAAGTGACAGAAAGGGAGAAGGTGGTGAGAAATCCTTCCTTTGAGTTCTAGGAGTGATATTCAAGGAGTTTCAGTGCCATGAGATGAGTTTCGCAAGTCTCCCTTTGCCGATAAGCAAAAAGGGACGAAAAGAGACCAAAACTGGAACTTGGGTCCAAAGGCGCCAGAAAGTGCCAGAAGCGGGAAAGGTGGTGAGAAAGCCTTCCTTTGAGTTCTAGGAGTGATATTCAAGGAGTTTCAGTGGCTTGAGACGAGTTTCGCTTCTTCCTTTGCCGGTAAGCCAAAGGGAACCAAAAGAGACCAAAACTAGAACTTGGGTCCAAAGGTGCCGTAAAGTGACAGAAGGGGAGAAGGTGGTGAGAAATCCTTCCTTTGAGTTCTAGGAGTGACATTCAAGGAGTTTCGGTGGCTTGAGACGAGTTTCGCACGTCCTCCTTTGCCAGATAAGCAAAGGGAACCAAAAGAGACCAAATCTAGAACTTGGGTCCAAAGGTGCCGAAAGTGACAGTAAAGGGAGAAGGTGGTGAGAAATCCTTCCTTTCGGTTCTAGGAGTGATATTCAAGGAGTTTCGGTGGCCCGAGATGAGTTTCGCAAGTCTCCCTTTGCCGGTAAGCAAAAGGGACGAAAAGAGACGAAAACTGGAACTTGGGTCCAAAGGCGCCAGAAAGTGCCAGAAGCGGGAAAGGTGGTGAGAAAGCCTTCCTTTGAGTTCTAGGAGTGATATTCAAGGAGTTTCAGTGGCTTGAGACGAGTTTCGCACGTCTTTCTTTGCCGGTAAGCAAAAGGGAACCAAAAGAGACCAAATCTAGAACTTGGGTCCAAAGGTGCCAGAAAGTGACAGAAAGGGAGAAGGTGGTGACAAATCCTTCCTTTGAGTTCTAGGAGTGACATTCAAGGAGTTTCAGTGGCTTGAGACGAGTTTCGCACGTCTTTCTTTGCCGGTAAGCAAAAGGGAACCAAAAGAGACCAAATCTAGAACTTGGGTCCAAAGGTGCCAGAAAGTGACAGAAAGGGAGAAGGTGGTGAGAAATCCTTCCTTTGAGTTCTAGGAGTGATATTCAAGGAGTTTCAGTGGCCTGAGATGAGTTTCGCAAGTCTCCCTTTGCTAGTAAGCAAAAAGGGACGAAAAGAGACCAAAACTGGAACTTGGGTCCAAAGGCGCCAGAAAGTGCCAGAAGCGGGAAAGGTGGTGAGAAAGCCTTCCTTTGAGTTCTAGGAGTGATATTCAAGGAGTTTCAGTGGCTTGAGACGAGTTTCGCTTCTTCCTTTGCCGGTAAGCCAAAGGGAACCAAAAGAGACCAAAACTAGAACTTGGGTCCAAAGGTGCCAGAAAGTGACAGAAGGGGAGAAGGTGGTGAGAAATCCTTCCTTTGAGTTCTAGGAGTGACATTCAAGGAGTTTCAGTGGCTTGAGACGAGTTTCGCACGTCCTCCTTTGCCGGTAAGCAAAAGGGAACCAAAAGAGACCAAATCTAGAACTTGGGTCCAAAGGTGCCAGAAAGTGACAGAAAGGGAGAAGGTGGTGAGAAATCCTTCCTTTCAGTTCTAGGAGTGATATTCAAGGAGTTTCAGTGGCCTGAGATGAGTTTCGCAAGTCTCCCTTTGCCAGTAAGCAAAAAGGGACGAAAAGAGACGAAAACTGGAACTTGGGTCCAAAGGCGCCAGAAAGTGCCAGAAGCGGGAAAGGTGGTGAGAAAGCCTTCCTTTGAGTTCTAGGAGTGATATTCAAGGAGTTTCAGTGGCTTGAGACGAGTTTCGCACGTCTTTCTTTGCCGGTAAGCAAAAGGGAACCAAAAGAGACCAAATCTAGAACTTGGGTCCAAAGGTGCCAGAAAGTGACAGAAAGGGAGAAGGTGGTGACAAATCCTTCCTTTGAGTTCTAGGAGTGACATTCAAGGAGTTTCAGTGGCTTGAGACGAGTTTCGCACGTCTTTCTTTGCCGGTAAGCAAAAGGGAACCAAAAGAGACCAAATCTAGAACTTGGGTCCAAAGGTGCCACAAAGTGAGAAAGGGAGAAGGTGGTGAGAAATCCTTCCTTTGAGTTCTAGGAGTGATATTCAAGGAGTTTCAGTGGCCTGAGATGAGTTTCGCAAGTCTCCCTTTGCTAGTAAGCAAAAAGGGACGAAAAGAGACCAAAACTGGAACTTGGGTCCAAAGGCGCCAGAAAGTGCCAGAAGCGGGAAAGGTGGTGAGAAAGCCTTCCTTTGAGTTCTAGGAGTGATATTCAAGGAGTTTCAGTGGCTTGAGACGAGTTTCGCTTCTTCCTTTGCCGGTAAGCCAAAGGGAACCAAAAGAGACCAAAACTAGAACTTGGGTCCAAAGGTGCCAGAAAGTGACAGAAGGGGAGAAGGTGGTGAGAAATCCTTCCTTTGAGTTCTAGGAGTGACATTCAAGGAGTTTCAGTGGCTTGAGACGAGTTTCGCACGTCCTCCTTTGCCGGTAAGCAAAAGGGAACCAAAAGAGACCAAATCTAGAACTTGGGTCCAAAGGTGCCAGAAAGTGACAGAAAGGGAGAAGGTGGTGAGAAATCCTTCCTTTGAGTTCTAGGAGTGATATTCAAGGAGTTTCAGTGGCCTGAGATGAGTTTCGCAAGTCTCCCTTTGCCAGTAAGCAAAAAGGGACGAAATGAGACGAAAACTGGAACTTGGGTCCAAAGGCGCCAGAAAGTGCCAGAAGCGGGAAAGGTTGTGAGAAAGCCTTCCTTTGAGTTCTAGGAGTGATATTCAAGGAGTTTCAGTGGCTTGAGACGAGTTTCGCACTTCTTCCTTTGCCGGTAAGCCAAAGGGAACCAAAAGAGACCAAATCTAGAACTTGGGTCCAAAGGTGCCAGAAAACGGCAGAAGGGGAGAAGGTGGTGAGAAATCCTTCCTTTGAGTTCTAGGAGTGATATTCAAGGAGTTTCAGTGGCTTGAGACGAGTTTCGCACTTCTTCCTTTGCCGGTAAGCAAAAGGGAACCAAAAGAGACCAAAACTAGAACTTGGGTCCAAAGGTGCCAGAAAGTGACAGAAGGGGAGAAGGGGGTGAGAAATCCTTCCTTTGAGTTCTAGGAGTGACATTCAAGGAGTTTCAGTGGCTTGAGACGAGTTTCGCACGTCTTTCTTTGCCGATAAGCAAAAGAAAACCCAAAGAGACGAAAACTGGAACTTAGGTCCAAACGCACCAGAAAGTGCCAGAACGTGAGAAGGTGGTGGAAAAGCCTTCCTTTGAGTCCTAGGCGTGATATTCAAAGAGTTTTAGTGGCCTGAGATGAGTTTCGCAAGTCTCCCTTTGCCAGTAAGCAAAAAGGGACGAAAGGAGACGAAAACTGGAACTTGGGTCCAAAGGCGCCAGAAAGTGCCAGAAGCGGAAAAGGTGGTGAGAAAGCCTTCCTTTGAGTTCTAGGAGTGATATTCAAGGAGTTTCAGTGGCTTGAGACGAGTTTCGCAGTTCTTCCTTTGCCGGTAAGCAAAAGGGAACCAAAAGAGACCAAAACTAGAACTTGGGTCCAAAGGTGCCAGAAAGTGACAGAAGGGGAGAAGGTGGTGAGAAATCCTTCCTTTGAGTTCTAGGAGTGACATTCAAGGAGTTTCAGTGGCCTGAGACGAGTTTCGTACGTCTTCCTTTGCCGGTAAGCAAAAGAGAACCCAAAGAGACGAAAACTGGAACTTGGGTCCGAAGGCACCAGAAAGTGCCAGAACGTGAGAAGGTGGTGGAAAAGCCTTCCTTTGAGTCCTAGGCGTTATATTCAAAGAGTTTTAGTGGCCTGAGATGAGTTTCGCAAGTCTCCCTTTGCCAGTAAGTAAAAAGGGACGAAAAGAGACCAAAACTGGAACTTGGGTCCAAAGGCGCCAGAAAGTGCCAGAAGCGGAAAAGGTGGTGAGAAAGCCTTCCTTTGAGTTCTAGGAGTGACATTCAAGGAGTTTCAGTGGCTTGAGACGAGTTTCGCACGTCCTCCTTTGCCGGTAAGCAAAAGGGAAAAAAAAGAGACCAAATCTAGAACATGGGTCCAAAGGTGCCAGAAAGTGACAGAAGGGGAGAAGGTGGTGAGAAATCCTTCCTTTGAGTTCTAGGAGTGACATTCAAGGAGTTTCGTTGGCCTGAGATGAGTTTCGCAAGTCTCCCTTTGCCAGTAAGCAAAAAGGGACGAAAAGAGACGAAAACTGGAACTTGGGTCCAAAGGCGCCAGAAAGTGCCAGAAGCGGAAAAGGTGGTGAGAAAGCCTTCCTTTGAGTTCTAGGAGTGATATTCAAGGAGTTTCAGTGGCTTGAGACGAGTTTCGCTTCTTCCTTTGCCGGTAAGCCAAAGGGAACCAAAAGAGACCAAAACTAGAACTTGGGTCCAAAGGTGCCAGAAAGTGACAGAAGGGGAGAAGGTGGTGAGAAATCCTTCCTTTGAGTTCTAGGAGTGACATTCAAGGAGTTTCAGTGGCTTGAGACGAGTTTCGCACGTCCTCCTTTGCCGGTAAGCAAAAGGGAACCAAAAGAGACCAAATCTAGAACTTGGGTCCAAAGGTGCCAGAAAGTGACAGAAAGGGAGAAGGTGGTGAGAAATCCTTCCTTTCAGTTCTAGGAGTGATATTCAAGGAGTTTCAGTGGCCTGAGATGAGTTTCGCAAGTCTCCCTTTGCCAGTAAGCAAAAAGGGACGAAAAGAGACGAAAACTGGAACTTGGGTCCAAAGGCGCCAGAAAGTGCCAGAAGCGGGAAAGGTTGTGAGAAAGCCTTCCTTTGAGTTCTAGGAGTGATATTCAAGGAGTTTCAGTGGCTTGAGACGAGTTTCGCACTTCTTCCTTTGCCGGTAAGCCAAAGGGAACCAAAAGAGACCAAAACTAGAACTTGGGTCCAAAGGTGCCAGAAAGTGACAGAAGGGGAGAAGGTGGTGAGAAATCCTTCCTTTGAGTTCTAGGAGTGACATTCAAGGAGTTTCAGTGGCTTGAGACGAGTTTCACACGTCCTCCTTTGCCGGTAAGCAAAAGGGAACCAAAAGAGACCAAATCTAGAACTTGGGTCCAAAGGTGCCAGAAAGTGACAGAAAGGGAGAAGGTGGTGAGAAATCCTTCCTTTCAGTTCTAGGAGTGATATTCAAGGAGTTTCAGTGGCCTGAGATGAGTTTCGCAAGTCTCCCTTTGCCAGTAAGCAAAAAGGGACGAAAAGAGACGAAAACTGGAACTTGGGTCCAAAGGCGCCAGAAAGTGCCAGAAGCGGGAAAGGTGGTGAGAAAGCCTTCCTTTGAGTTCTAGGAGTGATATTCAAGGAGTTTCAGTGGCTTGAGACGAGTTTCGCACTTCTTCCTTTGCCGGTAAGCCAAAGGGAACCAAAAGAGACCAAATCTAGAACTTGGGTCCAAAGGTGCCAGAAAACGGCAGAAGGGGAGAAGGTGGTGAAAAATCCTTCCTTTGAGTTCTAGGAGTGATATTCAAGGAGTTTCAGTGGCTTGAGACGAGTTTCGCACTTCTTCCTTTGCCGGTAAGCAAAAGGGAACCAAAAGAGACCAAAACTAGAACTTGGGTCCAAAGGTGCCAGAAAGTGACAGAAGGGGAGAAGGTGGTGAGAAATCCTTCCTTTGAGTTCTAGGAGTGACATTCACGGAGTTTCAGTGGCTTGAGACGAGTTTCGCACGTCTTTCTTTGCCGATAAGCAAAAGAAAACCCAAAGAGACGAAAACTGGAACTTAGGTCCAAACGCCCCAGAAAGTGCCAGAACGTGAGAAGGTGGTGGAAAAGCCTTCCTTTGAGTCCTAGGCGTTATATTCAAAGAGTTTTAGTGGCCTGAGATGAGTTTCGCAAGTCTCCCTTTGCCAGTAAGCAAAAAGGGACGAAAAGAGACCAAAACTGGAACTTGGGTCCAAAGGCGCCAGAAAGTGCCAGAAGCGGAAAAGGTGGTGAGAAAGACTTCCTTTGAGTTCTAGGAGTGACATTCAAGGAGTTTCAGTGGCTTGAGACGAGTTTCGCACGTCCTCCTTTGCCGGTAAGCAAAAGGGAACAAAAAGACACCAAATCTAGAACATGGGTCCAAAGGTGCCAGAAAGTGACAGAAAGGGAGAAGGTGGTGAGAAATCCTTCCTTTGAGTTCTAGGAGTGACATTCAAGGAGTTTCGTTGGCCTGAGATGAGTTTCGCAAGTCTCCCTTTGCCAGTAAGCAAAAAGGGACGAAAAGAGACAAAAACTGGAACTTGGGTCCAAAGGCGCCAGAAAGTGCCAGAAGCGGAAAAGGTGGTGAGAAAGCCTTCCTTTGAGTTCTAGGAGTGATATTCAAGGAGTTTCAGTGGCTTGAGACGAGTTTCGCACTTCTTCCTTTGCCGGTAAGCAAAAGGGAACCAAAAGAGACCAAAACTGGAACTTGGGTCCAAAGGCGCCAGAAAGTGACAGAAGTGGAAAAGGTGGTGAGAAAGCCTTCCTTTGAGTTCTAGGAGTGACATTCAAGGAGTTTCAGTGGCTTGAGACGAGTTTCGCACGTCCTCCTTTGCCGGTAAGCAAAAGGGAACCAAAAGAGACCAAATATAGAACTTGGGCCCAAAGGTGCCAGAAAGTAACAGAAAGGGAGAAGGTGGTGAGAAATCCTTCCTTTGAGTTCTAGGAGTGACATTCAAGGAGTTTCGTTGGCCTGAGATGAGTTTCGCAAGTCTCCCTTTGCCAGTAAGCAAAAAGGGACGAAAAGAGACGAAAATTGGAACTTGGGTCCAAAGGCGCCAGAAAGTGCCAGAAGCGGAAAAGGTGGTGAGAAAGCCTTCCTTTGAGTTCTAGGAGTGACATTCAAGGAGTTTCAGTGGCTTGAGACGAGTTTCGCACGTCCTCCTTTGCCGGTAAGCAAAAGGGAACCAAAAGAGACCAAATATAGAACTTGGGCCCAAAGGTGCCAGAAAGTAACAGAAAGGGAGAAGGTGGTGAGAAATCCTTCCTTTGAGTTCTAGGAGTGACATTCAAGGAGTTTCGTTGGCCTGAGATGAGTTTCGCAAGTCTCCCTTTGCCAGTAAGCAAAAAGGGACGAAAGGAGACGAAAATTGGAACTTGGGTCCAAAGGCACCAGAAAGTGCCAGAACGTGAGAATGTGGTGGAAAAGCCTTCCTTTGAGTCCTAGGCGTGATATTCAAAGAGTTTTAGTGGCCTGAGATGAGTTTCGCAAGTCTCCCTTTGCCAGTAAGCAAAAAGGGACGAAAAGAGACCAAAACTGGAACTTGGGTCCAAAGGCGCCAGAAAGTGCCAGAAGCGGAAAAGGTGGTGAGAAAGCCTTCCTTTGAGTTCTAGGAGTGACATTCAAGGAGTTTCAGTGGCTTGAGACGAGTTTCGCACGTCTTCTTTTGCCGGTAAGCAAAAGGGAACCAAAAGAGACCAAATCTAGAACTTGGGTCCAAAGGTGCCAGAAAGTGACAGAAAGGGAGAAGGTGGTGAGAAATCATTCCTTTGAATTCTAGGAGTGATATTCAAGGAGTTTCGGTGGCTTGAGACGAGTTTTGCACGTCTTCCTTTGCCGATAAGCAGAAGGGAACCGAAAGAGACCAAAACTCGAACTTGGGTCCAAAGGCACCAGAAAGTGCCAGCACGTGAGGGGGTGGTGGGAAAGCCTTCCTTTGAGTCCTAGGCGTGATATTCAATGAGTTTTAGTGGCCTGAGACGAGTTTCGTACGTCCTCCTTCTTAGGTAAGCAAAAGATAACCCAAAGAGACGAAACTGAACTTGGGTCCAAAGGCACCGAAAGTGCCGTAACGTGAGAAGGTGGTGGAAAAGCCTTCCTTTGAGTCCTAGGCGTTATATTCAAAGAGTTTTAGTGGCCTCGAGATGAGTTTCGCAAGTCTCCCTTTGCCAGTAAGCAAAAAGGGACGAAAAGAGACCAAAACTGGAACTTGGGTCCAAAGGCGCCAGAAAGTGCCAGAAGCGGAAAAGGTGGTGAGAAAGCCTTCCTTTGAGTTCTAGGAGTGACATTCAAGGAGTTTCAGTGGCTTGAGACGAGTTTCGCACGTCTTCTTTTGTAGGTAAGCAAAAGGGAACCAAAAGAGACCAAATCTTGAACTTGGGTCCAAAGGTGCCAGAAAGTGACAGAAAGGGAGAAGTTGGTGAGAAATCATTCCTTTCAGTTCTAGGAGTGATATTCAAGGAGTTTCGGTGGCTTGAGACGAGTTTTGCACGTCTTCCTTTGTCGGTAAGCAAAAGGGAACCGAAAGAGACCAAAACTCGAACTTGGGTCCAAAGGCACCAGAAAGTGCCAGAACGTGAGGGGGTGGTGGGAAAGCCTTCCTTTGAGTCCCAGGCGTGATATTCAAGGAGTTTTAGTGGCTTGAGAAGAGTTTCGCACGTCTTCATTTGCCGGTAAGCAAAAGGGAACCAAAAGAGACCAAAACTGGAACTTGGGTCCAAAGGCACCAGAAAGTGCCAGAATGTGAGAAGGTGGTGGGAAAGCCTACCTTTAAGTCGCACGCATGATATTTAAGAAGTTTTAGTGGCCTAAGACGAGTTTCGCAAGTCTCCCTTTGCCGGTAAGCAAAAGGGAACCAAAAGAGACCAAATCTAGAACTTGGGTCCAAAGGTGCCAGAAAGTGACAGAAAGGGAGAAGGTGGTGAGAAATCATTCCTTTGAGTTCTAGGAGTGATATTCAAGGAGTTTCGGTGGCTTGAGACGAGTTTTGCATGTCTTCCTTTGTCGGTAAGCAGAAGGGAACCGAAAGAGACCAAAACTCGAACTTGGGTCCAAAGGCACCAGAAAGTGCCAGAACGTGAGGGGGTGGTGGGAAAGCCTTCCTTTGAGTCCTAGGCGTGATATTCAAGGAGTTTTAGTGGCCTGAGACGAGTTTCGTACGTCCTCCTTTGCCGGTAAGCAAAAGATAACCCAAAGAGACGAAAACTGGAACTTGGGTCCAAAGGCACCAGAAAGTGCCAGAACGTGAGAAGGTGGTGGAAAAGCCTTCCTTTGAGTCCTAGGCGTTATATTCAAAGAGTTTTAGTGGCCTGAGATGAGTTTCGCAAGTCTCCCTTTGCCAGTAAGCAAAAAGGGACGAAAAGAGACCAAAACTGGAACTTGGGTCCAAAGGCGCCAGAAAGTGCCAGAAGCGGAAAAGGTGGTGAGAAAGACTTCCTTTGAGTTCTAGGAGTGACATTCAAGGAGTTTCAGTGGCTTGAGACGAGATTCGCACGTCCTCCTTTGCCGGCAAGCAAAAGGGAACCAAAAGAGACCAAAACTAGAACTTGGGTCCAAAGGTGCCAGAAAGTGACAGAACGGGAGAAGGTGGTGAGAAATCCTTCCTTTGCGTTCTAGGAGTGACATTCAAGGAGTTTCAGTGGCTTGAGACGAGTTTCGCACGTCTTCCTTTGCCGGTAAGCAAAAGGGAACCAAAAGAGACTAAATCTAGAACTTGGGTCCAAAGGTGCCAGAAAGTGACAGAAGGGGAGAAGGTGGTGAGAAATCCTTCGTTCGAGTTCTAGGAGTGATATTCAAGGAGTTTCGGTGGCTTGAGACGAGTTTCGCACGTCTTCCTTTGCCGGTAAGCAAAAGGGAACCAAAAGAGACAAAATCTAGAACTTGGGTCCAAAGGTGCCAGAAAGTGACAGAAGGGGAGAAGGTGGTGAGAAATCCTTCCTTTGAGTTCTAGGAGTGATATTCAAGGAGTTTCGGTGGCTTGAGACGAGTTTCGCACGTCTTCCTTTGCCGGTAAGCAAAAGGGAACCAAAAGAGTCCAAAACTGGGACTTTGGTCCAAAGGCGCCAGAACGTGAGAAGGTGGTGGGAAAGCCTTCCTTTGAGTCCTCGGCATGATATTCAAGGAGTTTTAGTGGCCTGAGACGAGTTTCGTACGTCTTCCTTTGCCGGTAAGCAAAAGAGAACCCAAAGAGACGAAAACTGGAACTTGGGTCCAAAGGCACCAGAAAGTGCCAGAACGTGAGAAGGTGGTGGAAAAGCCTTCCTTTGAGTCCTAGGCGTGATATTCAAAGAGTTTTAGTGGCCTGAAATGTGTTTCGCAAGTCTCCCTTTGCCAGTAAGCAAAAACGGACGAAAAGAGGCCAAAACTGGAACTTGGGTCCAAAGGCGCCAGAAAGTGCCTGAAGCGGAAAAGGTGGTGGGAAAGCCTTCCTTTGAGTTCTAGGAGTGACATTCAAGGAGTTTCAGTGGCTTGAGACGAGTTTCGCACGTCCTCCTTTGCCGGTAAGCAAAATGGAACCAAAAGAGACCAAATCTAGAACTTGGGTCCAAAGGTGCCAGAAAGTGACAGAAAGGGAGAAGGTGGTGAGAAATCCTTCCTTTGAGTTCTAGGAGTGATATTCAAGGAGTTTCAGTGGCCTGAGATGAGTTTCGCAAGTCTCCCTTTGCCAGTAAGCAAAAAGGGACGAAAAGAGACGAAAACTGGAACTTGGGTCCAAAGGCGCCAGAAAGTGCCAGAATGTGAGAAGGTGGTGGGAAAGCCTACCTTTAAGTCGCACGCATGATATTTAAGAAGTTTTAGTGGCCTAAGACGAGTTTCGCAAGTCTCCCTTTGCCGGTAAGCAAAGGGGAACCAAAAGAGACCAAATCTAGAACTTGGGTCCAAAGGTGCCAGAAAGTGACAGAAAGGGAGAAGGTGGTGAGAAATCCTTCCTTTGAGTTCTAGGAGTGATATTCAAGGAGTTTCAGTGGCTTGAGACGAGTTTCGCACGTCTTTCTTTGCCGGTAAGCAAAAGGGAACCAAAAGAGACCAAAACTAGAACTTGGGTCCAAAGGTGCCAGAAAGTGACAGAAGGGGAGAAGGTGGTGAGAAATCCTTCCTTTGAGTTCTAGGAGTGATATTCAAGGAGTTTCGGTGGCTTGAGACGAGTTTCGCACGTCTTCCTTTGCCGGTAAGCAAAAGGGAACCAAAAGAGTCCAAAACTGGGACTTTGGTCCAAAGGCGCCAGAACGTGAGAAGGTGGTGGGAAAGCCTTCCTTTGAGTCCTCGGCATGATATTCAAGGAGTTTTAGTGGCCTGAGACGAGTTTCGTACGTCTTCCTTTGCCGGTAAGCAAAAGAGAACCCAAAGAGACGAAAACTGGAACTTGGGTCCAAAGGCACCAGAAAGTGCCAGAACGTGAGAAGGTGGTGGAAAAGCCTTCCTTTGAGTCCTAGGCGTGATATTCAAAGAGTTTTAGTGGCCTGAAATGTGTTTCGCAAGTCTCCCTTTGCCAGTAAGCAAAAACGGACGAAAAGAGGCCAAAACTGGAACTTGGGTCCAAAGGCGCCAGAAAGTGCCTGAAGCGGAAAAGGTGGTGGGAAAGCCTTCCTTTGAGTTCTAGGAGTGACATTCAAGGAGTTTCAGTGGCTTGAGACGAGTTTCGCACGTCCTCCTTTGCCGGTAAGCAAAATGGAACCAAAAGAGACCAAATCTAGAACTTGGGTCCAAAGGTGCCAGAAAGTGACAGAAAGGGAGAAGGTGGTGAGAAATCCTTCCTTTGAGTTCTAGGAGTGATATTCAAGGAGTTTCAGTGGCCTGAGATGAGTTTCGCAAGTCTCCCTTTGCCAGTAAGCAAAAAGGGACGAAAAGAGACGAAAACTGGAACTTGGGTCCAAAGGCGCCAGAAAGTGCCAGAATGTGAGAAGGTGGTGGGAAAGCCTACCTTTAAGTCGCACGCATGATATTTAAGAAGTTTTAGTGGCCTAAGACGAGTTTCGCAAGTCTCCCTTTGCCGGTAAGCAAAAGGGAACCAAAAGAGACCAAATCTAGAACTTGGGTCCAAAGGTGCCAGAAAGTGACAGAAAGGGAGAAGGTGGTAAGAAATCATTCCTTTGAGTTCTAGGAGTGATATTCAAGGAGTTTCGGTGGCTTGAGACGAGTTTTGCATGTCTTCCTTTGTCGGTAAGCAGAAGGGAACCGAAAGAGACCAAAACTCGAACTTGGGTCCAAAGGCACCAGAAAGTGCCAGAACGTGAGGGGGTGGTGGGAAAGCCTTCCTTTGAGTCCCAGGCGTGATATTCAAGGAGTTTTAGTGGCTTGAGAAGAGTTTCGCACGTCTTCATTTGCCGGTAAGCAAAAGGGAACCAAAAGAGACCAAAACTGGAACTTGGGTCCAAAGGCACCAGAAAGTGCCAGAATGTGAGAAGGTGGTGGGAAAGCCTACCTTTAAGTCGCACGCATGATATTTAAGAAGTTTTAGTGGCCTAAGACGAGTTTCGCAAGTCTCCCTTTGCCGGTAAGCAAAAGGGAACCAAAAGAGACCAAATCTAGAACTTGGGTCCAAAGGTGCCGAAAGTGACGAGAAAGGGAGAAGGTGGTGAGAAATCATTCCTTTGAGTTCTAGGAGTGATATTCAAGGAGTTTCGGTGGCTTGAGACGAGTTTTGCATGTCTTCCTTTGTCGGTAGCGAAGGGAACCGAAAGAGACCAAAACTCGAACTTGGGTCCAAAGGCACCGAAAGTGCCGAACGTGAGGGTGGTGGGAAAGCCTTCCTTTGAGTCCTAGGCGTGATATTCAAGGAGTTTTAGTGGCCTGAGACGAGTTTCGTACGTCCTCCTTTGCCGGTAAGCAAAAGATAACCCAAAGAGACGAAAACTGGAACTTGGGTCCAAAGGCACCAGAAAGTGCCAGAACGTGAGAAGGTGGTGGAAAAGCCTTCCTTTGAGTCCTAGGCGTTATATTCAAAGAGTTTTAGTGGCCTGAGATGAGTTTCGCAAGTCTCCCTTTGCCAGTAAGCAAAAAGGGACGAAAAGAGACCAAAACTGGAACTTGGGTCCAAAGGCGCCAGAAAGTGCCAGAAGCGGAAAAGGTGGTGAGAAAGCCTTCCTTTGAGTTCTAGGAGTGACATTCAAGGAGTTTCAGTGGCTTGAGACGAGTTTCGCACGTCTTCTTTTGCCGGTAAGCAAAAGGGAACCAAAAGAGACCAAATCTAGAACTTGGGTCCAAAGGTGCCAGAAAGTGACAGAAAGGGAGAAGGTGGTGAGAAATCATTCCTTTGAATTCTAGGAGTGATATTCAAGGAGTTTCGGTGGCTTGAGACGAGTTTTGCACGTCTTCCTTTGCCGATAAGCAGAAGGGAACCGAAAGAGACCAAAACTCGAACTTGGGTCCAAAGGCACCAGAAAGTGCCAGCACGTGAGGGGGTGGTGGGAAAGCCTTCCTTTGAGTCCTAGGCGTGATATTCAATGAGTTTTAGTGGCCTGAGACGAGTTTCGTACGTCCTCCTTTGCCGGTAAGCAAAAGATAACCCAAAGAGACGAAAACTGGAACTTGGGTCCAAAGGCACCAGAAAGTGCCAGAACGTGAGAAGGTGGTGGAAAAGCCTTCCTTTGAGTCCTAGGCGTTATATTCAAAGAGTTTTAGTGGCCTGAGATGAGTTTCGCAAGTCTCCCTTTGCCAGTAAGCAAAAAGGGACGAAAAGAGACCAAAACTGGAACTTGGGTCCAAAGGCGCCAGAAAGTGCCAGAAGCGGAAAAGGTGGTGAGAAAGCCTTCCTTTGAGTTCTAGGAGTGACATTCAAGGAGTTTCAGTGGCTTGAGACGAGTTTCGCACGTCTTCTTTTGCCGGTAAGCAAAAGGGAACCAAAAGAGACCAAATCTTGAACTTGGGTCCAAAGGTGCCAGAAAGTGACAGAAAGGGAGAAGTTGGTGAGAAATCATTCCTTTCAGTTCTAGGAGTGATATTCAAGGAGTTTCGGTGGCTTGAGACGAGTTTTGCACGTCTTCCTTTGTCGGTAAGCAAAAGGGAACCGAAAGAGACCAAAACTCGAACTTGGGTCCAAAGGCACCAGAAAGTGCCAGAACGTGAGGGGGTGGTGGGAAAGCCTTCCTTTGAGTCCCAGGCGTGATATTCAAGGAGTTTTAGTGGCTTGAGAAGAGTTTCGCACGTCTTCATTTGCCGGTAAGCAAAAGGGAACCAAAAGAGACCAAAACTGGAACTTGGGTCCAAAGGCACCAGAAAGTGCCAGAATGTGAGAAGGTGGTGGGAAAGCCTACCTTTAAGTCGCACGCATGATATTTAAGAAGTTTTAGTGGCCTAAGACGAGTTTCGCAAGTCTCCCTTTGCCGGTAAGCAAAAGGGAACCAAAAGAGACCAAATCTAGAACTTGGGTCCAAAGGTGCCAGAAAGTGACAGAAAGGGAGAAGGTGGTGAGAAATCATTCCTTTGAGTTCTAGGAGTGATATTCAAGGAGTTTCGGTGGCTTGAGACGAGTTTTGCATGTCTTCCTTTGTCGGTAAGCAGAAGGGAACCGAAAGAGACCAAAACTCGAACTTGGGTCCAAAGGCACCAGAAAGTGCCAGAACGTGAGGGGGTGGTGGGAAAGCCTTCCTTTGAGTCCTAGGCGTGATATTCAAGGAGTTTTAGTGGCCTGAGACGAGTTTCGTACGTCCTCCTTTGCCGGTAAGCAAAAGATAACCCAAAGAGACGAAAACTGGAACTTGGGTCCAAAGGCACCAGAAAGTGCCAGAACGTGAGAAGGTGGTGGAAAAGCCTTCCTTTGAGTCCTAGGCGTTATATTCAAAGAGTTTTAGTGGCCTGAGATGAGTTTCGCAAGTCTCCCTTTGCCAGTAAGCAAAAAGGGACGAAAAGAGACCAAAACTGGAACTTGGGTCCAAAGGCGCCAGAAAGTGCCAGAAGCGGAAAAGGTGGTGAGAAAGACTTCCTTTGAGTTCTAGGAGTGACATTCAAGGAGTTTCAGTGGCTTGAGACGAGATTCGCACGTCCTCCTTTGCCGGCAAGCAAAAGGGAACCAAAAGAGACCAAAACTAGAACTTGGGTCCAAAGGTGCCAGAAAGTGACAGAAGGGGAGAAGGTGGTGAGAAATCCTTGCTTTGAGTTCTAGGAGTGACATTCAAGGAGTTCCAATGGCTTGAGATGAGTTTCGCACGTCTTCCTTTGCCGGTAAGCAAAAGGGAACCAAAAGAGACCAAATCTAGAACTTGGGTCCAAAGGTGCCTAAAGTGACGAAGGGGAGAAGGTGGTGAGAAATCCTTCGTTCGAGTTCTAGGAGTGATATTCAAGGAGTTTCGGTGGCTTGAGACGAAGTTTCGCACGTCTTCCTTTGCCGGTAAGCAAAAGGGAACCAAAAGAGACAAAATCTAGAACTTGGGTCCAAAGGTGCCAGAAAGTGACAGAAGGGGAGAAGGTGGTGAGAAATCCTTCCTTTGAGTTCTAGGAGTGATATTCAAGGAGTTTCGGTGGCTTGAGACGAGTTTCGCACGTCTTCCTTTGCCGGTAAGCAAAAGGGAACCAAAAGAGTCCAAAACTGGGACTTTGGTCCAAAGGTGCCAGAACGTGAGAAGGTGGTGGGAAAGCCTTCCTTTGAGTCCTCGGCATGATATTCAAGGAGTTTTAGTGGCCTGAGACGAGTTTCGTACGTCTTCCTTTGCCGGTAAGCAAAAGAGAACCCAAAGAGACGAAAACTGGAACTTGGGTCCAAAGGCACCAGAAAGTGCCAGAACGTGAGAAGGTGGTGGAAAAGCCTTCCTTTGAGTCCTAGGCGTGATATTCAAAGAGTTTTAGTGGCCTGAAATGTGTTTCGCAAGTCTCCCTTTGCCAGTAAGCAAAAACGGACGAAAAGAGGCCAAAACTGGAACTTGGGTCCAAAGGCGCCAGAAAGTGACAGACGCGGAAAAGGTGGTGGGAAAGCCTTCCTTTGAGTTCTAGGAGTGACATTCAAGGAGTTTCAGTGGCTTGAGACGAGTTTCGCACGTCCTCCTTTGCCGGTAAGCAAAATGGAACCAAAAGAGACCAAATCTAGAACTTGGGTCCAAAGGTGCCAGAAAGTGACAGAAAGGGAGAAGGTGGTGAGAAATCCTTCCTTTGAGTTCTAGGAGTGATATTCAAGGAGTTTCAGTGGCCTGAGATGAGTTTCGCAAGTCTCCCTTTGCCAGTAAGCAAAAAGGGACGAAAAGAGACGAAAACTGGAACTTGGGTCCAAAGGCGCCAGAAAGTGCCAGAATGTGAGAAGGTGGTGGGAAAGCCTACCTTTAAGTCGCACGCATGATATTTAAGAAGTTTTAGTGGCCTAAGACGAGTTTCGCAAGTCTCCCTTTGCCGGTAAGCAAAAGGGAACCAAAAGAGACCAAATCTAGAACTTGGGTCCAAAGGTGCCAGAAAGTGACAGAAAGGGAGAAGGTGGTGAGAAATCATTCCTTTGAGTTCTAGGAGTGATATTCAAGGAGTTTCGGTGGCTTGAGACGAGTTTTGCATGTCTTCCTTTGTCGGTAAGCAGAAGGGAACCGAAAGAGACCAAAACTCGAACTTGGGTCCAAAGGCACCAGAAAGTGCCAGAACGTGAGGGTGGTGGGAAAGCCTTCCTTTGTGTCCCGGGCGTGATATTCAAGGAGTTTTAGTGGCTTGAGAAGAGTTTCGCACGTCTTCATTTGCGTAAGCAAAAGGGAACCAAAAGAGACCAAAGCTGGAACTTGGGTCCAAAGGCACCAAAGTGCCGTAATGTGAGAAGGTGGTGGGAAAGCCTACCTTTAAGTCGCACGCATGATATTTAAGAAGTTTTAGTGGCCTAAGACGAGTTTCGCAAGTCTCCCTTTGCCGGTAAGCAAAAGGGAACCAAAAGAGACCAAATCTAGAACTTGGGTCCAAAGGTGCCAGAAAGTGACAGAAAGGGAGAAGGTGGTGAGAAATCATTCCTTTGAGTTCTAGGAGTGATATTCAAGGAGTTTCGGTGGCTTGAGACAAGTTTTGCATGTCTTCCTTTGTCGGTAAGCAGAAGGGAACCGAAAGAGACCAAAACTCGAACTTGGGTCCAAAGGCACCAGAAAGTGCCAGAACGTGAGGGGGTGGTGGGAAAGCCTTCCTTTGAGTCCTAGGCGTGATATTCAAGGAGTTTTAGTGGCCTGAGACGAGTTTCGTACGTCCTCCTTTGCCGGTAAGCAAAAGATAACCCAAAGAGACGAAAACTGGAACTTGGGTCCAAAGGCACCAGAAAGTGCCAGAACGTGAGAAGGTGGTGGAAAAGCCTTCCTTTGAGTCCTAGGCGTTATATTCAAAGAGTTTTAGTGGCCTGAGATGAGTTTCGCAAGTCTCCCTTTGCCAGTAAGCAAAAAGGGACGAAAAGAGACCAAAACTGGAACTTGGGTCCAAAGGCGCCAGAAAGTGCCAGAAGCGGAAAAGGTGGTGAGAAAGACTTCCTTTGAGTTCTAGGAGTGACATTCAAGGAGTTTCAGTGGCTTGAGACGAGATTCGCACGTCCTCCTTTGCCGGCAAGCAAAAGGGAACCAAAAGAGACCAAAACTAGAACTTGGGTCCAAAGGTGCCAGAAAGTGACAGAACGGGAGAAGGTGGTGAGAAATCCTTCCTTTGAGTTCTAGGAGTGACATTCAAGGAGTTTCAGTGGCTTGAGACGAGTTTCGCACGTCTTCCTTTGCCGGTAAGCAAAAGGGAACCAAAAGAGACTAAATCTAGAACTTGGGTCCAAAGGTGCCAGAAAGTGACAGAAGGGGAGAAGGTGGTGAGAAATCCTTCGTTCGAGTTCTAGGAGTGATATTCAAGGAGTTTCGGTGGCTTGAGACGAGTTTCGCACGTCTTCCTTTGCCGGTAAGCAAAAGGGAACCAAAAGAGACAAAATCTAGAACTTGGGTCCAAAGGTGCCAGAAAGTGACAGAAGGGGAGAAGGTGGTGAGAAATCCTTCCTTTGAGTTCTAGGAGTGATATTCAAGGAGTTTCGGTGGCTTGAGACGAGTTTCGCACGTCTTCCTTTGCCGGTAAGCAAAAGGGAACCAAAAGAGTCCAAAACTGGGACTTTGGTCCAAAGGCGCCAGAACGTGAGAAGGTGGTGGGAAAGCCTTCCTTTGAGTCCTAGGCATGATATTCAAGGAGTTTTAGTCTCCTGAGACGAGTTTCGAACGTCTTCCTTTGCCGGTAAGCAAAAGAGAACCCAAAGAGATGAAAACTGGAACTTGGGTCCAAAGGGACCAGAAAGTGCCAGAACGTGAGAAGGTGGTGGGAAAGCCTTCCTTTGAGTCCTAGGCGTGATATTCAAAGAGTTTTAGTGGCCTGAAATGTGTTTCGCAAGTCTCCCTTTGCCAGTAAGCAAAAACGGACGAAAAGAGGCCAAAACTGGAACTTGGGTCCAAAGGCGCCAGAAAGTGCCTGAAGCGGAAAAGGTGGTGGGAAAGCCTTCCTTTGAGTTCTAGGAGTGACATTCAAGGAGTTTCAGTGGCTTGAGACGAGTTTCGCACGTCCTCCTTTGCCGGTAAGCAAAATGGAACCAAAAGAGACCAAATCTAGAACTTGGGTCCAAAGGTGCCAGAAAGTGACAGAAAGGGAGAAGGTGGTGAGAAATCCTTCCTTTGAGTTCTAGGAGTGATATTCAAGGAGTTTCAGTGGCCTGAGATGAGTTTCGCAAGTCTCCCTTTGCCAGTAAGCAAAAAGGGACGAAAAGAGACGAAAACTGGAACTTGGGTCCAAAGGCGCCAGAAAGTGCCAGAAGCGGGAAAGGTGGTGAGAAAGCCTTCCTTTGAGTTCTAGGAGTGATATTCAAGGAGTTTCAGTGGCTTGAGACGAGTTTCGCACTTCTTCCTTTGCCGGTAAGCCAAAGGGAACCAAAAGAGACCAAAACTAGAACTTGGGTCCAAAGGTGCCAGAAAGTGACAGAAGAGGAGAAGGTGGTGAGAAATCCTTCCTTTGAGTTCTAGGAGTGACATTCAAGGAGTTTCAGTAGCTTGAGACGACTTTCGCACGTCCTCCTTTGCCGGTAAGCAAAAGGGAACCAAAAGAGACCAAATCTAGAACTTGGGTCCAAAGGTGCCAGAAAGTGACAGAAAGGGAGAAGGTGGTGAGAAATCCTTCCTTTCAGTTCTAGGAGTGATATTCAAGGAGTTTCAGTGGCCTGAGATGAGTTTCGCAAGTCTCCCTTTGCCAGTAAGCAAAAAGGGACGAAAAGAGAAGAAATCTGGAACTTGGGTCCAAAGGCGCCAGAAAGTGCCAGAAGCGGGAAAGGTGGTGAGAAAGCCTTCCTTTGAGTTCTAGGAGTGATATTCAAGGAGTTTCAGTGGCTTGAGACGAGTTTCGCACTTCTTCCTTTGCCGGTAAGCCAAAGGGAACCAAAAGAGACCAAATCTAGAACTTGGGTCTAAAGGTGCCAGAAAACGGCAGAAGGGGAGAAGGTGGTGAGAAATCCTTCCTTTGAGTTCTAGGAGTGATATTCAAGGAGTTTCAGTGGCTTGAGATGAGTTTCGCACTTCTTCCTTTGCCGGTAAGCAAAAGGGAACCAAAAGAGACCAAAACTGGAACTTGGGTCCAAAGGTGCCAGAAAGTGCCAGGAGGGGAGAAGGTGGTGAGAAATCCTTCCTTTGAGTTCTAGGAGTGACATTCAAGGAGTTTCAGTGGCTTGAGACGAGTTTCGCACGTCTTTCTTTGCCGGTAAGCAAAAGGGAACCAAAATAGACCAAATCTAGAACTTGGGTCCAAAGGTGCCAGAAAGTGACAGAAGTGGAGAAGGTGGTGAGAAATCCTTCCTTTGAGTTCTAGGAGTGATATTCAAGGAGTTTCGGTGGCACGAGATGAGTTTCGCAAGTCTCCCTTTGCCAGTAAGCAAAAAGGGACGAAAAGAGACCAAAACTGGAACTTGGGTCCAAAGGCGCCAGAAAGTGCCAGAAGCGGGAAAGGTGGTGAGAAAGCCTTCCTTTGAGTTCTAGGAGTGATATTCAAGGAGTTTCAGTGGCTTGAGACGAGTTTCGCTTCTTCCTTTGCCGGTAAGCCAAAGGGAACCAAAAGAGACCAAAACTAGAACTTGGGTCCAAAGGTGCCGTAAAGTGACAGAAGGGGAGAAGGTGGTGAGAAATCCTTCCTTTGAGTTCTAGGAGTGACATTCAAGGAGTTTCAGTGGCTTGAGACGAGTTTCACACGTCCTCCTTTGCCGGTAAGCAAAAGGGAACCAAAAGAGACCAAATCTAGAACTTGGGTCCAAAGGTGCCAGAAAGTGACAGAAAGGGAGAAGGTGGTGAGAAATCCTTCCTTTCAGTTCTAGGAGTGATATTCAAGGAGTTTCAGTGGCCTGAGATGAGTTTCGCAAGTCTCCCTTTGCCAGTAAGCAAAAAGGGACGAAAAGAGACGAAAACTGGAACTTGGGTCCAAAGGCGCCAGAAAGTGCCAGAAGCGGGAAAGGTGGTGAGAAAGCCTTCCTTTGAGTTCTAGGAGTGATATTCAAGGAGTTTCAGTGGCTTGAGACGAGTTTCGCACGTCTTTCTTTGCCGGTAAGCAAAAGGGAACCAAAAGAGACCAAATCTAGAACTTGGGTCCAAAGGTGCCAGAAAGTGACAGAAAGGGAGAAGGTGGTGAGAAATCCTTCCTTTGAGTTCTAGGAGTGACATTCAAGGAGTTTCAGTGGCTTGAGACGAGTTTCGCACGTCTGCCTTTGCTTGGTAAGCAAAAGGGAACCAAAAGAGACCAAATCTAGAACTTGGGTCCAAAGGTGCCAGAAAGTGACAGAAAGGGAGAAGGTGGTGAGAAATCCTTCCTTTGAGTTCTAGGAGTGATATTCAAGGAGTTTCAGTGGCCTGAGATGAGTTTCGCAAGTCTCCCTTTGCCAGTAAGCAAAAATGGACGAAAAGAGACCAAAACTGGAACTTGGGTCCAAAGGCGCCAGAAAGTGCCAGAAGCGGGAAAGGTGGTGAGAAAGCCTTCCTTTGAGTTCTAGGAGTGATATTCAAGGAGTTTCAGTGGCTTGAGACGAGTTTCGCTTCTTCCTTTGCCGGTAAGCCAAAGGGAACCAAAAGAGACCAAAACTAGAACTTGGGTCCAAAGGTGCCGTAAAGTGACGAAGGAGAAGGTGGTGAGAAATCCTTCCTTTGAGTTCTAGGAGTGACATTCAAGGAGTTTCAGTGGCTTGAGACGAGTTTCGCACGTCCTCCTTTGGCGGTAAGCAAAAGGGAACCAAAAGAGACCAAATCTAGAACTTGGGTCCAAAGGTGCCAGAAAGTGACAGAAAGGGAGAAGGTGGTGAGAAATCCTTCCTTTCAGTTCTAGGAGTGATATTCAAGGAGTTTCGGTGGCACGAGATGAGTTTCGCAAGTCTCCCTTTGCCGGTAAGCAAAAAGGGACGAAAAGAGACGAAAACTGAACTTGGGTCCAAAGGCGCCGAGAAAGTGCCGTAAGCGGGAAAGGTGGTGAGAAAGCCTTCCTTTGAGTTCTAGGAGTGATATTCAAGGAGTTTCAGTGGCTTGAGACGAGTTTCGCACTTCTTCCTTTGCCGGTAAGCCAAAGGGAACCAAAAGAGACCAAATCTAGAACTTGGGTCCAAAGGTGCCAGAAAACGGCAGAAGGGGAGAAGGTGGTGAGAAATCCTTCCTTTGAGTTCTAGGAGTGATATTCAAGGAGTTTCAGTGGCTTGAGACGAGTTTCGCACGTCTTCCTTTGCTGGTAAGTAAAAGGGAACCAAAAGAGACCAAAACTAGAACTTGGGTCCAAAGGTCCCACACGCCGAAGGTGAGAAGGTGGTGAGAAATCCTTCCTTTGAGTTCTAGGAGTGACATTCAAGGAGTTTCAGTGGCCTGAGACGAGTTTCGTACGTCTTCCTTTGCCGGTAAGCAAAAGAGAACCCAAAGAGACGAAAACTGGAACTTGGGTCCAAAGGCACCAGAAAGTGCCAGAACGTGAGAAGGTGGTGGAAAAGCCTTCCTTTGAGTCCTAGGCGTTATATTCAAAGAGTTTTAGTGGCACGAGATGAGTTTCGCAAGTCTCCCTTTGCCGAAAGTAAAAAGGGACGAAAAGAGACCAAAACTGGAACTTGGGTCCAAAGGCGCCAGAAAGTGCCAGAAGCGGAAAAGGTGGTGAGAAAGCCTTCCTTTGAGTTCTAGGAGTGACATTCAAGGAGTTTCAGTGGCTTGAGACGAGTTTCGCTTCTTCCTTTGCCGGTAAGCCAAAGGGAACCAAAAGAGACCAAAACTAGAACTTGGGTCCAAAGGTGCCAGAAAGTGACAGAAGGGGAGAAGGTGGTGAGAAATCCTTCCTTTGAGTTCTAGGAGTGACATTCAAGGAGTTTCAGTGGCTTGAGACGAGTTTCACACGTCCTCCTTTGCCGGTAAGCAAAAGGGAACCAAAAGAGACCAAATCTAGAACTTGGGTCCAAAGGTGCCAGAAAGTGACAGAAAGGGAGAAGGTGGTGAGAAATCCTTCCTTTCAGTTCTAGGAGTGACATTCAAGGAGTTTCGTTGGCCTGAGATGAGTTTCGCAAGTCTCCCTTTGCCAGTAAGCAAAAAGGGACGAAAAGAGACGAAAACTGGAACTTGGGTCCAAAGGCGCCAGAAAGTGCCAGAAGCGGAAAAGGTGGTGAGAAAGCCTTCCTTTGAGTTCTAGGAGTGATATTCAAGGAGTTTCAGTGGCTTGAGACGAGTTTCGCTTCTTCCTTTGCCGGTAAGCCAAAGGGAACCAAAAGAGACCAAAACTAGAACTTGGGTCCAAAGGTGCCAGAAAGTGACAGAAGGGGAGAAGGTGGTGAGAAATCCTTCCTTTGAGTTCTAGGAGTGACATTCAAGGAGTTTCAGTGGCTTGAGACGAGTTTCGCACGTCCTCCTTTGCCGGTAAGCAAAAGGGAACCAAAAGAGACCAAATCTAGAACTTGGGTCCAAAGGTGCCAGAAAGTGACAGAAAGGGAGAAGGTGGTGAGAAATCCTTCCTTTCAGTTCTAGGAGTGATATTCAAGGAGTTTCAGTGGCCTGAGATGAGTTTCGCAAGTCTCCCTTTGCCAGTAAGCAAAAAGGGACGAAAAGAGACGAAAACTGGAACTTGGGTCCAAAGGCGCCAGAAAGTGCCAGAAGCGGGAAAGGTGGTGAGAAAGCCTTCCTTTGAGTTCTAGGAGTGATATTCAAGGAGTTTCAGTGGCTTGAGACGAGTTTCGCACTTCTTCCTTTGCCGGTAAGCCAAAGGGAACCAAAAGAGACCAAATCTAGAACTTGGGTCCAAAGGTGCCAGAAAACGGCAGAAGGGGAGAAGGTGGTGAGAAATCCTTCCTTTGAGTTCTAGGAGTGATATTCAAGGAGTTTCAGTGGCTTGAGACGAGTTTTGCACTTCTTCCTTTGCCGGTAAGCAAAAGGGAACCAAAAGAGACCAAAACTAGAACTTGGGTCCAAAGGTGCCAGAAAGTGACAGAAGGGGAGAAGGTGGTGAGAAATCCTTCCTTTGAGTTCTAGGAGTGACATTCAAGGAGTTTCAGTGGCTTGAGACGAGTTTCGCACGTCTTTCTTTGCCGGTAAGCAAAAGGGAACCAAAAGAGACCAAATCTAGAACTTTGGTCCAAAGGTGCCAGAAAGTGACAGAAAGGGAGAAGGTGGTGAGAAATCCTTCCTTTGAGTTCTAGGAGTGATATTCAAGGAGTTTCAGTGGCCTGAGATGAGTTTCGCAAGTCTCCCTTTGCCAGTAAGCAAAAAGGGACGAAAAGAGACCAAAACTGGAACTTGGGTCCAAAGGCGCCAGAAAGTGCCAGAAGCGGGAAAGGTGGTGAGAAAGCCTTCCTTTGAGTTCTAGGAGTGATATTCAAGGAGTTTCAGTGGCTTGAGACGAGTTTCGCTTCTTCCTTTGCCGGTAAGCCAAAGGGAACCAAAAGAGACCAAAACTAGAACTTGGGTCCAAAGGTGCCGTAAAGTGACGAAGGGGAGAAGGTGGTGAGAAATCCTTCCTTTGAGTTCTAGGAGTGACATTCAAGGAGTTTCAGTGGCTTGAGACGAGTTTCGCACGTCCTCCTTTGCCGGTAAGCAAAAGGGAACCAAAAGAGACCAAATCTAGAACTTGGGTCCAAAGGTGCCAGAAAGTGACAGAAAGGGAGAAGGTGGTGAGAAATCCTTCCTTTCAGTTCTAGGAGTGATATTCAAGGAGTTTCAGTGGCCTGAGATGAGTTTCGCAAGTCTCCCTTTGCCAGTAAGCAAAAAGGGACGAAAAGAGACGAAAACTGGAACTTGGGTCCAAAGGCGCCAGAAAGTGCCAGAAGCGGGAAAGGTGGTGAGAAAGCCTTCCTTTGAGTTCTAGGAGTGATATTCAAGGAGTTTCAGTGGCTTGAGACGAGTTTCGCACGTCTTTCTTTGCCGGTAAGCAAAAGGGAACCAAAAGAGACCAAATCTAGAACTTGGGTCCAAAGGTGCCAGAAAGTGACAGAAAGGGAGAAGGTGGTGACAAATCCTTCCTTTGAGTTCTAGGAGTGACATTCAAGGAGTTTCAGTGGCTTGAGACGAGTTTCGCACGTCGTACTTTGCTGGTAAGCAAAAGGGAACCAAAAGAGACCAAATCTAGAACTTGGGTCCAAAGGTGCCAGAAAGTGACAGAAAGGGAGAAGGTGGTGAGAAATCCTTCCTTTGAGTTCTAGGAGTGATATTCAAGGAGTTTCAGTGGCATGAGAGGAGTTTCGCAAGTCTCACTTAGCTAGTAAGCAAAAAGGGACGAAAAGAGACCAAAACTGGAACTTGGGTCCAAAGGCGCCAGAAAGTGCCAGAAGCGGGAAAGGTGGTGAGAAAGCCTTCCTTTGAGTTCTAGGAGTGATATTCAAGGAGTTTCAGTGGCTTGAGACGAGTTTCGCTTCTTCCTTTGCCGGTAAGCCAAAGGGAACCAAAAGAGACCAAAACTAGAACTTGGGTCCAAAGGTGCCAGAAAGTGACAGAAGGGGAGAAGGTGGTGAGAAATCCTTCCTTTGAGTTCTAGGAGTGACATTCAAGGAGTTTCAGTGGCTTGAGACGAGTTTCGCACGTCCTCCTTTGCCGGTAAGCAAAAGGGAACCAAAAGAGACCAAATCTAGAACTTGGGTCCAAAGGTGCCAGAAAGTGACAGAAAGTTAGAAGGTGGTGAGAAATCCTTCCTTTGAGTTCTAGGAGTGATATTCAAGGAGTTTCAGTGGCCTGAGATGAGTTTCGCAAGTCTCCCTTTGCCAGTAAGCAAAAAGGGACGAAATGAGACGAAAACTGGAACTTGGGTCCAAAGGCGCCAGAAAGTGCCAGAAGCGGGAAAGGTTGTGAGAAAGCCTTCCTTTGAGTTCTAGGAGTGATATTCAAGGAGTTTCAGTGGCTTGAGACGAGTTTCGCACTTCTTCCTTTGCCGGTAAGCCAAAGGGAACCAAAAGAGACCAAATCTAGAACTTGGGTGCAAAGGTGCCAGAAAACGGCAGAAGGGGAGAAGGTGGTGAGAAATCCTTCCTTTGAGTTCTAGGAGTGATATTCAAGGAGTTTTAGTGGCTTGAGACGAGTTTCGCACTTCTTCCTTTGCCGGTAAGCAAAAGGGAACCAAAAGAGACCAAAACTAGAACTTGGGTCCAAAGGTGCCAGAAAGTGACAGAAGGGGAGAAGGTGGTGAGAAATCCTTCCTTTGAGTTCTAGGAGTGACATTCAAGGAGTTTCAGTGGCTTGAGACGAGTTTCGCACGTCTTTCTTTGCCGATAAGCAAAAGAAAACCCAAAGAGACGAAAACTGGAACTTAGGTCCAAACGCACCAGAAAGTGCCAGAACGTGAGAAGGTGGTGGAAAAGCCTTCCTTTGAGTCCTAGGCGTGATATTCAAAGAGTTTTAGTGGCCTGAGATGAGTTTCGCAAGTCTCCCTTTGCCAGTAAGCAAAAAGGGACGAAAGGAGACGAAAACTGGAACTTGGGTCCAAAGGCGCCAGAAAGTGCCAGAAGCGGAAAAGGTGGTGAGAAAGCCTTCCTTTGAGTTCTAGGAGTGATATTCAAGGAGTTTCAGTGGCTTGAGACGAGTTTCGCAGTTCTTCCTTTGCCGGTAAGCAAAAGGGAACCAAAAGAGACCAAAACTAGAACTTGGGTCCAAAGGTGCCAGAAAGTGACAGAAGGGGAGAAGGTGGTGAGAAATCCTTCCTTTGAGTTCTAGGAGTGACATTCAAGGAGTTTCAGTGGCTTGAGACGAGTTTCGCACGTCCTCCTTTGCCGGTAAGCAAAAGGGAACCAAAAGAGACCAAATCTAGAACTTGGGTCCAAAGGTGCCAGAAAGTGACAGAAAGGGAGAAGGTGGTGAGAAATCCTTCCTTTCAGTTCTAGGAGTGATATTCAAGGAGTTTCCGTGGCCTGAGATGAGTTTCGCAAGTCTCCCTTTGCCAGTAAGCAAAAAGGGACGAAAAGAGACGAAAACTGGAACTTGGGTCCAAAGGCGCCAGAAAGTGCCAGAAGCGGGAAAGGTGGTGAGAAAGCCTTCCTTTGAGTTCTAGGAGTGATATTCAAGGAGTTTCAGTGGCTTGAGACGAGTTTCGCACTTCTTCCTTTGTAGGTAAGCCAAAGGGAACCAAAAGAGACCAAATCTAGAACTTGGGTCCAAAGGTGCCAGAAAACGGCAGAAGGGGAGAAGGTGGTGAGAAATCCTTCCTTTGAGTTCTAGGAGTGATATTCAAGGAGTTTCAGTGGCTTGAGACGAGTTTTGCACTTCTTCCTTTGCCGGTAAGCAAAAGGGAACCAAAAGAGACCAAAACTAGAACTTGGGTCCAAAGGTGCCAGAAAGTGACAGAAGGGGAGAAGGTGGTGAGAAATCCTTCCTTTGAGTTCTAGGAGTGACATTCAAGGAGTTTCAGTGGCTTGAGACGAGTTTCGCACGTCTTTCTTTGCCGGTAAGCAAAAGGGAACCAAAAGAGACCAAATCTAGAACTTTGGTCCAAAGGTGCCAGAAAGTGACAGAAAGGGAGAAGGTGGTGAGAAATCCTTCCTTTGAGTTCTAGGAGTGATATTCAAGGAGTTTCAGTGGCCTGAGATGAGTTTCGCAAGTCTCCCTTTGCCAGTAAGCAAAAAGGGACGAAAAGAGACCAAATCTTGAACTTGGGTCCAAAGGCTCCAGAAAGTGCCAGAAGCGGGAAAGGTGGTGAGAAAGCCTTCCTTTGAGTTCTAGGAGTGATATTCAAGGAGTTTCAGTGGCTTGAGACGAAGTTTCGCTTCTTCCTTTGCCGGTAAGCCAAAGGGAACCAAAAGAGACCAAAACTAGAACTTGGGTCCAAAGGTGCCGGAAAGTGACGAAGGGGAGAAGGTGGTGAGAAATCCTTCCTTTGAGTTCTAGGAGTGACATTCAAGGAGTTTCGGTGGCTTGAGACGAGTTTCGCACGTCCTCCTTTGCCGGTAAGCAAAAGGGAACCAAAAGAGACCAAATCTAGAACTTGGGTCCAAAGGTGCCAGAAAGTGACGAAAGGGAGAAGGTGGTGAGAAATCCTTCCTTTCAGTTCTAGGAGTGATATTCAAGGAGTTTCGGTGGCACGAGATGAGTTTCGCAAGTCTCCCTTTGCCGGTAAGCAAAAAGGGACGAAAAGAGACGAAACTGGAACTTGGGTCCAAAGGCGCCGTAAAGTGCCGTAAGCGGGAAAGGTGGTGAGAAAGCCTTCCTTTGAGTTCTAGGAGGGATATTCAAGGAGTTTCGGTGTCTTGAGACGAGTTTCGCACGTCTTTCTTTGCCGGTAAGCAAAAGGGAACCAAAAGAGACCAAATCTAGAACTTGGGTCCAAAGGTGCTAGAAAGTGACAGAAGGGGAGAAGGTGGTGACAAATCCTTCCTTTGAGTTCTAGGAGTGACATTCAAGGAGTTTCGGTGGCTTGAGACGAGTTTCGCACGTCTTTCTTTGCCGGTAAGCAAAAGGGAACCAAAAGAGACCAAATCTAGAACTTGGGTCCAAAGGTGCCAGAAAGTGACGAGAAAGGGAGAAGGTGGTGAGAAATCCTTCCTTTGAGTTCTAGGAGTGATATTCAAGGAGTTTCAGTGGCCTGAGATGAGTTTCGCAAGTCTCCCTTTGCCAGTAACCAAAGAGGGACGAGAAGAGACCAAAACTGGAACTTGGGTCCAAAGGCGCCAGAAAGTGCCAGAAGCGGGAAAGGTGGTGAGAAAGCCTTCCTTTGAGTTCTAGGAGTGATATTCAAGGAGTTTCAGTGGCTTGAGACGAGTTTCGCTTCTTCCTTTGCCGGTAAGCCAAAGGGAACCAAAAGAGACCAAAACTAGAACTTGGGTCCAAAGGTGCCAGAAAGTGACAGAAGGGGAGAAGGTGGTGAGAAATCCTTCCTTTGAGTTCTAGGAGTGACATTCAAGGAGTTTCAGTGGCTTGAGACGAGTTTCGCACGTCCTCCTTTGCCGGTAAGCAAAAGGGAACCAAAAGAGACCAAATCTAGAACTTGGGTCCAAAGGTGCCAGAAAGTGACAGAAAGGGAGAAGGTGGTGAGAAATCCTTCCTTTGAGTTCTAGGAGTGATATTCAAGGAGTTTCAGTGGCCTGAGATGAGTTTCGCAAGTCTCCCTTTGCCAGTAAGCAAAAAGGGACGAAATGAGACGAAAACTGGAACTTGGGTCCAAAGGCGCCAGAAAGTGCCAGAAGCGGGAAAGGTTGTGAGAAAGCCTTCCTTTGAGTTCTAGGAGTGATATTCAAGGAGTTTCAGTGGCTTGAGACGAGTTTCGCACTTCTTCCTTTGCCGGTAAGCCAAAGGGAACCAAAAGAGACCAAATCTAGAACTTGGGTCCAAAGGTGCCAGAAAACGGCAGAAGGGGAGAAGGTGGTGAGAAATCCTTCCTTTGAGTTCTAGGAGTGATATTCAAGGAGTTTTAGTGGCTTGAGACGAGTTTCGCACTTCTTCCTTTGCCGGTAAGCAAAAGGGAACCAAAAGAGACCAAAACTAGAACTTGGGTCCAAAGGTGCCAGAAAGTGACAGAAGGGGAGAAGGTGGTGAGAAATCCTTCCTTTGAGTTCTAGGAGTGACATTCAAGGAGTTTCAGTGGCTTGAGACGAGTTTCGCACGTCTTTCTTTGCCGATAAGCAAAAGAAAACCCAAAGAGACGAAAACTGGAACTTAGGTCCAAACGCACCAGAAAGTGCCAGAACGTGAGAAGGTGGTGGAAAAGCCTTCCTTTGAGTCCTAGGCGTGATATTCAAAGAGTTTTAGTGGCCTGAGATGAGTTTCGCAAGTCTCCCTTTGCCAGTAAGCAAAAAGGGACGAAAGGAGACGGAAACTGGAACTTGGGTCCAAAGGCGCCAGAAAGTGCCAGAAGCGGAAAAGGTGGTGAGAAAGCCTTCCTTTGAGTTCTAGGAGTGATATTCAAGGAGTTTCAGTGGCTTGAGACGAGTTTCGCAGTTCTTCCTTTGCCGGTAAGCAAAAGGGAACCAAAAGAGACCAAAACTAGAACTTGGGTCCAAAGGTGCCAGAAAGTGACAGAAGGGGAGAAGGTGGTGAGAAATCCTTCCTTTGAGTTCTAGGAGTGACATTCAAGGAGTTTCAGTGGCCTGAGACGAGTTTCGTACGTCTTCCTTTGCCGGTAAGCAAAAGAGAACCCAAAGAGACGAAAACTGGAACTTGGGTCCAAAGGCACCAGAAAGTGCCAGAACGTGAGAAGGTGGTGGAAAAGCCTTCCTTTGAGTCCTAGGCGTTATATTCAAAGAGTTTTAGTGCCCTGAGATGAGTTTCGCAAGTCTCCCTTTGCCAGTAAGTAAAAAGGGACGAAAAGAGACCAAAACTGGAACTTGGGTCCAAAGGCGCCAGAAAGTGCCAGAAGCGGAAAAGGTGGTGAGAAAGCCTTCCTTTGAGTTCTAGGAGTGACATTCAAGGAGTTTCAGTGGCTTGAGACGAGTTTCGCACGTCCTCCTTTGCCGGTAAGCAAAAGGGAACAAAAAGAGACCAAATCTAGAACATGGGTCCAAAGGTGCCAGAAAGTGACAGAAGGGGAGAAGGTGGTGAGAAATCCTTCCTTTGAGTTCTAGGAGTGACATTCAAGGAGTTTCGTTGGCCTGAGATGAGTTTCGCAAGTCTCCCTTTGCCAGTAAGCAAAAAGGGATGAAAAGAGACGAAAACTGGAACTTGGGTCCAAAGGCGCCAGAAAGTGCCAGAAGCGGAAAAGGTGGTGAGAAAGCCTTCCTTTGAGTTCTAGGAGTGATATTCAAGGAGTTTCAGTGGCTTGAGACGAGTTTCGCTTCTTCCTTTGCCGGTAAGCCAAAGGGAACCAAAAGAGACCAAAACTAGAACTTGGGTCCAAAGGTGCCAGAAAGTGACAGAAGGGGAGAAGGTGGTGAGAAATCATTCCTTTGAGTTCTAGGAGTGACATTCAAGGAGTTTCAGTGGCTTGAGACGAGTTTCGCACGTCCTCCTTTGCCGGTAAGCAAAAGGGAACCAAAAGAGACCAAATCTAGAACTTGGGTCCAAAGGTGCCAGAAAGTGACAGAAAGGGAGAAGGTGGTGAGAAATCCTTCCTTTCGGTTCTAGGAGTGATATTCAAGGAGTTTCGGTGGCACGAGATGAGTTTCGCAAGTCTCCCTTTGCCGGTAAGCAAAAAGGGACGAAAAGAGACGAAACCGGAACTTGGGTCCAAAGGCGCCAGAAAGTGCCAGAAGCGGGAAAGGTGGTGAGAAAGCCTTCCTTTGAGTTCTAGGAGTGATATTCAAGGAGTTTCAGTGGCTTGAGACGAGTTTCGCACTTCTTCCTTTGCCGGTAAGCCAAAGGGAACCAAAAGAGACCAAATCTAGAACTTGGGTCCAAAGGTGCCGTAAAACGGCGAGGTAAGGGGAGAAGGTGGTGAAAAATCCTTCCTTTGAGTTCTAGGAGTGATATTCAAGGAGTTTCAGTGGCTTGAGACGAGTTTCGCACTTCTTCCTTTGCCGGTAAGCAAAAGGGAACCAAAAGAGACCAAAACTAGAACTTGGGTCCAAAGGTGCCAGAAAGTGACAGAAGGGGAGAAGGTGGTGAGAAATCCTTCCTTTGAGTTCTAGGAGTGACATTCACGGAGTTTCAGTGGCTTGAGACGAGTTTCGCACGTCTTTCTTTGCCGATAAGCAAAAGAAAACCCAAAGAGACGAAAACTGGAACTTAGGTCCAAACGCACCAGAAAGTGCCAGAACGTGAGAAGGTGGTGGAAAAGCCTTCCTTTGAGTCCTAGGCGTTATATTCAAAGAGTTTTAGTGGCCTGAGATGAGTTTCGCAAGTCTCCCTTTGCCAGTAAGCAAAAAGGGACGAAAAGAGACCAAAACTGGAACTTGGGTCCAAAGGCGCCAGAAAGTGCCAGAAGCGGAAAAGGTGGTGAGAAAGACTTCCTTTGAGTTCTAGGAGTGACATTCAAGGAGTTTCAGTGGCTTGAGACGAGTTTCGCACGTCCTCCTTTGCCGGTAAGCAAAAGGGAACAAAATGACACCAAATCTAGAACATGGGTCCAAAGGTGCCAGAAAGTGACAGAAAGGGAGAAGGTGGTGAGAAATCCTTCCTTTGAGTTCTAGGAGTGACATTCAAGGAGTTTCGTTGGCCTGAGATGAGTTTCGCAAGTCTCCCTTTGCCAGTAAGCAAAAAGGGACGAAAAGAGACGAAAACTGGAACTTGGGTCCAAAGGCGCCAGAAAGTGCCAGAAGCGGAAAAGGTGGTGAGAAAGCCTTCCTTTGAGTTCTAGGAGTGATATTCAAGGAGTTTCAGTGGCTTGAGACGAGTTTCGCACTTCTTCCTTTGCTGGTAAGCAAAAGGGAACCAAAAGAGACCAAAACTGGAACTTGGGTCCAAAGGCGCCAGAAAGTGCCAGAAGTGGAAAAGGTGGTGAGAAAGCCTTCCTTTGAGTTCTAGGAGTGACATTCAAGGAGTTTCAGTGGCTTGAGACGAGTTTTGCACGTCCTCCTTTGCCGGTAAGCAAAAGGGAACCAAAAGAGACCAAATATAGAACTTGGGCCCAAAGGTGCCAGAAAGTAACAGAAAGGGAGAAGGTGGTGAGAAATCCTTCCTTTGAGTTCTAGGAGTGACATTCAAGGAGTTTCGTTGGCCTGAGATGAGTTTCGCAAGTCTCCCTTTGCCAGTAAGCAAAAAGGGACGAAAAGAGACGAAAACTGGAACTTGGGTCCAAAGGCGCCAGAAAGTGCCAGAAGCGGAAAAGGTGGTGAGAAAGCCTTCCTTTGAGTTCTAGGAGTGACATTCAAGGAGTTTCAGTGGCTTGAGACGAGTTTCGCACGTCCTCCTTTGCCGGTAAGCAAAAGGGAACCAAAAGAGACCAAATATAGAACTTGGGCCCAAAGGTGCCAGAAAGTAACAGAAAGGGAGAAGGTGGTGAGAAATCCTTCCTTTGAGTTCTAGGAGTGACATTCAAGGAGTTTCGTTGGCCTGAGATGAGTTTCGCAAGTCTCCCTTTGCCAGTAAGCAAAAAGGGACGAAAAGAGACGAAAATTGGAACTTGGGTCCAAAGGCACCAGAAAGTGCCAGAACGTGAGAATGTGGTGGAAAAGCCTTCCTTTGAGTCCTAGGCGTGATATTCAAAGAGTTTTAGTGGCCTGAGATGAGTTTCGCAAGTCTCCCTTTGCCAGTAAGCAAAAAGGGACGAAAAGAGACCAAAACTGGAACTTGGGTCCAAAGGCGCCAGAAAGTGCCAGAAGCGGAAAAGGTGGTGAGAAAGCCTTCCTTTGAGTTCTAGGAGTGACATTCAAGGAGTTTCAGTGGCTTGAGACGAGTTTCGCACGTCTTCTTTTGCCGGTAAGCAAAAGGGAACCAAAAGAGACCAAATCTAGAACTTGGGTCCAAAGGTGCCAGAAAGTGACAGAAAGGGAGAAGGTGGTGAGAAATCATTCCTTTGAATTCTAGGAGTGATATTCAAGGAGTTTCGGTGGCTTGAGATGAGTTTTGCACGTCTTCCTTTGCCGATAAGCAGAAGGGAACCAAAAGAGACCAAAACTCGAACTTGGGTCCAAAGGCACCAGAAAGTGCCAGCACGTGAGGGGGTGGTGGGAAAGCCTTCCTTTGAGTCCTAGGCGTGATATTCAATGAGTTTTAGTGGCCTGAGACGAGTTTCGTACGTCCTCCTTTGCCGGTAAGCAAAAGATAACCCAAAGAGACGAAAACTGGAACTTGGGTCCAAAGGCACCAGAAAGTGCCAGAACGTGAGAAGGTGGTGGAAAAGCCTTCCTTTGAGTCCTAGGCGTTATATTCAAAGAGTTTTAGTGGCCTGAGATGAGTTTCGCAAGTCTCCCTTTGCCAGTAAGCAAAAAGGGACGAAAAGAGACCAAAACTGGAACTTGGGTCCAAAGGCGCCAGAAAGTGCCAGAAGCGGAAAAGGTGGTGAGAAAGCCTTCCTTTGAGTTCTAGGAGTGACATTCAAGGAGTTTCAGTGGCTTGAGACGAGTTTCGCACGTCTTCTTTTGCCGGTAAGCAAAAGGGAACCAAAAGAGACCAAATCTTGAACTTGGGTCCAAAGGTGCCAGAAAGTGACAGAAAGGGAGAAGTTGGTGAGAAATCATTCCTTTCAGTTCTAGGAGTGATATTCAAGGAGTTTCGGTGGCTTGAGACGAGTTTTGCACGTCTTCCTTTGTCGGTAAGCAAAAGGGAACCGAAAGAGACCAAAACTCGAACTTGGGTCCAAAGGCACCAGAAAGTGCCAGAACGTGAGGGGGTGGTGGGAAAGCCTTCCTTTGAGTCCCAGGCGTGATATTCAAGGAGTTTTAGTGGCTTGAGAAGAGTTTCGCACGTCTTCATTTGCTTAGGTAAGCAAAAGGGAACCAAAAGAGACCAAAACTGGAACTTGGGTCCAAAGGCACCAGAAAGTGCCAGAATGTGAGAAGGTGGTGGGAAAGCCTACCTTTAAGTCGCACGCATGATATTTAAGAAGTTTTAGTGGCCTAAGACGAGTTTCGCAAGTCTCCCTTTGCCGGTAAGCAAAAGGGAACCAAAAGAGACCAAATCTAGAACTTGGGTCCAAAGGTGCCAGAAAGTGACAGAAAGGGAGAAGGTGGTGAGAAATCATTCCTTTGAGTTCTAGGAGTGATATTCAAGGAGTTTCGGTGGCTTGAGACGAGTTTTGCATGTCTTCCTTTGTCGGTAAGCAGAAGGGAACCGAAAGAGACCAAAACTCGAACTTGGGTCCAAAGGCACCAGAAAGTGCCAGAACGTGAGGGGGTGGTGGGAAAGCCTTCCTTTGAGTCCTAGGCGTGATATTCAAGGAGTTTTAGTGGCCTGAGACGAGTTTCGTACGTCCTCCTTTGCCGGTAAGCAAAAGATAACCCAAAGAGACGAAAACTGGAACTTGGGTCCAAAGGCACCAGAAAGTGCCAGAACGTGAGAAGGTGGTGGAAAAGCCTTCCTTTGAGTCCTAGGCGTTATATTCAAAGAGTTTTAGTGGCCTGAGATGAGTTTCGCAAGTCTCCCTTTGCCAGTAAGCAAAAAGGGACGAAAAGAGACCAAAACTGGAACTTGGGTCCAAAGGCGCCAGAAAGTGCCAGAAGCGGAAAAGGTGGTGAGAAAGACTTCCTTTGAGTTCTAGGAGTGACATTCAAGGAGTTTCAGTGGCTTGAGACGAGATTCGCACGTCCTCCTTTGCCGGCAAGCAAAAGGGAACCAAAAGAGACCAAATCTAGAACTTGGGTCCAAAGGTGCCAGAAAGTGACAGAAAGGGAGAAGGTGGTGAGAAATCCTTCCTTTGAGTTCTAGGAGTGACATTCAAGGAGTTTCGTTGGCCTGAGATGAGTTTCGCAAGTCTCCCTTTGCCAGTAAGCAAAAAGGGACGAAAAGAGACGAAAACTGGAACTTGGGTCCAAAGGCGCCAAAAAGTTCCAGAAGCGGAAAAGGTGGTGAGAAAGCCTTCCTTTGAGTTCTAGGAGTGATATTCAAGGAGTTTCAGTGGCTTGAGACGAGTTTCGCACTTCTTCCTTTGCTGGTAAGCAGAAGGGAACCAAAAGAGACCAAAACTGGAACTTGGGTCCAAAGGCGCCAGAAAGTGCCAGAAGTGGAAAAGGTGGTGAGAAAGCCTTCCTTTGAGTTCTAGGAGTGACATTCAAGGAGTTTCAGTGGCTTGAGACGAGTTTCGCACGTCCTCCTTTGCCGGTAAGCAAAAGGGAACCAAAAGAGACCAAATCTAGAACTTGGGCCCAAAGGTGCCAGAAAGTGACAGAAAGGGAGAAGGTGGTGAGAAATCCTTCCATTGAGTTCTAGGAGTGACATTCAAGGAGTTTCGTTGGCCTGAGATGAGTTTCGCAAGTCTCCCTTTGCCAGTAAGCAAAAAGGGACGAAAAGAGACGAAAACTGGAACTTGGGTCCAAAGGCGCCAGAAAGTGCCAGAAGCGGAAAAGGTGGTGGGAAAGCCTTCCTTTGAGTCCTAGGCGTGATATTCAGGGAGTTTTAGTGGCCTGAGACGAGTTTCGTACGTCTCCCTTTGCCTGTAGGCAAAAGAGAACCCAAAGAGACGAAAACTGGAACTTGGGTCCAAAGGCACCAGAAAGTGCCAGAACGTGAGAAGGTGGTGGAAAAGCCTTCCTTTGAGTCCTAGGCGTGAAATTCAAAGAGTTTTAGTGGCCTGAGATGAGTTTCGCAAGTCTCCCTTTGCCAGTAAGCAAAAAGGGACGAAAAGAGACCAAAACTGGAACTTGGGTCCAAAGGCGCCAGAAAGTGCCAGAAGCGGAAAAGGTGGTGAGAAAGCCTTCCTTTGAGTTCTAGGAGTGACATTCAAGGAGTTTCAGTGGCTTGAGACGAGTTTCGCACGTCTTCTTTTGCCGGTAAGCAAAAGGGAACCAAAAGAGACCAAATCTAGAACTTGGGTCCAAAGGTGCCAGAAAGTGACAGAAAGGGAGAAGGTGGTGAGAAATCATTCCTTTGAGTTCTAGGAGTGATATTCAAGGAGTTTCGGTGGCTTGAGACGAGTTTTGCACGTCTTCCTTTGCCGGTAAGCAAAAGGGAACCGAAAGAGACCAAAACTCGAACTTGGGTCCAAAGGCACCAGAAAGTGCCAGAACGTGAGGGGGTGGTGGGAAAGCCTTCCTTTGAGTCCTAGGCGTGATATTCAAGGAGTTTTAGTGGCTTGAGAAGAGTTTCGTACGTCTTCCTTTGCCGGTAAGCAAAAGGGAACCAAAAGAGACCAAAACTGGAACTTGGGTCCAAAGGCACCAGAAAGTGCCAAAATGTGAGAAGGTGGTGGTAAAGCCTACCTTTAAGTCGTACGCATGATATTTAAGGAGTTTTAGTGGCCTGAGACGAGTTTCGCAAGTCTCCCTTTGCCGGTAAGCAAAAGGGAACCAAAAGAGACCAAATCTAGAACTTGGGTCCAAAGGCGCCAGAAAGTGACAGAAAGGGGAGAAGGTGGTGAGAAATCCTTCCTTTGAGTCCTAGGCGTGATATTCAAGGAGTTTTAGTGGCCTGAGAGGAGTTTCGCACGTCTTCCTTTGCCGGTTAGCAAAAGGGAACCAAAAGAGACCAAAATTGGAACTTGGGTCCAAAGGCACCAGAAAGTGCCAGAACGTGAGAAGGTGGTGGGAAAGCCTTCCTTTGAGTCATCGGCGTGATATTCAAGGAGTTTTAGTGGCCTGAGACGAGTTTCGCAAGTCTTCCTTTGCCAGTAAGCAAAAAGGGACCAAAAGAGACCAAAACTGGAACTTGGGTCCAAAGGCGCCAGAAAGTTCCAGGAGGGGAGAAGGTGGTGAGAAATCCTTCCTTTGAGTTCTAGGAGTAATATTCAAGGAGTTTGAGTGGCTTGAGACGAGTTTCGCACTTCTTCCTTTGCCGGTAAGCAAAAGGGAACCAAAAGAGACCAAAACTGGAACTTGGGTCCAAAGGCACCAGAAAGTGCCAGAATGTGAGAAGGTGGTGGGAAAGCCTACCTTTAAGTCGTACGCATGATATTTAAGGAGTTTTAGTGGCCTGAGACGAGTTTCGCAAGTCTCCCTTTGCCGGTAAGCAAAAGGGAACCAAAAGAGACCAAATCTAGAACTTGGGTCCAAAGGTGCCAGAAAGTGACAGAAAGGGAGAAGGTGGTGAAAAATCATTCCTTTGAGTTCTAGGAGTGATATTCAAGGAGTTTCGGTGGCTTGAGACGAGTTTTGCACGTCTTCCTTTGCCGGTAAGCAAAAGGGAACCGAAAGAGACCAAAACTCGAACTTGGGTCCAAAGGCACCAGAAAGTGCCAGAACGTGAGGGGGTGGTGGGAAAGCCTTGCTTTGAGTCCTAGGCGTGATATTCAAGGAGTTTTAGTGGCCTGAGACGAGTTTCGTACGTCTTCCTTTGCCGGTAAGCAAAAGATAACCCAAAGAGACGAAAACTGGAACTTGGGTCCAAAGGCACTAGAAAGTGCCAGAACGTGAGAAGGTGGTGGAAAAGCCTTCCTTTGAGTCCTAGGCGTTATATTCAAAGAGTTTTAGTGGCCTGAGATGAGTTTCGCAAGTCTCCCTTTGCCAGTATGCAAAAAGGGATGAAAAGAGACCAAAACTGGAACTTGGGTCCAAAGGCGCTAGAAAGTGCCAGAAGCGGAAAAGGTGGTGAGAAAGGCTTCCTTTGAGTTCTAGGAGTGACATTCAAGGAGTTTCAGTGGCTTGAGACGAGTTTCGCACGTCCTCCTTTGCCGGTAAGCAAAAGGGAACCTGTCACGACCCCTTTTTATAAGGGACCGAGAACATTGTTTCTACACCACATACTTATTTAAAATAGATAAATAAACAGAGAATATAAGTATAAAAATTCTCTTCTCATTCAAAGTAGAAAAATGAAGTTCCTTACAACAAATGTCTAACAGATCAACATAATATTACATTTAGTTTATAATATTCAAAATACCAAAAAAAAATTATAATACGTGACTCCCTCGACATGAGGTCTCATATATAAAGAAAAAGGACTTTGATGCATTATTACTCAACTCCAGCTTCTAACTTTTCTTCACTGGCCCCTCAGCCTGTGAAGTAGATGCAACACCTGCTACATCTGCTCACGTACCACCGTACGATCATCGCGATACACACGCACACAACGACATAGAAAGAAATGCAAGGGTGAGCTTACCAAACATAAAATAAAATTATATATATATAGAGCAAAATATTTCTCACAAAGAATAACCCCATGCATTTCCAGCCCATCTAATGCACAGCATGAAAACGGCTTCCAACTGGTTTCACAGCCTAATTAATCCAGAAGGAACCGAGCCGGTCCGGGAGCGACCCATTCCGGTATCTGGATCCAGACAGCACAGCACAGCAGCTCAGCATGAACTTACCGTTACATGTCTACCCACCTAAACATGTAACTCGGCTCTATAATGATGCAAAACATATATCTCAGCATGATGCATGCCACCAAAAATTATTTTAACAGCTCAACTACGGCAAGTTTATAATAGATCAGCCAAAATCTCAGCATTTTAAACTAATTAACAACGATTCTGACTTAGAAAATAGCTTTTATTCAATAGATCTAACAAAATCATATCAAAATATCTTGAAATAACATATTAAACCGTTCAAAACATAGTTCATAGGTTAAAGTAAACTCCCCTTACCTCAGAAAGATGATTCACACTAGATCTACCGAATATTACTTGATTATAACAAAATTCACCGAAGATTCAGCTTTAGAACGGAGTTTCTCCTAAGAACACCATGAATTTCTATAAGAAAGAGAAGGAGAAGAGAAACGAACGGTAAATCTAGCTTCAAACTTAAAGAAACTTACTTCCAATCCTTCAGAATAGATGTAGAATCTCAGATCTGGCGAGAAATCTAAGTTTAGGAAGGTTTAGTATGAGAGAAATGGTGGTTTACGGCCTTAGAACCTTTGAGAACCTTGGATAGAGGCGAAGAAATGAAAATTTCGTGTGAAGCTCCCTTTTTATAGAAAATTTTCGAAATTAACTGTTCACGCCGGAATTTACTGTTCATCGCCGGGAACACTGTTCACCGCCTTACTGTTCATGCCGGAAAATACTGTTCAGGGCACTATTTATGTCGGAAAACACTGTACACGCGTACTGTACACGCACTGTACGCGTATGTGACGTCACCGATGACGTCAGCAGTCACTGTACATACACGGTTTTGTACTGTTCATACACGGTTTGTACGCGGTTTGCACTGTTCACACGCGGTTTGTACTGTTCATACGCGGTTTGCACTGTTCACACGGTACTGTTCAC
The DNA here is from genome assembly GCA_024086825.1 of Abrus pulchellus subsp. cantoniensis. Classification (NCBI taxonomy): domain Eukaryota; kingdom Viridiplantae; phylum Streptophyta; class Magnoliopsida; order Fabales; family Fabaceae; genus Abrus; species Abrus pulchellus. The sequence goes on from JAKRVW010000002.1 coordinate 425,689, forward strand.
TTTTTTTTTTTTTTTAAATAATTTCAACTCCATCTAAATATATTCCAATACCAAATAATCCTTCAATTAACATTGAACAAGTATAAAATATTATAGATTACTCAATAATAAATTAGAAGTCTGACAATTCTCCCCCCGAAAATAAATTTTCGTCCTCGAAAATTTTATTCCCCAGAGAAAAGATGAGGATACAACTCTCTCATTCTTTCTTCTAACTCCCATGTGGCATCACCAGTTATTTGGTCCCAAACAACCTTTACTAACCGAATAGACTTACCTCTAAGTTTCTTAACTCTAGTTTCCTCGATACGAGCAGCTGGGACCTCCACAGATAAGTCATCTCGTAACTCCACAACATCAGGCTCAATTACATGAGACAAATCTGGAACATATTTCTTTAGCTGCGACACATGGAAAACATTATGTATTCCAGACAACTGAGGTGGTAACGCTAATTCATAGGCTACTGGTCCTCGACGATGTAATATCTGATACGGTCCTATGAACTTAGGTGTTAACTTCTTGGTTCTTAAGGCTCGCCCCACACCTGTAGTGCGTGATACTCTTAAGAATACATGATCACCAACCTCAAATTCTAGGGATCTTCGTGTCGGTCAGCATAAGATTTACGTCGACTTTGGGTAGCTCTTAGCTTTTCTCTAATAAGTTCAACTTTCTCCTTAGTTTCTTGCAGCATTTCAGGTCCAACCATCAAATGTACTCCATCTTGGAACCAACGAGATAGGGGTTCTACACCTTCTACCATACGAGCTTCAAATGGTGCCATATCTATACTCGAATGATAGCTATTATTATAAGTAAATTCTACCAAAGGAAGCATATCCTCCCAATTACTCCTCTGCTCTACAATACAAGTCCGCAATAAGTCTTCTAAGGTCTGAATAGTACGCTCGTATTGACCATCTGTTTGCGGATGGTATGCGTAACTCAACCTCAACCGTGTGCCCATAGATTCTTGGAAACTCGCCAAACCGGGAAGTGAATCGAGGATCCCTATCGTAGATAATACTAGAAGGTACTCCATGCAACCCGACAATCTCTCTAATGTACAATTCTGCTAATTTCTCCAAGCTAAAGGTCATGTTAATTGGCAAGAAATGTGCACTCTTGGTTAGCCTATCAACTATGACCCACACCGCATCATGATTCCTAACTGTTCTAGGTAGATGGGACACAAAGTCCATAGTCACATGGTCCCACTTCCACTCTGGAATTTCCATCATTTGTAACTCTCCTGGAGGGCTTTGGTGCTCCGCTTTTGCCTTTTGACAAGTCAAGCAGGCTTTAACAAACTCAGCTATCTCTCGCTTCATGCCTTGCCACCAAAACATCTGCTTTAAATCTTGATACATCTTGGTAACACCAGGATGAATGTTGAGACTACCCTTATGTCCTTCTTCTAGAATTGCTCTCTTTAATTCAGTATCTCTAGGGACACAAACTCGACCTTGACATCTGAGAATACCATCAACACCTTTACTGAAACCCTTTGTCTTATCTATCCCTAAGAGAAATACAATCCGACATAACATTGGATCCCACAATTGTTTATCTTTAATTTCCTGTAAGAAATTATTAGTCACCACAATTCGGCTACAACTAATCTTTTCGGGTGATAAGTCCACATGTATGTTCAGGTCTCGGAATTGTTCTACCAAAAGGGTTTCACTGACTCTTAGGGAGAATGCCTGAACCACATTCCTACTTAATGCATCGGCCACCACGTTAGCTTTTCCTGGATGATATTGGAGCTGAAAATCATAATCCTTAAGGAATTCCACCCAACGTCTCTGCCTCATATTTAACTCTCGCTGATCAAATAAATACTTCAGACTCTTATGATCACTATATACATCAAACCGAGCTCCATAAAGATAGTGTCGCCACACCTTCGAGCAAAGACTACAGCAGCTAACTCAAGGTCATGAATCGGGTAATTTCGCTCATGAGTTCACAATTGACGAGATGCATAAGCTACCACTCTCTTATCTTGCATCAACACACATCCCAATCCCTGATGAGAAGCATCACAGTACACCTCAAACGGTCGACTAGTATCAGGGAGAATCAACACCGGCGAAGAAGTTAGTCTCTGTTTTAACTCATTAAAGCTTTGCTCACATTCCTCAGTCCACACAAAGGGTTGATCACGGTGAGTTAACCGTGTTAATGGTGCAGCTATCTTTGCGAATCCCTCTATAAATCTCCGTGTAGTAACCTCGCTAGGCCCACAAAACTACGAATCTCTCGAGGTCGTCTTCGGCCTTTCCCATTGCAACACCGCTTCAACTTTGGAAGGATCAACTGCAATTCCTTTAGCTGAAATAACATGACCAAGGAACTTCACTTCCTCTAGCCAAAACTCACACTTAGACAGTTTAGCATACAAGCTGTTTTTCCCTTAAAACATTAAGTACGGTTCTCAAATGCTCTTCATGTTCCTCTCGACGAACTAGAATAAATTAAAATATCATCAATAAAGACTACCACAAATCGATCCAGGAAAGGTCTAAAGATCCGATTCATGTAGTCCATAAACACAGCTGGAGCATTTGTAACTCCAAAAGGCATCACTATATACTCATAATGACCATATCTAGTGCGAAAAGCAGTCTTAGGAATATCTTCATCCTTCACTCGGATCTGATGGTACCCAGACCTCAAATCAATCTTAGAGAATACCTTAGCACCTCTCAGCTGGTCCATCAAATCATCGATTCGCGGCAATGGGTACTTGTTCTTAATTGTCAACTTATTCAACTTACGATAATCCACACATAATCTAGAACTTCTGTCCTTCTTTTTCACCAAGAGAACTTGGGCTCCCCAAGGTGATACACTTGGTCTAATCATCTGTTTACGCATTAAATCCTCGATCTGCTCCTTAAGCTCAATTAACTCTTTTGGCGCCATTCTATACGGTACTACAGACACTGGCTCAGCTCCAGGAATCAAATCTATAGTAAACTCTACCTCTCTACGTGGAGGTATTTCAGGAATATCCTCTGGGAAAATCTCAGGGAATTCTCGTATTACTGGTATTGACTGAAGGCTTTGCTCCACTTCTGCATTCATAATTCGCAACAAAACAAAACAAGATACTCCCTCACCTAAGTATGTTTCTACTTGGCGAGTAAAAATCAATTCTACACAATCTTGCTGCTCAGGAAAGATTAAACACCTCCGGCCACAATCAATTAGCACACGATTGGCAGTTAGCCAATCCATACCCAGGATTACATCTAACCCTGACATCGGGATACAAATAAGATTTACTTTGTATCTTCGTCCCTCAATTGCTATGGGACACCTAACACAAACCGTCGAAGTCTTAATTGAACTTAAAGTAGGTGTCGATACTACTAAGTCACATCCTAGATCGCCCACCGGTAATCCTAAGTTTCTCACACAATTGTCCGCAATAAAAGAGTGTGTGGCTCCAGAATCAAATAATACAGAAAGAAAAGTACCTTCTTAGCGCCCTTACCTCCATTACCATAACTGCTAGCAGCTCTACTAGATGGAGCCTTCCCAACTCCACCAACATCCTCCGCATTAAGACTCTCTATAATGGTGGCTTGATCCACCAAGTCAGCAAACTCCGTGATCCTGAGTGGGATCAAAATCCTCTTTATGTCAGTTCTCAGCCCGTCTGAAAACCTCTGACATCTCCACTTCTCTGAAGTCGGGTGAGAATAAAATCTGTAGAGCCGCTCAAACTGTATTGCATACTCATAGACCGATGAGTTTCCTTGCACCAAGTTTAGAAACTCTCGTTCTTTGGCAGCACGAACATGAGAAGGGAAAAACTTTCCCAGAAAACTACTTCTAAATACAGCCCAAGTAATGACTTCACCTCGGGCCTCTAGCATAGTACAAGCTCCGTGCCACCACATCTCTGCATCCCCTATCAGCATATACGTAGCATATATCACCTTTCTCTCCTCGGCGCAACCCATGGTTAGGAAGATCTTCTCAATCTCACGATCCGAGTTCAAGAAGATCCGGTCCATCCACTCCACGTGAATTGAGGAGGATCATTCTTTCCGAACTCGACAACCCATGGTATTCGGGAAGAGGTGCAGTGAGGCGATGGCTGCTGCTGCACTGTCTTTGCCGCGCAGCCGGCTTGATTTGCAGCTTGCTGAATCATATCTAGACTCGCCTAACAGTGGCTGCCATGGCCTCCATGGCATGAGCCATTTGGTTCACATCAGCAGGAGGAGGATTTGCAGCAGATCTTCTTGGTCTAGCCATTCTAATATATAGACTAGCTTAAATTACTAACGTTTAACACATTCAGCAATACCACCACATAGCTATATTCACAGATTCAGCTTACAGTGATATATTCATATTTAGTATATCATAAAATTTTAATCAATTTAGTACTCAGTATAACAACATATCAACATTCACATAGCATAGCAAACACACTCATTTCAGCAATCATTTACAGCTTAGCTTAACAGCCTATTATTCACGTAGCATGAATCGCCTATAGCTCACCCAGTATCATATACCAAAATTTCCTACATCTGTCGTGTCTGAGAACTGAGGTGATCAAGCTCGTTCCCTCACAACTTGATGAATAGAAATTATGATATATGATTCACAGCTAAAACTTATATGTCTAATATGCACAACTGACGCCTAACAACCTCACCCCGTAGGTTTACCTAGACCATGCTCTGATACCACTAAAATGTCACGACCCCTTTTTATAAGGGACCGAGAACATTGTTTCTACACCACATACTTATTTAAAATAGATAAATAAACAGAGAATATAAGTATAAAAATTCTCTTCTCATTCAAAGTAGAAAAATGAAGTTCCTTACAACAAATGTCTAACAGATCAACATAATATTACATTTAGTTTATAATATTCAAAATACCAAAAAAAAATTATAATACGTGACTCCCTCGACATGAGGTCTCATATATAAAGAAAAAGGACTTTGATGCATTATTACTCAACTCCAGCTTCTAACTTTTCTTCACTGGCCCTCATTGTGAAGTAGATGCAACACTGCTACATCCGCTCACGTACCACCGTACGATCATCGCAGATACACGCACACAACGACATAGAAAGAAATGCAAGGGTGAGCTTACCAAACATAAAATAAAATTATATATATATAGAGCAAAATATTTCTCACAAAGAATAACCCCATGCATTTCCAGCCCATCTAATGCACAAAGCATGAAAACGGCTTCCAACCGGTTTCACGACCTAATTAATCCGGAAAGGCAGAAGCGGTCAGGAGCGACCCATTCCGTATCCTGGATCCAGACAAAGACAAAGACAAACTCATCATGAACTTACCGTTACATGTCTACCCACCTAAACATGTAACTCGGCTCTATAATGATGCAAAACATATATCTCAGCATGATGCATGCCACCAAAAATTATTTTAACAGCTCAACTACGGCAAGTTTATAATAGATCAGCCAAAATCTCAAACATTTTAAACTAATTAACAACGATTCTGACTTAGAAAATAGCTTTTATTCAATAGATCTAACAAAATCATATCAAAATATCTTGAAATAACATATTAAACCGTTCAAAACATAGTTCATAGGTTAAAGTAAACTCCCCTTACCTCAGAAAGATGATTCACACTAGATCTACCGAATATTACTTGATTATAACAAAATTCACCGAAGATTCAGCTTTAGAACGGAGTTTCTCCTAAGAACACCATGAATTTCTATAAGAAAGAGAAGGAGAAGAGAAACGAACGGTAAATCTAGCTTCAAACTTAAAGAAACTTACTTCCAATCCTTCAGAATAGATGTAGAATCTCAGATCTGGCGAGAAATCTAAGTTTAGGAAGGTTTAGTATGAGAGAAATGGTGGTTTACGGCCTTAGAACCTTGGATAGAGGCGAAGAAATGAAAATTTCGTGTGAAGCTCCCTTTTTATAGAAAATTTTTGAAATTCACTGTTCAAGCCGGAATTTACTGTTCATCGCCGGGAATACTGTTCATCGCCTTACTGTTCATGCCGGAAAATACTGTTCAGGGCACTATTTATGTCAGAAAACACTGTACACGCGTACTGTACACGCACTGTACGCGTATGTGACGTCACCGATGACGTCGGCGATCCTTGTACATACACGGTTTTGTACTGTTCATACACGGTTTGTACGCGGTTTGCACTGTTCACACGCGGTTTGTACTGTTCATACGCGGTTTGCACTGTTCACACGGTACTGTTCACTTTTTTTTTTTTAAATAATTTCAACTCCATCTAAATATATTCCAATACCAAATAATCCTTCAATTAACATTGAACAAGTATAAAATATTATAGATTACTCAATAATAAATTAGAAGCCTGACAGAACCAAAAGAGACCAAATCTAGAACTTGGGTCCAAAGGTGCCACAAAGTGACAGAAAGGGAGAAGGTGGTGAGAAATCCTTCCTTTGAGTTCTAGGAGTGACATTCAAGGAGTTTCGTTGGCCTGAGATGAGTTTCGCAAGTCTCCCTTTGCCAGTAAGCAAAAAGGGACGAAAAGAGACGAAAACTGGAACTTGGGTCCAAAGGCGCCAGAAAGTGCCAGAAGCGGAAAAGGTGGTGAGAAAGCCTTCCTTTGAGTTCTAGGAGTGATATTCAAGGAGTTTTAGTGGCTTGAGACGAGTTTCGCTTCTTCCTTTGCCGGTAAGCCAAAGGGAACCAAAAGAGACCAAAACTAGAACTTGGGTCCAAAGGTGCCAGAAAGTGACAGAAGGGGAGAAGGTGGTGAGAAATCCTTCCTTTGAGTTCTAGGAGTGACATTCAAGGACTTTCAGTGGCTTGAGACGAGTTTCGCATGTCTTCCTTTGCCGATAAGCAAAAGGGAACCAAAAGAGACCAAATCTAGAACTTGGGTCCAAAGGTGCCAGAAAACGGCAGAAGGGGAGAAGGTGGTGAGAAATCCTTCCTTTGAGTTCTAGGAGTGATATTCAAGGAGTTTCGGTGGCTTGAGACGAGGTTCGCACGTCTCCCTTTTCCGGTAAGCAAAAGGGAACCAAAAGTGTCCAAAACTGGAACTTTGGTCCAAAGGCGCCAGAAAGTGCCAGAACGTGAGAAGGTGGTGGGAAAGCCTTCCTTTGAGTCCTAGGCGTGATATTCAAGGAGTTTTAGTGGCCTGAGACGAGTTTCGTACGTCTTCCTTTGCCGGTAAGCAAAAGAGAACCCAAAGAGACGAAAACTGGAACTTGGGTCCAAAGGCACCAGAAAGTGCCAGAGTGTGAGAAGGTGGTGGAAAAGCCTTCCTTTGAGTCCTAGGCGTGATATTCAAAGAGTTTTAGTGGCCTGAGATGAGTTTCGCAAGTCTCCCTTTGCCAGTAAGCAAAAAGGGACGAAAAGAGACCAAAACTGGAACTTGGGTCCGAAGGCGCCAGAAAGTGCCAGAAGCGGAAAAGGTGGTGAGAAAGCCTTCCTTTGAGTTCTAGGAGTGACATTCAAGGAGTTTCAGTGGCTTGAGACGAGTTTCGCACGTCTTCCTTTGCCGCTAAGCAAAAGGGAACCAAAAGAGACCAAATCTAGAACTTGGGTCCAAAGGTGCCAGAAAGTGACAGAAAGGGAGAAGGTGGTGAGAAATCCTTCCTTTGAGTTCTAGGAGTGACATTCAAGGAGTTTCAGTGGCTTGAGACGAGTTTCGCACGTCTTCCTTTGCCGGTAAGTAAAAGGGAACTTAAAGAGACCAAATCTAGAACTTGGGTCCAAAGGTGCCAGAAAGTGACAGAAGGGGAGAAGGTGGTGAGAAATCATTCCTTTGAGTTCTAGGACTGATATTCAAGGAGTTTCGGTGGCTTGAGACAACTTTTGCACGTCTTCCTTTGCCGGTAAGCAAAAGGGAACCGAAAGAGACCAAAACTCGAACTTGGGTCCAAAGGCACCAGAAAGTGCCAGAACGTGAGGGGGTGGTGGGAAAGCCTTCCTTTGAGTCCTAGGCGTGATATTCAAGGAGTCTTAGTGGCTTGAGAAGAGTTTCGCACGTCTTCCTTTGCCGGTAAGCAAAAGGGAACCAAATAAGACCAAAACTGGAACTTGAGTCCAAAGGCACCAGAAAGTGCCAGAACGTGAGAAGGTGGTGGGAAAGCCTTCCTTTGAGTCCTAGGCGTGATATTCAAGGAGTTTTAGTGGCCTGAGACGAGTTTCGTACGTCTTCCTTTGCCGGTAAGCAAAAGAGAACCCAAAGAGACGAAAACTGGAACTTGGGTCCAAAGGCACCAGAAAGTGCCAGAGCGTGAGAAGGTGGTGGAAAAGCCTTCCTTTGAGTCCTAGGCGTGATATTCAAAGAGTTTTAGTGGCCTGAGATGAGTTTCGCAAGTCTCCCTTTGCCAGTAAGCAAAAAGGGACGAAAAGAGACCAAAACTGGAACTTGGGTCCGAAGGCGCCAGAAAGTGCCAGAAGCGGAAAAGGTGGTGAGAAAGCCTTCCTTTGAGTTCTAGGAGTGACATTCAAGGAGTTTCAGTGGCTTGAGACGAGTTTCGCACGTCTTCCTTTGCCGGTAAGTAAAAGGGAACTTAAAGAGACCAAATCTAGAACTTGGGTCCAAAGGTGCCAGAAAGTGACAGAAGGGGAAAAGGTGGTGAGAAATCATTCCTTTGAGTTCTAGGACTGATATTCAAGGAGTTTCGGTGGCTTGAGACGACTTTTGCACGTCTTCCTTTGTCGGTAAGCAAAAGGGAACCGAAAGAGACCAAAACTCGAACTTGGGTCCAAAGGCACCAGAAAGTGCCAGAACATGAAGGGGTGGTGGGAAAGCCTTCCTTTGAGTCCTAGGCGTGATATTCAAGGAGTCTTAGTGGCTTGAGAAGAGTTTCGCACGTCTTCCTTTGCCGGTAAGCAAAAGGGAACCAAATAAGACCAAAACTGGAACTTGAGTCCAAAGGCACCAGAAAGTGCCAGAATGTGAGAAGGTGGTGGGAAAGCCTACCTTTAAGTCGTACGCATGATATTTAAGGAGTGTTAGTGGCCTGAGACGAGTTTCGCAAGTCTCCCTTTGCCGGTAAGCAAAAGGGAACCAAAAGAGATCAAAACTGGAACTTGGGTCCAAAGATGCCAGAAAGTGACAGAAGGGGAGAAGGTGGTGAGAAATCCTTCCTTTGAGTCCTAGGCGTGATATTCAAGGAGTTTTAGTGGCCTGAGACGAGTTTCGCACGTCTTTTTTTGGCGGTAAGCAAAAGAGAACCAAAAGAAAGGAAAACTGGAACTTGGGTCCAAAGGCACCAGAAAGTGCCAGAATGTGACAAGGTGGTGGGAAAGCCTTCCTTTGAGTCCTAGGCGTGATATTCAAGGAGTTTTAGTGGCCTGAGACGAGTTTCGCACGTCTTCCTTTGCCAGTAAGCAAAAAGGGACCAAAAGAGGCCAAAACTGGAACTTGGGTCCAAAGGTGCCAGAAAGTGACAGAAGGGGAGAAGGTGGTGAGAAATCCTTCCTTTGAGTTCTAGGAGTGATATTCAAGGAGTTTCAGTAGTTTGAGACGAGTATCGCACGTCTTCCTTTGCCGGTAAGCAAAAGGGAACCAAAAGAGACCAAAACTGGAACTTGGGGCCAAAGGTGCCAGAAAGTGCCAGAAGCAGAAAAGGTGGTGAGAAAGCCTTCCTTTGTGTCTTCGGAGTAATATTCAAGGAGTTTTAGTGGCCTGAGACGAGTTTCGCACGTCTTCCTTTGCCTGTAAGCAAAGGGGAACCAAAAGAGACCAAAACTGGACCTTGGGTCCAAAGGCGTGAGAAAGTGCCAGAACGTGAGAAGGTGGTGGGAAAGCCTTCCTTTGAGTCCTACACGTGATATTCAAAGAGTTTTAGTGGCCTGAGACGAGTTTTGCAAGTCTCCCTTTGCCAGTAAGCAAAAAGGGACCAAAAGAGACCAAAACTGGAACTTGGGTCCAAAGGCGCCAGAAAGTGCCAGAAGCGGAAAAGGTGGTGAGAAAGCCTTCCTTTGAGTTCTAGGAGTGATATTCAAGGAGTTTTAGTGGCGTGAGACGAGTTTCGCACGTCTTCCTTTGCGAGTAAGCAAAAGGGAACCAAAAGAGACCAAAACTGGAACTTGGGTCCAAAGGCACCAAAAAGTGCCAGAATGTGAGAAGGTGGTGGGAAAGCCTTCCTTTGAGTCCTAGGCGTGATATTCAAGGAGTTTTAGTGGCCTGAGACGAGTTTCGCATGTCTTCCTTTGCCAGTAAGCAAAAAGGGACCAAAAGAGACCAAAACTGGAACTTGGGTCCAAAGGTGCCAGAAAGTGACAGAAGGGGAGAAGGTGGTGAGAAATCCTTCCTTTGAGTTCTAGGAGTGATATTCAAGGAGTTTCAGTGGTTTGAGACGAGTATCGCACGTCTTCCTTTGCTTAGGTAAGCAAAAGGGAACCAAAAGAGACCAAAACTGGAACTTGGGTCCAAAGGCACCAGAAAGTGCCAGAACGTGAAACGGTGGTGGGAAAGCCTTCCTTTGAGTCCTAGGCGTGATATTGAAGGAGTTTTAGTGGCCTGAGACGAGTTTCGCAAGTCTTCCTTTGCCAGTAAGCAAAAAGGGACCAAAAGAGACCAAAACTGGAACTTGGGTCCAAAGGCGCCAGAAAGTGCCAGGAGGGGAGAAGGTGGTGAGAAATCCTTCCTTTGAGTTCTAGGAGTAATATTCAAGGAGTTTGAGTGGCTTGAGACGAGTTTCGCACTTCTTCCTTTGCCGGTAAGCAAAAGGGAACCAAAAGAGACCAAAACTGGAACTTGGTTCCAAAGCTGCCAGAAAGTGCCAGAAGCAGAAAAGGTGGTGAGAAAGCCTTCCTTTGTGTCTTCGGAGTAATATTCAAGGAGTTTTAGTGGCCTGAGACGAGTTTCGCACGTCTTCCTTTGCCTGTAAGCAAAGGGGAACCAAAAGAGACCAAAACTGGAACTTGGGTCCAAAGGCAGCAGAAAGTGCCAGAACGTGAGAAGGTGGTGGGAAAGCCTTCCTTTGAGTCCTACACGTGATATTCAAAGAGTTTTAGTGGCCTGAGACGAGTTTTGCAAGTCTCCCTTTGCCAGTAAGCAAAAAGGGACCAAAAGAGACCAAAACTGGAACTTGGGTCCAAAGGCGCCAGAAAGTGCCAGAAGCGGAAAAGGTGGTGAGAAAGCCTTCCTTTGAGTTCTAGGAGTGATATTCAAGGAGTTTTAGTGGCGTGAGACGAGTTTCGCACGTCTTCCTTTGCAGGTAAGCAAAAGGGAACCAAAAGAGACCAAAACTGGAACTTGGGTCCAAAGGCACCAAAAAGTGCCAGAATGTGAGAAGGTGGTGGGAAAGCCTTCCTTTGAGTCCTAGGCGTGATATTCAAGGAGTTTTAGTGGCCTGAGACGAGTTTCGCATGTCTTCCTTTGCCAGTAAGCAAAAAGGGACCAAAAGAGACCAAAACTGGAACTTGGGTCCAAAGGTGCCAGAAAGTGACAGAAGGGGAGAAGGTGGTGAGAAATCCTTCCTTTGAGTTCTAGGAGTGATATTCAAGGAGTTTCAGTGGTTTGAGACGAGTATCGCACGTCTTCCTTTGCCGGTAAGCAAAAGGGAACCAAAAGAGACCAAAACTGGAACTTGGGTCCAAAGGCACCAGAAAGTGCCAGAACGTGAAACGGTGGTGGGAAAGCCTTCCTTTGAGTCCTAGGCGTGATATTGAAGGAGTTTTAGTGGCCTGAGACGAGTTTCGCAAGTCTTCCTTTGCCAGTAAGCAAAAAGGGACCAAAAGAGACCAAAACTGGAACTTGGGTCCAAAGGCGCCAGAAAGTGCCAGGAGGGGAGAAGGTGGTGAGAAATCCTTCCTTTGAGTTCTAGGAGTAATATTCAAGGAGTTTGAGTGGCTTGAGACGAGTTTCGCACTTCTTCCTTTGCCGGTAAGCAAAAGGGAACCAAAAGAGACCAAAACTGGAACTTGGTTCCAAAGCTGCCAGAAAGTGCCAGAAGCAGAAAAGGTGGTGAGAAAGCCTTCCTTTGTGTCTTCGGAGTAATATTCAAGGAGTTTTAGTGGCATGAGATGAGTTTCGCACGTCTTCCTTTGCCGGTAAGCAAAGGGGAACCTAAAGAGACCAAAACTGGAACTTGGGTCCAAAGGCACCAGAAAGTGCCAGAACGTGAGAAGGTGGTGAGAAATCCTTCCTTTGAGTCCTAGGCGTGATATTCAAGGAGTTTTAGTGGCCTGAGAGGAGTTTCGCACGTCTTCCTTTGCCGGTTAGCAAAAAGGAACCAAAAGAGACCAAAACTGGAACTTGGGTCCAAAGGCACCAGAAAGTGCCAGAACGTGAGAAGGTGGTGGGAAAGCCTTCCTTTGTGTCATCGGCGTGATATTCAAGGAGTTTTAGTGGCCTGAGACGAGTTTCGCATGTTTCCCTTTGCCAGTAAGCAAAAGGGAACCAAAAGGGACCAAAACTGGAACTTGGGTCCAAAGGCACCAGAAAGTGCCAGAATGTGAGAAGGTGTGGGAAAGCCTTCCTTTAAGTCGTAGGCATGATATTTAAGGAGTTTTAGTGGCCTGAGACGAGTTTCGCAAGTCTCCCTTTGCCAGTAAGCAAAAGGGAACAAAAAGAGATCAAAACTGGAACTTGGGTCCAAAGATGCCAGAAAGTGACAGAAGGGGAGAAGGTGGTGAGAAATCCTTCCTTTGAGTCCTAGGCGTGATATTCAAGCAGTTTTAGTGGCCTGAGAGGAGTTTCGCACGTCTTCCTTTGCCGGTTAGCAAAAGGGAACCAAAAGAGACCAAAACTGGAACTTGGGTCCAAAGGCACCAGAAAGTTCCAGAACGTGAGAAGGTGGTGGGAAAGCCTTCCTTTGAGTCATCGGCGTGATATTCAAGGAGTTTTAGTGGCCTGAGACGAGTTTCGCACGTCTTCCTTTGCCAGTAAGCAAAAAGGGACCAAAAGAGACCAAAACTAGAACTTGGGTCTTAAGGCGCCAGAAAGTGCCAGGAGGGGAGAACGTGGTGAGAAATCCTTCCTTTGAGTTCTAGGAGTAATATTCAAGGAGTTTCAGTGGCTTGAGATGAGTTTCGCACTTCTTCCTTTGCCGGTAAGCAAAAGGGAACCAAAAGAGACCAAAACTGGAACTTGGGTCCAAAGGTGCCAGAAAGTGCCAAAAGCAGAAAAGGTGGTGAGAAAGCCTTCCTTTGTGTCTGTGGAGTAATATTCAAGGAGTTTCAGTGGCCTGAGACGAGTTTCGCACGTCTTCCTTTGCCGGTAAGCAAAAGGGAACTAAAAGAGACCAAAACTGGAAGTTGGGTCCAAAGGCGACGAAAGTGCCGAACGTGAGAAGGTGGTGGAAAAGCCTTCCTTTGAGTCCTAGGCGTGATATTCAAGGAGTTTTAGTGGCACAGAGACGAGTTTCGCACGTCTTTTTTTGGCGGTAAGCAAAAGAGAACCAAAAGAAAGCAAAACTGGAACTTAGGTCCAAAGGCACCAGAAAGTGCTAGAACGTAACAAGGTGGTGGGAAAGCCTTCCTTTGAGTGCTAGGCGTGATATTCACGGAGTTTTAGTGGCTTTGAGACGAGTTTCGCACGTCTTCCTTTGCCGAGAAAGCAAAAAGGGACCAAAGAGACCAAAAGCTGGAACTTGGGTCCAAACGTGCCGAGAAAGTGACGAAGGGGAGAAGGTGGTGAGAAATCCTTCCTTTGAGTTCTAAGAGTGATATTCAAGGAGTTTCAGTGGTTTGAGACGAGTATCGCACGTCTTCCTTTGCCGGTAAGCAAAAGGGAACCAAAAGAGACCAAAACTGGAACTTTGGTCCAAAAGCACCAGAAAGTGCCAGAACGTGAGAAGATGGTGGGAAAGCCTTCCTTTGAGTCCTAGTCGTGATATTCAAGGTGTTTTAGTGGCCTGAGACGAGTTTCGCACGTCTTCCTTTGCCGGTAAGCAAAAGGGAACCAAAAGAGACCAAAACTGGAACTTGGGTCCAAAGGCACCAGAAAGTGCCAGAATGTGAGAAGGTGGTGGGAAAGCCTTCCTTTGAGTCCTAGGCGTGATATTCAAGGAGTTTTAGTGGCCTGAGACGAGTTTCGCAAGTCTCCCTTTGCCAGTAAGCAAAAAGGGACCAAAAGAGACCAAAACTGGAACTTGGGTCCAAAGGCGCCAGAGAGTGCCAGAAGTGGAGAAGGTGGTGAGAAATCCTTCCTTTGTGTTCTAGGAGTGATATTCAAGGAGTTTCAGTGGCTTGAGACGAGTTTCGCACGTCTTCCTTTGCCGGTAAGCAAAAGGGAACCAAAAGAGTCCAAAACTGGAACTTTGGTCCAAAGGCACCAGAAAGTGCCAGAATGTGAGAAGGTGGTGGGAAAGCCTTCCTTTGAATCCTAGGCGTGATATTCAAAGAGTTTTAGTGGCCTGAGACGAGTTTCACATGTTTCCTTTTGCCAGTAAGCAAAAAGGGACCAAAAGAGACTAACACTGGAACTTGGGTCCAAAGGCGCCAGAAAGTGCCAAAAGCGGAAAAGGTGGTGAGAAAGCCTTCCTTTGAGTTCTAGGAGTGATATTCAAGGAATTTTAGTGGCTTGAGACGAGTTTCGCACGTCTTCCTTTGCAGGTAAGCAAAAGGGAACCAAAAGAGACCAAAACTGGAACTTTGGTCCAAAGGCACCAGAAAGTGCCAGAACGTGAGAAGATGGTGGGAAAGCCTTCCTTTGAGTCCTAGTCGTGATATTCAAGGTGTTTTAGTGGCCTGAGACGAGTTTCGCACGTCTTCCTTTGCCGGTAAGCAAAAAGGGACCAAAAGAGATCAAAACTGGAACTTGGGTCCAAAGGTGCCAGAAAGTGCCTGAAGCGGAAAAGGTGGTGAGAAAGCCTTCCTTTGAGTTCTAGGAGTGACATTCAAGGAGTTTCAGTGGCTTGAGACGAGTTTCGCACGTCCTCCTTTGCCGGTAAGCAAAAGGGAACCAAAAGAGACCAAATCTAGAACTTGGGTCCAAAGGTGCCAGAAAGTGACAGAAAGGGAGAAGGTGGTGAGAAATCCTTCCTTTGAGTTCTAGGAGTGATATTCAAGGAGTTTCAGTGGCCTGAGATGAGTTTCGCACGTCTTCCTTTGCCGGTAAGTAAAAGGGAACTTAAAGAGACCAAATCTAGAACTTGGGTCCAAAGGTGCCAGAAAGTGACAGAAGGGGAGAAGGTGGTGAGAAATCATTCCTTTGAGTTCTAGGACTGATATTCAAGGAGTTTCGGTGGCTTGAGACAACTTTTGCACGTCTTCCTTTGCCGGTAAGCAAAAGGGAACCGAAAGAGACCAAAACTCGAACTTGGGTCCAAAGGCACCAGAAAGTGCCAGAACGTGAGGGGGTGGTGGGAAAGCCTTCCTTTGAGTCCTAGGCGTGATATTCAAGGAGTCTTAGTGGCTTGAGAAGAGTTTCGCACGTCTTCCTTTGCCGGTAAGCAAAAGGGAACCAAATAAGACCAAAACTGGAACTTGAGTCCAAAGGCACCAGAAAGTGCCAGAACGTGAGAAGGTGGTGGGAAAGCCTTCCTTTGAGTCCTAGGCGTGATATTCAATGAGTTTTAGTGGCCTGAGACGAGTTTCGTACGTCTTTCTTTGCCGGTAAGCAAAAGGGAACCAAAAGAGACGAAAACTGGAACTTGGCTCCAAAGATGCCAGAAAGTGACAGAAGGGGAGAAGGTGGTGAGAAATCCTTCCTTTTAGTCCTAGGCGTGATATTCAAGGAGTTTTAGTGGCCTGAGACGAGTTTCGCACGTCTTTTTTTGGCGGTAAGCAAAAGAGAACCAAAAGAAAGGAAAACTGGAACTTGGGTCCAAGGGCACCAGAAAGTGCCAGAATGTGACAAGGTGGTGGGAAAGCCTTCCTTTGAGTCCTAGGCGTGATATTCAAGGAGTTTTAGTGGCCTGAGACGAGTTTCGCACGTCTTCCTTTGCCAGTAAGCAAAAAGGGACCAAAAGAGGCCAAAACTGGAACTTGGGTCCAAAGGTGCCAGAAAGTGACAGAAGGGGAGAAGGTGGTGAGAAATCCTTCCTTTGAGTTCTAGGAGTGATATTCAAGGAGTTTCAGTAGTTTGAGACGAGTATCGCACGTCTTCCTTTGCCGGTAAGCAAAAGGGAACCAAAAGAGACCAAAACTGGAACTTGGGGCCAAAGGTGCCAGAAAGTGCCAGAAGCAGAAAAGGTGGTGAGAAAGCCTTCCTTTGTGTCTTCGGAGTAATATTCAAGGAGTTTTAGTGGCCTGAGACGAGTTTCGCACGTCTTCCTTTGCCTGTAAGCAAAGGGGAACCAAAAGAGACCAAAACTGGAACTTGGGTCCAAAGGCAGCAGAAAGTGCCAGAACGTGAGAAGGTGGTGGGAAAGCCTTCCTTTGAGTCCTACACGTGATATTCAAAGAGTTTTAGTGGCCTGAGACGAGTTTTGCAAGTCTCCCTTTGCCAGTAAGCAAAAAGGGACCAAAAGAGACCAAAACTGGAACTTGGGTCCAAAGGCGCCAGAAAGTGCCAGAAGCGGAAAAGGTGGTGAGAAAGCCTTCCTTTGAGTTCTAGGAGTGATATTCAAGGAGTTTTAGTGGCGTGAGACGAGTTTCGCACGTCTTCCTTTGCAGGTAAGCAAAAGGGAACCAAAAGAGACCAAAACTGGAACTTGGGTCCAAAGGCACCAAAAAGTGCCAGAATGTGAGAAGGTGGTGGGAAAGCCTTCCTTTGAGTCCTAGGCGTGATATTCAAGGAGTTTTAGTGGCCTGAGACGAGTTTCGCATGTCTTCCTTTGCCAGTAAGCAAAAAGGGACCAAAAGAGACCAAAACTGGAACTTGGGTCCAAAGGTGCCAGAAAGTGACAGAAGGGGAGAAGGTGGTGAGAAATCCTTCCTTTGAGTTCTAGGAGTGATATTCAAGGAGTTTCAGTGGTTTGAGACGAGTATCGCACGTCTTCCTTTGCCGGTAAGCAAAAGGGAACCAAAAGAGACCAAAACTGGAACTTGGGTCCAAAGGCACCAGAAAGTGCCAGATTGTGAAACGGTGGTGGGAAAGCCTTCCTTTGAGTCCTAGGCGTGATATTGAAGGAGTTTTACTGGCCTGAGACGAATTTCGCAAGTCTTCCTTTGCCAGTAAGCAAAAAGGGACCAAAAGAGACCAAAACTGGAACTTGGGTCCAAAGGAGCCAGAAAGTGCCAGGAGGGGAGAAGGTGGTGAGAAATCCTTCCTTTGAGTTCTAGGAGTAATATTCAAGGAGTTTGAGTGGCTTGAGACGAGTTTCGCACTTCTTCATTTGCCGGTAAGCAAAAGGGAACCAAAAGAGACCAAAACTGGAACTTGGTTCCAAAGCTGCCAGAAAGTGCCAGAAGCAGAAAAGGTGGTGAGAAAGCCTTCCTTTGCGTCTTCGGAGTAATATTCAAGGAGTTTTAGTGGCATGAGACGAGTTTCGCACGTCTTCCTTTGCCGGTAAGCAAAGGGGGAACCTAAAGAGACCAAAACTGGAACTTGGGTCCAAAGGCACCAGAAAGTGCCAGAATGTGAGAAGGTGGTGAGAAATCCTTCCTTTGAGTCCTAGGCGTGATATTCAAGGAGTTTTAGTGGCCTGAGAGGAGTTTCGCACGTCTTCCTTTGCCGGTTAGCAAAAAGGAACCAAAAGAGACCAAAACTGGAACTTGGGTCCAAAGGCACCAGAAAGTGCCAGAACGTGAGAAGGTGGTGGGAAAGCCTTCCTTTGTGTCATCGGCGTGATATTCAAGGAGTTTTAGTGGCCTGAGACGAGTTTCGCATGTTTCCCTTTGCCAGTAAGCAAAAGGGAACCAAAAGGGACCAAAACTGGAACTTGGGTCCAAAGGCACCAGAAAGTGCCAGAATGTGAGAAGGTGTGGGAAAGCCTTCCTTTAAGTCGTAGGCATGATATTTAAGGAGTTTTAGTGGCCTGAGACGAGTTTCGCAAGTCTCCCTTTGCCAGTAAGCAAAAGGGAACAAAAAGAGATCAAAACTGGAACTTGGGTCCAAAGATGCCAGAAAGTGACAGAAGGGGAGAAGGTGGTGAGAAATCCTTCCTTTGAGTCCTAGGCGTGATATTCAAGCAGTTTTAGTGGCCTGAGAGGAGTTTCGCACGTCTTCCTTTGCCGGTTAGCAAAAGGGAACCAAAAGAGACCAAAACTGGAACTTGGGTCCAAAGGCACCAGAAAGTTCCAGAACGTGAGAAGGTGGTGGGAAAGCCTTCCTTTGAGTCATCGGCGTGATATTCAAGGAGTTTTAGTGGCCTGAGACGAGTTTCGCACGTCTTCCTTTGCCAGTAAGCAAAAAGGGACCAAAAGAGACCAAAACTAGAACTTGGGTCTTAAGGCGCCAGAAAGTGCCAGGAGGGGAGAACGTGGTGAGAAATCCTTCCTTTGAGTTCTAGGAGTAATATTCAAGGAGTTTCAGTGGCTTGAGATGAGTTTCGCACTTCTTCCTTTGCCGGTAAGCAAAAGGGAACCAAAAGAGACCAAAACTGGAACTTGGGTCCAAAGGTGCCAGAAAGTGCCAGAAGCAGAAAAGGTGGTGAGAAAGCCTTCCTTTGTGTCTGTGGAGTAATATTCAAGGAGTTTCAGTGGCCTGAGACGAGTTTCGCACGTCTTCCTTTGCCGGTAAGCAAAAGGGAACTAAAAGAGACCAAAAGCGGAAGTTGGGTCCAAAGGCGACGAAAGTGCCGTAACGTGAGAAGGTGGTGGAAAAGCCTTCCTTTGAGTCCTAGGCGTGATATTCAAGGAGTTTTAGTGGCCTGAGACGAGTTTCGCACGTCTTTTTTTGGCGGTAAGCAAAAGAGAACCAAAAGAAAGCAAAACTGGAACTTAGGTCCAAAGGCACCAGAAAGTGCTAGAACGTGACAAGGTGGTGGGAAAGCCTTCCCTTGAGTGCTAGGCGTGATATTCACGGAGTTTTAGTGGCCTGAGACGAGTTTCGCACGTCTTCCTTTGCCAGAAAGCAAAAAGGGACCAAAAGAGACCAAAACTGGAACTTGGGTCCAAACGTGCCAGAAAGTGACAGAAGGGGAGAAGGTGGTGAGAAATCCTTCCTTTGAGTTCTAAGAGTGATATTCAAGGAGTTTCAGTGGTTTGAGACGAGTATCGCACGTCTTCCTTTGCCGGTAAGCAAAAGGGAACCAAAAGAGACCAAAACTGGAACTTTGGTCCAAAAGCACCAGAAAGTGCCAGAACGTGAGAAGATGGTGGGAAAGCCTTCCTTTGAGTCCTAGTCGTGATATTCAAGGTGTTTTAGTGGCCTGAGACGAGTTTCGCACGTCTTCCTTTGCCGGTAAGCAAAAGGGAACCAAAAGAGACCAAAACTGGAACTTGGGTCCAAAGGCACAAGAAAGTGCCAGAATGTGAGAAGGTGGTGGGAAAGCCTTCCTTTGAGTCCTAGGCGTGATATTCAAGGAGTTTTAGTGGCCTGAGACGAGTTTCGCAAGTCTCCCTTTGCCAGTAAGCAAAAAGGGACCAAAAGAGACCAAAACTGGAACTTGGGTCCAAAGATGCCAGAAAAGTGACAGAAGGGGAGAAGGTGGTGAGAAATCCTTCCTTTGAGTCCTAGGCGTGATATTCAAGCAGTTTTAGTGGCCTGAGAGGAGTTTCGCACGTCTTCCTTTGCCGGTTAGCAAAAGGGAACCAAAAGAGACCAAAACTGGAACTTGGGTCCAAAGGCACCAGAAAGTTCCAGAACGTGAGAAGGTGGTGGGAAAGCCTTCCTTTGAGTCATCGGCGTGATATTCAAGGAGTTTTAGTGGCCTGAGACGAGTTTCGCACGTCTTCCTTTGCCAGTAAGCAAAAAGGGACCAAAAGAGACCAAAACTAGAACTTGGGTCTTAAGGCGCCAGAAAGTGCCAGGAGGGGAGAACGTGGTGAGAAATCCTTCCTTTGAGTTCTAGGAGTAATATTCAAGGAGTTTCAGTGGCTTGAGATGAGTTTCGCACTTCTTCCTTTGCCGGTAAGCAAAAGGGAACCAAAAGAGACCAAAACTGGAACTTGGGTCCAAAGGTGCCAGAAAGTGCCAGAAGCAGAAAAGGTGGTGAGAAAGCCTTCCTTTGTGTCTGTGGAGTAATATTCAAGGAGTTTCAGTGGCCTGAGACGAGTTTCGCACGTCTTCCTTTGCCGGTAAGCAAAAGGGAACTAAAAGAGACCAAAACTGGAAGTTGGGTCCAAAGGCAGCAGAAAGTGCCAGAACGTGAGAAGGTGGTGGAAAAGCCTTCCTTTGAGTCCTAGGCGTGATATTCAAGGAGTTTTAGTGGCCTGAGACGAGTTTCGCACGTCTTTTTTTGGCGGTAAGCAAAAGAGAACCAAAAGAAAGCAAAACTGGAACTTAGGTCCAAAGGCACCAGAAAGTGCTAGAACGTGACAAGGTGGTGGGAAAGCCTTCCCTTGAGTGCTAGGCGTGATATTCACGGAGTTTTAGTGGCCTGAGACGAGTTTCGCACGTCTTCCTTTGCCAGAAAGCAAAAAGGGACCAAAAGAGACCAAAACTGGAACTTGGGTCCAAACGTGCCAGAAAGTGACAGAAGGGGAGAAGGTGGTGAGAAATCCTTCCTTTGAGTTCTAAGAGTGATATTCAAGGAGTTTCAGTGGTTTGAGACGAGTATCGCACGTCTTCCTTTGCCGGTAAGCAAAAGGGAACCAAAAGAGACCAAAACTGGAACTTTGGTCCAAAAGCACCAGAAAGTGCCAGAACGTGAGAAGATGGTGGGAAAGCCTTCCTTTGAGTCCTAGTCGTGATATTCAAGGTGTTTTAGTGGCCTGAGACGAGTTTCGCACGTCTTCCTTTGCCGGTAAGCAAAAGGGAACCAAAAGAGACCAAAACTGGAACTTGGGTCCAAAGGCACCAGAAAGTGCCAGAATGTGAGAAGGTGGTGGGAAAGCCTTCCTTTGAGTCCTAGGCGTGATATTCAAGGAGTTTTAGTGGCCTGAGACGAGTTTCGCAAGTCTCCCTTTGCCAGTAAGCAAAAAGGGACCAAAAGAGACCAAAACTGGAACTTGGGTCCAAAGATGCCAGAAAGTGACAGAAGGGGAGAAGGTGGTGAGAAATCCTTCCTTTGAGTCCTAGGCGTGATATTCAAGCAGTTTTAGTGGCCTGAGAGGAGTTTCGCACGTCTTCCTTTGCCGGTTAGCAAAAGGGAACCAAAAGAGACCAAAACTGGAACTTGGGTCCAAAGGCACCAGAAAGTTCCAGAACGTGAGAAGGTGGTGGGAAAGCCTTCCTTTGAGTCATCGGCGTGATATTCAAGGAGTTTTAGTGGCCTGAGACGAGTTTCGCACGTCTTCCTTTGCCAGTAAGCAAAAAGGGACCAAAAGAGACCAAAACTAGAACTTGGGTCTTAAGGCGCCAGAAAGTGCCAGGAGGGGAGAACGTGGTGAGAAATCCTTCCTTTGAGTTCTAGGAGTAATATTCAAGGAGTTTCAGTGGCTTGAGATGAGTTTCGCACTTCTTCCTTTGCCGGTAAGCAAAAGGGAACCAAAAGAGACCAAAACTGGAACTTGGGTCCAAAGGTGCCAGAAAGTGCCAGAAGCAGAAAAGGTGGTGAGAAAGCCTTCCTTTGTGTCTGTGGAGTAATATTCAAGGAGTTTCAGTGGCCTGAGACGAGTTTCGCACGTCTTCCTTTGCCGGTAAGCAAAAGGGAACTAAAAGAGACCAAAACTGGAAGTTGGGTCCAAAGGCAGCAGAAAGTGCCAGAACGTGAGAAGGTGGTGGAAAAGCCTTCCTTTGAGTCCTAGGCGTGATATTCAAGGAGTTTTAGTGGCCTGAGACGAGTTTCGCACGTCTTTTTTTGGCGGTAAGCAAAAGAGAACCAAAAGAAAGCAAAACTGGAACTTAGGTCCAAAGGCACCAGAAAGTGCTAGAACGTGACAAGGTGGTGGGAAAGCCTTCCCTTGAGTGCTAGGCGTGATATTCACGGAGTTTTAGTGGCCTGAGACGAGTTTCGCACGTCTTCCTTTGCCAGAAAGCAAAAAGGGACCAAAAGAGACCAAAACTGGAACTTGGGTCCAAACGTGCCAGAAAGTGACAGAAGGGGAGAAGGTGGTGAGAAATCCTTCCTTTGAGTTCTAAGAGTGATATTCAAGGAGTTTCAGTGGTTTGAGACGAGTATCGCACGTCTTCCTTTGCCGGTAAGCAAAAGGGAACCAAAAGAGACCAAAACTGGAACTTTGGTCCAAAAGCACCAGAAAGTGCCAGAACGTGAGAAGATGGTGGGAAAGCCTTCCTTTGAGTCCTAGTCGTGATATTCAAGGTGTTTTAGTGGCCTGAGACGAGTTTCGCACGTCTTCCTTTGCCGGTAAGCAAAAGGGAACCAAAAGAGACCAAAACTGGAACTTGGGTCCAAAGGCACCGTAAAGTGCCAGAATGTGAGAAGGTGGTGGGAAAGCCTTCCTTTGAGTCCTAGGCGTGATATTCAAGGAGTTTTAGTGGCCTGAGACGAGTTTCGCAAGTCTCCCTTTGCCAGTAAGCAAAAAGGGACCAAAAGAGACCAAAACTGGAACTTGGGTCCAAAGGCGCCAGAGAGTGCCAGAAGTGGAGAAGGTGGTGAGAAATCCTTCCTTTGTGTTCTAGGAGTGATATTCAAGGAGTTTCAGTGGCTTGAGACGAGTTTCGCACGTCTTCCTTTGCCGGTAAGCAAAAGGGAACCAAAAGAGTCCAAAACTGGAACTTTGGTCCAAAGGCACCAGAAAGTGCCAGAATGTGAGAAGGTGGTGGGAAAGCCTTCCTTTGAATCCTAGGCGTGATATTCAAAGAGTTTTAGTGGCCTGAGACGAGTTTCGCATGTTTCCCTTTGCCAGTAAGCAAAAAGGGACCAAAAGAGACTAACACTGGAACTTGGGTCCAAAGGCGCCAGAAAGTGCCAAAAGCGGAAAAGGTGGTGAGAAAGCCTTCCTTTGAGTTCTAGGAGTGATATTCAAGGAATTTTAGTGGCTTGAGACGAGTTTCGCACGTCTTCCTTTGCAGGTAAGCAAAAGGGAACCAAAAGAGACCAAAACTGGAACTTTGGTCCAAAGGCACCAGAAAGTGCCAGAACGTGAGAAGATGGTGGGAAAGCCTTCCTTTGAGTCCTAGTCGTGATATTCAAGGTGTTTTAGTGGCCTGAGACGAGTTTCGCACGTCTTCCTTTGCCGGTAAGCAAAAAGGGACCAAAAGAGATCAAAACTGGAACTTGGGTCCAAAGGTGCCAGAAAGTGCCTGAAGCGGAAAAGGTGGTGAGAAAGCCTTCCTTTGAGTTCTAGGAGTGACATTCAAGGAGTTTCAGTGGCTTGAGACGAGTTTCGCACGTCCTCCTTTGCCGGTAAGCAAAAGGGAACCAAAAGAGACCAAATCTAGAACTTGGGTCCAAAGGTGCCAGAAAGTGACAGAAAGGGAGAAGGTGGTGAGAAATCCTTCCTTTGAGTTCTAGGAGTGATATTCAAGGAGTTTCAGTGGCCTGAGATGAGTTTCGCAAGTCTCCCTTTGCCAGTAAGCAAAAAAGGACGAAAAGAGACGAAGACTGGAACTTGGGTCCAAAGGTGCTAGAAAGTGACAGAAGGGGAGAAGGTGGTGAGAAATCCTTCCTTTGAGTTGTAGGAGTGATATTCAAGGAGTTTCGGTGGCTTGAGAGGAGTTTTGCACGTCTTCCTTTGCCGGTAAGCAAAAGGGAACCAAAAGAGGCCAAAACTGGAAGTTGGGTCCAAAGGCACCAGAAAGTGCCAGAACGTGAGAAGGTGGTGGGAAAGCCTTCGTTTGAGTCCTAGGCGTGATATTCAAGGAGTGTTAGTGGCTTGAGACGAGTTTCGCACGTCTTCCTTTGCTGGTAACAAAAGGGAACCAAAAGAGACCAAAACTGAAACTTGGGTCCAAAGGCACCAGAAAGTGCCAGAACGTGAGAAGGTGGTGGGAAAGCCTTCCTTTGAGTCCTAGGCGTGATATTCAAGGAGTTTTAGTGGCCTGAGACGAGTTTCGTAAGTCTCCCTTTGCCAGTAAGCAAAAAGGGACCAAAAGAGACCAAAACTGGAACTTGGGTCCAAAGGCGCCAGAAAGTGCCAGAAGGGGAGAAGGTGGTGAGAAATCCTTCCTTTGAGTTCTAGGAGTGATATTCAAGGAGTTTCAGTGGCTTGAGACGAGTTTCGCACGTCTTCCTGTGCCGGTAAGCAAAAGGGAACCAAAAGAGACCAAAACTGGAACTTAGGTCCAAAGGCACCAGAAAGTGCCAGAACGTGAGAAGGTGGTGGGAAAGCCTTCCTTTAAGTCCTAGGCGTGATATTCAAGGAGTTTTAGTGGCCTGAGACGAGTTTCGCACGTCTTCCCTTGCCGGTTAGCAAAAGGGAACCAAAATAGACCAAAACTGGAACTTGGGTCCAAAGGCACCAGAAAGTGCCAGAACGTGAGAAGGTGGTGGGAAAGCCTTCCTTTGAGTCCTAGGCGTGATATTCAAAGAGTTTTAGTGGCCTGAGATGAGTTTTGCAAGTCTCCCTTTGCCAGTAAGCAAAAAGGGACCAAAAGAGACCAAAACTGGAACTTGCGTCCAAAGGCGCCAGAAAGTGCCAGAAGCGGAAAAGGTGGTGAGAAAGCCTTCCTTTGAGTTCTAGGAGTGATATTCAAGGAGTTTCAGTGGCTTCAGACGAGTTTCGCACGTCTTCCTTTGCCGGTAAGCAAAAGGGAACCAAAAGAGTCCAAAACTGGAACTTTGGTCCAAAGGCACCAGAAAGTGCCAGAACGTGAGAAGGTGGTGGGAAAGCCTTCCTTTGAGTCCTAGGCGTGATATTCAAAGAGTTTTAGTGGCCTGAGATGAGTTCGCAAGTCTCCCTTTGCCAGTAAGCAAAAAGGGACCAAAAGAGACCAAAACTGGAACATGGGTCGAAAGGCGCCAGAAAGTGCCAGAAGGGGAGAAGGTGGTGACAAATCCTTCCTTTGAGTTCTAGGAGTGATATTCAAGGAGTTTCAGTGGCTTGAGACGAGTTTCGCACGTCTTCCTGTGCCGGTAAGCAAAAGGGAACCAAAAGAGACCAAAACTGGAACTTTGGTCCAAAGGCACCAGAAAGTGCCAGAACGTGAGAAGATGGTGGGAAAGCCTTCCTTTGAGTCCTAGTCGTGATATTCAAGGTGTTTTAGTGGCCTGAGACGAGTTTCGCACGTCTTCCTTTGCCGGTAAGCAAAAAGGGACCAAAAGAGATCAAAACTGGAACTTGGGTCCAAAGGTGCCAGAAAGTGCCTGAAGCGGAAAAGGTGGTGAGAAAGCCTTCCTTTGAGTTCTAGGAGTGACATTCAAGGAGTTTCAGTGGCTTGAGACGAGTTTTGCACGTCCTCCTTTGCCGGTAAGCAAAAGGGAACCAAAAGAGACCAAATCTAGAACTTGGGTCCAAAGGTGCCAGAAAGTGACAGAAAGGGAGAAGGTGGTGAGAAATCCTTCCTTTGAGTTCTAGGAGTGATATTCAAGGAGTTTCAGTGGCCTGAGATGAGTTTCGCAAGTCTCCCTTTTCCAGTAAGCAAAAACGGACGAAAAGAGACGAAAACTTGAACTTGGGTCCAAAGGTGCTCGAAAGTGACAGAAGGGGAGAAGGTGGTGAGAAATCCTTCCTTTGAGTTGTAGGAGTGATATTCAAGGAGTTTCGGTGGCTTGAGAGGAGTTTTGCACGTCTTCCTTTGCCGGTAAGCAAAAGGGAACCAAAAGAGGCCAAAACTGGAAGTTGGGTCCAAAGGCACCAGAAAGTGCCAGTATGTGAGAAGGTGGTGGGAAAGCCTTCCTTTGAGTCCTAGACGTGATATTCAAAGACTTTTAGTGGCTTGAGACGAGTTCGCAAGTCTCCCTTTGCCAGTAAGCAAAAAGGGACCAAAAGAGACCAAAACTGGAACATGGGTCGAAAGGCGCCAGAAAGTGCCAGAAGGGGAGAAGGTGGTGACAAATCCTTCCTTTGAGTTGTAGGAGTGATATTCAAGGAGTTTCGGTGGCTTGAGAGGAGTTTTGCACGTCTTCCTTTGCCGGTAAGCAAAAGGGAACCAAAAGAGGCCAAAACTGGAAGTTGGGTCCAAAGGCACCAGAAAGTGCCAGAACGTGAGAAGGTGGTGGGAAAGCCTTCGTTTGAGTCCTAGGCGTGATATTCAAGGAGTGTTAGTGGCTTGAGACAAGTTTCGCACGTCTTCCTTTGCTGGTAACAAAAGGGAACCAAAAGAGACCAAAACTGAAACTTGGGTCCAAAGGCACCAGAAAGTGCCAGAACGTGAGAAGATGGTGGGAAAGCCTTCCTTTGAGTCCTAGGCGTGATATTCAGGGAGTTTTAGTGGCCTGAGACGAGTTTCGTAAGTCTCCCTTTGCCAGTAAGCAAAAAGGGACCAAAAGAGACCAAAACTGGAACTTGGGTCCAAAGGCGCTAGAAAGTGCCAGAAGGGGAGAAGGTGGTGAGAAATCCTTCCTTTGAGTTCTAGGAGTGATATTCAAGGAGTTTCAGTGGCTTGAGACGAGTTTCGCACGTCTTCCTGTGCTGGTAAGCAAAAGGGAACCAAAAGAGAGCAAAACTGGAACTTGGGTCCAAAGGCACCAGAAAGTGCCAGTATGTGAGAAGGTGGTCGGAAAGCCTTCCTTTGAGTCCTAGACGTGATATTCAAAGACTTTTAGTGGCCTGAGACGAGTTCGCAAGTCTCCCTTTGCCAGTAAGCAAAAAGGGACCAAAAGAGACCAAAACTGGAACATGGGTCGAAAGGCGCCAGAAAGTGCCAGAAGGGGAGAAGGTGGTGACAAATCCTTCCTTTGAGTTCTAGGAGTGATATTCAAGGAGTTTCAGTGGCTTGAGACGAGTTTCGCTTGTCTTCCTGTGCCGGTAAGCAAAAGGGAACCAAAAGAGACCAAAACTGGAACTTTGGTCCAAAGGCACCAGAAAGTGCCAGAACGTGAGAAGATGGTGGGAAAGCCTTCCTTTGAGTCCTAGTCGTGATATTCAAGGTGTTTTAGTGGCCTGAGACGAGTTTCGCACGTCTTCCTTTGCCGGTAAGCAAAAAGGGACTAAAAGAGATCAAAACTGGAACTTGGGTCCAAAGGTGCCAGAAAGTGCCTGAAGCGGAAAAGGTGGTGAGAAAGCCTTCCTTTGAGTTCTAGGAGTGACATTCAAGGAGTTTCAGTGGCTTGAGACGAGTTTCGCACGTCCTCCTTTGCCGGTAAGCAAAAGGGAACCAAAAGAGACCAAATCTAGAACTTGGGTCCAAAGGTGCCAGAAAGTGACAGAAAGGGAGAAGGTGGTGAGAAATCCTTCCTTTGAGTTCTAGGAGTGATATTCAAGGAGTTTCAGTGGCCTGAGATGAGTTTCGCAAGTCTCCCTTTGCCAGTAAGCAAAAAAGGACGAAAAGAGACGAAAACTGGAACTTGGGTCCAAAGGTGCTAGAAAGTGACAGAAGGGGAGAAGGTGGTGAGAAATCCTTCCTTTGAGTTGTAGGAGTGATATTCAAGGAGTTTCGGTGGCTTGAGAGGAGTTTTGCACGTCTTCCTTTGCCGGTAAGCAAAAGGGAACCAAAAGAGGCCAAAACTGGAAGTTGGGTCCAAAGGCACCAGAAAGTGCCAGAACGTGAGAAGGTGGTGGGAAAGCCTTCGTTTGAGTCCTAGGCGTGATATTCAAGGAGTGTTAGTGGCTTGAGACGAGTTTCGCACGTCTTCCTTTGCTGGTAACAAAAGGGAACCAAAAGAGACCAAAACTGAAACTTGGGTCCAAAGGCACCAGAAAGTGCCAGAACGTGAGAAGATGGTGGGAAAGCCTTCCTTTGAGTCCTAGGCGTGATATTCAGGGAGTTTTAGTGGCCTGAGACGAGTTTCGTAAGTCTCCCTTTGCCAGTAAGCAAAAAGGGACCAAAAGAGACCAAAACTGGAACTTGGGTCCAAAGGCACCAGAAAGTGCCAGTATGTGAGAAGGTGGTGGGAAAGCCTTCCTTTGAGTCCTAGACGTGATATTCAAAGACTTTTAGTGGCCTGAGACGAGTTCGCAAGTCTCCCTTTGCCAGTAAGCAAAAAGGGACCAAAAGAGACCAAAACTGGAACATGGGTCGAAAGGCGCCAGAAAGTGCCAGAAGGGGAGAAGGTGGTGACAAATCCTTCCTTTGAGTTGTAGGAGTGATATTCAAGGAGTTTCGGTGGCTTGAGAGGAGTTTTGCACGTCTTCCTTTGCCGGTAAGCAAAAGGGAACCAAAAGAGGCCAAAACTGGAAGTTGGGTCCAAAGGCACCAGAAAGTGCCAGAACGTGAGAAGGTGGTGGGAAAGCCTTCGTTTGAGTCCTAGGCGTGATATTCAAGGAGTGTTAGTGGCTTGAGACAAGTTTCGCACGTCTTCCTTTGCTGGTAACAAAAGGGAACCAAAAGAGACCAAAACTGAAACTTGGGTCCAAAGGCACCAGAAAGTGCCAGAACGTGAGAAGATGGTGGGAAAGCCTTCCTTTGAGTCCTAGGCGTGATATTCAGGGAGTTTTAGTGGCCTGAGACGAGTTTCGTAAGTCTCCCTTTGCCAGTAAGCAAAAAGGGACCAAAAGAGACCAAAACTGGAACTTGGGTCCAAAGGCGCTAGAAAGTGCCAGAAGGGGAGAAGGTGGTGAGAAATCCTTCCTTTGAGTTCTAGGAGTGATATTCAAGGAGTTTCAGTGGCTTGAGACGAGTTTCGCACGTCTTCCTGTGCTGGTAAGCAAAAGGGAACCAAAAGAGAGCAAAACTGGAACTTGGGTCCAAAGGCACCAGAAAGTGCCAGTATGTGAGAAGGTGGTGGGAAAGCCTTCCTTTGAGTCCTAGACGTGATATTCAAAGACTTTTAGTGGCCTGAGACGAGTTCGCAAGTCTCCCTTTGCCAGTAAGCAAAAAGGGACCAAAAGAGACCAAAACTGGAACATGGGTCGAAAGGCGCCAGAAAGTGCCAGAAGGGGAGAAGGTGGTGACAAATCCTTCCTTTGAGTTCTAGGAGTGATATTCAAGGAGTTTCAGTGGCTTGAGACGAGTTTCGCTTGTCTTCTGTGCTTAGGTAAGCAAAAGGGAACCAAAAGAGACCAAAAGCGGAACTTTGGTCCAAAGGCACCAGAAAGTGCCAGAACGTGAGAAGATGGTGGGAAAGCCTTCCTTTGAGTCCTAGTCGTGATATTCAAGGTGTTTTAGTGGCCTGAGACGAGTTTCGCACGTCTTCCTTTGCCGGTAAGCAAAAAGGGACTAAAAGAGATCAAAACTGGAACTTGGGTCCAAAGGTGCCAGAAAGTGCCTGAAGCGGAAAAGGTGGTGAGAAAGCCTTCCTTTGAGTTCTAGGAGTGACATTCAAGGAGTTTCAGTGGCTTGAGACGAGTTTCGCACGTCCTCCTTTGCCGGTAAGCAAAAGGGAACCAAAAGAGACCAAATCTAGAACTTGGGTCCAAAGGTGCCAGAAAGTGACAGAAAGGGAGAAGGTGGTGAGAAATCCTTCCTTTGAGTTCTAGGAGTGATATTCAAGGAGTTTCAGTGGCCTGAGATGAGTTTCGCAAGTCTCCCTTTGCCAGTAAGCAAAAAAGGACGAAAAGAGACGAAAACTGGAACTTGGGTCCAAAGGTGCTAGAAAGTGACAGAAGGGGAGAAGGTGGTGAGAAATCCTTCCTTTGAGTTGTAGGAGTGATATTCAAGGAGTTTCGGTGGCTTGAGAGGAGTTTTGCACGTCTTCCTTTGCCGGTAAGCAAAAGGGAACCAAAAGAGGCCAAAACTGGAACTTAGGTCCAAAGGCACCAGAAAATGCCAGAACGTGAGAAGGTGGTGGGAAAGCCTTCCTTTAAGTCCTAGGCGTGATATTCAAGGAGTTTTAGTGGCCTGAGACGAGATTCGCACGTCTTCCCTTGCCGGTTAGCAAAAGGGAACCAAAATAGACCAAAACTGGAACTTTGGTCCAAAGGCACCAGAAAGTGCCAGAACGTGAGAAGGTGGTGGGAAAGCCTTCCTTTGAGTCCTAGCCGTGATATTCAAAGAGTTTTAGTGGCCTGAGACGAGTTTTGCATGTCTCCCTTTGCCAGTAAGCAAAAAGGGACCAAAAGAGACCAAAACTGGAACTTGGGTCCAAAGGCGCCAGAAAGTGCCAGAAGCGGAAAAGGTGGTGAGAAATCCTTCCTTTGAGTTCTAGGAGTGATATTCAAGGAGTTTCAGTGGCTTGAGACGAGTTTCGCACGTCTTCCTTTGCCGGTAAGCAAAAGGGAACCAAAAGAGTCCAAAACTGGAACTTTGGTGCAAAGGCACCAGAAAGTGCCAGAACGTGAGAAGGTGGTGGGAAAGCCTTCCTTTGAGTCCTAGGCGTGATATTCAAAGAGTTTTAGTGGCCTGAGCCGAGTTTCGCACGTCTTCCTTTGCCGGTAAGCAAAAAGGGACCAAAAGAGACCAAAACTGGAACTTGGGTCCAAAGGCACCAGAAAGTGCCAGTATGTGAGAAGGTGGTGGGAAAGCCTTCCTTTGAGTCCTAGACGTGATATTCAAAGAGTTTTAGTGGCCTGAGACGAGTTTCGCGAGTCTCCCTTTGCCAGTAAGCAAAAAGGGACCAAAAGAGACCAAAACTGGAACATGGGTCGAAAGGCGCCAGAAAGTGCCAGAAGGGGACAAGGTGGTGAGAAATCCTTCCTTTGAGTTCTAGGAGTGATATTCAAGGAATTTCAGTGGCTTGAGACGAGTTTCGCACGTCTTCCTGTGCCAGTAAGCAAAAGGGAACCAAAAGAGACCAAAACTGGAACTTAGGTCCAAAGGAACCAGAAAGCACCAGAACGTGAGAAGGTGGTGAGAAATCCTTCCTTTGTGTTCTAGGAGTGATATTCAAGGAGTTTCAGTGGCTTGAGACGAGTTTCGCACGTTTTTCTTTGCCGGTAAGCAAAAGGGAACCAAAAGAGTCCAAAATTGGAACTTTGGTCCAAAGGCACCAGAAAGTGCCAGAACGTGAGAAGGTGGTGGGAAAGCCTTCCTTTGAGTCCTAGGCGTGATATTCAAGGAGTTTTAGTGGCCTGACACGAGTTTCGCACGTCTTCCTTTGCCGGTAAGCAAAAAGGGACCAAAAGAGACCAAAACTGGAACTTGGTCCAAAGGTGCCAGAGAGTGCCAGAATGTGAGAAGGTGGTGGGAAAGCTTTCCTTTAAGTTGTAGGCACGATATTCAAGGAGTTTTAGTGCCCTGAGACGAGTTTCGCAAGTCTACCTTTGCCAGTAAGCAAGAAGGGACCAAAAGAGACCAAAACTGGAACTTGGGTCCAAAGGCGCCAGAAAGTGCCAGAAGCAGAAAGAGTGGTGAGAAAGCCATCCTTTGAGTCCTAGGTGTGATATTCAAAGAGTTTTAGTGGCTTGAGACGAGTTTCGCACGTCTTCCTTTGCTGGTAAGCAAAAGGGAACCAAAAGAGACCAAAACTGGAACTTGGGTCCAAAGGCACCAGAAAGTGCCAGTATGTGAGAAGGTGGTGGGAAAGTCTTCCTTTGAGTCCTAGACGTGATATTCAAAGAGTTTTAGTGGCCCGAGACGAGTTTCGCAAGTCTCCCATTGCCAGTAAGCAAAAAGGGACCAAAAGAGACCAAAACTGGAACATGGGTCGAAAGGCGCCAGAAAGTGCCAGAAGGGGAGAAGATGGTGAGAAAGCCTTCCTTTGAGTCCTAGGCGTGATATTCAAAGAGTTTTAGTGGCCTGAGATGAGTTTTGCAGGTCTTCCTTTGCCGGTAAGCAAAAGGGAACCAAAAGAGACCAAAACTGGAACTTGGGTCCAAAGGCACCAGAAAGTGCTAGAATGTGAGAAGGTGGTGGGAAAGCCTTCCTTTGAGTCCTAGGCGTGATATTCAAGGAGTTTTAGTGGCCTGAGACGAGTTTCGCACGTCTTCCTTTCCCGGTTAGCAAAAGGGAACCAAAATAGACCAAAATTGGAACTTGGGTCCAAAGGCGCCAGAAAGTGCCAGAAGCGGAAAGAGTGGTGAGAAAGCCTTCCTTTGAGTCCTAGGCGTGATATTCAAAGAATTTTAGTGGCCTGAGACGAGTTTCGCACGTCTTCCTTTGCCGATAAGCAAAAGGGAACCAAAAGAGACCAAAACTGGAAATTGGGTCCAAAGGCACCAGAAAGTGCCAGTATGTGAGAAGGTGGTGGGAAAGCCTTCCTTTGAGTCCTAGACGTGATATTCAAAGAGTGTTAGTGGCCCAAGACGAGTTTCGCAAGTCTCCCTTTGCCAGTAAGCAAAAAGGGACCAAAAGAGACCAAACTGGAACATGGGTCGAAAGGCGCCAGAAAGTGCCAGAAGGGGAGAAGATGGTGAGAAAGCCTTCCTTTGAGTCCTAGGCGTGATATTCAAGGAGTTTTAGTGGCGTGAGACGAGTTTCGCACGTCTTCCTTTGCAGGTAAGCAAAAGGGAACCAAAAGAGACCAAAACTGGAACTTGGGTCCAAAGGCACCAGAAAGTGCCAGAATGTGAGAAGGTGGTGGGAAAGCCTTCCTTTGAGTCCTAGGCGTGATATTCAAGGAGTTTTAGTGGCCTGAGACGAGTTTCGCACGTCATCCTTTGCCAGTAAGCAAAAAGGGACCAAAAGAGACCAAAACTGGAACTTGGGTCCAAAGGTGCCAGAAAGTGACAAAAGGGGAGAAGGTGGTGAGAAATCCTTCCTTTGAGTTCTAGGAGTGATATTCAAGGAGTTTCAGTGGTTTGAGACGAGTATCGCACGTCTTCCTTTGCCGGTAAGCAAAAGGGAACCAAAAGAGACCAAAACAGGAACTTGGGTCCAAAGGCACCAGAAAGTGCCAGAATGTGAGAAGGTGGTGGGAAAGCCTTCCTTTGAGTCCTAGGCGTGATATTCAAGGAGTTTTAGTGGCCTGAGACGAGTTTCGCACGTCTTCCTTTCCCGGTTAGCAAAAGGGAACCAAAATAGACCAAAATTGGAACTTGGGTCCAAAGGCGCCAGAAAGTGCCAGAAGCGGAAAGAGTGGTGAGAAAGCCTTCCTTTGAGTCCTAGGCGTGATATTCAAAGAATTTTAGTGGCCTGAGACGAGTTTCGCACGTCTTCCTTTGCCGATAAGCAAAAGGGAACCAAAAGAGACCAAAACTGGAACTTGGGTCCAAAGGCACCAGAAAGTGCCAGTATGTGAGAAGGTGGTGGGAAAGCCTTCCTTTGAGTCCTAGACGTGATATTCAAAGAGTGTTAGTGGCCCAAGACGAGTTTCGCAAGTCTCCCTTTGCCAGTAAGCAAAAAGGGACCAAAAGAGACCAAACTGGAACATGGGTCGAAAGGCGCCAGAAAGTGCCAGAAGGGGAGAAGATGGTGAGAAAGCCTTCCTTTGAGTCCTAGGCGTGATATTCAAAGAGTTTTAGTGGCTTGAGATGAGTTTTGCACGTCTTCCTTTGCCGGTAAGCAAAAGGGTACCAAAAGAGACCAAAACAGGAACTTGGGTCCAAAGGCACCAGAAAGTGCCAGAATGTGAGAAGGTGGTGGGAAAGCCTTCCTTTGAGTCCTAGGCGTGATATTCAAGGGGTTTTAGTGGCCTGAGACGAGTTTCGCACGTCTTCCTTTCCCGGTTAGCAAAAGGGAACCAAAATAGACCAAAATTGGAACTTGGGTCCAAAGGCGCCAGAAAGTGCCAGAAGCGGAAAGAGTGGTGAGAAAGCCTTCCTTTGAGTCCTAGGCGTGATATTCAAAGAGTTTTAGTGGCCTGAGACAAGTTTCGCACGTCTTCCTTTGCCGGTAAGCAAAAGGGAACAAAAAGAGACCAAAACTGGAACTTGGGTCCAAAGGCACCAGAAAGTGCCAGTATGTGAGAAGGTGGTGGGAAAGCCTTCCTTTGAGTCCTAGACGTGATATTCAAAGAGTTTTAGTGGCCCGAGACAAGTTTTGCAAGTCTCCCTTTGCCAGTAAGCAAAAAGGGACCAAAAGAGACCAAAACTGGAACATGGGTCGAAAGGCGCCAGAAGGTGCCAGAAGGGGAGAAGATGGTGAGAAATCTTTCCTTTGAGTTCTAGGAGTGATAGTCAAGGAGTTTCAGTGGCTTGAGACGAGTTTCACACGTCTTCCTTTGCCGGTAAGCAAAAGGGAACCAAAAGAGACCAAAACTAGAACTTGGGTCCAAAGGTGCCAGAAAGTGACAGAAGGGGAGAAGGTGGTGAGAAATCCTTCCTTTGAGTTCTAGGAGTTATATTCAAGGAGTTTCAGTTGCTTGAGACGAGTTTTGCACGTCTTCCTTTGCCGGTAAGCAAATGGGAACCAAATGAGACCAAAACTAGAACTTGGTCCAAAGGTACCAGAGAGTGCCAGAATGTGAGAAGGTGGTGGGAAAGCTTTCCTTTAAGTTGTAGGCACGATATTCAAGGAGTTTTAGTGGCCTGAGACGAGTTTCGCAAGTCTTCCTTTGCCAGTAAGCAAGAAGGGACCAAAAGAGACCAAAACTGGAACTTGGGTCCAAAGGCGCCAGAAAGTGCCAGAAGCGGAAAGAGTGGTGAGAAAGCCTTCCTTTGAGTCCTAGGTGTGATATTCAAAGAGTTTTAGTGGCCTGAGACGAGTTTCGCAAGTCTCCCTTTGCCAGTAAGCAAAAAGGGACCAAAAGAGACCAAAACTGGAACATGGGTCGAAAGGCGCCAGAGAGTGCCAGAATGTGAGAAGGTGGTGGGAAAGCTTTCCTTTAAGTTGTAGGCACGATATTCAAGGAGTTTTAGTGGCCTGAGACGAGTTTCGCAAGTCTACCTT
Source organism: Abrus pulchellus subsp. cantoniensis (assembly GCA_024086825.1). Taxonomy (NCBI): domain Eukaryota; kingdom Viridiplantae; phylum Streptophyta; class Magnoliopsida; order Fabales; family Fabaceae; genus Abrus; species Abrus pulchellus. Next base: position 460,265 of record JAKRVW010000002.1, read on the forward strand.
TGCCAGTAAGCAAGAAAGGACCAAAAGAGACCAAAACTGGAACTTGGGTCCAAAGGCGCCAGAAAGTGCCAGAAGCAGAAAGAGTGGTGAGAAAGCCATCCTTTGAGTCCTAGGTGTGATATTCAAAGAGTTTTAGTGGCTTGAGACGAGTTTCGCACGTCTTCCTTTGCTGGTAAGCAAAGGGAACCAAAAGAGACCAAAACTGGAACTTGGGTCCAAAGGCACCAGAAAGTGCCAGTATGTGAGAAGGTGGTGGGAAAGTCTTCCTTTGAGTCCTAGACGTGATATTCAAAGAGTTTTAGTGGCCCGAGACGAGTTTCGCAAGTCTCCCTTTGCCAGTAAGCAAAAAGGGACCAAAAGAGACCAAAACTGGAACATGGGTCGAAAGGCGCCAGAAAGTGCCAGAAGGGGAGAAGATGGTGAGAAAGCCTTCCTTTGAGTCCTAGGCGTGATATTCAAAGAGTTTTAGTGGCTTGAGATGAGTTTTGCAGGTCTTCCTTTGCCGGTAAGCAAAAGGGAACCAAAAGAGACCAAAACTGGAACTTGGGTCCAAAGGCACCAGAAAGTGCTAGAATGTGAGAAGGTGGTGGGAAAGCCTTCCTTTGAGTCCTAGGCGTGATATTCAAGGAGTTTTAGTGGCCTGAGACGAGTTTCGCACGTCTTCCTTTCCCGGTTAGCAAAAGGAACCAAAATAGACCAAAATTGGAACTTGGGTCCAAAGGCGCCAGAAAGTGCCAGAAGCGGAAAGAGTGGTGAGAAAGCCTTCCTTTGAGTCCTAGGCGTGATATTCAAAGAATTTTAGTGGCCTGAGACGAGTTTCGCACGTCTTCCTTTGCCGGTAAGCAAAAGGGAACCAAAAGAGACCAAAACTGGAACTTGGGTCCAAAGGCACCAGAAAGTGCCAGTATGTGAGAAGGTGGTGGGAAAGCCTTCCTTTGAGTCCTAGACGTGATATTCAAAGAGTGTTAGTGGCCCAAGACGAGTTTCGCAAGTCTCCCTTTGCCAGTAAGCAAAAAAGGACCAAAAGAGACCAAACTGGAACATGGGTCGAAAGGCGCCAGAAAGTGCCAGAAGGGGAGAAGATGGTGAGAAAGCCTTCCTTTGAGTCCTAGGCGTGATATTCAAAGAGTTTTAGTGGCTTGAGATGAGTTTTGCACGTCTTCCTTTGCCGGTAAGCAAAAGGGAACCAAAAGAGACCAAAACTGGAACTTGGGTCCAAAGGCACCAGAAAGTGCTAGAATGTGAGAAGGTGGTGGGAAAGCCTTCCTTTGAGTCCTAGGCGTGATATTCAAGGAGTTTTAGTGGCCTGAGACGAGTTTCGCACGTCTTCCTTTCCCGGTTAGCAAAAGGGAACCAAAATAGACCAAAATTGGAACTTGGGTCCAAAGGCGCCAGAAAGTGCCAGAAGCGGAAAGAGTGGTGAGAAAGCCTTCCTTTGAGTCCTAGGCGTGATATTCAAAGAATTTTAGTGGCCTGAGACGAGTTTCGCACGTCTTCCTTTGCCGATAAGCAAAAGGGAACCAAAAGAGACCAAAACTGGAACTTGGGTCCAAAGGCACCAGAAAGTGCCAGTATGTGAGAAGGTGGTGGGAAAGCCTTCCTTTGAGTCCTAGACGTGATATTCAAAGAGTGTTAGTGGCCCAAGACGAGTTTCGCAAGTCTCCCTTTGCCAGTAAGCAAAAAGGGACCAAAAGAGACCAAACTGGAACATGGGTCGAAAGGCGCCAGAAATTGCCAGAAGGGGAGAAGATGGTGAGAAACCCTTCCTTTGAGTCCTAGGCGTGATATTCAAAGAGTTTTAGTGGCTTGAGATGAGTTTTGCACGTCTTCCTTTGCCGGTAAGCAAAAGGGTACCAAAAGAGACCAAAACAGGAACTTGGGTCCAACGGCACCAGAGAGTGCCAGAATGTGAGAAGGTGGTGGGAAAGCCTTCCTTTGAGTCCTAGGCGTGATATTCAAGGGGTTTTAGTGGCCTGAGACGAGTTTCGCACGTCTTCCTTTCCCGGTTAGTAAAAGGGAACCAAAATAGACCAAAATTGGAACTTGGGTCCAAAGGCGCCAGAAAGTGCCAGAAGCGGAAAGAGTGGTGAGAAAGCCTTCCTTTGAGTCCTAGGCGTGATATTCAAAGAGTTTTAGTGGCCTGAGACAAGTTTCGCACGTCTTCCTTTGCCGGTAAGCAAAAGGGAACAAAAAGAGACCAAAGCGGAACTTGGGTCCAAAGGCACCAGAAAGTGCCAGTATGTGAGAAGGTGGTGGGAAAGCCTTCCTTTGAGTCCTAGACGTGATATTCAAAGAGTTTTAGTGGCCCGAGACAAGTTTTGCAAGTCTCCCTTTGCCAGTAAGCAAAAAGGGACCAAAAGAGACCAAAACTGGAACATGGGTCGAAAGGCGCCAGAAGGTGCCAGAAGGGGAGAAGATGGTGAGAAATCCTTCCTTTGAGTTCTAGGAGTGATATTCAAGGAGTTTCAGTGGCTTGAGACGAGTTTCACACGTCTTCCTTTGCCGGTAAGCAAAAGGGAACCAAAAGAGACCAAAACTAGAACTTGGGTCCAAAGGTGCCAGAAAGTGACAGAAGGGGAGAAGGTGGTGAGAAATCCTTCCTTTGAGTTCTAGGAGTTATATTCAAGGAGTTTCAGTTGCTTGAGACGAGTTTTGCACGTCTTCCTTTGCCGGTAAGCAAATGGGAACCAAATGAGACCAAAACTAGAACTTGGTCCAAAGGTACCAGAGAGTGCCAGAATGTGAGAAGGTGGTGGGAAAGCTTTCCTTTAAGTTGTAGGCACGATATTCAAGGAGTTTTAGTGGCCTGAGACGAGTTTCGCAAGTCTTCCTTTGCCAGTAAGCAAGAAGGGACCAAAAGAGACCAAAACTGGAACTTGGGTCCAAAGGCGCCAGAAAGTGCCAGAAGCGGAAAGAGTGGTTAGAAAGCCTTCCTTTGAGTCCTAGGTGTGATATTCAAAGAGTTTTAGTGGCCTGAGACGAGTTTCGCAAGTCTCCCTTTGCCAGTAAGCAAAAAGGGACCAAAAGAGACCAAAACTGGAACATGGGTCGAAAGGCGCCAGAGAGTGCCAGAATGTGAGAAGGTGGTGGGAAAGCATTCCTTTAAGTTGTAGGCACGATATTCAAGGAGTTTTAGTGGCCTGAGACGAGTTTCGCAAGTCTACCTTTGCCAGTAAGCAAGAAGGGACCAAAAGAGACCAAAACTGGAACTTGGGTCCAAAGGCGCCAGAAAGTGCCAGAAGCAGAAAGAGTGGTGAGAAAGCCATCCTTTGAGTCCTAGGTGTGATATTCAAAGAGTTTTAGTGGCTTGAGACGAGTTTCGCACGTCTTCCTTTGCTGGTAAGCAAAAGGGAACCAAAAGAGACCAAAACTGGAACTTGGGTCCAAAGGCACCAGAAAGTGCCAGTATGTGAGAAGGTGGTGGGAAAGTCTTCCTTTGAGTCCTAGACGTGATATTCAAAGAGTTTTAGTAGCCCGAGACGAGTTTCGCAAGTCTCCCTTTGCCAGTAAGCAAAAAGGGACCAAAAGAGACCAAAACTGGAACATGGGTCGAAAGGCGCCAGAAAGTGCCAGAAGGGGAGAAGATGGTGAGAAAGCCTTCCTTTGAGTCCTAGGCGTGATATTCAAAGAGTTTTAGTGGCTTGAGATGAGTTTTGCAGGTCTTCCTTTGCCGGTAAGCAAAAGGGAACCAAAAGAGACCAAAACTGGAACTTGGGTCCAAAGGCACCAGAAAGTGCTAGAATGTGAGAAGGTGGTGGGAAAGCCTTCCTTTGAGTCCTAGGCGTGATATTCAAGGAGTTTTAGTGGCCTGAGACGAGTTTCGCACGTCTTCCTTTCCCGGTTAGCAAAAGTAACCAAAATAGACCAAAATTGGAACTTGGGTCCAAAGGCGCCAGAAAGTGCCAGAAGCGGAAAGAGTGGTGAGAAAGCCTTCCTTTGAGTCCTAGGCGTGACATTCAAAGAATTTTAGTGGCCTGAGACGAGTTTCGCACGTCTTCCTTTGCCGGTAAGCAAAAGGGAACCAAAAGAGACCAAAACTGGAACTTGGGTCCAAAGGCACCAGAAAGTACCAGTATGTGAGAAGGTGGTGGGAAAGCCTTCCTTTGTGTCCTAGACGTGATATTCAAAGAGTGTTAGTGGCCCAAGACGAGTTTCGCAAGTCTCCCTTTGCCAGTAAGCAAAAAGGGACCAAAAGAGACCAAAACTGGAACATGGGTCGAAAGGCGCCAGAAAGTGCCAGAAGGGGAGAAGATGGTGAGAAAGCCTTCCTTTGAGTCCTAGGCGTGATATTCAAAGAGTTTTAGTGGCTTGAGACGAGTTTTGCACGTCTTCCTTTGCCGGTAAGCAAAAGGGAACCAAAAGAGACCAAAACTGGAACTTGGGTACAAAGGCACCAGAAAGTGCCAGAATGTGAGAAGGTGGTGGGAAAGCCTTCCTTTGAGTCCTAGCCGTGATATTCAAGGAGTTTTAGTGGCCTGAGAGGAGTTTCGCACGTCTTCCTTTCCTGGTTAGCAAAAGGGAACCAAAATAGACCAAAATTGGAACTTGGGTCCAAAGGCGCCAGAAAGTGCAAGAAGCGGAAAGAGTGGTGAGAAAGCCTTCCTTTGAGTCCTAGGCGTGATATTCAAAGAGTTTTAGTTGCCTGAGACGAGTTTCACAGGTCTCCTTTTGCCAGTAAGCAGAAAGGGACCAAAAGAGACTAAAACTGGAACATAGGTCCAAAGGCGCCAGAAAGTGCCAGAAGCGGAAAAGGTGGTGAGAAAGCCTTCCTGTGAGTTCTAGGAGTGATATTCAAAGAGTTTCAGTGGCCTGAGACGAGTTTCGCACGTCTTCCTTTGCCGGTAAGCAAAAAGGAACCAAAAGAGACCAAAACTAGAACTTGGGTCCAAAGGTACCAGAAAGTGACAGAAGGGAAGAAGGTGGTGAGAAATCCTTCCTTTGAGTTTTACGAGTGACATTCAAGGAGTTTTAGTGGATTGAGACGAGTTTCGCACGTCTTCCTTTGCCGGTAAGCAAAAGGGAACCAAAAGAGACCAAAACTGGAACTTGGGTCCAAAGGCACCAGAAAGTGCCAGAACATGAGAGGGTAGTGGGAAAGCCTTCCTTTGAGTCCTAGGCGTGATATTCTAGGAGTTTTAGTGGCCTGAGACGAGTTTCGCACGTCTTCCTTTGCCGGTAAGCAAAAAGGTAACAAAAGAGACTAAAACTAGAACTTGGGTCCAAAGGCGCCAGAAAGTGCTAGAAGCGGAAAGGGTGGTGAGAAATCCTTCTTTTGAGTTCAAGGAGTGATATTCAAGGAGTTTCAGTGGCTTGAGACGAGTTTTACACGTCTTCCTTTGCCGGTAAGCAGAAGGGAACCAAAAGAGACCAAAACTGGAACTTGGGTCCAAAGGCACCAGAAAGTGCCAGAATGTGAGAAGGTGGTGGGAAAGCTTTCCTTTAAGTTGTAGGCGTGATATTCAAGGAGTTTTAGTGGCCTGAGACGAGTTTCGCAAGTCTCCCTTTGCCAGTAAGCAAAAAGGGACCAAAAGAGACCAAAACTAGAACTTGGGTCCAAAGGCGCGAGAAAGTGCCAGAAGCGGAAAGAGTGGTGAGAGAGCCTTACTTTGAGTCCTAGGCGTGATATTCAAAGAGTTTTAGTAGCCTGAGGCGAGTTTCGCATGTCTCCCTTTGCCAGTAAGCAAAAAGGTAACAAAAGAGACTAAAACTAGAACTTGGGTCCAAAGGCGCCAGAAAGTGCTAGAAGCGGAAAGGGTGGTGAGAAATCCTTCTTTTGAGTTCAAGGAGTGATATTCAAGGAGTTTCAGTGGCTTAAGACGAGTTTCGCAAGTCTTCCTTTGCCGGTAAGCAAAAGGGAACCAAAAGAGACCAAAACTAGAACTTGGGTCCAAAGGTGCCAGAAAGTGACAGAAGGGGAGAAGGTGGTGAGAAATCCTTCCTTTGAGTTCTAGGAGTGATATTCAAGGAGTTTTAGTGGCTTGAGACAAGTTTCGCACGTCTTCCTTTGCCGGTAAGCAAAAGGGAACCAAAAGAGACCAAAACTGGAACTTGGGTCCAAAGGCACCAGAAAGTGCCAGATCGTGAGAAGGTGGTGGGAAAGCCTTCCTTTGAGTCCGAGGCGTGATATTCAAGGAGTTTTAGTGGCCTGAGACGAGTTTCGCACGTCTTCCTTTGCCGGTTAGCAAAAGGGAACCAAAATAGACCAAAACTGGAACTTGGGTCCTAAGGCACCAGAAAGTGCCAGAACGTGAGAAGATGGTGGGAAAGCCTTCCTTTGAGTCCTAGGCGTGATATTCAAAGAGTTTTGCTGGCTTGAGACGAGTTTCGCATGTCTTCCTTTGCCAGTGAGCAAAAAGAGACCAAAAGAGACCAAAACTGGAACTTGGGTCCAAAGGCGCCAGAAAGTGCTAGAAGCGGAAAGGGTGGTGAAAAATCCTTCCTTTGAGTTCTAGGAGTGATATTCAAGGAGTTTCAGTGCCTTGAGACGAGTTTTGCACGTCTTCCTTTGCCGGTAAGCAGAAGGGAACCAAAAGAGACCAAAACTGGAACTTGGGTCCAAAGGCACCAGAAAGTGCCAGAATGTGAGAAGGTGGTGGGAAAGCTTTCCTTTAAGTTGTAGGCACAATATTCAATGAGTTTTACTCGCCTGAGACGAGTTTCGCAAGTCTTCCTTTGCCAGTAAGCAAAAGGGAACCAAAAGAGACCAAAACTAGAACTTGGGTCCAAAGGCGCCAGAAAGTGCCAGAAGCGGAAAGAGTGGTGAGAAAGCCTTCCTTTGAGTCCTAGGTGATATTCAAAGAGTTTTAGTGGCCTGAGACAAGTTTCGCACGTCTTCCTTTGCCGGTAAGCAAAAGGGAACCAAAAGAGACCAAAACTGGAACTTGGGTCCAAAGGCACCAGAAAGTGCCAGTATGTGAGAAGGTGGTGGGAAAGCCTTCCTTAGAGTCCTAGACGTGATATTCAAAGAGTTTTAGTGGCCCGAGACAAGTTTCGCAAGTCTCCCTTTGCCAGTAAGCAAAAAGGGACCAAAAGAGACCAAAACTGGAACATGGGTCGAAAGGCGCCAGAAGGTGCCAGAAGGGGAGAAGATGGTGAGAAATCCTTCCTTTGAGTTCTAGGAGTGATATTCAAGGAGTTTCAGTGGCTTGAGACGAGTTTCGCACGTCTTCCTTTGCCGGTAAGCAAAAGGGAACCAAAAGAGACCAAAACTAGAACTTGGGTCCAAAGGTGCCAGAAAGTGACAGAAGGGGAGAAGGTGGTGAGAAATCCTTCCTTTGAGTTCTAGGAGTTATATTCAAGGAGTTTCAATTGCTTGAGACGAGTTTTGCACGTCTTCCTTTGCCGGTAAGCAAATGGGAACCAAATGAGACCAAAACTAGAACTTGGTCCAAAGGTACCAGAGAGTGCCAGAATGTGAGAAGGTGGTGGGAAAGCTTTCCTTTAAGTTGTAGGCACAATATTCAATGAGTTTTACTGGCCTGAGACGAGTTTCGCAAGTCTTCCTTTGCCGGTAAGCAAAAGGGAACCAAAAGAGACCAAAACTAGAACTTGGGTCCAAAGGCGCCAGAAAGTGCCAGAAGCGGAAAGAGTGGTGAGAAAGCCTTCCTTTGAGTCCTAGGCGTGATATTCAAAGAGTTTTAGTGGCCTGAGACGAGTTTCGCACGTCTTCCTTTCCCGGTTAGCAAAAGGGAACCAAAATAGACCAAAATTGGAACTTGGGTCCAAAGCCGCCAGAAAGTGCCAGAAGGGGAGAAGGTGGTGAGAAATCCTTCCTTTGAGTTCTAGGAGTGATATTCAAGGAGTTTCAGTGGCTTAAGACGAGTTTCGCAAGTCTTCCTTTGCCGGTAAGCAAAAGGGAACCAAAAGAGACCAAAACTAGAACTTGGGTCCAAAGGTGCCAGAAAGTGACAGAAGGGGAGAAGGTGGTGAGAAATCCTTCCTTTGAGTTCTAGGAGTGACATTGAAGGAGTTTCAGTGGCTTGAGACGAGTTTCGCTCGTCTTCCTGTGCCGGTAAGCAAAAGGGAACCAAAACAGACCAAAACTGGAAGTTGGGTCGAAAGGCGCCAGAAAGTGCCAGTACGTGAGATGGTGGTGGGAAAGCCTCCCTTTGAGTCCGAGGCGTGATATTCAAGGAGTTTTAGTGGCCTGAGACGAGTTTCGCACGTCTTCCTTTGCCGGTTAGCAAAAGGGAACCAAAACTGGAACTTGGGTCCAAAGGCACCAGAAAGTGCCAGAACGTGGGAAGGTGGTGGGAAAGCCTTCCTTTGAGTCCTAGGCGTGATATTCAAAGAGTTTTAGTGGCCTCTGACGAGTTTTGCAAGTCTCCTTTTGCCAGTAAGCAAAAAGGGACCAAAAGAGACCAAAACTGGAACTTGGGTCCAAAGGCGCCAGAAAGTGCCAGAAGCGGAAAAGGTGGTGAGAAAGCCTTCCTTTGAGTTCTAGGAGTGATATTCAAGGATTTTCAATGGCTTGAGACGAGTTTCGCACGTCTTCCTTTGCCGGTAAGCAAAAGGGAACCAAAAGAGACCAAAACTGGAACTTGGGTCCAAAGGCACCAGAAAGTGCCACTACGTGAGAAGGTGGTGGGAAAGCCTTCCTTTGAGTCCTAGACGTGATATTCAAAGAGTTTTAGTGGCCTGAGACGAGTTTCGCAAGTCTCCCTCTGCCAGTAAGCAAAAAGGGACCAAAAGAGACCAAAACTAGAACTTGGGTCGAAAGGCGCCAGAAAATGCCAGAAGGGGAGCTGATTGTGAGAAATCCTTCCTTTGAGTTCTAGGAGTGACATTCAAGGAGTTTTAGTGGATTGAGATGAGTTTCGCACGTCTTCCCTTGCCGGTAAGCAAAAAGGAACCAAAATAGACCAAAACTGGAACTCGGGTCCAAAGGTGCGAGAAAGTGCCAGAAGGGGAGAAGGTGGTGAGAAATCCTTCCTTTGAGTTCTAGGAGTGATATTCAAGGAGTTTCAGTGGCTTGAGATGAGTTTCGCACGTCTTCCTTTGCCGGTAAGCAAAAGGGAACCAAAAGAGTCCAAAACTGGAACTTTGGTCCAAAGGCACCAGAAAGTGCCAGAACGTGAGAAGGTGGTGGGAAAGCCTTCCTTTGAGTCCTAGGCGTGATATTCAAGGAGTTTTAGTGGCCTGAGACGAGTTTCGCACGTCTTCCTTTGCCGGTAAGCAAAAGGGAACCAAAAGAGACCAAAACTGGAACTTAAGTCCGAAGGCACCAGAAAGTGCCAGAACGTGAGAAGGTGGTGGGAAAGCCTTCTTTTGAGTCCTAGGCGTGATATTCAAAGAGTTTTAGTGGCCTGAGACGAGGTTCGCAGGTCCCCCTGTGCCAGTAAGCAAAAAGGGACCAAAAGAGACTAAAACTGGAACTTGGGTCCAAAGGCGCCAGAAAGTGGTAGAAGCGGAAAAGGTGGTGAGAAAGCCTTCCTTTGAGTTCTAGGAGTGATATTCAAGGAGTTTTAGTGGCTTGAGACGAGTTTCGCACGTCTTCCTTTGCCGGTAAGCAAAAGGGAACCAAAAGAGTCCAAAACTGGAACTTTGGTCCAAAAGCACCAGAAAGTGCCAGAACGTGAGAAGGTGGTGGGAAAGCCTTCCTTTGAGTCCTAGGCGTGATATTCAAGGAGTTTTAGTGGCCTGAGACGAGTTTCGCACGTCTTCCTTTGCCGGTAAGCAAAAAGGGTCCAAAAGAGACCAAAACTAGAACTTGGGTCCAAAGGCACCAGAAAGTGCCAGAACGTGAGAAGGTGGTGGGAAAGCCTTCCTTTGAGTCCTAGGCGTAATATTCAAGGAGTTTTAGTGGCCTGAGACGAGTTTCGCACGTCTTCCTTTGCCGGTAAGCAAAAAGGGACCAAAAGAGACCAAAACTAGAACTTGGGTCTAAAGGCACCAGAAAGTGCCAGAACGTGAGAAGGTGGTGGGAAAGCCTTCGTTTGAGTCCTAGGCGTGATATTCAAGGAGTTTTAGCGGTCTGAGACGAGTTTCGCACGTATTCCTTTGCCGGTAACAAAATGGAACCAAAAGAGACCAAAACTGGAACTTGGGTCCAAAGGCACCAGAAAGTGGCAGAACGTGAGAAGGTGGTCGGAAAGCCTTCCTTTGAGTCCTAGGCGTGATATTCAAAGAGTTTTAGTGGCTTGAGATGAGTTTCGCAGGTCTTCCTTTGCCAGTAAGCAAAAAGGGACCAAAAGAGACCGAAACTAGAACTTGGGTCAAAAGGCGCCAGAAAGTGCTAGAAGCAGAAAGGGTGGTGAGAAATCCTTCGTTTGAGTTCTAGGAGTGATATTCAAGGAGTTTCAGTGGCTTGAGACGAGTTTTGCACGTCTTCCTTTGCCGGTAAGCAGAAGGGAACCAAAAGAGACCAAAACTGGAACTTGGGTCCAAAGGCACCAGAAAGTGCCAGAATGTGAGAAGGTGGTGGGAAAGCTTTACTTTAAGTTGTAGGCGTGATATTCAAGGAGTTTTAGTGGCCTGAGACGAGTTTCGCAAGTCTACCTGTGCCAGTAAGCAAAAAGGGACCAAAAGAGACCAAAACTAGAACTTGGGTCCAAAGGCGCCAGAAAGTGCCAGAACGTGAGAAGGTGGTGGGAAAGCCTTCGTTTGAGTCCTAGGCATGATATTCAAGGTGTTTTAGCGGCCTGAGACGAGTTTCGCACGTCTTCCTTTGCCGGTAACAAAAGGGAACCAAAAGAGACCAAAACTGGAACTTGGGTCCAAAGGCGCCAGAAAGTGGCAGAAGCGGAAAAGGTGCTGAGAAAGCCTTCCTTTGAGTTCTAGGAGTGATATTCAAGGAGTTTTAGTGGCTTGAGACGAGTTTCGCACGTCTTCCTTTGCCAGTAAGCAAAAGGGAACCAAAAGAGACCAAAACTGGAACTTGGGTCCAAAGGCGCCAGAAAGTGCCAGAAGCGGAAAAGGTGGTGAGAAAGCCTTCCTTTGTGTCTTCGGAGTGATATTGAAGGAGTTTCAGTGGCCTGAGACGAGTTTCGCACGACTTCCTTTGCCGGTAAGCAAAAAGGGAACAAAAGAGACCAAAACTAGAACTTGGGTCCAAAGGTGCCAGAAAGTGACAGAAGGGGAGAAGGTGGTGAGAAATCATTCCTTTGAGTTCTAGGAGTGACATTCAAGGAGTTTCAGTGGCTTGAGACGAGTTTCGCGCGTCTTCCTTTGCCGATAAGCAAAAGGGAACCAAAAGAGACCAAAACTGGAACTTGGGTCCAAATGCACCAGAAAGTGCCAGAATGTGAGAAGGTGGTGGGAAAGCCTTCCTGTGAGTCCTAGGCGTGATATTCAACGAATTTTAGTGGCCTGAGACGAGTTTCGCCAGTCTCCCTTTGCTAGTAAGCAAAAAGGGACCAAAAGAGACCAAAACTGGAACTTGGGTCCAAAGGTGCCAGAAAGTGCCAGAAGGGGAGAAGGTGGTGAGAAATCCTTCCTTTGAGTTGTAGGAGTGTTATTCAAGGAGTTTTAGTGGCCTGAGACGAGTTTCGCAAGTCTCCCTTTGCCAGTAAGCAAAAAGGGACCAAAAGAGACCAAAACTGGAGCTTGGGTCCAAAGGCGCCAGAAAGTGCCAGAAGTGGAAAAGGTGGTGAGAAAGCCTTCCTTTGTGTCTTTGGAGTGTTTTTCAAGGAGTTTCAGTGGCCTGAGACAAGTTTCGCACGACTTCCTTTGCCGGTAAGCAAAAAGAGACCAAAAGAGACCAAAACTAGAACTTTGGTCCAAAGGTGCTAGAAAGTGACAGAAGGGGAGAAGGTGGTGAGAAATCCTTCCTTTGAGTTCTAGGAGTGATATTGAAGGAGTTTCAGTGGCTTGAGACGAGTTTCGCACGTCTTCCTTTGCCGGTAAGCAGAAGGGAACCAAAAGAGACCAAAACAGGAACTTGGGTCCAAAGGCACCAGAAAGTGCCAGAATGTGAGAAGGTGGTGGGAAAGCTTTCCTTTAAGTTGTAGGCGTGATATTCAAGGAGTTTTAGTGGCCTGAGACAAGTTTCGCAAGTCTCCCTGTGCCAGTAAGCAAAAAGGGACCAAAATAGACCAAAATTACAACTTGGGTCCAAAGGCGCCAGAACGTGCCAGAACGTGAGAAGGTTGTGGGAAAGCATTCGTTTGAGTCCTAGGCGTGATATTCAAGGAGTTTTAGCGGCTTGAGACGAGTTTCGCACGTCTTCCTTTGCCGGTAACAAAAGGGAACCAAAAGAGACCAAAACTGGAACTTGGGTCCAAAGGCACCAGAAAGTGGCAGAACGTGAGAAGGTGGTCGGAAAGCCTTCCTTTGAGTCCTAGGCGTGATATTCAAAGAGTTTTAGTGGCTTGAGATGAGTTTTGCAGGTCTTCCTTTGCCAGTAAGCAAAAAGGGACCAAAAGAGACCAAAACTAGAACTTGGGTCCAAAGGCGCCAGAAAGTGCTAGAAGCAGAAAGGGTGGTGAGAAATCCTTCGTTTGAGTTCTAGGAGTGATATTCAAGGAGTTTCAGTGGCTTGAGACGAGTTTCGCACGTCTTCCTTTGCCGGTAAGCAGAAGGGAACCAAAAGAGACCAAAATTAGAACTTGGGTCCAAAGGCGCCAGAAAGTGCCAGAACGTGAGAAGGTGGTGGGAAAGCCTTCCTTCGAGTCCTAGGCGTGATATTCAAGGAGTTTTAGTGGCCTGAGACGAGTTTCGCACGTTTTCCTTTGCTGGTTAGCAAAAGGGAACCAAAAGAGACCAAAACTGGAACTTGGGTCCAAAGGCACTAGAAAGTGCCAGAACGTGAGAAGGTGGTGGGAAAGCCTTCCTTTGAGTCCTAGGCGTGATATTCAAGGAGTTTTAGTGGCCTGAGACGAGTTTCGCACGTTTTCCTTTGCTGGTTAGCAAAAGGGAACCAAAAGAGACCAAAACTGGAACTTGGGTCCAAAGGCACTAGAAAGTGCCAGAACGTGAGAAGGTGGTGGGAAAGCCTTCCTTTGAGTCCTAGGCGTGATATTCAAAGGGTTTTAGTGGCCTGAGACGAGTTTCGCAGGTCTCCCTTTGCTAGTAAGCAAAAAGGGACCAAAAGTGACTAAAACTGGAACTTGGGTCCAAAGGCGCCAGAAAGTGGCAGAAGCGGAAAAGGTGCTGAGAAAGCCTTCCTTTGAGTCTTAGGCGTGATATTCAAGGAGTTTTAGTGGCTTGAGACGAGTTTCGCACGTCTTCCTTTGCCGGTAAGCAAAAGTGAACCAACAGAGACCAAAACGGGAACTTGGTTCCAAAGGCACCAGAAAGTGCCAGAATGTGAGAAGGTGGTGGGAAAGCCTTCCTTTAAGTCGTAGGCGTGATATTCAAGCAGTTTTAGTGGCCTGAGACGAGTTTCGCAAGTCTCCCTTTGCTAGTAAGAAAAAAGGGACCAAAAGAGACCAAAACTAGAACTTGGGTCCAAAGGTGCCAGAAAGTGACAGAGGTGGAGAAGGTGGTGGGAAACCCTTCCTTTGAGTCCTAGGCGTGATATTCAAGGAGTTTTAGTGGCTTGAGACGAGTTTCGCACGTCTTCCTTTGCCGGTAAGCAAAAGTGAACCAACAGAGACCAAAACGGGAACTTGGTTCCAAAGGCACCAGAAAGTGCCAGAATGTGAGAAGGTGGTGGGAAAGCCTTCCTTTAAGTCGTAGGCGTGATATTCAAGCAGTTTTAGTGGCCTGAGACAAGTTTCGCAAGTCTCCCTTTGCTAGTAAGCAAAAAGGGACCAAAAGAGACCAAAACTGGAACTTGGGTCCAAAGGTGCCAGAAAGTGCCAGAAGAGGAGAAGGTGGTGAGAAATCCATCCTTTGAGTTCTAGTAGTGATATTCAAGGAGTTTTAGTGGCCTGAGACGAGTTTCGCAAGTCTCCCTTTGCCAGTAAGCAAAAAGGGACCAAAAGAGACCAAAATTGGAACTTGGATCCAAAGGCGCCAGAAAGTGCCAGAAGCGGAAAAGGTGGTGAGAAAGCCTTCCTTTGAGTTCTGGGAGTGCTATTCAAGGAGTTTCAGTGGCTTGAGACGAGTTTCGCACGTCTTCCTTTGCCGATAAGCAAAAGGGAACCAAAAGAGACCAAAACTGGAACTTGGGTCCAAAGGCACCAGAAAGTGCCAGAACGTGAGAAGGTGGTGGGAAAGCCTTCCTTTGAGTCCTAGGCGTGATATTCAAGGAGTTTTAGTGGCCTGAGACGAGTTTCGCACGTTTTCCTTTGCTGGTTAGCAAAAGGGAACCAAAAGAGACCAAAACTGGAACTTGGGTCCAAAGGCACTAGAAAGTGCCAGAACGTGAGAAGGTGGTGGGAAAGCCTTCCTTTGAGTCCTAGGCGTGATATTCAAAGGGTTTTAGTGGCCTGAGACGAGTTTCGCAGGTCTCCCTTTGCTAGTAAGCAAAAAGGGACCAAAAGTGACTAAAACTGGAACTTGGGTCCAAAGGCGCCAGAAAGTGGCAGAAGCGGAAAAGGTGCTGAGAAAGCCTTCCTTTGAGTTCTAGGAGTGATATTCAAGGAGTTTTAGTGGCTTGAGACGAGTTTCGCACGTCTTCCTTTGCCAGTAAGCAAAAAGGAACCAAAAGAGACCAAAACTGGAACTTGGGTCCAAAGGCGCCAGAAAGTGCCAGAAGCGGAAAAGGTGGTGAGAAAGCCTTCCTTTGTGTCTTCGGATTGATATTGAAGGAGTTTCAGTGGCCTGAGACGAGTTTCGCACGACTTCCTTTGCCGGTAAGCAAAAAGGGAACAAAAGAGACCAAAACTAGAACTTGGGTCCAAAGGTGCCAGAAAGTGACAGAAGGGGAGAAGGTGGTGAGAAATCATTCCTTTGAGTTCTAGGAGTGACATTCAAGGAGTTTCAGTGGCTTGAGACGAGTTTCGCGCGTCTTCCTTTGCCGATAAGCAAAAGGGAACCAAAAGAGACCAAAACTGGAACTTGGGTCCAAAGGCACTAGAAAGTGCCAGAATGTGAGAAGGTGGTGGGAAAGCCTTCCTTTGAGTCCTAGGCGTGATATTCAAAGGGTTTTAGTGGCCTGAGACGAGTTTCGCAGGTCTCCCTTTGCTAGTAAGCAAAAAGGGACCAAAAGTGACTAAAACTGGAACTTGGGTCCAAAGGCGCCAGAAAGTGGCAGAAGCGGAAAAGGTGCTGAGAAAGCCTTCCTTTGAGTCCTAGGCGTGATATTCAAGGAGTTTTAGCGGCCTGAGACGAGTTTCGCAACTCTTCCTTTGCTGGTAAGCAAAAGGGAACCAAAAGAGACCAAAACTCGAACTTAGGTCCTAAGGCAGCAGAAAGTGGCAAGAGTGGAAAAGTTGGTGACAAAGCCTTCCTTTGTGTCTTCGGAGTGATATTGAAGGAGTTTCAATGGCCTGAGACGAGTTTCGCACGACTTCCTTTGCTAGTAAGCAAAAAGGGACCAAAAGAGACCAAAACTAGAACTTGGGTCCAAAGGTGCCAGGAAGTGACAGAAGGGGAGAAGGTGGTGCGAAATCCTTCCTTTGAGTTCTAGGAGTGATATTCAAGGAGTTTTAGTGGCCTGAGACGAGTTTCGCAAGTCTCCCATTGCCAGTAAGCAAAAAGGGGCCAAAAGAGACCAAAACTGGAACTTGGATCCAAAAGAGCCAGAAAGTGCCAGAAGCGGAAAAGGTGGTGAGAAACCCTTCCTTTGTGTCTTCGGAGTGATATTGAAGGAGTTTCAGTGGCCTGAGACAAGTTTCGCCAGTCTCCCTTTGCTAGTAAGCAAAAAGGGACCAAAAGAGACCAAAACTAGAACTTGGGTCCAAAGGTGCCAGAAAGTGCCAGAAGGGGAGAAGGTGGTGAGAAATCCTTCCTTTGAGTTGTAGGAGTGATATTCAAGGAGTTTTAGTGGCCTGAGACGAGTTTCGCAAGTCTCCCTTTGCCAGTAAGCAAAAAGGGACCAAAAGAGACCAAAACTGGAGCTTGGGTCCAAAGGCGCCAGAAAGTGCCAGAAGTGGAAAAGGTGGTGAGAAAGCCTTCCTTTGTGTCTTTGGAGTGATATTCAAGGAGTTTCAGTGGCCTGAGACAAGTTTCGCACGACTTCCTTTGCCGGTAAGCAAAAAGAGACCAAAAGAGACCAAAACTAGAACTTTCGTCCAAAGGTGCTAGAAAGTGACAGAAGGGGAGAAGGTGGTGAGAAATGCTTCCTTTGAGTTCTAGGAGTGATATTCAAGTAGTTTCAGTGGCTTGAGACGAGTTTCGCACGTCTTCCTTTGCCGGTAAGCAAAAGGGAACCAAAAGAGACCAAAACTAGAACTTGGGTCCAAAGGCACCAGAAAGTGCCAGAACGTGAGAAAGTGGTGGGAAAGCCTTCCTTTGAGTCCTAAGCGTGATATTCAAGGAGTTTCAGTGGCCTGAGACGAGTTTCGTACTTCTTCCTTTGCTGGTTAGCAAAAGGGAACAAAAAGAGACCAAAACTGGAACTTGGGTCCAAAGGCACTAGAAAGTGCCAGAACGTGAGAAGGTGGTGGGAAAGCCTTCCTTTGAGTCCTAGGCATGATATTCAAAGGGTTTTAGTGGCCTGAGACGAGTTTCGCAGGTCTCCCTTTGCTAGTAAGCAAAAAGGGACCAAAAGTGACTAAAACTGGAACTTGGGTCCAAAGGCGCCAGACAGTGGCAGAAGCGGAAAAGGTGCTGAGAAAGCCTTCCTTTGAGTCTTAGACGTGATATTCAAGGAGTTTTAGTGGCTTGAGACGAGTTTCGCACGTCTTCCTTTGCCGGTAAGCAAAAGTGAACCAACAGAGGCCAAAACGGGAACTTGGTTCCAAAGGCACCAGAAAGTGCCAGAATGTGAGAAGGTGGTGGGAAAGCCTTCCTTTAAGTCGTAGGCGTGATATTCAAGCAGTTTTAGTGGCCTGAGACGAGTTTCGCAAGTCTCCCTTTGCTAGTAAGCAAAAAGGGACCAAAAGAGACCAAAACTGGAACTTGGGTTCAAAGGTGCCAGAAAGTGCCAGAAGAGGAGAAGGTGGTGAGAAATCCTTCCTTTGAGTTCTAGTAGTGATATTCAAGGAGTTTTAGTGGCCTGAGACGAGTTTCGCAAGTCTCCCTTTGCCAGTAAGCAAAAAGGGACCAAAAGAGACCAAAATTGGAACTTGGATCCAAAGGCGCCAGAAAGTGCCAGAAGCGGAAAAGGTGGTGAGAAAGCCTTCCTTTGAGTTCTGGGAGTGATATTCAAGGAGTTTCAGTGGCTTGAGACGAGTTTCGCACGTCTTCCTTTGCCGGTAAGCAAAAGGGAACCAAAAGAGACCAAAACTGGAACTTGGGTCCAAAGGCACCAGAAAGTGCCAGAACGTGAGAAGGTGGTGGGAAAGCCTTCCTTTGAGTCCTAGGCGTGATATTCAAGGAGTTTTAGTGGCCTGAGACGAGTTTCGCACGTTTTCCTTTGCTGGTTAGCAAAAGGGAACCAAAAGAGACCAAAACTGGCACTTGGGTCCAAAGGAACTAGAAAGTGCCAGAACGTGAGAAGGTGGTGGGAAATCCTTCCTTTGAGTCCTAGGCGTGATATTCAAAGGGTTTTAGTGGCCTGAGACGAGTTTCGCAGGTCTCCCTTTGCTAGTAAGCAAAAAGGGACCAAAAGTGACTAAAACTGGAACTTGGGTCCAAAGGCGCCAGAAAGTGGCAGAAGCGGAAAAGGTGCTGAGAAAGCCTTCCTTTGAGTTCTAGGAGTGATATTCAAGGAGTTTTAGTGGCTTGAGACGAGTTTCGCACGTCTTCCTTTGCCAGTAAGCAAAAAGGAACCAAAAGAGACCAAAACTGGAACTTGGGTCCAAAGGCGCCAGAAAGTGCCAGAAGCGGAAAAGGTGGTGAGAAAGCCTTCCTTTGTGTCTTCGGAGTGATATTGAAGGAGTTTCAGTGGCCTGAGACGAGTTTCGCACGACTTCCTTTGCCAGTAAGCAAAAAGGGACCAAAAGAGACCAAAACTGGAGCTTGGGTCCAAAGGCGCCAGAAAGTGCCAGAAGCGGAAAAGGTGGTGAGAAAGCCTTCCTTTGTGTCTTCGTAGTGATATTCAAAGAGTTTTAGTGGCCTGAGACGAGTTTCAGACGACTTCCTTTGCTGGTAAGCAAAAAGGGACCAAAAGAGACCAAAACTAGAACTTGGGTCCAAAGGTGCCAAAAAGTGACAGAAGGGGAGAAGGTGGTGAGAAATCCTTCCTTTGAGTTCTAGGAGTGATATTGAAGGAGTTTCAGTGGCTTGAGACGAGTTTCGCACGTCTTTCTTTGACGGTAAGCAAAAGGGAACCAAAAGAGACCAAAACTAGAACTTGGGTCCAAAGGTGCCAGAAAGTGCCAGAAGGGGAGAAGGTGGTGAGAAATCCTTCCTTTGAGTTCTAGGAGTGATATTCAAGGAGTTTCAGTGGCTTGAGACGAGTTTCGCGCGTCTTCCTTTGCCGGTAAGTAAAAGGGAACCAAAAGAGACCAAAACTGGAACTTGGGTCCAAAGGCACCAGAAAGTGCCAGAACATGAGAAGGTGGTGGGAAAGCCTTCCTTTGAGTCCTAGGCGTGATATTCAAGGAGTTTTAGCGGCCTGAGACGAGTTTTGCAAGTCTCCCTTTGCCAGTAAGCAAAAAGAGACCAAAAGAGACCAAAACTGGAACTTCGGTCCAAAGGCGCCAGAAAGTGCCAGAAGCGGAAAAGGTGGTGAGAAATCCTTCCTTTGAGTTCTAGGAGTGATATTCAAGGAGTTTCAGTGGCTTGAGACGAGTTTCGCACGTCTTCCTTTGCAAGTAAGCAAAAGGGAACGAAAAGAGACCAAAACTGGAACTTGGGTCCAAAGGCACCAAAAAGTGCCAGAACGTGAGAAGGTGGTGGGAAAGCCTTCCTTTGAGTCCTAGGCGTGATATTCAAGGAGTTTTAGCGGCCTGAGATGAGTTTCGCAAGTCTTCCGTTGCTGGTAAGCAAAAGGGAACCAAAAGAGACCAAAACTGGAACTTAGGTCCTAAGGCACCAGAAAGTGCCAGAACGTGAGAAGGTGGTGGGAAAGCCTTCCTTTGAGTCCTAGGCGTGATATTCAAGGAGTTTTAGCGGCCTGAGACGAGTTTCGCAACTCTTCCTTTGCTGGTAAGCAAAAGGGAACCAAAAGAGACCAAAACTCGAACTTAGGTCCTAAGGCAGCAGAAAGTGGCAAGAGTGGAAAAGTTGGTGACAAAGCCTTCCTTTGTGTCTTCGGAGTGATATTGAAGGAGTTTCAATGGCCTGAGACGAGTTTCGCACGACTTCCTTTGCTAGTAAGCAAAAAGGGACCAAAAGAGACCAAAACTAGAACTTGGGTCCAAAGGTGCCAGGAAGTGACAGAAGGGGAGAAGGTGGTGCGAAATCCTTCCTTTGAGTTCTAGGAGTGATATTGAAGGAGTTTCAGTGGCTTGAGACGAGTTTCGCACGTCTTTCTTTGACGGTAAGCAAAAGGGAACCAAAAGAGACCAAAACTGGAACTTGGGTCCAAGGGTGCCAGAAAGTGCCAGAAGGGGAGAAGGTGGTGAGAAATCCTTCCTTTGAGTTCTAGGAGTGATATTGAAGGAGTTTTAGTGGCTTGAGACGAGTTTCGCACGTCTTTCTTTGACGGTAAGCAAAAGGGAACCAAAAGAGACCAAAACTGGAACTTGGGTCCAAAGGTGCCAGAAAGTGCCAGAAGGGGAGAAGGTGGTGAGAAATCCTTCCTTTGAGTTCTAGGAGTGATATTCAAGGAGTTTTAGTGGCCTGAGACGAGTTTCGCAAGTCTCCCATTGCCAGTAAGCAAAAAGGGGCCAAAAGAGACCAAAACTGGAACTTGGATCCAAAAGAGCCAGAAAGTGCCAGAAGCGGAAAAGGTGGTGAGAAACCCTTTCTTTGAGTTCTGGGTGTGATATTCAAGGAGTTTCAGTGGCTTGATACGAGTTTCGCACGTCTTCCTTTGCCGGTAAGCAAAAGGGAACCAAAAGAGACCAAAACTGGAACTTGGGTCCAAAGGCACCAGAAAGTGCCAGAACGTGAGAAGGTGGTGGGAAAGCCTTCCTTTGAGTCCTAGGCGTGATATTCAAAGAGTTTTAGTGGCCTGAGACGAGTTTCGCATGTGTCCCTTTGCCAGTAAGCAAAAAGGGACCAAAAGAGACCAAAACTGGAACTTCGGTCCAAAGGGGCCAAAAAGTGCCAGAAGCGGAAAAGGTGGTGAGAAATCCTTCCTTTGAGTTCTAGGAGTGATATTCAAGGAGTTTCAGTGGCTTGAGACGAGTTTCGCACGTCTTCCTTTGCCGCTAAGCAAAAGGGAACCAAAAGAGACCAAAACTGGAACTTGGGTCCAAAGGCACAAGAAAGTGCCAGAACGTGAGAAGGTGGTGGGAAAGCCTTCCTTTGAGTTCTAGGAGTGATATTCAAAGAGTTTTAGTGGCCTGAGACGAGTTTCGCACGTCTTCCTTTGCCGGTAAGCAAAAGGGAACGAAAAGAGACCAAAACTGGAACTTGGGTCCAAAGGCACCAGAAAGTGACATAAGGGGAGAAGGTGGTGAGAAATCCTTCCTTTGTGTTCTAGGACTGATATTCAAGGATTTTCAGTGGCTTGAGACGAGTTTCGCACGTCTTCCTTTGACGGTAAGCAAAAGGGAACCAAAAGAGACCAAAACTGGAACTTGGGTCCAAAGGTGCCAGAAAGTGCCAGAAGGGGAGAAGGTGGTGAGAAATCCTTCCTTTGAGTTCTAGGAGTGATATTCAAGGAGTTTCCGTGGCTAAAGACGAGTTTCGCGCGTCTTCCTTTGCCGGTAAGCAAAAGGGAACCAAAAGAGACCAAAACTGGAACTTGGGTCCAAGGGCACCAGAAAGTGCCAGAACGTGAGAAGGTGGTGGGAAAGCCTTCCTTTGAGTCCTAGGCGTGATATTCAAAGAGTTTTAGTGGCCTGAGACGAGTTTTGCAAGTCTCCCTTTGCCAGTAAGCAAAAAGAGACCAAAAGAGACCAAAACTGGAACTTCGGTCCAAAGGCGCCAGAAAGTGCCAGAAGCGGAAAAGGTGGTGAGAAATCCTTCCTTTGAGTTCTAGGAGTGATATTCAAGGAGTTTCAGTGGCTTGAGACGAGTTTCGCACGTCTTCCTTTGCCGGTAAGCAAAAGGGAACGAAAAGAGACCAAAACTGGAACTTGGGTCCAAAGGCACCAAAAAGTGCCAGAACGTGAGAAGGTGGTGGGAAAGCCTTCCTTTGAGTCCTAGGCGTGATATTCAAGGAGTTTTAGCGGCCTGAGATGAGTTTCGCAAGTCTTCCTTTGCTGGTAAGCAAAAGGGAACCAAAAGAGACCAAAACTGGAACTTAGGTCCTAAGGCACCAGAAAGTGCCAGAACGTGAGAAGGTGGTGGGAAAGCCTTCCTTTGAGTCCTAGGCGTGATATTCAAGGAGTTTTAGCGGCCTGAGACGAGTTTCGCAACTCTTCCTTTGCTGGTAAGCAAAAGGGAACCAAAAGAGACCAAAACTCGAACTTAGGTCCTAAGGCAGCAGAAAGTGGCAAAAGTGGAAAAGTTGGTGACAAAGCCTTCCTTTGTGTCTTCGGAGTGATATTGAAGGAGTTTCAATGGCCTGAGACGAGTTTCGCACGACTTCCTTTGCTAGTAAGCAAAAAGGGACCAAAAGAGACCAAAACTAGAACTTGGGTCCAAAGGTGCCAGGAAGTGACAGAAGGGGAGAAGGTGGTGCGAAATCCTTCCTTTGAGTTCTAGGAGTGATATTGAAGGAGTTTCAGTGGCTTGAGACGAGTTTCGCACGTCTTTCTTTGACGGTAAGCAAAAGGGAACCAAAAGAGACCAAAACTGGAACTTGGGTCCAAGGGTGCCAGAAAGTGCCAGAAGGGGAGAAGGTGGTGAGAAATCCTTCCTTTGAGTTCTAGGAGTGTTATTGAAGGAGTTTTAGTGGCTTGAGACGAGTTTCGCACGTCTTTCTTTGACGGTAAGCAAAAGGGAACCAAAAGAGACCAAAACTGGAACTTGGGTCCAAAGGTGCCAGAAAGTGCCAGAAGGGGAGAAGGTGGTGAGAAATCCTTCCTTTGAGTTCTAGGAGTGATATTCAAGGAGTTTCAGTGGCTTGAGACGAGTTTCGCACGTCTTCCTTTGCCGCTAAGCAAAAGGGAACCAAAAGAGACCAAAACTGGAACTTGGGTCCAAAGGCACAAGAAAGTGCCAGAACGTGAGAAGGTGGTGGGAAAGCCTTCCTTTGAGTTCTAGGAGTGATATTCAAAGAGTTTTAGTGGCCTGAGACGAGTTTCGCACGTCTTCCTTTGCCGGTAAGCAAAAGGGAACGAAAAGAGACCAAAACTGGAACTTGGGTCCAAAGGCACCAGAAAGTGACATAAGGGGAGAAGGTGGTGAGAAATCCTTCCTTTGTGTTCTAGGACTGATATTCAAGGATTTTCAGTGGCTTGAGACGAGTTTCGCACGTCTTCCTTTGACGGTAAGAAAAAGGGAACCAAAAGAGACCAAAACTAGAACTTGGGTCCAAAGGTGCCAGAAAGTGCCAGAAGGGGAGAAGGTGGTGAGAAATCCTTCCTTTGAGTTCTAGGAGTGATATTCAAGGAGTTTCCGTGGCTAAAGACGAGTTTCGCGCGTCTTCCTTTGCCGGTAAGCAAAAGGGAACCAAAAGAGACCAAAACTGGAACTTGGGTCCAAGGGCACCAGAAAGTGCCAGAACGTGAGAAGGTGGTGGGAAAGCCTTCCTTTGAGTCCTAGGCGTGATATTCAAAGAGTTTTAGTGGCCTGAGACTAGTTTTGCAAGTCTCCCTTTGCCAGTAAGCAAAAAGAGACCAAAAGAGACCAAAACTGGAACTTCGGTCCAAAGGCGCCAGAAAGTGCCAGAAGCGGAAAAGGTGGTGAGAAATCCTTCCTTTGAGTTCTAGGAGTGATATTCAAGGAGTTTCAGTGGCTTGAGACGAGTTTCGCACGTCTTCCTTTGCCGGTAAGCAAAAGGGAACGAAAAGAGACCAAAACTGGAACTTGGGTCCAAAGGCACCAAAAAGTGCCAGAACGTGAGAAGGTGGTGGGAAAGCCTTCCTTTGAGTCCTAGGCGTGATATTCAAGGAGTTTTAGCGGCCTGAGATGAGTTTCGCAAGTCTTCCTTTGCTGGTAAGCAAAAGGGAACCAAAAGAGACCAAAACTGGAACTTAGGTCCTAAGGCACCAGAAAGTGCCAGAACGTGAGAAGGTGGTGGGAAAGCCTTCCTTTGAGTCCTAGGCGTGATATTCAAGGAGTTTTAGCGGCCTGAGACGAGTTTCGCAACTCTTCCTTTGCTGGTAAGCAAAAGGGAACCAAAAGAGACCAAAACTCGAACTTAGGTCCTAAGGCAGCAGAAAGTGGCAAAAGTGGAAAAGTTGGTGACAAAGCCTTCCTTTGTGTCTTCGGAGTGATATTGAAGGAGTTTCAATGGCCTGAGACGAGTTTCGCACGACTTCCTTTGCTAGTAAGCAAAAAGGGACCAAAAGAGACCAAAACTAGAACTTGGGTCCAAAGGTGCCAGGAAGTGACAGAAGGGGAGAAGGTGGTGCGAAATCCTTCCTTTGAGTTCTAGGAGTGATATTGAAGGAGTTTCAGTGGCTTGAGACGAGTTTCGCACGTCTTTCTTTGACGGTAAGCAAAAGGGAACCAAAAGAGACCAAAACTGGAACTTGGGTCCAAGGGTGCCAGAAAGTGCCAGAAGGGGAGAAGGTGGTGAGAAATCCTTCCTTTGAGTTCTAGGAGTGTTATTGAAGGAGTTTTAGTGGCTTGAGACGAGTTTCGCACGTCTTTCTTTGACGGTAAGCAAAAGGGAACCAAAAGAGACCAAAACTGGAACTTGGGTCCAAAGGTGCCAGAAAGTGCCAGAAGGGGAGAAGGTGGTGAGAAATCCTTCCTTTGAGTTCTAGGAGTGATATTCAAGGAGTTTTAGTGGCCTGAGACGAGTTTCGCAAGTCTCCCATTGCCAGTAAGCAAAAAGGGGCCAAAAGAGACCAAAACTGGAACTTGGATCCAAAAGAGCCAGAAAGTGCCAGAAGCGGAAAAGGTGGTGAGAAACCCTTTCTTTGAGTTCTGGGTGTGATATTCAAGGAGTTTCAGTGGCTTGATACGAGTTTCGCACGTCTTCCTTTGCCGGTAAGCAAAAGGGAACCAAAAGAGACCAAAACTGGAACTTGGGTCCAAAGGCACCAGAAAGTGCCAGAACGTGAGAAGGTGGTGGGAAAGCCTTCCTTTGAGTCCTAAGCGTGATATTCAAAGAGTTTTAGTGGCCTGAGACGAGTTTCGCATGTGTCCCTTTGCCAGTAAGCAAAAAGGGACCAAAAGAGACCAAAACTGGAACTTCGGTCCAAAGGCGCCAAAAAGTGCCAGAAGCGGAAAAGGTGGTGAGAAATCCTTCCTTTGAGTTCTAGGAGTGATATTCAAGGAGTTTCAGTGGCTTGAGACGAGTTTCGCACGTCTTCCTTTGCCGCTAAGCAAAAGGGAACCAAAATAGACCAAAACTGGAACTTGGGTCCAAAGGCACAAGAAAGTGCCAGAACGTGAGAAGGTGGTGGGAAAGCCTTCCTTTGAGTTCTAGGAGTGATATTCAAAGAGTTTTAGTGGCCTGAGACGAGTTTCGCACGTCTTCCTTTGCCGGTAAGCAAAAGGGAACGAAAAGAGACCAAAACTGGAACTTGGGTCCAAAGGCACCAGAAAGTGACATAAGGGGAGAAGGTGGTGAGAAATCCTTCCTTTGTGTTCTAGGACTGATATTCAAGGAGTTTCAGTGGCTTGAGACGAGTTTCGCACGTCTTCCTTTGACGGTAAGCAAAAGGGAACCAAAAGAGACCAAAACTGGAACTTGGGTCCAAAGGTGCCAGAAAGTGCCAGAAGGGGAGAAGGTGGTGAGAAATCCTTCCTTTGAGTTCTAGGAGTGATATTCAAGGAGTTTCCGTGGCTAAAGACGAGTTTCGCGCGTCTTCCTTTGCCGGTAAGCAAAAGGGAACCAAAAGAGACCAAAACTGGAACTTGGGTCCAAGGGCACCAGAAAGTGCCAGAACGTGAGAAGGTGGTGGGAAAGCCTTCCTTTGAGTCCTAGGCGTGATATTCAAAGAGTTTTAGTGGCCTGAGACGAGTTTTGCAAGTCTCCCTTTGCCAGTAAGCAAAAAGAGACCAAAAGAGACCAAAACTGGAACTTCGGTCCAAAGGCGCCAGAAAGTGCCAGAAGCGGAAAAGGTGGTGAGAAATCCTTCCTTTGAGTTCTAGGAGTGATATTCAAGGAGTTTCAGTGGCTTCAGACGAGTTTCGCACGTCTTCCTTTGCCGGTAAGCAAAAGGGAACGAAAAGAGACCAAAACTGGAACTTGGGTCCAAAGGCACCAAAAAGTGCCAGAACGTGAGAAGGTGGTGGGAAAGCCTTCCTTTGAGTCCTAGGCGTGATATTCAAGGAGTTTTAGCGGCCTGAGATGAGTTTCGCAAATCTTCCTTTGCTGGTAAGCAAAAGGGAACCAAAAGAGACCAAAACTGGAACTTAGGTCCTAAGGCACCAGAAAGTGCCAGAACGTGAGAAGGTGGTGGGAAAGCCTTCCTTTGAGTCCTAGGCGTGATATTCAAAGAGTTTTAGTGGCCTGAGACGAGTTTCGCACGTCTTCCTTTGCCGGTAAGCAAAAGGGAACGAAAAGAGACCAAAACTGGAACTTGGGTCCAAAGGCACCAGAAAGTGCCAGAACGTGAGAAGGTGGTGGGAAAGCCTTCCTTTGAGTCCTAGGCGTGATATTCAAGGAGTTTTAGCGGCCTGAGACGAGTTTCACAAGTCTTCCTTTGCTGGTAAGCAAAAGGGAACCAAAAGAGACGAAAACTCAAACTTAGGTCCTAAGGCACCAGAAAGTGGCAGAAGTGGAAAAGTTGGTGACAAAGCCTTCCTTTGTGTCGTCGGAGTGATATTGAAGGAGTTTCAGTGGCCTGAGACGAGTTTCGGACGACTTCCTTCGCCGGTAAGGAAAAAGGGACCAAAAGAGACCAAAACTGGAGCTTGGGTCCAAAGGCGCCAGAAAGTGCCAGAAGCGGAAAAGGTGGTGAGAAAGCCTTCCTTTGTGTCTTCGTAGTGATATTCAAGGAGTTTTAGTGGCCTGAGACGAGTTTCGCACGACTTCCTTTGCAGGTAAGCAAAAAGGGACCAAAAGAGACCAAAACTAGAACTTGGGTGCAAGGGTGCCAGAAAGTGACAGAAGGGGAGAAGGTGGTGAGAAATCCTTCCTTTGAGTTCTAGGAGTGATATTCCAGGAGTTTCAGTGGCTTGAGACGAGTTTCGCGCGTCTTCCTTTGCCGGTAAGCAAAAAGGAACCAAAAGAGACCAAAACTGGAACTTGGGTCCAAAGGGACCAGAAAGTGCCAGAACGTGAGAAGGTGGTGGGAAAGCCTTCCTTTGAGTCCTAGGCGTGATATTCAAGGAGTTTTAGCGGCCTGAGACGAGTTTCGCAAGTCTTCCTTTGCTGGTAAGCAAAAGGGAACCAAAAGAGACCAAAACTCGAACTTAGGTCCTAAGGCACCAGAAAGTGGCAGAAGTGGAAAAGTTGGTGACAAAGCCTTCCTTTGTGTCTTCGGAGTGATATTGAAGGATTTTCAGTGGCCTGAGACGAGTTTCGCACGACTTCCTTTGCCGGTAAGCAAAAAGGGACCAAAAGAGACCAAAACTGGAGCTTGGGTCCAAAGGCGCCAGAAAGTGCCAGAAGCGGAAAAGGTGGTGAGAAAGCCTTCCTTTGTGTCTTCGTAGTGATATTCCAGGAGTTTTAGTGGCCTGAGACGAGTTTCGCACGACATCCTTGGCTGGTAAGCGAAAAGGGACCAAAAGAGACCAAAACTAGACTTGGGTCCAAAGGTGCCAGAAAGTGACAGAAGGGGAGAAGGTGGTGAGAAATCCTTCCTATGAGTTCTAGGAGTGATATTGAAGGAGTTTTAGTGGCTTGAGACGAGTTTCGCACGTCTTCCTTTGACGGTAAGCAAAAGGGAACCAAAAGAGACCAAAACTGGAACTTCGGTCCAGAGGCGCTAGAAAGTGCCAGAAGCGGAAAAGGTGGTGAGAAAGCCTTCCTTTGAGTTCTAGGAGTGATATTCAAGGAGTTTCAGTGGCCTGAGACGAGTTTCGAGCGTCTTCCTTTGCCGGTAAGCAAAAGGGAACCAAAAGAGGCCAAAACTGGAACTTGGGTCCAAAGGCACCAGAAAGTGCCAGAACGTGAGAAGGTGGTGGGAAAGCCTTCCTTTGAGTCCTAGGCGTGATATTCAAGGAGTTTTAGCGGCCTGAGACTAATTTCGCACGTTTTCCTTTGCTGGTAAGCAAAAGGGAACCAAAAGAGACCAAAACTGGAACTTAGGTCCTAAGTCACCAGAAAGTGCGAGAACGTGAGAAGGTGGTGGGAAAGCCTTCCTTTGAGTCCTAGGCGTGATATTCAAAGAGTTTTAGTGGCCTGAGACGAGTTTCGCAGGTCTCCCTTTGCTAGTAAGCAAAAAGGGACTAAAAGAGACCAAAACTAGAGCTTGGGTCCAAAGGCGCCAGAAAGTGCCAGAAGCGGAAAAGGTGGTGAGAAAGCCTTCCTTTGTGTCTTCGTAGTGATATTCCAGGAGTTTTAGTGGCCTGAGACGAGTTTCGCACGACTTCCTTGGCTGGTAAGCAAAAAGGGACCAAAAGAGACCAAAACTAGAACTTGGGTCCAAAGGTGCCAGAAAGTGACAGAAGGGGAGAAGGTGGTGAGAAATCCTTCCTATGAGTTCTAGGAGTGATATTGAAGGAGTTTCAGTGGCTTGAGACGAGTTTCGCACGTCTTCCTTTGACGGTAAGCAAAAGGGAACCAAAAGAGACCAAAATTGGAACTTGGGTCCAAAGGTGCCAGAAAGTGCCAGAAGGGGAGAAGGTGGTGAGAAATCCTTCCTTTGAGTTCTAGGAGTGATATTCAAGGAGTTTCAGTGGCTTGAGACGAGTTTCGCGCGTCTTCCTTTGCCGGTAAGCAAAAGGGAACCAAAAGAGACCAAAACTGGAACGTGGGTCCAAAGGTGCCAGAAAGTGCCAGAAGGGGAGAAGGTGGTGAGAAATCCTTCCTTTGAGTTCTAGGAGTGATATTCAAGGACTTTTAGTGGCCTGAGACGAGTTTCGCAAGTCTCCCATTGCCAGTAAGCAAAAAGGGGCCAAAAGAGACCAAAACTGGAACTTGGATCCAAAGGCGCCAGAAAGTGCCAGAAGCGGAAAAGGTGGTGAGAAAGCCTTCCTTTGAGTTCTGGGAGTGATATTCAAGGAGTTTCAGTGGCCTGAGACGAGTTTCGCACGACTTCCTTTACCAGTAAGCAAAAAGGGATCAAAAGAGACCAAAACTAGAACTTGGGTCCAAAGGTGCCGGAAAGTGACAGAAGGGGAGAAGGTGGTGAGAAATCCTTCCTTTGAGTTCTAGGACTGATAGTCAAGGAGTTTTACTGGCTTGAGACGAGTTTCGCACGTCTTCCTTTGCCAGTAAGCAAAAGGGAACCAAGAGAGACCAAAACTGGAACTTGGGTCCAAAGGCACCAGAAAGTGCCAGAACGTGAGAAGGTGGTGGGAAAGCCTCCCTTTGAGTCCTAGGCGTGATATTCAAGGAGTTTTAGTGGCTTGAGACGAGTTTCGCACGTTTCCCTTTGCCAGTAACCAAAAGGGAACCAAAAGAGACCAAAACTGGAACTTGGGTCCAAAGGCACCAGAAAGTGCCAGAACGGGAGAAGGTGGTGGGAAAGCCTTCCTTTGAGTCCTAGGCGTGATATTCAAGGAGTTTTATTGGCCTGAGACGAATTTCGCACGTCTTCCATTGCTGGTTAGCAAAAGGGAACCAAAAGAGACCAAAACTGGAACCTGGGTCCAAAGGCACTAGAAAGTGCCAGAACGTGAGAAGGTGGTGGGAAAGCCTTCCTTTGAGTCCTAGGCGTGATATTCAAGGAGTTTTAGCGGCCTGAGACGAGTTTCGCACGTCTTCCTTTGCTGGTAAGCAAAAGGGAACCAAAAGAGACCAAAACTGTAACTTAGGTCCTAAGGCACCAGAAAGTGCGAGAACGTGAGAAGGTGGTGGGAAAGCCTTCCTTTTAGTCCTAGGCGTGATATTCAAAGAGTTTTACTGGCTTGAGATGAGTTTCGCACGTCTTCCTTTGCCAGTAAGCAAAAGGGAACTAAAAGAGACAAAAAGTGGAACTTGGGTCCAAAGGCGCCAGAAAGTGCCAGAAGCGGAAAACGTGGTGAGAAAGCCTTCCTTTGTGTCATCGGAGTGATATTCAAGGAGTTTTAGTGGCCTGAGACGAGTTTCGCACGACCTCCTTTGCCGGTAAGCAAAAAGGGACCAAAAGAGACCAAAATTAGAACTTGGGTCCAAAGGTGCCAGAAAGTGACAAAAGGGGAGAAGGTGGTGAGAAATCCTTCTTTTGAGTTCTAGGAGTGATATTCAAGGAGTTTCAGTGGCTTGAGACGAGTTTCGCACGTCTTCCTTTGCCGCTAAGCAAAAGGGAACCAAAAGAGACCAAAACTGGAACTTGGGTCCAAAGGTGCCAGAAAGTGCCAGAAGGGGAGAAGGTGGTGAGAAATCCTTCCTTTGAGTTCTAGGAGTGATATTCAAGGAGTTTCAGTGGCTTGGAACGAGTTTCGCGCGTCTTCCTTTGCCGGTAAGCAAAAGGGAACCAAAAGAGACCAAAACTGGAACTTGTATCCAAAAGCGCCAGAAAGTGCCAGAAGCGGAAAAGGTGGTGAGAAAGCCTTCCTTTGAGTTCTGGGAGTGATATTCAAGGAGTTTCAGTGGCTTGAGATGAGTTTCGCACGTCTTCCTTTGCCGGTAAGCAAAAGGGAACCAAAAGAGACCAAAACTGGAACTTGGGTCCAAACGCACCAGAAAGTGCCAGAACGTGAGAAGGTGGTGGGAAAGCCTTCCTTTGAGTCCTAGGCGTGATATTCAATGAGTTTTAGTGGCCTGAAACGAGTTTCGCAAGTCTCCCTTTGCCAGTAAGCAAAAAGGGACCAAAAGAGACCAAAACTGGAACTTAGGTCCAAAGGCGCCAGAAAGTGCTAGAAACGGAAAAGGTGGTGAGAAATCCTTCCTTTGAGTTCTAGGAGTGATATTCAAGGAGTTTCAGTGGCTTGAGACGAGTTTCGCACGTCTTCCTTTGCCGCTAAGCAAAAGGGAACCAAAAGAGACCAAAACTGGAACTTGGGTCCAAAGGCACCAGAAAGTGCCAGAACGTGAGAAGGTGGTGGGAAAGCCTTCCTTTGAGTCCTAGCCGTGATACTCAAAGAGTTTTAGTGGCCTGAGACGAGTTTCGCACGTCTTCCTTTGCCGGTAAGCAAAAGGGAACGAAAAGAGACCAAAACTGGAACTTGGGTCCAAAGGCACCAGAAAGTGCCAGAACGTGAGAAGGTTGTGGGAAAGCCTTCCTTTGAGTCCTAGGCGTGATATTCAAAGAGTTTTAGTGGCCTGAGACGAGTTTCGCACGGCTTCCTTTTCCGGTAAGCAAAAGGGAACGAAAAGAGACCAAAACTGGAACTTGGGTCCAAAGGCACCAGAAAGTGACATAAGGGGAGAAGGTGGTGAGAAATCCTTCCTTTGTGTTCTAGGACTGATATTCGAGGAGTTTCAGTGGCTTGAGATGAGTTTCGCACGTCTTCCTTTGACGGTAAGCAAAAGGGAACCAAAAGAGACCAAAACTGGAACTTGGGTCCAAAGGCACCAGAAAGTGCCAGAACGTGAGAAGGCTGTGGGAAAGCCTTCCTTTGAGTCCTAGGCGTGATATTCAAGGATTTTTAGCGGCCTGAGATGAGTTTCGCAAATCTTCCTTTGCTGGTAAGCAAAAGGGAACCAAAAGAGACCAAAATTCGAACTTAGGTCCTAATGCACCAGAAAGTGGCAGAAGTGGAAAAGTTGGTGGCAAAGCCTTCCTTTGTGTCTTCGGAGTGATATTGAAGGAGTTTCAGTGGCCTGAGACGAGTTTCACACGACTTCCTTTGCCGGTAAGCAAAAAAGGACCAAAAGAGACCAAAACTGGAGCTTGGGTCCAAAGGCGCCAGCAAGTGCCAGAAGCGGAAAAGGTGGTGAGAAAGCCTTCCTTTGTGTCTTCGTAGTGATATTCCAGGAGTTTTAGTGGCCTGAGACGAGTTTCGCACGACTTCCTTTGACGGTAAGCAAAAGCGAACCAAAAGAGACCAAAACTGGAACTTGGGTCCAAAGGTGCCAGAAAGTGCCAGAAGGGGAGAAGGTGGTGAGAAATCCTTCCTTTGAGTTCTAGGAGTGATATTGAAGAAGTTTCAGTGGCTTGAGACGAGTTTCGCACGTCTTCCTTTGACGGTAAGCAAAAGGGAACCAAAAGAGACCAAAATTGGAACTTGGGTCCAAAGGTGCCAGAAAGTGCCAGAAGGGGAGAAGGTGGTGAGAAATCCTTCCTTTGAGTTCTAGGAGTGATATTCAAGGTGTTTTAGTGGCCTGAGACGAGTTTCGCACGACTTCCTTTGCCGGTAAGCAAAAAGGGACCAAAAGAGACCAAAACTGGAGCTTGGGTCCAAAGGCGTCTGAAAGTGCCAAAAGCGGAAAAGGTGGTGAGAAAGCCTTCCTTTGTGTCTTCGGGGTGATATTGAAGGAGTTTCAGTGGCCTGAGACGAGTTTCGCACGACTTCCTTTGCCGGTAAGCAAAAGGGAACCAAAAGAGACAAAAAGTGGAACTTGGGTCCAAAGGCGCCAGAAAGTGCCAGAAGCGGAAAACGTGGTGAGAAAGCCTTCCTTTGTGTCATCGGAGTGATATTCAAGGAG
The DNA here is from genome assembly GCA_024086825.1 of Abrus pulchellus subsp. cantoniensis. Taxonomy (NCBI): domain Eukaryota; kingdom Viridiplantae; phylum Streptophyta; class Magnoliopsida; order Fabales; family Fabaceae; genus Abrus; species Abrus pulchellus. The sequence continues at coordinate 491,934 of JAKRVW010000002.1, forward strand.
TTTTAGTGGCCTGAGACGAGTTTCGCACGACCTCCTTTGCCGGTAAGCAAAAAGGGACCAAAAGAGACCAAAATTAGAACTTGGGTCCAAAGGTGCCAGAAAGTGACAGAAGGGGAGAAGGTGGTGAGAAATCCTTCTTTTGAGTTCTAGGAGTGATATTGAAGGAGTTTCAGTGGCTTGAGACGAGTTTCGCCCGTCTTCCTTTGCCGGTAAGCAGAAGGGAACCAAAAGAGACCAAAACTGGAACTTCGGTCCAAAGGCGCTAGAAAGTGCCAGAAGCGGAAAAGGTGGTGAGAAAGCCTTCCTTTGAGTTCTAGGAGTGATTTTCAAGGAGTTTCAGTGGCCTGAGACGAGTTTCGAGCGTCTTCCTTTGCCGGTAAGCAAAAGGGAACCAAAAGAGGCCAAAACTGGAACTTGGGTCCAAAGGCACTAGAAAGTGCCAGAACGTGAGAAGGTGGTGGGAAAACCTTCCTTTGAGTCCTAGGCGTGATATTCAAGGAGTTTTAGCGGCCTGAGACGAATTTCGCACGTCTTCCTTTGCTGGTAAGCAAAAGGGAACCAAAAGAGACCAAAACTGGAACTTAGGTCCTAAGGCACCAGAAAGTGCGAGAACGTGAGAAGGTGGTGGGAAAGCCTTCCTTTGAGTCCTAGGCGTGATATTCAAAGAGTTTTAGTGGCCTGAGACGAGTTTCGCAGGTCTCCCTTTGCTAGTAAGCAAAAAGGGACTAAAAGTGACCAAAACTGGAACTTGGGTCCAAAGGCGCCAGAAAGTGCCAAAAGGGGAAAAGGTGGTGAGAAATCCTTCCTTTGAGTTCTAGGAGTGATATTCAAGGAGTTTTAGTGGCTTGAGACGAATTTCGCACGTCTTCCTTTGCTGGTAAGCAAAAGGGAACCAAAAGAGACCAAAACTGGAACTTAGGTCCTAAGGCACCAGAAAGTGCGAGAACGTGAGAAGGTGGTGGGAAATCCTTCCTTTGAGTCCTAGGCGTGATATTCAAAGAGTTTTAGTGGCCTGAGACGAGTTTCGCAGGTCTCCCTTTGCTAGTAAGCAAAAAGGGACTAAAAGTGACCAAAACTCGAACTTGGGTCCAAAGGCGCCAGAAAGTGCCAAAAGCGGAAAAGGTGGTGAGAAAGCCTTCCTTTGAGTTCTAGGAGTGATATTCAAGGAGTTTTAGTGGCTTGAGACGAGTTTCGCACGTCTTCCTTTGCTAGTAAGCAAAAGGGAACCAAAAGAGACCAAAACTGGAACTTGGGTCCAAAGGCGCCAGAAAGTGCCAAAAGCGGAAAAGGTGGTGAGAAAGCCTTCCTTTGTGTCTTCGGAGTGATATTGAAGGAGTTTCAGTGGCTTGAGACGAGTTTCGCACGTCTTCCTTTGACGGTAAGCAAAAGGGAACCAAAAGAGACCAAAATTGGAACTTGGGTCCAAAGGTGCCAGAAAGTGCCAGAAGGGGAGAAGGTGGTGAGAAATCCTTCCTTTGAGTTCTAGGCGTGATATTCAAGGAGTTTTAGTGGCCTGAGACGAGTTTCGCACGACTTCCTTTGCCGGTAAGCAAAAAGGGACCAAAAGAGACCAAAACTGGAGCTTGGGTCCAAAGGCGCCTGAAAGTGCCAAAAGCGGAAAAGGTGGTGAGAAAGCCTTCCTTTGTGTCTTCGGAGTGATATTGAAGGAGTTTCAGTGGCCTGAGACGAGTTTCGCACGACTTCCTTTGCCGGTAAGCAAAAAGGGACCAAAAGAGACCAAAACTGGAGCTTGGGTCCAAAGGCGCCTGAAAGTACCAGAAGTGGAAAACGTGGTGAGAAAGCCTTCCTTTGTGTCTTTGTAGTGATATTCCAGGAGTTTTAGTGGCCTGAGACGAGTTTCGGACGACCTCCTTTGCTGGTAAGCAAAAAGGGACCAAAAGAGACCAAAACTAGAACTTGGGTCCAAAGGTGCCAGAAAGTGACAGAAGGGGAGAAGGTGGTGAGAAATCCTTCCTATGAGTTCTAGGAGTGATATTGAAGGAGTTTCAGTGGCTTGAGACGAGTTTCGCACGTCTTCCTTTGACGGTAAGCAAAAGGGAACCAAAAGAGACCAAAACTGGAACTTGGGTCCAAAGGTGCCGAGAAAGTGCCGAAGGGGAGAAGGTGGTGAGAAATCCTTCCTTTGAGTTCTAGGAGTGATAGTCAAGGAGTTTCGGTGGCTTGGAACGAGTTTCGCGCGTCTTCCTTTGCTTAGGTAAGCAAAAGGGAACCAAAAGAGACCAAAACTGGAACTTAGGTCCAAAGGTGCCAGAAAGTGCCAGAAGGGGTGAAGGTGGTGAGAAATCCTTCCTTTGAGTTCTAGGAGTGATATTCAAGGAGTTTTAGTGGCCTGAGACGAGTTTCGCAAGTCTCCCATTGCCAGTAAGCAAAAAGGGGCCAAAAGAGACCAAAACTGGAACTTGTATCCAAAAGCACCAGAAAGTGCCAGAAGCGGAAAAGGTGGTGAGAAAGCCTTCCTTTGAGTTCTGGGAGTGATATTCAAGGAGTTTCAGTGGCTTGAGATGAGTTTCGCACGTCTTCCTTTGCCGGTAAGCAAAAGGGAACCAAAAGAGACCAAAACTGGAACTTGGGTCCAAAGGCACCAGAAAGTGCCAGAACATGAGAAGGTGGTGGGAAAGCCTTCCTTTGAGTCCTAGGCGTTATATTCAAGGAGTTTTACCGGCTTGAGACGAGTTTCGCACGTCTTCCATTGCTGGTTAGCAAAAGAGAACCAAAAGAGACCAAAACTGGAACCTGGGTCCAGAGGCACTAGAAAGTGCCAGAACGTGAGAAGGTGGTGGGAAAGCCTTCCTTTGAGTCCTAGGCGTGATATTCAAGGAGTTTTAGCGGCCGGAGACGAGTTTCGCACGTCTTCCTTTGCTGGTAAGCAAAAGGGAACCAAAAGAGACCAAAACTGTAACTTAGGTCCTAAGGCACCAGAAAGTGCGAGAACGTGAGAAGGTGGTGGGAAAGCCTTCCTTTTAGTCCTAGGCGTGATATTCAAAGAGTTTTACTGGCTTGAGATGAGTTTCGCACGTCTTCCCTTGCCAGTAAGCAAAAGGGAACTAAAAGAGACAAAAAGTGGAACTTGGGTCCAAAGGCGCCAGAAAGTGCCAGAAGCGGAAAACATGGTGAGAAAGCCTTCCTTTGTGTCATCGGAGTGATATTCAAGGAGTTTTAGTGGCCTGAGACGAGTTTCGCACGACCTCCTTTGCCGGTAAGCAAAAAGGGACCAAAAGAGACCAAAACTGGAACTTGGGTCCAAAGGCGCCAGAAAGTGCCAAAAGGGGAAAAGGTGGTGAGAAATCCTTCCTTTGAGTTCTAGGAGTGATATTCAAGGAGTTTTAGTGGCTTGAGACGAATTTCGCACGTCTTCCTTTGCTGGTAAGCAAAAGGGAACCAAAAGAGACCAAAACTGGAACTTAGGTCCCAAGGCACCAGAAAGTGCGAGAACGTGAGAAGGTGGTGGGAAAGCCTTCCTTTGAGTCCTAGGCGTGATATTCAAAGAGTTTTAGTGGCCTGAGACGAGTTTCGCAGGTCTCCCTTTGCTAGTAAGCAAAAAGGGACTAAAAGTGACCAAAACTCGAACTTGGGTCCAAAGGCGCCAGAAAGTGCCAAAAGCGGAAAAGGTGGTGAGAAAGCCTTCCTTTGAGTTCTAGGAGTGATATTCAAGGAGTTTTAGTGGCTTGAGACGAGTTTCGCACGTCTTCCTTTGCTAGTAAGCAAAAGGGAACCAAAAGAGACCAAAACTGGAACTTGGGTCCAAAGGAGCCAGAAAGTGCCAAAAGCGGAAAAGGTGGTGAGAAAGCCTTCCTTTGTGTCTTCGGAGTGATATTGAAGGAGTTTCAGTGGCCTGAGACGAGTTTCGCACGACTTCCTTTGCCGGTAAGCAAAAAGGGACCAAAAGAGACCAAAACTGGAGCTTGGGTCCAAAGGCGCCTGAAAGTACCAGAAGTGGAAAACGTGGTGAGAAAGCCTTCCTTTGTGTCTTTGTAGTGATATTCCAGGAGTTTTAGTGGCCTGAGACGAGTTTCGCACGACTTCCTTTGCTGGTAAGCAAAAAGGGACCAAAAGAGACCAAAACTAGAACTTGGGTCCAAAGGTGCCAGAAAGTGACAGAAGGGGAGAAGGTGGTGAGAAATCCTTCCTATGAGTTCTAGGAGTGATATTGAAGGAGTTTCAGTGGCTTGAGACGAGTTTCGCACGTCTTCCTTTGACGGTAAGCAAAAGGGAACCAAAAGAGACCAAAACTGGAACTTGGGTCCAAAGGTGCCAGAAAGTGCCAGAAGGGGAGAAGGTGGTGAGAAATCCTTCCTTTGAGTTCTAGGAGTGATATTCAAGGAGTTTCAGTGGCTTGGAACGAGTTTCGCGCGTCTTCCTTTGCCGGTAAGCAAAAGGGAACCAAAAGAGACCAAAACTGGAACTTAGGTCCAAAGGTGCCAGAAAGTGCCAGAAGGGGTGAAGGTGGTGAGAAATCCTTCCTTTGAGTTCTAGGAGTGATATTCAAGGAGTTTTAGTGGCCTGAGACGAGTTTCGCAAGTCTCCCATTGCCAGTAAGCAAAAAGGGGCCAAAAGAGACCAAAACTGGAACTTGTATCCAAAAGCGCCAGAAAGTGCCAGAAGCGGAAAAGGTGGTGAGAAAGCCTTCCTTTGAGTTCTGGGAGTGATATTCAAGGAGTTTCAGTGGCTTGAGATGAGTTTCGCACGTCTTCCTTTGCCGGTAAGCAAAAGGGAACCAAAAGAGACCAAAACTGGAACTTGGGTCCAAAGGCACCAGAAAGTGCCAGAACGTGAGAAGGTGGTGGGAAAGCCTTCCTTTGAGTCCTAGGCGTGATATTCAAAGAGTTTTAGTGGCCTGAGACGAGTTTCGCATGTCTCCCTTTGCCAGTAAGCAAAAAGGGACCAAAATAGACCAAAACTGGAACTTCGGTCCAAAGGCGCCAGAAAGTGCCAGAAGCGGAAAAGGTGGTGAGAAATCCTTCCTTTGAGTTCTAGGAGTGATATTCAAGGAGTTTCAGTGGCTTGAGACGAGTTTCGCACGTCTTCCTTTGCCGCTAAGCAAAAGGGAACCAAAAGAGACCAAAACTGGAACTTGGGTCCAAAGGCACCAGAAAGTGCCAGAACGTGAGAAGGTGGTGGGAAAGCCTTCCTTTGAGTCCTAGCCGTGATACTCAAAGAGTTTTAGTGGCCTGAGACGAGTTTCGCACGTCTTCCTTTGCCGGTAAGCAAAAGGGAACGAAAAGAGACCAAAACTGGAACTTGGGTCCAAAGGCACCAGAAAGTGCCAGAACGTGAGAAGGTTCTGGGAAAGCCTTCCTTTGAGTTCTAGGCGTGATATTCAAAGAGTTTTAGCGGCCTGAGACGAGTTTCGCAAGTCTTCCTTTGCTGGTAAGCAAAAAGGAACCAAAAGAGACCAAAACTGGAACTTAGGTCCTAAGGCACCAGAAAGTGCCAGAACGTGAGAAGGTGGTGGGAAAGCCTTCCTTTGAGTCCTACGTGTGATATTCAAAGAGTTTTAGTGGCCTGAGACGAGTTTCGCACGTCTTCCTTTGCCGGTAAGCAAAAGGGAACGAAAAGAGACCAAAACTGGAACTTGGGTCCAAAGGCACCAGAAAGTGACATAAGGGGAGAAGGTGGTGAGAAATCCTTCCTTTGTGTTCTAGGACTGATATTCGAGGAGTTTCAGTGGCTTGAGACGAGTTTCGCACGTCTTCCTTTGACGGTAAGCAAAAGGGAACCAAAAGAGACCAAAACTGGAACTTGGGTCCAAAGGCACCAGAAAGTGCCAGAACGTGAGAAGGTGGTGGGAAAGCCTTCCTTTGAGTCCTAGGCGTGATATTCAAGGAGTTTTAGCGGCCTGAGACGAGTTTCGCAAGTCTTCCTTTGCTGGTAAGCAAAAGGGAACCAAAAGAGACCAAAACTCGAACTTAGGTCCTAATGCACCAGAAAGTGGCAGAAGTGGAAAAGTTGGTGACAAAGCCTTCCTTTGTGTCTTCGGAGTGATATTGAAGAAGTTTCAGTGGCCTGAGACGAGTTTCGCACGACTTCCTTTGCCGGTAAGCAAAAAAGGACCAAAAGAGACCAAAACTGGAGCTTGGGTCCAAAGGCGCCAGAAAGTGCCAGAAGCGGAAAAGGTGGTGAGAAAGCCTTCCTTTGTGTCTTCGTAGTGATATTCCAGGAGTTTTAGTGGCCTGAGACGAGTTTCGCACGACTTCCTTTGACGGTAAGCAAAAGCGAACCAAAAGAGACCAAAACTGGAACTTGGGTCCAAAGGTGCCAGAAAGTGCCAGAAGGGGAGAAGGTGGTGAGAAATCCTTCCTTTGAGTTCTAGGAGTGATATTGAAGAAGTTTCAGTGGCTTGAGACGAGTTTCGCACGTCTTCCTTTGACGGTAAGCAAAAGGGAACCAAAAGAGACCAAAACTGGAACTTGGGTCCAAAGGTGCCAGAAAGTGCCAGAAGGGGAGAAGGTGGTGAGAAATCCTTCCTTTGAGTTCTAGGAGTGATATTGAAGGAGTTTCAGTGGCTTGAGACGAGTTTCGCACGTCTTCCTTTGACGGTAAGCAAAAGGGAACCAAAAGAGACCAAAATTGGAACTTGGGTCCAAAGGTGCCAGAAAGTGCCAGAAGGGGAGAAGGTGGTGAGAAATCCTTCCTTTGAGTTCTAGGAGTGATATTCAAGGAGTTTCAGTGGCTTGAGACGAGTTTCGCGCGTCTTCCTTTGCCGGTAAGCAAAAGGGAACCAAAAGAGACCAAAACTGGAACGTGGGTCCAAAGGTGCCAGAAAGTGCCAGAAGGGGAGAAGGTGGTGAGAAATCCTTCCTTTGAGTTCTAGGAGTGATATTCAAGGACTTTTAGTGGCCTGAGACGAGTTTCGCAAGTCTCCCATTGCCAGTAAGCAAAAAGGGGCCAAAAGAGACCAAAACTGGAACTTGGATCCAAAGGCGCCAGAAAGTGCCAGAAGCGGAAAAGGTGGTGAGAAAGCCTTCCTTTGAGTTCTGGGAGTGATATTCAAGGAGTTTCAGTGGCCTGAGACGAGTTTCGCACGACTTCCATTACCAGTAAGCAAAAAGGGATCAAAAGAGACCAAAACTAGAACTTGGGTCCAAAGGTGCCGGAAAGTGACAGAAGGGGAGAAGGTGGTGAGAAATCCTTCCTTTGAGTTCTAGGACTGATAGTCAAGGAGTTTTACTGGCTTGAGACGAGTTACGCACGTCTTCCTTTGCCAGTAAGCAAAAGGGAACCAAAAGAGACCAAAACTGGAACTTGGGTCCAAAGGCACCAGAAAGTGCCAGAACGTGAGAAGGTGGTGGGAAAGCCTCCCTTTGAGTCCTAGGCGTGATATTCAAGGAGTTTTAGTGGCTTGAGACGAGTTTCGCACGTTTCCCTTTGCCAGTAAGCAAAAGGGAACCAAAAGAGACCAAAACTGGAACTTGGGTCCAAAGGCACCAGAAAGTGCCAGAACGGGAGAAGGTGGTGGGAAAGCCTTCCTTTGAGTCCTAGGCGTGATATTCAAGGAGTTTTATTGGCCTGAGACGAATTTCGCACGTCTTCCATTGCTGGTTAGCAAAAGGGAACCAAAAGAGACCAAAACTGGAACCTGGGTCCAAAGGCACTAGAAAGTGCCAGAACGTGAGAAGGTGGTGGGAAAGCCTTCCTTTGAGTCCTAGGCGTGATATTCAAGGAGTTTTAGCGGCCTGAGACGAGTTTCGCACGTCTTCCTTTGCTGGTAAGCAAAAGGGAACCAAAAGAGACTAAAACTGTAACTTAGGTCCTAAGGCACCAGAAAGTGCGAGAACGTGAGAAGGTGGTCGGAAAGCCTTCCTTTTAGTCCTAGGCGTGATATTCAAAGAGTTTTACTGGCTTGAGATGAGTTTCGCACGTCTTCCTTTGCCCGTAAGCAAAAGGGAACTAAAAGAGACAAAAAGTGGAACTTGGGTCCAAAGGCGCCAGAAAGTGCCAGAAGCGGAAAACGTGGTGAGAAAGCCTTCCTTTGTGTCATCGGAGTGATAGTCAAGGAGTTTTAGTGGCCTGAGATGAGTTTCGCACGACCTCCTTTGCCGGTAAGCAAAAAGGGACCAAAAGAGACCAAAATTAGAACTTGGGTCCAAAGGTGCCAGAAAGTGACAGAAGGGGAGATGGTGGTGAGAAATCCTTCTTTTGAGTTCTAGGAGTGATATTGAAGGAGTTTCAGTGGCTTGAGACGAGTTTCGCCCGTCTTCCTTTGCCGGTAAGCAAAAGGGAACCAAAAGAGACCAAAACTGGAACTTCGGTCCAAAGGCGCTAGAAAGTGCCAGAAGCGGAAAAGGTGGTGAGAAAGCCTTCCTTTGAGTTCTAGGAGTGATATTCAAGGAGTTTCAGTGGCCTGAGACGAGTTTCGAGCGTCTTCCTTTGCCGGTAAGCAAAAGGGAACCAAAAGAGGCCAAAACTGGAACTTGGGTCCAAAGGCACTAGAAAGTGCCAGAACGTGAGAAGGTGGTGGGAAAACCTTCCTTTGAGTCCTGGCGTGATATTCAAGGAGTTTTAGTGGCCTGAGACGAATTTCGCACGTCTTCCTTTGCTGGTAAGCAAAAGGGAACCAAAAGAGACCAAAACTGGAACTTAGGTCCTAAGGCACCAGAAAGTGCGAGAACGTGAGAAGGTGGTGGGAAAGCCTTCCTTTGAGTCCTAGGCGTGATATTCAAAGAGTTTTAGTGGCCTGAGACGAGTTTCGCAGGTCTCCCTTTGCTAGTAAGCAAAAAGGGACTAAAAGTGACCAAAACTGGAACTTGGGTCCAAAGGCGCCAGAAAGTGCCAAAAGCGGAAAAGGTGGTGAGAAAGCCTTCCTTTGAGTTCTAGGAGTGATATTCAAGGAGTTTTAGTGGCTTGAGACGAGTTTCGCACGTCTTCCTTTGCTAGTAAGCAAAAGGGAACCAAAAGAGACCAAAACTGGAACTTGGGTCTAAAGGCGCCAGAAAGTGCCAAAAGCGGAAAAGGTGGTGAGAAAGCCTTCCTTTGTGTCTTCGGAGTGATATCGAAGGAGTTTCAGTGGCCTGAAACGAGTTTCGCACGATTTCCTTTGCCGGTAAGCAAAAAGGGACCAAAAGAGACCAAAACTGGAGCTTGGGTCCAAAGGCGCCTGAAAGTGCCAGAAGTGGAAAACGTGGTGAGAAAGCCTTCCTTTGTGTCTTTGTAGTGATATTCCAGGAGTTTTAGTGGCCTGAGACGAGTTTCGCACGACTTCCTTTGCTGGTAAGCAAAAAGGGACCTAAAGAGACCAAAACTAGAACTTGGGTCCAAAGGTGCCAGAAAGTGACAGAAGGGGAGAAGGTGGTGAGAAATCCCTCCTATGAGTTCTAGGAGTGATATTGAAGGAGTTTCAGTGGCTTGAGACGAGTTTCGCACGTCTTCCTTTGACGGTAAGCAAAAGGGAACCAAAAGAGACCAAAACTGGAACTTGGGTCCAAAGGTGCCAGAAAGTGCCAGAAGGGGAGAAGGTGGTGAGAAATCCTTCCTTTGAGTTCTAGGAGTGATATTCAAGGAGTTTCAGTGGCTTGGAACGAGTTTCGCGCGTCTTCCTTTGCCGGTAAGCAAAAGGGAACCAAAAGAGACCAAAACTGGAACTTGTATCCAAAAGCGCCAGAAAGTGCCAGAAGCGGAAAAGGTGGTGGGAAAGCCTTCCTTTGAGTTCTGGGAGTGATATTCAAGGAGTTTCAGTGGCTTGAGATGAGTTTCGCACGTCTTCCTTTGCCGGTAAGCAAAAGGGAACCAAAAGAGACCAAAACTGGAACTTGGGTCCAAAGGCACCAGAAAGTGCCAGAACGTGAGAAGGTGGTGGGAAAGCCTTCCTTTGAGTCCTAGGCGTGATATTCAATGAGTTTTAGTGGCCTGAAACGAGTTTCGCAAGTCTCCCTTTGCCAGTAAGCAAAAAGGGACCAAAAGAGACCAAAACTGGAACTTCGGTCCAAAGGCGCCAGAAAGTGCCAGAAGCGGAAAAGGTGGTGAGAAATCCTTCCTTTGAGTTCTAGGAGTGATATTCAAGGAGTTTCAGTGGCTTGAGACGAGTTTCGCACGTCTTCCTTTGCCGCTAAGCAAAAGGGAACCAAAAGAGACCAAAACTGGAACTTGGGTCCAAAGGCACCAGAAAGTGCCAGAACGTGAGAAGGTGGTGGGAAAGCCTTCCTTTGAGTCCTAGGCGTGATATTCAAAGAGTTTTAGTGGCCTGAGACGAGTTTCGCAAGTTTCCCTTTGCCAGTAAGCAAAAGGGAACCAAAAGAGACCAAAACTGGAACTTGGGTCCAAAGGCACCAGAAAGTGCCAGAACGGGAGAAGGTGGTGGGAAAGCCTTCCTTTGAGTCCTAGGCGTGATATTCAAGGAGTTTTATTGGCTTGAGACGAGTTTCACACGCATTTCTTTGCCCGTAAGCAAAAGGGAACCAAAAGAGACAAAAACTGGAACTTGGGTCCAAAGGCGCCAGAAAGTGCCAGAAGCGGAAAACGTGGTGAGAAAGCCTTCCTTTGTGTCATCGGAGTGATATTCAAGGAGTTTTAGGGGCCTGAGACGAGTTTCGCACGACTTCCTTTGCCGGTAAGCAAAAAGGGACCAAAAGAGACCAAAACTAGAACCTGGGTCCAAAGGTGCCAGAAAGTGACAGAAGGGGAGAAGGTGGTGAGAAATCCTTCTTTTGAGTTCTAGGAGTGATATTGAAGGAGTTTCAGTGGCTTGAGACGAGTTTCGCCCATCTTCCTTTGCCGGTAAGCAAAAAGGAACCAAAAGAGACCAAAACTGCAACTTGGGTCCAAAGGCACTAGAAAGTGCCAGAAGCGGAAAAGGTGGTGAGAAAGCCTTCCTTTGAGTTCTAGGTGTGATATTCAAGGAGTTTCACTGGCCTGAGACGAGTTTCGCGCGTCTTCCTTTGCCGGTAAGCAAAAGGGAACCAAAAGAGGCCAAAACTGGAACTTGGGTCCAAAGGCACTAGAAAGTGCCAAAACGTGAGAAGGTGGTGAGAAATCCTTCCTTTGAGTTCTAGGAGTGATATTCAAGGAGTTTCAGTGGCTTGGAACGAGTTTCGCACGTCTTCCTTTGCCGCTAAGCAAAAGGGAACCAAAAGAGACCAAAACTGGAACTTGGGTCCAAAGGCACCAGAAAGTGCCAGAACATGAGAAGGTGGTGGGAAAGCCTTCCTTTGAGTCCTAGGCGTGATTTTCAAGGAGTTTTACCGGCTTGAGACGAGTTTCGCACGTCTTCCATTGCTGGTTAGCAAAAGGGAACCAAAAGAGACCAAAACTGGAACCTGGGTCCAAAGGCACTAGAAAGTGCCAGAACGTGAGAAGGTGGTGGGAAAGCCTTCCTTTGAGTCCTAGGCGTGATATTCAAGGAGTTTTAGCGGCCTGAGACGAGTTTCGCACGTCTTCCTTTGCTGGTAAGCAAAAGGGAACCAAAAGAGACCAAAACTGTAACTTAGGTCCTAAGGCACCAGAAAGTGCGAGAACGTGAGAAGGTGGTGGGAAAGCCTTCCTTTTAGTCCTAGGCGTGATATTCAAAGAGTTTTACTGGCTTGAGATGAGTTTCGCACGTCTTCCTTTGCCAGTAAGCAAAAGGGAACTAAAAGAGACAAAAAGTGGAACTTGGGTCCAAAGGCGCCAGAAAGTGCCAGAAGCGGAAAACGTGGTGAGAAAGCCTTCCTTTCTGTCATCGGAGTGATATTCAAGGAGTTTTAGTGGCCTGAGACGAGTTTCGCACGACCTCCTTTTAGGTAAGCAAAAGGGACCAAAAGAGACCAAAATTAGAACTTGGGTCCAAAGGTGCCAGAAAGTGACAGAAGGGGAGAAGGTGGTGAGAAATCCTTCTTTTGAGTTCTAGCAGTGATATTGAAGGAGTTTCAGTGGCTTGAGACGAGTTTCGCCCGTCTTCCTTTGCCGGTAAGCAAAAGGGAACCAAAAGAGACCAAAACTGGAACTTCAGTCCAAAGGCGCTAGAAAGTGCCAGAAGCGGAAAAGGTGGTGAGAAAGCCTTCCTTTGAGTTCTAGGAGTGATATTCAAGGAGTTTCAATGGCCTGAGACGAGTTTCGAGCGTCTTCCTTTGCCGGTAAGCAAAAGGGAATCAAAAGAGGCCAAAACTGGAACTTGGGTCCAAAGGCACTAGAAAGTGCCAGAACGTGAGAAGGTGGTGGGAAAACCTTCCTTTGAGTCCTAGGCGTGATATTCAAGGAGTTTTAGCGGCCTGAGACGAATTTCGCACGTCTTCTTTTGCTGGTAAGCAAAAGGGAACCAAAAGAGACCAAAATTGGAACTTGGGTCCAAAGGCACCAGAAAGTGCCAGAACGTGAGAAGGTGGTGGGAAAGCCTTCCTTTGAGTCCTAGGCGTGATATTCAAAGAGTTTTAGTGGCCTGAGACGAGTTTCGCAGGTCTCCCTTTGCTAGTAAGCAAAAAGGGACTAAAAGTGACCAAAACTGGAACTTGGGTCCAAAGGCGCCAGAAAGTGCCAAAAGGGGAAAAGGTGGTGAGAAATCCTTCCTTTGAGTTCTAGGAGTGATATTCAAGGAGTTTTAGTGGCTTGAGACGAATTTCGCACGTCTTCCTTTGCTGGTAAGCAAAAGGGAACCAAAAGAGACCAAAACTGGAACTTAGGTCCTAAGGCACCAGAAAGTGCGAGAACGTGAGAAGGTGGTGGGAAAGTCTTCCTTTGAGTCCTAGGCGTGATATTCAAAGAGTTTTAGTGGCCTGAGACGAGTTTCGCAGGTCTCCCTTTGCTAGTAAGCAAAAAGGGACTAAAAGTGACCAAAACTCGAACTTGGGTCCAAAGGCGCCAGAAAGTGCCAAAAGCGGAAAAGGTGGTAAGAAAGCCTTCCTTTGAGTTCTAGGAGTGATATTCAAGGAGTTTTAGTGGCTTGAGACGAGTTTCGCACGTCTTCCTTTGCTAGTAAGCAAAAGGGAACCAAAAGAGACCAAAACTGGAACTTGGGTCCAAAGGCGCCAGAAAGTGCCAAAAGCGGAAAAGGTGGTGAGAAAGCCTTCCTTTGTGTCTTCGGAGTGATATTGAAGGAGTTTCAGTGGCCTGAGACGAGTTTCGCACGACTTCCTTTGTCGGTAAGCAAAAAGGGACCAAAAGAGACCAAAACTGGAGCTTGGGTCCAAAGGCGCCTGAAAGTACCAGAAGTGGAAAACGTGGTGAGAAAGCCTTCCTTTGTGTCTTTGTAGTGATATTCCAGGAGTTTTAGTGGCCTGAGACGAGTTTCGCACGACTTCCTTTGCTGGTAAGCAAAAAGGGACCAAAAGAGACCAAAACTAGAACTTGGGTCCAAAGGTGCCAGAAAGTGACAGAAGGGGAGAAGGTGGTGAGAAATCCTTCCTATGAGTTCTAGGAGTGATATTGAAGGAGTTTCAGTGGCTTGAGACGAGTTTCGCACGTCTTCCTTTGACGGTAAGCAAAAGGGAACCAAAAGAGACCAAAACTGGAACTTGGGTCCAAAGGTGCCAGAAAGTGCCAGAAGGGGAGAAGGTGGTGAGAAATCCTTCCTTTGAGTTCTAGGAGTGATATTCAAGGAGTTTCAGTGGCTTGGAACGAGTTTCGCGCGTCTTCCTTTGCCGGTAAGCAAAAGGGAACCAAAAGAGACCAAAACTGGAACTTAGGTCCAAAGGTGCCAGAAAGTGCCAGAAGGGGTGAAGGTGGTGAGAAATCCTTCCTTTGAGTTCTAGGAGTGATATTCAAGGAGTTTTAGTGGCCTGAGACGAGTTTCGCAAGTCTCCCATTGCCAGTAAGCAAAAAGGGGCCAAAAGAGACCAAAACTGGAACTTGTATCCAAAAGCGCCAGAAAGTGCCAGAAGCGGAAAAGGTGGTGAGAAAGCCTTCCTTTGAGTTCTGGGAGTGATATTCAAGGAGTTTCAGTGGCTTGAGATGAGTTTCGCACGTCTTCCTTTGCCGGTAAGCAAAAGGGAACCAAAAGAGACCAAAATTGGAACTTGGGTCCAAAGGCACCAGAAAGTGCCAGAACGTGAGAAGGTGGTGGGAAAGCCTTCCTTTGAGTCCTAGGCGTGATATTCAAAGAGTTTTAGTGGCCTGAGACGAGTTTCGCAAGTCTCCCTTTGCCAGTAAGCAAAAAGGGACCAAAAGAGACCAAAACTGGAACTTCGGTCCAAAGGCGCCAGAAAGTGCCAGAAGCGGAAAAGGTGGTGAGAAATCCTTCCTTTGAGTTCTAGGAGTGATATTCAAGGAGTTTCAGTGGCTTGAGACGAGTTTCGCACGTCTTCCTTTGCCGCTAAGCAAAAGGGAACCAAAAGAGACCAAAACTGGAACTTGGGTCCAAAGGCACCAGAAAGTGCCAGAACGTGAGAAGGTGGTGGGAAAGCCTTCCTTTGAGTCCTAGCCGTGATACTCAAAGAGTTTTAGTGGCCTGAGACGAGTTTCGCACGTCTTCCTTTGCCGGTAAGCAAAAGGGAACGAAAAGAGACAAAAGGCACCAGAAAGTGCCAGAACGTGAGAAGGTGGTGGGAAAGCCTTCCTTTGAGTCCTAGGCGTGATATTCAAAGAGTTTTAGTGGCCTGAGACGAGTTTCGCAGGTCTCCCTTTGCTAGTAAGCAAAAAGGGACCAAAAGAGACCAAAACTGGAACTTCGGTCCAAAGGCGCCAGAAAGTGCCAGAAGCGGAAAAGGTGGTGAGAAATCCTTCCTTTGAGTTCTAGGAGTGATATTCAAGGAGTTTCAGTGGCTTGAGATGAGTTTCGCACGTCTTCCTTTGCCGCTAAGCAAAAAGGGATCAAAAGAGACCAAAACTAGAACTTGGGTCCAAAGGAACCAGAAAGTGCCAGAACGGGAGAAGGTGGTGGGAAAGCCTTCCTTTGAGTCCTAGGCGTGATATTCAAGGAGTTTTATTGGCCTGAGACGAGTTTCACACGCATTTCTTTGCCGGTAAGCAAAAGGGAACCAAAAGAGACAAAAACTGGAACTTGGGTCCAAAGGCGCCAGAAAGTGCCAGAAGTGGAAAACGTGGTGAGAAAGCTTTCCTTTGTGTCATCGGAGTGATATTCAAGGAGTTTTAGGGGCCTGAGACGAGTTTCGCACGACTTCCTTTGCCGGTAAGCAAAAAGGGACCAAAAGAGACCAAAACTAGAACTTGGGTCCAAAGGTGCCAGAAAGTGACAGAAGGGGACAAGGTGGTGAGAAATCCTTCTTTTGAGTTCTAGGAGTGATATTGAAGGAGTTTCAGTGGCTTGAGACGAGTTTCGCCCATCTTCCTTTGCAGGTAAGCAAAAAGGAACCAAAAGAGACCAAAACTGGAACTTGGGTCCAAAGGCACTAGAAAGTGCCAGAAGCGGAAAAGGTGGTGAGAAAGCCTTCCTTTGAGTTCTAGGAGTGATATTCAAGGAGTTTCAGTGGCCTGAGACGAGTTTCGCGCGTCTTCCTTTGCCGGTAAGCAAAAGGGAACCAAAAGAGGCCAAAACTGGAACTTGGGTCCAAAGGCACTCGAAAGTGCCAGAACGTGAGAAGGTGGGGGGAAAGCCTTCCTTTGAGTCCTAGGCGTGATATTCAAGGAGTTTTAGCGTCCTGAGACGAATTTCGCACGTCTTCCTTTGCTGGTAAGCAAAAGGGAACCAAAAGAGACCAAAACTGGAACTTAGGTCCTAAGGCACCAGAAAGTGCGAGAACGTGAGAAGGTGGTGGGAAAGCCTTCCTTTGAGTCCTAGGCATGATATTCAAAGAGTTTTAGTGGCCTGAGACGAGTTTCGCAGGTCTCCCTTTGCTAGTAAGCAAAAAGGGACTAAAAGTGACCAAAACTAGAACTTGGGTCCAAAGGCGCCAGAAAGTGGCAGAAGCGGAAAAGGTGGTGAGAAAGCCTTCCTTTGAGTTCTAAGAGTAATATTCAAGAAGTTTTAGTGGCTTGAGACGAGTTTCGCACGTCTTCCTTTGCCAGTAAGCAAAAGGGAACCAAAAGAGACCAAAACTGGAACTTGGGTCCAAAGGCGCCAGAAAGTGCCAAAAGCGGAAAAGGTGGTGAGAAAGCCTTCCTTTGTGTCTTCGGAGTGATATTGAAGGAGTTTCAGTGGCCTGAGACGAGTTTCGCACGACTTCCATTGCTGGTAAGCAAAAAGGGACCAAAAGAGACCAAAACTATAACTTGGGTCCAAAGGTGCCAGAAAGTGACAGAAGGGGAGAAGGTGGTGAGAAATCCTTCCTTTGAGTTCTAGGAGTGATATTGAAGGAGTTTCAGTGGCTTGAGACGAGTTTCGCACGACTTCCTTTGCCAGTAAGCAAAAGGGAACCAAAAGAGACCAAAACTGGAACTTGGGTCCAAAGGCACCAGAAAGTGCCAGAACGTGAGAAGGTGGTGGGAAAGCCTTCCTTTGAGTCCTAGGCGTGATATTCAAAGAGTTTTAGTGGCTTGAGACGAGTTTCGCATGTCTTCCTTTGCCAGTAAGCAAAAGGGAACAAAAAGAGACAAAAACTAGAACTTGGGTCCAAAGGCGCCAGAAAGTGCCAGAAGCGGAAAACGTGGTGAGAAAGCCTTCCTTTGTGTCATCGGAGTGATATTCAAGGAGTTTTAGTAGCCTGAGACGAGTTTCGCACGACTTCCTTTGCCGGTAAGCAAAAAAGGGACCAAAAGAGACCAAAACTACAACTTGGGTCCAAAGGTGCCAGAAAGTGACAGAAGGGGAGAAGGTGGTGAGAAATCCTTCTTTTGAGTTCTAGGAGTGATATTGAAAGAGTTTCAGTGGCTTGAGACGAGTTCCGCCCGTCTTCCTTTGCCGGTAAGCAACCAAAAGAGACCAAAACTGGAACTTGGGTCCAAAGGCGCTAGAAAGTGCCAGAAGCGGAAAAGGTGGTGAGAAAGCCTTCCTTTGAGTTCTAGGAGTGATATTCAAGGAGTTTCAGTGGCCTGAGACGAGTTTCGCGCGTCTTCCTTTGCCGGTAAGAAAAAGGGAACCAAAAGAGGCCAAAACTGGAACTTGGGTCCAAAGGCACTAGAAAGTTCCAGAACGTGAGAAGGTGGTGGGAAAGCCTTCCTTTGAGTCCTAGGCGTGATATTCAAAGAGTTTTAGTGGCTTGAGACGAGTTTCGCATGTCTTCCTTTGCCAGTAAGCAAAAGGGAACCAAAAGAGACAAAAACTGGAACTTGGGTCCAAAGGCGCCAGAAAGTGCCAGAAGCGGAAAACGTGGTGAGAAAGCCTTCCTTTGTGTCATCGGAGTGATATTCAAGGAGTTTTAGTAGCCTGAGACGAGTTTCGCAGGTCTCCCTTTGCTAGTAAGCAAAAAGGGACCAAAAGTGAGTAAAATTGGAACTTGGGTCCAAAGGCGCCAGAAAGTGCCAGAAGCGGAAAAGGTGGTGAGAAAGCCTTCCTTTGTGTCTTCGGAGTGATATTCAAGGAGTTTCAGTGGCCTGAGACGAGTTTCGCACGACTTCCTTTGCCGGTAAGCAAAAAGGGATCAAAAGAGACCAAAACTAGAACTTGGGTCCAAAGGAGCCAGAAAGTGACAGAAGGGGAGAAGGTGGTGAGAAATCCCTCCTTTGAGTTATAGGAGTGATATTCAAGGAGTTTCAGTGGCTTGAGACGAGTTTCGCACGTCTTCCATTGCCGGTAAGCAAAAGGGAAGCAAAAGAGACCAAAACTGGAACTTGGGTCCAAAGGCACCAGAAAGTGCCAGAGCGTGAGAAGGTGGTGGTAAAGCCTTCCTTTGAGTCCTAGGCGTGATATTCAAGGAGTTTTAGTGGCCTGAGACGAGTTTCGCACGTCTTCCTTTGCCGGTAAGCAAAAGGGAACGAAAAGAGACAAAAGGCACCAGAAAGTGCCAGAACGTGAGAAGGTGGTGGGAAAGCCTTCCTTTGAGTCCTAGGCGTGATATTCAAAGAGTTTTAGTGGCCTGAGACGAGTTTCGCAGGTCTCCCTTTGCTAGTAAGCAAAAAGGGACCAAAAGAGACCAAAACTGGAACTTCGGTCCAAAGGCGCCAGAAAGTGCCAGAAGCGGAAAAGGTGGTGAGAAATCCTTCCTTTGAGTTCTAGGAGTGATATTCAAGGAGTTTCAGTGGCTTGAGATGAGTTTCGCACGTCTTCCTTTGCCGCTAAGCAAAAGGGAACCAAAAGAGACCAAAACTGGAACTTGGGTCCAAAGGCAGAAGAAAGTGCCAGAACGTGAGAAGGTGGTGGGAAAGCCTTCCTTTGAGTTCTAGGAGTGATATTCAAAGAGTTTTAGTGGCCTGAGACGAGTTTCGCACGTCTTCCTTTGGCGGTAAGCAAAAGGGAACGAAAAGAGACCAAAACTGGAACTTGGGTCCAAAGGCACCAGAAAGTGACATAAGGGGAGAAGGTGGTGAGAAATCCTTCCTTTGTGTTCTAGGACTGATATTCAAGGAGTTTCAGTGGCTTGAGACGAGTTTCGCACGTCTTCCTTTGACAGTAAGCAAAAGGGAACCAAAAGAGACCAAAACTGGAACTTGGGTCCAAAGGCAGAAGAAAGTGCCAGAACGTGAGAAGGTGGTGGGAAAGCCTTCCTTTGAGTTCTAGGAGTGATATTCAAAGAGTTTTAGTGGCCTGAGACGAGTTTCGCACGTCTTCCTTTGGCGGTAAGCAAAAGGGAACGAAAAGAGACCAAAACTGGAACTTGGGTCCAAAGGCACCAGAAAGTGACATAAGGGGAGAAGGTGGTGAGAAATCCTTCCTTTGTGTTCTAGGACTGATATTCAAGGAGTTTCAGTGGCTTGAGACGAGTTTCGCACGTCTTCCTTTGACAGTAAGCAAAAGGGAACCAAAAGAGACCAAAACTGGAACTTGGGTCCAAAGGTGCCAGAAAGTGCCAGAAGGGGAGAAGGTGGTGAGAAATCCTTCCTTTGAGTTCTAGGAGTGATATTCAAGGAGTTTCCGTGGCTAAAAATGAGTTTCGCGCGTCTTCCTTTGCCGGTAAGCAAAAGGGAACCAAAAGAGACCAAAACTGGAACTTGGGTCCAAGGGCACCAGAAAGTGCCAGAACGTGAGAAGGTGGTGGGAAAGCCTTCCTTTGAGTCCTAGGCGTGATATTCAAGGAGTTTTAGTGGCCTGAGACGAGTTTTGCACGTCTTCCTTTACTGGTAAGCAAAAAGGGACCAAAAGAGACCAAAACAGGAACTTGGGTCCAAAGGTGCCAGAAAGTGCCAGAAGGGGAGAAGGTGGTGAGAAATCCTTCCTTTGAGCTCTAGGAGTGATAGTCAAGGAGTTTTACTGGCTTGAGACGAGTTTCGCACGTCTTCCTTTGCCGGTAAGGAAAAAGGGACCAAAAGAGACCAAAACTGGAGCTTGGGTCCAAAGGCGCCAGAAAGTGCCAGAAGCAGAAAAGGTGGTGAGAAAGCCTTCCTTTGTGTCTTCGTAGTGATATTCCAGGAGTTTTAGTGGCCTGAGACGAGTTTCGCACGACATCCTGGGCTGGTAAGCAAAAAGGGACCAAAAGAGACCAAAACTAGACTTGGGTCCAAAGGTGCCAGAAAGTGACAGAAGGGGAGAAGGTGGTGAGAAATCCTTCCTTTGAGTTCTAGGAGTGATATTCAAGGAGTTTCAGTGGCTTGAGACGAGTTCCTTTGCCGGTAAGCAAAATGGAACCAAAAGAGACCAAAATTGGAACTTGGGTCGAAAGGCACCAGAAAGCGCCAGAACGTGAGAAGGTGGTTGGAAAGCCTTCCTTTGAGTCCTAGGCATGATATTCAAGGAGTTTTAGTGGCCTGAGACGAGTTTTGCACGTCTTCCTTTACTGGTAAGCAAAAAGGGACCAAAAGAGACCAAAACTGGAACTTGGGTCCAAAGGTGCCAGAAAGTGCCAGAAGGGGAGAAGGTAGTGAGAAATCCTTCCTTTGAGTTCTAGGAGTGATAGTCAAGGAGTTTTACTGGCTTGAGACAAGTTTCGCACGTCTTCCTTTGCCGGTAAGCAAAAGGGAACCAAAAGAGACCAAAACTGGAACTTGGGTCCAAAGGCATCAGAAAGTGCCAGAACGTGAGAAGGTGGTGGGAAAGCCTTCCTTTGAGTCCTAGGCGTGATATTCAAGGAGTTTTAGTGGCCTGAGACGAGTTTCGCATGTCTTCCTTTGCCGGAAAGCAAAAGGGAACGAAAAGAGACCAAAACTAGAACTTGGGTCCAAAGGCACCAGAAAGTGCCAGAACGTGACAAGGCGGTGGGAAAGCCTTCCCTTGAGTTCTAGGCGTGATAATCCAAGAATTTTAGTGGCCTGAGACGAGTTTCACAAGTCTCCCTTTGCTAGTAAGCAAAAAGGGACCAAAAGAGAACAAAACTGGAACTTGGGTCCAAAGGTGCCAGAAAGTGCCAGAAGGGGAGAGGTGGTGAGAAATCCTTCCTTTGAGTTCTAGGAGTGATATTCAAGGAGTTTTAGTGGATTGAGACGAGTTTTGCAAGTCTCCCTTTGCCGGTAAGCAAAAGGGAACCAAAAGGGGCCAAAACTGGAACTTGGGTCCAAAGGCACCAGAAAGTGCCAGAACGTGAGAATGTGGTGGGAAAGCCTTCCCTTAAGTCCTAGGCGTGATATTCTAAGAGTTTTAGCGGCCTGAGACGAGTTTCGCAAGTCTCCCTTTGCTAGTAAGCAAAAAGGGACCAAAAGAGACCAAAACTGGAACTTGGGTCCAAGGGTGCCAGAAAGTGCCATAAGGGGAGAAGGTGGTGAGAAAACCTTCCTTTGAGTTCTAGGAGTGATATTCAAGGAGTTTTAGTGGCCTGAGACGAGTTTCGCAAGTCTCCCTTCGCCAGTAAGCAAAAAGGGACCAAAAAAGACCAAAATTGGAACTTGGATCCAAAGGCGCTAGAAAGTGCCACAAGCGGAAAAGCTGGTAAGAAAGCTTTCCTTTGAGTTCTGGGAGTGATATTCAAGGAGTTTCAGTGGCTTGAGACGAGTTTCGCAAGTCTCCCTTTGCTAGTAAGCAAAAAGGGACCAAAAGAGACCAAAACTGGAACTTGGGTCCAAGGGTGCCAGAAAGTGCCATAAGGGGAGAAGGTGGTGAGAAAACCTTCCTTTGAGTTCTAGGAGTGATATTCAAGGAGTTTTAGTGGCCTGAGACGAGTTTCGCAAGTCTCCCTTCGCCAGTAAGCAAAAAGGGACCAAAAAAGACCAAAATTGGAACTTGGATCCAAAGGCGCTAGAAAGTGCCAGAAGCAGAAAAGCTGGTGAGAAAGCTTTCCTTTGAGTTCTGGGAGTGATATTCAAGGTGTTTCAGTGGCTTGAGACGAGTTTCGCACGTCTTCCTTTGCCGGAAAGCAAAAGGGAACGAAAAGAGACCAAAACTAGAACTTGGGTCCAAAGGCACCAGAAAGTGCCAGAACGTGACAAGGCGGTGGGAAAGCCTTCCCTTGAGTTCTAGGCGTGATAATCCAAGAATTTTAGTGGCCTGAGACGAGTTTCACAAGTCTCCCTTTGCTAGTAAGCAAAAAGGGACCAAAAGAGAACAAAACTGGAACTTGGGTCCAAAGGTGCCAGAAAGTGCCAGAAGGGGAGAGGTGGTGAGAAATCCTTCCTTTGAGTTCTAGGAGTGATATTCAAGGAGTTTTAGTGGATTGAGACGAGTTTTGCAAGTCTCCCTTTGCCGGTAAGCAAAAGGGAACCAAAAGGGGCCAAAACTGGAACTTGGGTCCAAAGGCACCAGAAAGTGCCAGAACGTGAGAATGTGGTGGGAAAGCCTTCCCTTAAGTCCTAGGCGTGATATTCCAAGAGTTTTAGCGGCCTGAGACGAGTTTCGCAAGTCTCCCTTCGCCAGTAAGCAAAAAGGGACCAAAAAAGACCAAAACTGGAACTTGGATCCAAAGGCGCTAGAAAGTGCCAGAAGCGGAAAAGCTGGTGAGAAAGCTTTCCTTTGAGTTCTGGGAGTGATATTCAAGGTGTTTCAGTGGCTTGAGACGAGTTTCGCACGTCTTCCTTTGCCGGTAAGCAAAAGGGAACCAAAAGAGACCAAAACTGGAACTTGGGTCCAAAGGCACCAGAAAGTGCCAGAACGTGAGAAGGTGGGGGGAAAGCCTTCCTTTGACTCCTAGGCGTGATATTCAAAGAGTTTTAGTGGCCTGAGACGAGTTTCGCAGGTCTCCCTTTGCGAGTAAGCAAAAAGGGACGAAAAGTGACTAAAACTGGAACTTGGGTCCAACGGCGCCAGAAAGTTCCAAAAGGGGAGAAGGTGGTGAGAAATCCATCCTTTGAGTTCTAGGAGTGATATTCAAGGAGTTTCAGTGGCTTGAGACGAGTTTCGCACGTCTTCCATTGCCGGTAAGCAAAAGGGAACCAAAAGAGACCAAAACTGGAACTTGGGTCCAAAGGCACCAGAAAGTGCCAGAACGTGAAAAGGTGGTGGGAAAGCCTTCCTTTGAGTCCTAGGCATGATATTCAAAGAGTTTTAGTGGCCTGAGACGAGTTTCGCAGGTCTCCCTTTGCTAGTAAGCAAAAAGGGACCAAAAGTGACTAAAACTGGAACTTGGGTCCAAAGGCGCCAGAAAGTGACAGAAGGGGAGAAGGTGGTGAGAAATCCTTCTTTTGAGTTCTAGGAGTGATATTGAAAGAGTTTCAGTGGCTTGAGACGAGTTCCGCCCGTCTTCCTTTGCCGGTAAGCAAAAGGGAACCAAAAGAGACCAAAACTGGAACTTGGGTCCAAAGGCGCTAGAAAGTGCCAGAAGCGGAAAAGGTGGTGAGGAAGCCTTCCTTTGAGTTCTAGGAGTGATATTCAAGGAGTTTCAGTGGCCTGAGACGAGTTTCGCGCGTCTTCCTTTGCCGGTAAGCAAAAGGGAACCAAAAGAGGCCAAAACTGGAACTTGGGTCCAAAGGCACTAGAAAGTGCCAGAACGTGAGAAGGTGGTGGGAAAGCCTTCCTTTGAGTCCTAGGCGTGATATTCAAGGAGTTTTAGCGGCCTGAGACGAATTTCGCACGTCTTCCTTTGCTGTAAGCAAAAGGGAACCAAAAGAGACCAAAACTGGAACTTAGGTCCTAAGGCACCAGAAAGTGCGAGAACGTGAGAAGGTGGTGGGAAAGCCTTCCTTTGAGTCCTAGGCGTGATATTCAAAGAGTTTTAGTGGCCTGAGACGAGTTTCGCAGGTCTCCCTTTGCTAGTAAGCAAAAAGGGACTAAAAGTGACCAAAACTAGAACTTGGGTCCAAAGGCGCCAGAAAGTGGCAGAAGCGGAAAAGGTGGTGAGAAAGCCTTCCTTTGAGTTCTAGGAGTGATATTCAAGGAGTTTTAGTGGGTTGAGACGAGTTTCGCACGTCTTCCTTTGCCAGTAAGCAAAAGCGAACCAAAAGAGACCAAAACTGGAACTTGGGTCCAAAGGCGCCAGAAAGTGCCAAAAGCGGAAAAGGTGGTGAGAAAGCCTTCCTTTGTGTCTTCGGAGTGATATTGAAGGAGTTTCAGTGGCCTGAGACGAGTTTCGCACGACTTCCTTTGCGGGTAAGCAAAAAGGGACCAAAAGAGACCAAAACTGGAACTTGGGTCCAAATGCACCAGAAAGTGCCAGAATGTGAGAAGGTGGTGGGAAAGCCTTCCTTTAAGTCGTAGGCGTGATATTCAAGGAGTTTTAGCTGCCTGAGACGAGTTTCGCAAGTCTTCCTTTGCCAGTAAGCAAAAAGGGAACAAAAGAGACCAAAACTGGAGCTTGGGTCCAAAGGCGCCAGAAAGTGCCAGAAGCGGAAAAGGTGGTGAGAAAGCCTTCCTTTGTGTCTTCGGAGTGATATTCAAGGAGTTTTAGTGGCCTGAGACGAGTTTCCCACGACTTCCTTTGCCGGTAAGCAAAAAGGGACCAAAAGAGACCAAACCTAGAACTTGGGTCCAAAGGTGCCAGAAAGTGGCAGAAGCGGAACAGGTGGTGAGAAAGCCTTCCTTTGAGTTCTAGGAGTGATATTCAAGGAGTTTTAGTGGCCTGAGACGAGTTTCGCAGGTCTCCCTTTGCTAGTAAGCAAAAAGGGACCAAAAGTGACTAAAACTGGAACTTGGGTCCAAAGGCTCCAGAAAGTGCCAGAAGCGGAAAAGGTGGTGAGAAAGCCTTCCTTTGTGTCTTCGGAGTGATATTCAAGGAGTTTCAGTGGCCTGAGATGAGTTTCGCACGACTTCCTTTGCCGGTAAGCAAAAAGGGATCAAAAGAGACCAAAACTAGAACTTGGGTCCAAAGGAGCCAGAAAGTGACAGAAGGGGAGAAGGTGGTGAGAAATCCCTCCTTTGAGTTATAGGAGTGATATTCAAGGAGTTTCTGTGGCTTGAGACGAGTTTTGCACGTCTTCCATTGCCGGTAAGCAAAAGGGAAGCAAAAGAGACCAAAACTGGAACTTGGGTCCAAAGGCACCAGAAAGTGCCAGAACGTGAGAAGGTGGTGGGAAAGCCTTCCTTTGAGTCCTAGGCGTGATATTCAAGGAGTTTTAGTGGCCTGAGACGAGTTTCGCACGTCTTCCTTTGCCGGTAAGCAAAAGGGAACGAAAAGAGACCAAAATTGGAACTTGGGTCCAAAGGCACCAGAAAGTGCCAGAACGTGAGAAGGTGGTGGGAAAGCCTTCCTTTGAGTCCTAGGCGTGATATTCAAAGAGTTTTAGTGGCCTGAGACGAGTTTCGCAGGTTTCCCTTTGCTAGTAAGCAAAAAGGGACCAAAAGTGACTAAAACTGGAACTTGGGTCCAAAGGCGCCAGAAAGTGACAGAAGGGGAGAAGGTGGTGAGAAATCCTTCTTTTGAGTTCTAGGAGTGATATTGAAGGAGTTTCAGTGGCTTGAGACGAGTTTCACCCGTCTTCTTTTGCCGGTAAGCAAAAGGGAACCAAAAGAGACCAAAACTGGAACTTGGGTCCAAAGGCGCTAGAAAGTGCCAGAAGCGAAAAAGGTGGTGAGAAAGCCTTCCTTTGAGTTCTCGGAGTGATATTCAAGGAGTTTCAGTGGGCTGAGACGAGTTTCGCGCGTCTTCCTTAGCCGGTAAGCAAAAGGGAACCAAAAGAGGCCCAAACTGGAACTTGGGTCCAAAGGCACTAGAAAGTGCCAGAACGTGAGAAGGTGGTGGGAAAGCCTTCCTTTGAGTCCTAGGCGTGATATTCAAGGAGTTTTAGTGGCCTGAGACGAATTTCGCACGTCTTCCTTTGCTGGTAAGCAAAAGGGAACCAAAAGAGGCCAAAACTGGAACTTGGGTCCAAAGGCACTAGAAAGTGCCAGAACGTGAGAAGGTGGTGGGAAAGCCTTCCTTTGAGTCCAAGGCGTGATATTCAAGGAGTTTTAGCGGCCTGAGACGAATTTCGCACGTCTTCCTTTGCTGGCAAGCAAAAGGGAAACAAAAGAGACCAAAACTGGAACTTAGGTCCTAAGGCACCAGAGAGTGCGAGAACGTGAGAAGGTGGTGGGAAAGCCTTCCTTTGAGTCCTAGGCGTGATATTCAAAGAGTTTTAGTGGCCTGAGACGAGTTTCGCAGGTCTCCCTTTGCTAGTAAGCAAAAAGGGACTAAAAGTGACCAAAACTGGAACATGGGTCCAAAGGCGCCAGAAAGTGGCAGAAACGGAAAAGGTGGTGAGAAAGCCTTCCTTTGAGTTCTAGGAGTGATATTCAAGGAGTTTTAGTGGCTTGAGACGAGTTTCGCACGTCTTCCTTTGCCAGTAAGCAAAAGCGAACCAAAAGAGACCAAAACTGGAACTTGGGTCCAAAGGCGCCAGAAAGTGCCGAAAGCGGAAAAGGTGGTGAGAAAGCCTTCCTTTGTGTCTTCGGAGTGATATTGAAGGAGTTTCAGTGGCCTGAGACGAGTTTCGCACGACTTCCTTTGCCGGTAAGCAAAAAGGGACCAAAAGAGACCAAAACTAGAACTTGGGTCCAAAGGTGCCAGAAAGTGACAGAAGGGGAGAAGGTGGTGAGAAATCCTTCCTTTGAGTTCTAGGAGTGACATTCAAGGAGTTTCAGTGGCTTGAGACGAGTTTCGCGCGTCTTCCTTTGCCGATAAGCAAAAGGGAACCAAAAGAGACCAAAACTGGAACTTGGGTCCAAATGCACCAGAAAGTGCCAGAATGTGAGAAGGTGGTGGGAAAGCCTTCCTTTAAGTCGTAGGCGTCATATTCAAGGAGTTTTAGCGGCCTGAGATGAGTTTCGCAAGTCTTCCTTTGCCAGTAAGCAAAAAGGGACCAAAAGAGACCAAACTGGAGCTTGGGTCCAAAGGCGCCAGAAAGTGCCAGAAGCGGAAAAGGTGGTGAGAAAGCCTTCCTTTGTGTCTTCGGAGTGATATTCAAGGAGTTTCAGTGGCTTGAGACGAGTTTTGCACGTCTTCCTTTGTCGGTAAGCAAAAGGGAACCAAAAGATACCAAAACTGGAACTTGGGTCCAAAGGCACCAGAAAGTGCCAGAACGTGAGAAGGTGGTGGGAAAGCCTTCCTTTGAGTCCTAGGCGTGATATTCAAAGAGTTTTAATGGCCTGAGACGAGTTTCGCAAGTCTCCCTTTGCCAGTAAGCAAAAGGGAACCAAATGAGACCAAAACTGGAACTTGGGTCCAAAGGTGCCAGAAAGTACCAGAAGCGGAAAAGGTGGTGAGAAAGCCTTCCTTTGAGTTCTGGGAGTGATATTCAAGGAGTTTCAGTGGCTTGAGACGAGTTTCGCACGTCTTCCTTTGCCGGTAAGCAAAAGGGAACCAAAAGAGACCAAAACTGGAACTTGGGTCCAAAGGCGCCAGAAAGTGGCAGAAGCGGAAAAGGTGGTGAGAAAGCCTTCCTTTGAGTTCTAGGAGTGATATTCAAGGAGTTTCAGTGGCTTGAGATGAGTTTCCCATGTCTTTCTTTGACGGTAAGCAAAAGGGAACCAAAAGAGACCAAAACTAGAACTTGGGTCCAAAGGTGCCAGAAAGTGACAGAAGGGGAGAAGGTGGTGAGAAATCCTTCCTTTGAGTTCTAGGAGTGACATTCAAGGAGTTTCAGTGGCTTGAGACGAGTTTCCCACGTCTTTCTTTGACGGTAAGCAAAAGGGAACCAAAAGAGACCAAAACTAGAACTTGGGTCCAAAGGTGCCAGAAAGTGACAGAAGGGGAGAAGGTGCTGAGAAATCCTTCCTTTGAGTTCTAGGAGTGACATTCAAGGAGTTTCAGTGGCTTGAGACGAGTTTCGCAAGTCTCCCCTTGCCAGTAAGCAAAAAGGGACCAAAAGAGACCAAAACTGGAGCTTGGGTCCAAAGGCTCAAGAAAGTGCCAGAAGCGGAAAAGGTGGTGAGAAATCCTTCCTTTGAGTCCTAGGCGTGATATTCAAGTAGTTTTAGTGGCCTGAGACGAGTTTCGCAAGTCTCGCTTTGCCAGTAAGCAAAAAGGGACCAAAAGAGACCAAAACTGGAACATGGGTCCAAAGGCACCAGAAAGTGCCAGAATGTGAGAAGGTGGTCGGAAGGCCTTCCTTTAAGTCGTAGGCGTGATATTCAAGGAGTTTTAGTGGCCTGAGACGAGTTTCGCAAGTCTCCCCTTGCCAGTAAGCAAAAAGGGACCAAAAGAGACCAAAATTGGAGCTTGGGTCCAAAGGCGCCAGAAAGTGCCAGAAGCGGAAAAGGTGGTGAGAAAGCCTTCCTTTGTGTCTTTGGAGTAATATTGAAGGAGTTTCAGTGGCCTGAGACGAGTTTCGCACGACTTCCTTTGCCGGTAAGCAAAAAGGGACCAAAATAGACCAAAACTAGAACTTGGGTCCAAAGGTGCCAGAAAGTGACAGAAGGGGAGAAGGTGGTGGGAAAGCCTTCCTTTGAGTCGTAGGCGTGATATTCAAAGAGTTTTAGTGGCCTGAGACTAGTTTCGCACGTCTTTCTTTGCCGGTTAGCAAAAGGGAACCAAAAGAGACCAAAACTGGAACTTGGGTCCAAAGGCACCAGAAAGTGCCAGAACGTGAGAAGGTGGTGGGAAAGCCTGCCTTTGAGTCCAAGGCGTGATATTCAAAGAGTTTTAGTGGCCTGAGACGAGTTTCGCAAGTCTCCCTTTGCCAGTAAGCAAAAAGGGAACCAAAGGAGACCAAAACTAGAACTTGGGTCCAAAGGCACCAGAAAGTGCCCGAACGGGAGAAGGTGGTGGGAAAGTCTTCCTTTGAGTCCTAGGCGTGATATTCAAGGAGTTTTATTGGCCTGAGACGAGTTTCGCAAGCCTTTCTTTGCCGATAAGCAAAAGGGAACCAAAAGAGACCAAAACTGGAACTTGGGTCCAAAGGCTCCAGAAAGTGCCAGAATGTGAGAAGGTGGTCGAAAAGCCTTCCTTTAAGTCGTAGGCGTGAAATTCAAGGAGTTTTAGTTGCCTGAGACGAGTTTCGCAAGTCTCCCCTTGCCAGTAAGCAAAAAGGGACCAAAAGAGACCAAAACTGGACCTTGGGTCCAAAGGCTCTAGAAAGTGCCAGAATGTGAGAAGGTGGTCGGAAAGCCTTCCTTTAAGTCGTAGGCGTGATATTCAAGGAGTTTTAGTGGCCTGAGACAAGTTTCGCAAGACTCCCCTTGCCAGTAAAGAAAAAGGGACCAAAAGAGACCAAAACTGGAGTTTGGGTCCAAAGGAGCCAGAAAGTGCCAGAAGCGGAAAAGGTGGTGAGAAAGCCTTCCTTTGTGTCTTCGGAGTGATATTCAAGGAGTTTTAGTGGCCTGAGACAAGTTTCGCAAGACTCCCCTTGCCAGTAAAGAAAAAGGGACCAAAAGAGACCAAAACTGGAGTTTGGGTCCAAAGGAGCCAGAAAGTGCCAGAAGCGGAAAAGGTGGTGAGAAAGCCTTCCTTTGTGTCTTCGGAGTGATATTCAAGGAGTTTCAGTGGCCTGAGACGAGTTTCGCACGACTTCCTTTGCCGGTAAGCAAAAAGGGACCAAAAGAGACCAAAACTAGAACTTGGGTCCAAAGGTGCCAGAAAGTGACAGAAGGGGAGAAGGTCGGGAGAAATCCTTCCTTTAAGTTCTAGGAGTGACATTCAAGGAGTTTCAGTGGCTTGAGACGAGCTTCGCAAGTCCCCCCTTGCCAGTAAGCAAAAAGGGACCAAAAGAGACCGAAACTGGAGCTTGGGTCCAAAGGCTCCAGAAAGTGCCAAAAGCGGAAAAGGTGGTGAGAAAGCCTTCCTTTGAGTTCAAGGCGTGATATTCAAAGAGTTTTAGTGGCGTGAGACGAGTTTCGCACGTCTTTCTTTGCCGGTTAGCAAAAGGGAACCAAAAGAGACCAAAACTGGAACATGGGTCCAAAGGCACCAGAAAGTGCCAGAACGTGAGAAGGTGGTGGGAAAGCCTTCCTTTGAGTGCAAGGCGTGATATTCAAAGAGTTTTAGTGGCCTGAGACGAGTTTCGCAAGTCTCCCTTCGCCCGTAAGCAAAAAGGGAACCAAAAGAGACCAAAACTGGAACTTGGGTCCAAAGGCACCAGAAAGTGCCAGAACGGGAGAAGGTGGTGGGAAAGCCTTCCTTTGAGTCCTAGGCGTGATATTCAAGGAGTTTTATTGGCCTGAGACGAGTTTCACACGCCTTTCTTTGCCGGTAAGCAAAAGGGAACCAAAAGAGACCAAAGCTAGAACTTGCGTCCAAAGGCACCAGAAAGTGCCAGAATGTGAGAAGGTGGTCGGAAAGCCTTCCTTTAAGTCGTAGGCGTGAAATTCAAGGAGTTTTAGTGGCCTGAGACGAGTTTTGCAAGTCTCCCCTTGCCAGTAAGCAAAAAGGGACCAAAAGAGACCAAAACTGGACCTTGGGTCCAAACGCTCCAGAAAGTGCCAGAATGTGAGAAGGTGGTCGGAAAGCCTTCCTTTAAGTCGTAGGCGTGATATTCAAGGAGTTTTAGTGGCCTGAGACGAGTTACGCAAGTGTCCCCTTGCCAGTAAGCAAAAAGGGACCAAAAGAGACCAAAACTGGAGCTTGGGTACAAAGGCGCCAAAAAGTGCCAGAAGCGGAAAAGGTGGTGAGAAAGCCTTCCTTTGTGTCTTCGGAGTGATATTCAAGGAGTTTCAGTGGCCTGAGACGTGTTTCGCACGACTTCCTTTGCCGGTAAGCAAAAAGGGACCAAAAGAGACCAAAACTAGAACTTGGGTCCAAAGGTGCCAGAAAGTGACAGAAGGGGAGAAGGTGGTGAGAAATCCTTCCTTTGAGTACTAGGAGTGATATTCAAGGAGTTTCAATGGTTTCAGACGAGTTTCGCACGTCTTCCTTTGCCGATAAGCAAAAGGGAACCAAAAGAGACCAAAACTGGAACTTGGGTCCAAAGGCACTAGAAAGTGCCAGAACGTTAGAAGGTGGTGGGAAAGCCTTCCTTTGAGTCCTAGGCGAGATATTCAAGGTGGTTTAGTGGCCTGAGACGACTTTCGCACGTCTTCCTTTGCCGGTAAGCAAAAGGGAACCAAAAGAGACCGAAACTGGAACTTGGGTCCAAAGGCACCAGAAAGTGCCAGAATGTGAGAAGGTGGTGAGAATACCTTCCTTTAAGTCGTAGGCGTGATATTCAAGGAGTTTTAGTGGTTTGAGACGAGTTTCGCAAGCCTCCCTTTGCAAGTAAGCAAAAAGGGACCAAAAGAGACCAAAACAGGAGCTTGGGTCCAAAGGCGCCAGAAAGTGCCAGAAGCGAAAAAGGTGGTGAGAAAGCCTTCCTTTATGTCTTCAGAGTGATATTCAAGGAGTTTCAGTGGCGTGAGACGAGTTTCGCACGACTTCCTTTGCCGGTAAGCAAAAAGGGACCAAAAGAGACCAAAACTAGAACTTGGGTCCAATGGTGACAGAAAGTGACAGAAGGGGAGAAGGTGGGGAGAAATCCTTCCTTTGAGTTCTAGGAGTGACATTCAAGGAGTTTCAGTGGCTTGGGACGAGTTTCGCAAGTCCCCCCTTGCAAGTAAGCAAAAAGGGACCAAAAGAGACCAAAACTGGAGCTTGGGTTCAAAGGCTCCAGAAAGTGCCAGAAGCGGAAAAGGTGGTGAGAAAGCCTTCCTTTGAGTTCAAGGCGTGATATTCAAAGAGTTTTAGTGGCCTGAGACGCGTTTTGCATGTCTTTCTTTGCCGGTTAGCAAAAGGGAACCAAAAGAGACCAAAACTGGAACATGGGTCCAAAGGCACCAAAAAGTGCCAAAAGCGAAAAAGGTGGTGAGAAAGCCTTCCTTTATGTCTTCGGAGTGATATTCAAGGAGTTTCAGTGGGCTGAGGCGAGTTTCGCACGACTTCCTTTGCCGGTAAGCAAAAAGGGACCAAAAGAGACCAAAACTAGAACTTGGGTCCAATGGTGACAGAAAGTGACAGAAGGGGAGAAGGTGGGGAGAAATCCTTCCTTTGAGTTCTAGGAGTGACATTCAAGGAGTTTCAGTGGCTTGAGACGAGTTTCGCAAGTCCCCCCTTGCCAGTAAGCAAAAAGGGACCAAAAGAGACCAAAACAGGAGCTTGGGTCCAAAGGCGCCAGAAAGTGCCAGAAGCGAAAAAGGTGGTGAGAAAGCCTTCCTTTATGTCTTTGGAGTGATATTCAAGGAGTTTTAGTGGGCTGAGACGAGTTTCGCACGACTTCCTTTGCCGGTAAGCAAAAAGGGACCAAAAGAGACCAAAACTAGAACTTGGGTCCAATGGTGACAGAAAGTGACAGAAGGGGAGAAGGTGGGGAGAAATCCTTCCTTCGAGTTCTAGGAGTGACATTCAAGGAGTTTCAGTGGCTTGAGACGAGCTTCGCAAGTCCCCCCTTGCCAGTAAGCAAAAAGGGACCAAAAGAGACCGAAACTGGAGCTTGGGTCCAAAGGCTCCAGAAAGTGCCAGAAGCGGAAAAGGTGGTGAGAAAGCCTTCCTTTGAGTTCAAGGCGTGATATTCAAAGAGTTTTAGTGGCGTGAGATGAGTTTCGCACGTCTTTCTTTGCCGGTTAGCAAAAGGGAACCAAAAGAGACCAAAACTGGAACATGGGTCCAAAGGCACCAGAAAGTGCCAGAACGTGAGAAGGTGGTGGGAAAGCCTTCCTTTGAGTGCAAGGCGTGATATTCAAAGAGTTTTAGTGGCCTGAGACGAGTTTCGCAAGTCTCCCTTCGCCCGTAAGCAAAAAGGGAACCAAAAGAGACCAAAACTGGAACTTGGGTCCAAAGGCACCAGAAAGTGCCAGAACGGGAGAAGGTGGTGGGAAAGCCTTCCTTTGAGTCCTAGGCGTGATATTCAAGGAGTTTTATTGGCCTGAGACGAGTTTCGCACGCATTTCTTTGCCGGTAAGCAAAATGGAACCAAAAGAGACCAAAACTGGAACTTGGGTCCAAAGGCACCAGAAAGTGCCAGAATGTGAGAAGGTGGTCGGAAAGCCTTCCCTTGAGTTCTAGGAGTAATATTCAAGGAGTTTCAGTGGCTTGAGACGAGTTTTGCACGACTTCCTTTGCCGGTAAGCAAAAAGGGACCAAAAGAGACCAAAACTAGAACTTGGGTCCAAAGGTGCCAGAAAGTGACAGAAGGGGAGAAGGTGGGGAGAAATCCTTCCTTTGAGTTCTAGGAGTGACATTCAAGGAGTTTCAGTGGCTTGAGACGAGCTTCGCAAGTCCCCCCTTGCCAGTAAGCAAAAAGGGACCAAAAGAGACCGAAGCTGGAGCTTGGGTCCAAAGGCTCCAGAAAGTGCCAGAAGCGGAAAACGTGGTGAGAAAGCCTTCCTTTGAGTTCAAGGCGTGATATTCAAAGAGTTTTAGTGGCCTGAGACGAGTTTTGCATGTCTTTCTTTGCCGGTTAGCAAAAGGGAACCAAAAGAGACCAAAACTGGAACATGGGTCCAAAGGCACCAGAAAGTGCCAGAACGTGAGAAGGTGGTGGGAAAGCCTTCCTTTGAGTGCAAGGCGTGATATTCAAAGAGTTTTAGTGGCCTGAGACGAGTTTCGCAAGTCTCCCTTCGCCCGTAAGCAAAAAGGGAACCAAAAGAGACCAAAACTGGAACTTGGGTCCAAAGGCACCAGAAAGTGCCAGAACGGGAGAAGGTGGTGGGAAAGCCTTCCTTTGAGTCCTAGGCGTGATATTCAAGGAGTTTTATTGGCCTGAGACGAGTTTCGCACGCATTTCTTTGCCGGTAAGCAAAATGGAACCAAAAGAGACCAAAACTGGAACTTGGGTCCAAAGGCACCAGAAAGTGCCAGAATGTGAGAAGGTGGTCGGAAAGCCTTCCCTTGAGTTCTAGGAGTAATATTCAAGGAGTTTCAGTGGCTTGAGACGAGTTTTGCACGACTTCCTTTGCCGGTAAGCAAAAAGGGACCAAAAGAGACCAAAACTAGAACTTGGGTCCAAAGGTGCCAGAAAGTGACAGAAGGGGAGAAGGTGGGGAGAAATCCTTCCTTTGAGTTCTAGGAGTGACATTCAAGGAGTTTCAGTGGCTTGAGACGAGCTTCGCAAGTCCCCCCTTGCCAGTAAGCAAAAAGGGACCAAAAGAGACCGAAGCTGGAGCTTGGGTCCAAAGGCTCCAGAAAGTGCCAGAAGCGGAAAACGTGGTGAGAAAGCCTTCCTTTGAGTCCTAGGCGTGATATTCAAGTAGTTTTAGTGGCCTGAGACGAGTTTCGCAAGTCTCGCTTTGCCAGTAAGCAAAAAGGGACCAAAAGAGACCAAAACTGGAGCTTGGGTCCAAAGGCTCCAGAAAGTGCCAGAAGCGGAAAAGGTGGTGAGAAAGCCTTCCTTTGAGTCCTAGGCGTGATATTCAAGTAGTTTTAGTGGCCTGAGACGAGTTTCGCAAGTCTCGCTTTGCCAGTAAGCAAAAAGGGACCAAAAGAGACCAAAACTGGAACATGGGTCCAAAGGCACCAGAAAGTGCCAGAACGTGAGAAGGTGGTGGGAAAGCCTTCCTTTGAGTCCAAGGCGTGATATTCAAAGAGTTTTATTGGCCTGAGACGAGTTTCACACGCCTTTCTTTGCCGGTAAGCAAAAAGGGAACCAAAAGAGACCAAAACTGGAACTTGGGTCCAAAGGCACTAGAAAGTGCCAGAATGTGAGAAGGTGGTGGGAAAGCCTTCCTTTAAGTCGTAGGCATGATATTCAAGGAGTTTTAGTGGCCTGAGACGAGTTTCGCAAGTCTCCCCTTGCCAGTAAGCAAAAAGGGACCAAAAGAGACCAAAACTGGAGCTTGGGTCCAAAGGCGCCAGAAAGTGCCAGAAGCGGAAAAGGTGGTGAGAAAGCCTTCCTTTGTGTCTTCGGAGTGATATTCAAGGAGTTTCAGTGGCGTGAGACGAGTTTCGCACGACTTCCTTTGCCGGTAAGCAAAAAGGGACCAAAAGAGACCAAAACTAGAACTTGGGTCCAAACGTGCCAGAAAGTGACAGAAGGGGAGAAGGTGGTGAGAAATCCTTCCTTTGGGTCCTAGGAGTGATATTCAAGGAGTTTCAATGGTTTCAGACGAGTTTCGCACGTCTTCCTTTGCCGGTAAGCAAAAGGGAACCAAAAGAGACCAAAACTGGAACTTGGGTCTAAAGGCACTAGAAAGTGCCAGAACGTTAGAAGGTGGTGGGAAAGCCTTCCTTTGAGTCCTAGGCGAGATATTCAAGGAGGTTTAGTGGCCTGAGACGAGTTTCGCACGTCTTCCTTTGCTGGTAAGCAAAAGGGAACCAAAAGAGACCGAAACTGGAACTTGGGTCCAAAGGCACCAGAAAGTGCCAGAATGTGAGAAGGTGGTGAGAATGCCTTCCTTTAAGTCGTAGGCGTGATATTCAAGGAGTTTTAGTGGTTTGAGACGAGTTTCGCAAGCCTCCCTTTGCGAGTAAGCAAAAAGGGACCAAAAGAGACCAAAACAGGAGCTTGGGTCCAAAGGCGCCAGAAAGTGCTAGAAGCGAAAAAGGTGGTAAGAAAGCCTTCCTTTGTGTCTTCGGAGTGATATTCAAGGAGTTTCAGTGGGCTGAGACGAGTTTCGCACGACTTCCTTTGCCGGTAAGCAAAAAGGGACCAAAAGAGACCAAAACTAGAACTTGGGTCCAAAGGTGACAGAAAGTGACAGATGTGACGCCTAAAAATAACAGGATATATTTTTTTTTTCTTTTTAAAACAGGAGAAGCGGAAGGATAACACATTCTTTCAATTCACCTCTAGTGTACCACATTTCAGTTTAGAGGTTTATGATCTCATCATGTAATATCAACATTAAGTAAAACAACCACAACAATACTCCATCATACTAAATAACCTCATGCAATAGATATGGAAATGTTTGATAATAAACTTAGAGTACTGCAGCTTGATAAAGCGAAATAACATAATTAAAGTGCACGAAACTAACATAGTCCAAAGATACAGGGAATGAAATAGACTGACTCCCTAAGAGCAGTTCCCTAAAACCACAAAAGACAAACTATCCCAATCAATCGAGAGGAGAATAATCCTCGATGGGATCGGTCTCCTCAGAAGATGTCGGGGAAGCGGAACTAGAAGAAGCAGCGTCTTCTGTATCCTCTATAATCCATCCAGCAGTGCGAGGTGGTGAATGAACTGTGGTAAAGGGCGAGTAAGTGTTTGGGTAGGTAGGGAGCATGTGGGGCAGTACATCATCATTCCTCATATCTCTCTCAGTGGTCACAGGGGGCGGAGTAGGTTCCTCAGCAGGGAATGGTACAGGCATAGGTGCGGGTCTAGAACTGGGAGTACGGGGATCAACAGACATAGGAGAAGGAGTAGCTGCAAGTGCAGGATAAGGTAGGTGAGAGTCTCCAGGTGGGGTAGAGAAAACAAGCTCAATGGGGGTATCAACCACAAAGTGGGTGGTCCAAGAGTGTCCGACATCTTGTCCATGGATCACCCGTGCCATTCCATGGAAGATGCTTTGCTGTGCTGCCGCGTCGAACACCCAGACGTCCTCCTCAGATGGCGGGATCCATACCTTCACTCGGGAGCTGGTCATCTCGTATAGGGCATATACAAAGGTACAACAACACACACAAACAGGGGTGAGTTCTCCAAACACAAGCAAGCATTCAATAGCCGTACCCCAAGGAAGGTGGCTTTTCACACCATCACTCAAGTCACATCATCATCCATTCTCAGAACAAACATCATTACAATATAAGTCAGTTCATATTTTTCACAGATAATTCCTAGGTTCATCAAACTAATAATGCACATGATGCATGAATGCAAGTTTCATTCCTCACTATCCATCCCTCAGATTTTCGTTTTAATGCATATGGTATGCATGGGGATCCCTTACTCTACTGCCAGCGACTTGCCCGGATTTAGTGTAGAGTTCACAATTTCATATTCAAGTCGTGTGGCGATCGGAGGACTTCATTCCCTGCATCACAATTGCACAGAAAAGATTTCATATCATTATTCAAAAACACCCGAACTGGTGCTGGCCCCAAACTGGGTCTCTTCGGGAATGGACCTCAACGACCCTAGGATGTGGAGTTCTTGTTGGGCTTGGCTAAGGCTTGCAAGTAGGGTCACGACCCGGCCACAGAGAGCTCTGCTGCGCCATCTAGGTCGATTGTTCCCCTTTCACCACCCCCGTAGGTCTACTCGGGACCGAACCTCCAATACCTACAGCTGTGCCTCTGTTATGCCATCAAGTCGTTCCAAAGAAATGTTATGATGCATGAAGTGTGATTCTTCTTTCTCTCCTCAATGTTTTCTCAATCTTGGGTCACACGGAATTCAAGCACAGAAACAAAGCCCTCACAAGGCTTGCTCAATCACTATTCACTTTCTCTTCTAGCATAGGTTTGCCAAGCAATAAAGTTTAGGGATCACACACAAGCTTCCAATCCCACCAATACACATCCACTGTTTTCCAACACATAAGTCTCAGTAATTTTGACACAACCCTCTCAGATTTTCCCACTCAAATCCTATTACATTAACTTACTATATTAACACTACTCGCTTTATCATTTCCATTATTATCAACTATACTACCTCCTACTCTAAATATGACTTATCTCCACTTTTCTCTATCTCTCTGGTTTTTCCTTTTAGTCATTCTTAATTGCGTGTATTGATTCCCGACTACCTATTTAATTCAAGGTTACTTAGTTTCGTTCTAATTCTTTTTAAGTTCATTAATATTAGTCCTCACGTGATAGGTCCCATTAAGCTAATAGTGAGATCTTTCTAAGGATGGCCTTTATTAACTAACTACTATATTCAGTCCCTTAATTACCATCTCCATACCTTTAATTAATATCCTTTTAGTTTAGATAAACTTTCCATCAAAAAGGGCTGCGCTTGATTCTCTCCTTTTTATTCCTTGTATGATGTAATGAACATGATGCATGATTCATCTTAGTGCTCACGGATTCAAGTGCAAACAGCAAACACACTCTATCATTATGCAGTCCTTATCACACATATTTCATCAAAATTATCACAATTTTAAGTACAACTTTTAGGATTTCTTATCATCAAAACCGAGAGTGAATAGTTCTCACTTTCTTGTCCACCACAATTTTCCGAGACACCACATGCATAAGGCTTTTCACACCAAGTAAACACATCCATCACAATCAATTCAATCATCCATCATCCAAACCAACAAGCAACCATTTTCATGTAAATCACACAAAGTCCACACGGTTTTCAATTTCTAAGTGTAGTTCAATATTCTAGGCTTTCTCCATGCAAGATCAAATCTGTCCAGCTTTTCCACTAGACTTTCATCAAACTAAAAATTATATAACACAAAGGAAATCAACATGCAATGACATAGTTTCATCATCCAAGTGGAGGGGCAACATTTCCAAGTGACATTCGAATTTTTAAGGGAAAACCGAAACACTTAGGGCTGAAATCAACATGCAATGGCTTCCATTTCACATGCAATCCAAGGTTTATTGGTTACAAGGATAGATCTACATTTTAAACAAAGAATCCAGCCAAACAAAGGTGAAACCGAGGCATGCACAAAGAGATCCAAAGCATTTCATGGTTAAAAATTAACATGCAATGGAAAGAATATGTTGATCAAGTTCACGGTTCATGGTTTCAAGAAGAAAATGTCATTAGTTCAAAGGTTCTACCAAGAGAACATGAAAACCGAGACATGCACAAGGAAAGATCCATATCCACACATCAAAGATTCAAACTTTTTAGGAATTAAGGTTGATTGAAAGTGAAATCAAACTCTTTGAGAGGTAACCGAGACATGCAACAAGGAAGATCCACATCCACACATCAAAGATTCAAACTTTTTAGGAATTAAAATTGATTGAAAGTGAAATCCAACTCTTTGAGAGGTAACCGAGACATGCAACAAGGAAATCCATACACTTTTTGGATAAAACTTAACATGCAAGTTCAGATTTGAAGTTATTTCAGCATGCAGTCCAACACACACTAATTTTTCAAGGAAAAAAGTGTAAAAACAGCCAAGAGATGGACATGCAAACACATCAATTGTGAGAACTCCCCCTTGCCTTGATTGTGACGAAAATTTAGGAGCAAAAGGAGTTGATCTTGGCTGGTTCCTCCAAGGAAAGTTGCTGGACCGAGAGGATGAATCTCAAACTTCAAACTTTCTCCTCTTGGTTAGGTTGTCTTCCTCGGTTCTTTGAAGAGAAAAATGGAAAAAGCTTCAAATGGTTAGGATCAAGTGAAAAAGGAAGTCCTTCAGGAGTTCTTGGTATTAGGCTTCCATGGATCTTCAAATCAAAGAAGGAAAAAGGATGAGAAAGCTTACCTCTTTGAAGAAAGGGTCACGGTTTTGAAGAAGCAAGCAAGAGAATGCAAGAGTGAAAGCTTGGAGTTCCTTGACTTGTCTTGGAAGGTTGAAAGGATGAGAAAAATTTGAGAGATTTAGGGAGGAAGGGTCTCGGCTTCTTTGAGGAAAAAGAGAGAATGGAACTTGAAAGGAATTTTGAGAGGGAGGGTGGAGAGCTCACGGTTTTTGAGTGAAAAAAGAGAGAAATGAGGTGGTTTGGTCTATTTATATGGAGGGTTTAACCTTTAAGTGACCAATTGCCACTTAACATGCTTATTTTGGCTTGCTTAGCAAGATTCCCAAACTGAAAACTGCACACGGTTTTGGTTGAGTAAAAGCTGAAGTGAATTTGGCAAATTGATGCAAAGAAAGGGGTGTTACGGTTTTTAGTGCATGAGTAGTGAATTTTGGGAAAGCTTGTAGGCAAAGTTAGTAAAATTCAGGAAGTTAAGTGCATGAAATACCCTAGGCTGTATGCACACGGTTTGGACATCTCAATTTCCGAAATTCTGCACAAAAATCCAAAGGTAAGATTTTGGACAGCAATTGCATGAAATTCGGTTGGCCGAGAAAATGCGACATGACTAGGTTGTCACTTGGACGAGACTTTTGATGTGGTGCTAAGTTCAAGAGAATGTGATTGGTTAGAATAATTATGATGTCGGCAATTTGGAAGACATGAAAAGAAAGTTCCGAAATGACTTTGCCGACAAATCGGGAGACAAAATCCCGTGCATGGAATTCTAGTGGTCAATACTAGATTTCAGAATTTCGGGGCAATCACGATGTTTGTAAAATAGGGGACAAGGTTTGTTTGCATGAAAATCTAGTGGCCGATACTAGATTTGGAAATCTCCGGGTAATGATTGCTAGATCTCACGGAATTTTATGCAATGATTTTGACGGCTAAGAAATCATTACCAAATCTTTGTAATGATTACGAAATCTTTACAATAATGATTTCTAGATTTCGTGAGATTCCGTGTAAAATTTTGACGGCTAAGGAATGATTACAAAATCTTAGCAATGATTACAAAATCTCACGTTTTCCAAGGCAATTATCTTTGATTTGACAATTTTAAATAAGATAAAATTTTAACTTTCGGGATAGATTATCAGGGGCATTGTGAACAGCACAATTGAACACACTCAGGAAAATCCTTGGACGATATTGAAACTATCTATTTGCATGCAGTTACCTTTAAATACCTAATTCAGAAATAATTTAATATTCTAAAAATAAATAAAAAAAATAAAAATGCAGCGTCTATCTAATTATTCCGACGCTAGCAAGCCAGAATAAGCAAATAATTGGAATTTAAAGACTACTAGCTAATTCTCAAAAATTGGGGCGTTACAAAACTACCCCTCTAAGAAAAATTTCGTCCTCGAAATTTCTAACCTGAGTTGAATAGATGCGGATAAGCATTCTTCATGTCAGTCTCTCTTTCCCACGTTGCGTCTTCCACGTCATTGGAATTCCAATGCACCTTTACTAAAGGGATTTCCTTATTCCTGAGCTGCTTGACCTTTCGGTCACTGATTCGAAAAGGTCCAATCTTAAAGGTTAGGTTTTCTTTCAAAGAGATCTGGTCGGGTACTACCACATGTGAGGGATCAGGAACGTATTTACGAAGTTGGGAGACATGAAAGACATTGTGAAGATTGGATAACTCTACGGGTAAGGCAATTTGATAGGCTGATTTTCCAATCTTCTTCAATATTTGGTAGGGACCAATGAATTTAGGGTGGAGTTTTCGTGACTTTAACGCTCTACCTATTCCAGTGATAGGGTTCACTCTCAAAAATACATGGTCTCCTTCCTCAAATTCTAAGGGTCTCCTTCGTTTATCGTGATAACTTTTCTGTCGGTCCTGGGCTGTCTTCATTTTCATTTGGATTTCTCGGATTTTCTTAGAAGTTTCTTGAATTACGTCAGGACCATCTAGTAAATGTTCGCCTGTCTCAAACCAACATAGAGGCGTTCTGCATCGACGTCCATACAGTGCTTCGTAAGGTGCCATGCCGATGCTTGAGTGAAAGCTATTGTTATAGGTGAATTCGATCAGAGGAAGGTGTTACTCCCATTGGCCTCCTTGTTCCAGTACACAGGCTCTTAAAAGATCCTCCAAAGTTTGAATAGTCCTTTCTGATTGTCCATCAGTTTGAGGATGGTATGCCGAGCTAAGCTTTATTTTTGTTCCAAGAGATTGATGAAGACTTTGCCAGAATCATGAAGTAAAACGGGGATCTCTGTCCGATACGATACTCTCGGGTACTCCATGGAGTCGTACAATCTCCTTGATATAAATTTGAGTTAGTCGTTCCAGGGAATGCTTCATGTTGACAGGCAGGAAGTGGGCTGATTTGGTGAGACGGTCAACTATGACCCAAATAGCGTCGTTCCCGTTTCTGGTTCTTGGAAATCCAGAAACAAAATCCATAGCAATGTCGCTCCATTTCCACTCCGGAATACTCAATGGTTGGAGTTGTCTCGCTGGTTTCTGATGCTCCACCTTTACTTTTTGGCAAGTTAGGCACGAGGCAACATATTCCGCTACTGCTCTCTTCATTCCAGGCCACCAGAAACTCTTCTTCAAATCTTGATACATCTTTGTGGATCCAGGATGAATACTCAGAGTGCTTTTGTGAGCTTCCTCCAAGATCATTCTTCTCAAATCTTCCTTGTCAGGAACACAAATCCGTTCCTTGTACCTAATCAATCCCTCCTCATCTTGGTAAATATGGGATTCTTTTCCTTTCTTCTTTGCTTCGAGCCTTTCCAGTAGATACTTGTCATCTCCTTGAGCTGATCTTAATTGTTCCAAGAATTCATTAGTGATCTTCAGGTTTCCCAATATGATGCTAGAAGGTGTAAATTGGGTTGCCAAGTTCAAGTCCCTAAACGATTCTAGCATTTCCAGCTCTTTGATCATCAAGGTTGACACATGCAGTGACTTATGACTTAGAGCGTCCGCTACAACGTTTGCTTTTCCAGGGTGATATCGCAACTCGAAGTCGTAATCCTTGAGAAACTCCATCCATCTCCTCTGGCGCATGTTCAGCTCTTTCTGGTCAAACAGGTACTTCAGACTCTTATGGTTGCTGAATACCTCAAATTTTGCTCCATACAAGTAATGTCGCCATATCTTGAGTGCAAAAACCACGGCCGCTAACTCAAGGTCATGGGTTGGGTAGTTCTTCTCGTGTGTTCTTAGTTGTCGAGAGGCATATGCCACAACCTTCTTATTTTGCATCAACACGCATCCAAGTCCTTGGTACGAAGCATCACAATATACATCAAACCTTTGTTGTGGATCAGGAAGTATTAAGATAGGTGCAGAGGTTAAACGAGTCTTTAATTCTTGAAAACTATCTTCACACTTGCTGTCCCATTGAAAAGGTTGATCCTTGCGAGTTAGTCGAGTCATAGGTGTAGCTATCTTGGAAAATCCTTCGATGAAACGCCGATAGTATCCAGCAAGTCCTAAGAAACTTTTGATTTCCGTCACTGACTTAGGTGGTTCCCACTTCAATACGGCTTCTACTTTCGATGGATCTACCGCAATTCCTTCCCTTGAAATCACATGTCCCAAAAATTGAAC
Source organism: Abrus pulchellus subsp. cantoniensis (assembly GCA_024086825.1). Taxonomy (NCBI): domain Eukaryota; kingdom Viridiplantae; phylum Streptophyta; class Magnoliopsida; order Fabales; family Fabaceae; genus Abrus; species Abrus pulchellus. Next base: position 534,018 of record JAKRVW010000002.1, read on the forward strand.
TTCTTTTAACCAGAATTCGCACTTAGAAAGTTTCGCATAGAGTCGCTTTTCACGTAGTATTTCAAGAACAATCCTCAGATGTTCTGAGTGTTCTTCGGGAGTGCGAGAATAGACCAGAATATCATCGATAAAAACCACCACAAATTGGTCCAAGAAAGGATGAAAAACCCGATTCATATAGTCCATGAACACCGCAGGTGCGTTCGTCACTCCAAAAGGCATCACTTGATACTCATAGTGTCCATACCGAGTCCTGAAAGCTGTCTTTGGAATGTCTTCTTCTTTAACTCGAATTTGGTGATAACCTGACCTCAAGTCTATTTTGGAGAACACTGCGGCTCCTTTCAATTGATCCATGAGGTCATCGATTCGTGGCAGCGGGTATCTGTTTTTGATGGTGACCTTATTCAGTTGGCGATAATCAACGCATAATCTCATGCTTCCATCCTTTTTCTTTACAAGTAAGACTCGCTCCCAGGGTGAGACACTAGGTCTGACCAGTTGTTTGGCGAGTAACTCTTCCAGTTGATTCTTCAGCTCTGATAGTTCCACAGGTGCCATTCTGTAAGGCGCAATAGATATGGGGCCAGTGCCAGGCATCAAATCTATGGAAAACTCGGTTTCCCTAATCGGGGGTAAGCCAGGAATATCATTAGGAAATACTTCAGGAAATTCACAAACCACTGGAATATTTTCTAACTTCTCTTCTCCTTTGGCTTCAACAAGGCCAAAATAATATAGGCTTGGGCTCGCTCTACTAAGACGTCTACCTGGTTTTCAAGACGAGACTCTGGATGACTCAATTCCGTATGTTTAGGAAGGTCAAAGACTAAAGTCTTCTCTTGGCAATCTAAAAGGACATGATTGGCAGAGAGCCAATCCATTCCCAGGATAATATCCAGATCGGTAAGAGGCAAGCATATCAAATTAACAAGAAAGTTCTTGCCCTCTATTTGAATTGGACAATGTAAGCAAACATGGGATGCGGTTACGGGATCATTAGTGGGGGTAGAAACAACAATATTACATTTCATGACAAGAACAGGTAATTTCAATCGCCTCACACAAGATTCAGAGATAAAGGAATGTGTGGCGCCTGAATCAAACAACACATTAAGGGATGTCCCATTTAGAATGCATGTACCTTGGATTAGGTTTTCAGATTGAGCAGCTTCAGTACCACTCATTGTAAATACTCTCCCTCTTGTACTAGGTCTTCCTACCGATGTTCGCGATACGTTAACGGGGTTTTGGCTTCTCACTTCACCCTGATTGCTGGAATTCCTTTGGCCTTGACTGGGGTTTCCTCTGTTCGTTCCCACAGAGATAGTGTCATTGCTGCGGGTAGATTGTTTACAAAAGCGACCAAGATGGCCCGTTCTTTGACATTTAGGACAAGGGTTAGGATGCTGACGGCATTGAGATTTGAAATGAGGACCTCCACAGTTAAAGCACATCAAGGGTGGTCGGTTTACGCTTCCACTGCTTGACCTCTGACTTTTCACAGGTTCGCTCCAATAACTCCGTGTGGGCGCAAAATACGGCTTACGTTTTTCTTGAACTTCTTTACCCCTTGACCCGAAACTATGAGCGGGGCGATGAGGACCAGATTGCTTCCATAGAGTTTGGCGAGCTTTGGTGTCATTCTCATATATTCGACATCTGTCCACCAAGGTTAGGAAATGTTGGACTTGTTGACAGCTAATAGCCTGTTTGATATCAGGTCGAAGTCCGCTTTCAAACTTAGAACATCTAGACCGATCATCAGCTTGAGCAAAATATGGGCAGTATTTTGACAGTTCGTCAAACTTAGCTGCATATTCTCCTACACTCATCTGTCCTTGTGTCAGAGTTAAGAACTCTTGTTCCCTCCTCCTACGGATGTCCTCCGGGAAATACTTTTCCAGGAATCGACGGCGGAAGATGGTCCACTCCACCATGATTCCTTCAGTCTCTAGTTGTTGGCGAGCAATCCGCCACCAATATTCAGCCTCTCCCACTAGCATAAAGGCTGCATAAGTTACCTTTTCCTCCTCGGTGCAAACCATTGCCTCATATATTTTCTCCAATTCTTCTATCCAAAGTTGAGCACCATCAGGGTTAAATCCGCCTCGGAACTGCGAGGGTTTATTCTTACGGAATTCAGACAATCCACGGTTCAGAACTGGTTCATTCTGTCTTTCTAAGATATCTACTACTCTCCCCAATAGGGTTTCCATGACATCATCCCTAACTCTCCTAGCCATAACTTTCTGAAATACAAATAAACACATCAATTCTAAAAAGTCAATCAGTCACAGTAAAGTAACAAGCATACTAACACACAAACCATAAGGGTTTCCAAACAATTCAGAGATTCACACGAAGTTGGGCGGTTAGGCCATGCCCCAAGGCCTCAATTGACCGAACTGCTCTGATACCACTTAATTGTGACGCCTAAAAATAACAGGATATATTTTTTTTTTCTTTTTAAAACAGGAGAAGCGGAAGGATAACACATTCTTTCAATTCACCTCTAGTGTACCACATTTCAGTTTAGAGGTTTATGATCTCATCATGTAATATCAACATTAAGTAAAACAACCACAACAATACTCCATCATACTAAATAACCTCATGCAATAGATATGGAAATGTTTGATAATAAACTTAGAGTACTGCAGCTTGATAAAGCGAAATAACATAATTAAAGTGCACGAAACTAACATAGTCCAAAGATACAGGGAATGAAATAGACTGACTCCCTAAGAGCAGTTCCCTAAAACCACAAAAGACAAACTATCCCAATCAATCGAGAGGAGAATAATCCTCGATGGGATCGGTCTCCTCAGAAGATGTCGGGGAAGCGGAACTAGAAGAAGCAGCGTCTTTTGTATCCTCTATAATCCATCCAGCAGTGAGAGGTGGTGAATGAACTGTGGTAAAGGGCGAGTAAGTGTTTGGGTAGGTAGGGAGCATGTGGGGCAGTACATCATCATTCCTCATATCTCTCTCAGTGGTCACAGGGGGCGGAGTAGGTTCCTCAGCAGGGAATGGTACAGGCATAGGTGCGGGTCTAGAACTGGGAGTACGGGGATCAACAGACATAGGAGAAGGAGTAGCTGCAAGTGCAGGATAAGGTAGGTGAGAGTCTCCAGGTGGGGTAGAGAAAACAAGCTCAATGGGGGTATCAACCACAAAGTGGGTGGTCCAAGAGTGTCCGACATCTTGTCCATGGATCACCCGTGCCATTCCATGGAAGATGCTTTGCTGTGCTGCCGCGTCGAACACCCAGACGTCCTCCTCAGATGGCAGGATCCATACCTTCACTCGGGAGCTGGTCATCTGTATAGGGCATATACAAAGGTACAACAACACACACAAACAGGGGTGAGTTCTCCAAACACAAGCAAGCATTCAATAGCCGTACCCCAAGGAAGGTGGCTTTTCACACCATCACTCAAGTCACATCATCATCCATTCTCAGAACAAACATCATTACAATATAAGTCAGTTCATATTTTTCACAGATAATTCCTAGGTTCATCAAACTAATAATGCACATGATGCATGAATGCAAGTTTCATTCCTCACTATCCATCCCTCGTATTTTCGTTTTAATGCATATGGTATGCATGGGGATCCCTTACTCTACCGCGCCGACTTGCCCAGCATTTAGTGTAGAGTTCACAATTTCATATTCAAGTCGTGTGGCGATCGGAGGACTTCATTCCCTGCATCACAATTGCACAGAAAAGATTTCATATCATTATTCAAAAACACCCGAACTGGTGCTGGCCCCAAACTGGGTCTCTTCGGGAATGGACCTCAACGACCCTAGGATGTGGAGTTCTTGTTGGGCTTGGCTAAGGCTTGCAAGTAGGGTCACGACCCGGCCACAGAGAGCTCTCTTTGCGCCATCTAGGTCGATTGTTCCCCTTTCACCACCCCCGTAGGTCTACTCGGGACCGAACCTCCAATACCTACAACAGTGCCTCTCGTTATGCCATCAAGTCGTTCCAAAGAAATGTTATGATGCATGAAGTGTGATTCTTCTTTCTCTCCTCAATGTTTTCTCAATCTTGGGTCACACGGAATTCAAGCACATAAACAAATCCATCACAAGGCTTGCTCAATCACTATTCACTTTCTCTTCTAGCATAGGTTTGCCAAGCAATAAAGTTTAGGGATCACACACAAGCTTCCAATCCCACCAATACACATCCACTGTTTTCCAACACATAAGTCTCAGTAATTTTGACACAACCCTCTCAGATTTTCCCACTCAAATCCTATTACATTAACTTACTATATTAACACTACTCGCTTTATCATTTCCATTATTATCAACTATACTACCTCCTACTCTAAATATGACTTATCTCCACTTTTCTCTATCTCTCTGGTTTTTCCTTTTAGTCATTCTTAATTGCGTGTATTGATTCCCGACTACCTATTTAATTCAAGGTTACTTAGTTTCGTTCTAATTCTTTTTAAGTTCATTAATATTAGTCCTCACGTGATAGGTCCCATTAAGCTAATAGTGAGATCTTTCTAAGGATGGCCTTTATTAACTAACTACTATATTCAGTCCCTTAATTACCATCTCCATACCTTTAATTAATATCCTTTTAGTTTAGATAAACTTTCCATCAAAAAGGGCTGCGCTTGATTCTCTCCTTTTTATTCCTTGTATGATGTAATGAACATGATGCATGATTCATCTTAGTGCTCACGGATTCAAGTGCAAACAGCAAACACACTCTATCATTATGCAGTCCTTATCACACATATTTCATCAAAATTATCACAATTTTAAGTACAACTTTTAGGATTTCTTATCATCAAAACCGAGAGTGAATAGTTCTCACTTTCTTGTCCACCACAATTTTCTGAGACACCACATGCATAAGGCTTTTCACACCAAGTAAACACATCCATCACAATCAATTCAATCATCCATCATCCAAACCAACAAGCAACCATTTTCATGTAAATCACACAAAGTCCACACGGTTTTCAATTTCTAAGTGTAGTTCAATATTCTAGGCTTTCTCCATGCAAGATCAAATCTGTCCAGCTTTTCCACTAGACTTTCATCAAACTAAAAATTATATAAGACAAAGGAAATCAACATGCAATGACATAGTTTCATCATCCAAGTGGAGGGGCAACATTTCCAAGTGACATTCGAATTTTTAAGGGAAAACCGAAACACTTAGGGCTGAAATCAACATGCAATGGCTTCCATTTCACATGCAATCCAAGGTTTATTGGTTACAAGGATAGATCTACATTTTAAACAAAGAATCCAGCCAAACAAAGGTGAAACCGAGGCATGCACAAAGAGATCCAAAGCATTTCATGGTTAAAAATTAACATGCAATGGAAAGAATATGTTGATCAAGTTCACGGTTCATGGTTTCAAGAAGAAAATGTCATTAGTTCAAAGGTTCTACCAAGAGAACATGAAAACCGAGACATGCACAAGGAAAGATCCATATCCACACATCAAAGATTCAAACTTTTTAGGAATTAAGGTTGATTGAAAGTGAAATCAAACTCTTTGAGAGGTAACCGAGACATGCAATAAGGAAGATCCACATCCACACATCAAAGATTCAAACTTTTTAGGAATTAAAATTGATTGAAAGTGAAATCCAACTCTTTGAGAGGTAACCGAGACATGCAACAAGGAAATCCATACACTTTTTGGATAAAACTTAACATGCAAGTTCAGATTTGAAGTTATTTCAGCATGCAGTCCAACACACACTAATTTTTCAAGGAAAAAAGTGTAAAAACAGCCAAGAGATGGACATGCAAACACATCAAGTGTGAGAACTCCCCCTTGCCTTGATTGTGACGAAAATTTAGGAGCAAAAGGAGTTGATCTTGGCTGGTTCCTCCAAGGAAAGTTGCTGGACCGAGAGGATGAATCTCAAACTTCAAACTTTCTCCTCTTGGTTAGGTTGTCTTCCTCGGTTCTTTGAAGAGAAAAATGGAAAAAGCTTCAAATGGTTAGGATCAAGTGAAAAAGGAAGTCCTTCAGGAGTTCTTGGTATTAGGCTTCCATGGATCTTCAAATCAAAGAAGGAAAAAGGATGAGAAAGCTTACCTCTTTGAAGAAAGGGTCACGGTTTTGAAGAAGCAAGCAAGAGAATGCAAGAGTGAAAGCTTGGAGTTCCTTGACTTGTCTTGGAAGGTTGAAAGGATGAGAAAAATTTGAGAGATTTAGGGAGGAAGGGTCTCGGCTTCTTTGAGGAAAAAGAGAGAATGGAACTTGAAAGGAATTTTGAGAGGGAGGGTGGAGAGCTCACGGTTTTTGAGTGAAAAAAGAGAGAAATGAGGTGGTTTGGTCTATTTATATGGAGGGTTTAACCTTTAAGTGACCAATTGCCACTTAACATGCTTATTTTGGCTTGCTTAGCAAGATTCCCAAACTGAAAACTGCACACGGTTTTGGTTGAGTAAAAGCTGAAGTGAATTTGGCAAATTGATGCAAAGAAAGGGGTGTTACGGTTTTTAGTGCATAAATAGTGAATTTTGGGAAAGCTTGTAGGCAAAGTTAGTAAAATTCAGGAAGTTAAGTGCATGAAATACCCTAGGCTGCATGCACACGGTTTGGACATCTCAATTTCCGAAATTCTGCACAAAAATCCAAAGGTAAGATTTTGGACAGCAATTGCATGAAATTCGGTTGGCCGAGAAAATGCGACATGACTAGGTTGTCACTTGGACGAGACTTTTGATGTGGTGCTAAGTTCAAGAGAATGTGATTGGTTAGAATAATTATGATGTCGGCAATTTGGAAGACATGAAAAGAAAGTTCCGAAATGACTTTGCCGACAAATCGGGAGACAAAATCCCGTGCATGGAATTCTAGTGGTCAATACTAGATTTCGGAATTTCGGGGCAATCACGATGTTTGTAAAATAGGGGACAAGGTTTGTTTGCATGAAAATCTAGTGGCCGATACTAGATTTGGAAATCTCCGGTAATGATTGCTAGATCTCACGGAATTTTATGCAATGATTTTGACGGCTAAGAAATCATTACCAAATCTTTGTAATGATTACGAAATCTTTACAATAATGATTTCTAGATTTCGTGAGATTCCGTGTAAAATTTTGACGGCTAAGGAATGATTACAAAATCTTAGCAATGATTACAAAATCTCACGTTTTCCAAGGCAATTATCTTTGATTTGACAATTTTAAATAAGATAAAATTTTAACTTTCGGGATAGATTATCAGGGGCATTGTGAACAGCACAATTGAACACACTCAGGAAAATCCTTGGACGATATTGAAACTATCTATTTGCATGCAGTTACCTTTAAATACCTAATTCAGAAATAATTCAATATTCTAAAAATAAATAAAAAAATAAAAATGCAGCGTCTATCTAATTATTCCGACGCTAGCAAGCCGGAATAAGCAAATAATTGGAATTTAAAGACTACTAGCTAATTCTCAAAAATTGGGGCGTTACAACAGAAGGGGAGAAGGTGGGGAGAAATCCTTCCTTTGAGTTCTAGGAGTGACATTCAAGGAGTTTCAGTGGCTTGAGACGAGTTTCGCATGTCCCCCCTTGCCAGTAAGCAAAAAGGGACCAAAAGAGACCAAAACTAAAGCTTGGGTTCAAAGGCTCCAGAAAGTGCCAGAAGCGGAAAAGGTGGTGAGAAAGCCTTCCTTTGAGTTCAAGGCGTGATATTCAAAGAGTTTTAGTGGCCTGAGACGAGTTTCGCACGTCTTTCTTTGCCGGTTAGCAAAAGGGAACCAAAAGAGACCAAAACTGGAACATGGGTCCAAAGGCACCAGAAAGTGCCAGAACGTGAGAAGGTGGTGGGAAAGCCTTCCTTTGATTCCAAGGCGTGATATTCAAAGAGTTTTAGTGGCCTGAGACGAGTTTCGCAAGTCTCCCTTTGCCAGTAAGCAAAAAGGGAACCAAAAGAGACCAAAACTGGAACTTGGGTCCAAACGCACCGGAAAGTGCCAGAACGGGAGAAGGTGGTGGGAAAGCCTTCCTTTGAGTCGTAGGCGTGATATTCAAGGAGTTTTATTGGCCTGAGACGAGTTTCACACGCCTTTCTTTGCCGGTAAGCAAAAGGGAACCAAAAGAGACCAAAACTGGATCTTGGGTCCAAAGGCACCAGAAAGTGCCAGAATGTGAGAAGGTGGTCGGAAAGCCTTCCTTTAAGTCGTAGGCGTGAAATTCAAGGAGTTTTAGTGGCCTGAGACGAGTTTTGCAAGTCTCCCCTTGCCAGTAAGCAAAAAGGGACCAAAAGAGACCAAAACTGGACCTTGGGTCCAAAGGCTCCAGAAAGTGCCAGAATGTGAGAAGGTGGTCGGAAAGCCTTCCTTTAAGTCGTAGGCGTGATATTCAAGGAGTTTTAGTGGCCTGAGACGAGTTTCGCAAGTCTCCCCTTGCCAGTAAGCAAAAAGGGACCAAAAGAGACCAAAACTGGAGCTTGGGTCCAAAGGCGCCAGAAAGTGCCAGAAGCGGAAAAGGTGGTGAGAAAGCCTTCCTTTGTGTCTTCGGAGTGATATTCAAGGAGTTTCAGTGGCGTGAGACGAGTTTCGTACGACTTCCTTTGCCGGTAAGCAAAAAGGGACCAAAAGAGACCAAAACTAGAACTTGGGTCCAAACGTGCCAGAAAGTGACAGAAGGGGAGAAGGTGGTGAGAAATCCTTCCTTTGAGTCCTAGGAGTGATATTCAAGGAGTTTCAATGGTTTCAGACGAGTTTCGCACGTCTTCCTTTGCCGGTAAGCAAAAGGGAACCAAAAGAGACCAAAACTGGAACTTGGGTCTAAAGGCACTAGAAAGTGCCAGAACGTTAGAAGGTGGTGGGAAAGCCTTCCTTTGAGTCCTAGGCGAGATATTCAAGGAGGTTTAGTGGCCTGAGACGAGTTTCACACGCCTTTCTTTGCCGGTAAGCAAAAGGGAACCAAAAGAGACCAAAACTGGAACTTGGGTCCAAAGGCACCAGAAAGTGCCAGAATGTGAGAAGGTGGTCGGAAAGCCTTCCTTTAAGTCGTAGGCGTGAAATTCAAGGAGTTTTAGTGGCCTGAGACAAGTTTTGCAAGTCTCCCCTTGCCAGTAAGCAAAAAGGGACCAAAAGAGACCAAAACTGGACCTTGGCTCCAAAGGCTCCAGAAAGTTCCAGAATTTGAGAAGGTGGTCGGAAAGCCTTCCTTTAAGTCGTAGGCATGATATTCAAGGAGTTTTAGTGGCCTGAGACGAGTTTCGCAAGTCTCCCCATGGCAGTAAGCAAAAAGGGACCAAAAGAGACCAAAACTGGAGCTTGGGTCCAAAGGCGCCAAAAAGTGCCAGAAGCGGAAAAGGTGGTGAGAAACCCTTCCTTTGAGTTCTAGGAGTGACATTCAAAGAGTTTCAGTGGCTTGAGATGAGTTTCGCAAGTCTCCCCTTGCCAGTAAGCAAAAAGGGACCAAAAGAGACCAAAACTGGAGCTTGGGTCCAAAGGCTCCAGAAAGTGCCAGAAGCGGAAAAGGTGGTGAGAAACCCTTCCTTTGAGTTCAAGGCGTGATATTCAAAGAGTTTTAGTGGCCTGAGACGAGTTTCGCACGTCTTTCTTTGCCGGTTAGCAAAAGGGAACCAAAAGAGACCAAAACTGGAACATGGGTCCAAAGGCACCAGAAAGTGCCAGAACATGAGAAGGTGGTGGGAAAGCCTTTTTTTGAGTCCTAGGCGTGATATTCAAGGAGTTTTAGTGGCCTGAGACGAGTTTCGCACGTCTTCCATTGCCAGTAAGCAAAAAGGGACCAAAAGAGACCAAAACTGGAACTTGGGTCCAAAGGCGCCAGAAAGTGCCAGAAGGGGAGAAGGTGGTGAGAAATCCTTCCTTTGAGTTCTAGGAGTAATATTCAAGGAGTTTCAGTGGCTTCAGACGAGTTTCGCACGTCTTCCTTTGCCGGTAAGCAAAAGGGAAGCAAAAGAGACCAAAACTGGAACTTGGGGCCAAAGGCACCAGAAAGTGACAGAAGGGGGAGAAGGTGGTGAGAAATCCTTCCTTTGAGTTCTATGAGTGATATTGAAGGAGTTGCAGTGGCTTCAGAGGAGTTTCGCACATCTTCCTTTGCCGGTAAGCAAAAGGGAACCAAAAGAGACCAAAAGTGGAATTTGGGTCCAAATGCACCAGAAAGTGCCAGAACGTGAGAAGGTGGTGGGAAAGCCTTCCTTTGTGTCCTAGGCATGATATTCAAAGAGTTTTAGTGGCCTGAGACGAGTTTTGCTAGTCTCCCTTTGCCAGGAAGCGAAAAGGGACCAAAAGAGACCAAACTGGAACTTGGGTCCAAAGGCGCCAGAAAGTGCCAGAAGGGGAGAAGGTGGTGAGAAATCCTTCCTTTAAGTCCTAGCCGTGATATTCAAGTAGTTTTAGTGGCCTGAGACAAGTTTCGCACGTCTTCCTTTGCCGGTAAGCAAAAGGGAACGAAAAGAAACCAAAACTGGAACTTAGGTCCAAAGGCGCCAGAAAGTGCCAGAAGGGGAGAAGGTGGTGGGAAAGCCTTCCTTTGAGTCCTAGGCGTGATATTAAAAGAGTTTTAGTGGCCTGAGACGAGTTTCGCAAGTCTACCATTGCCAGTAAGCAAAAATGGACCAAAAGAGACCAAAACGGGAACTTGGGTCCAAAGGCGCCAGAAAGTGCCAGAACATGAGAAGGTGGTGGGAAAGCCTTCCGTTGAGTCCTAGGCGTGATATTCAAAGAGTTTTAGTGGCCTCAGACGAGTTTCACACGTCTTCCTTTGTCGATAAGCAAAAGGGAACCAAAAGATACCAAAATTGGAACATACGTCCAAAGGTGCCAGAGAGTGCCAGAAGAGGAGAAGGTGGTGGGAAAGCCTTCCTTTGAGTCCTAGGCGTGATATTCAAGGAGTTTCAGTGGCTTGAGACGAGTTTCGCTCGTCTTCCTTTGCCGGCAAGTAAAAGGGAACCAAAAGAGACCAAAAGTGGAATTTGGGTCCAAATGCACCAGAAAGTGCCAGAACGTGAGAAGGTGGTGGGAAAGCCTTCCTTTGAGTCCAAGGCGTGATATTCAAAGAGTTTTAGTGGCCTGAGACGAGTTTCGCAAGTGTCCCTTTGCCAGTAAGCAAAAAGGGAACCAAAAGAGAGCAAAACTGGAACTAGGGTCCAAAGGCACCAGAAAGTGCGAGAACGGGAGAAGGTGGTGGGAAAGCCTTCCTTTGAGTCCTAGGCGTGATATTCAAGGAGTTTTATTGCCCTGAGATGAGTTTCGCACGCCTTTCTTTGCCGGTAAGCAAAAGGGAACCAAAAGAGACCACAACTGGAACTTGGGTCCAAAGGCACCAGAAAGTGCCAGAATGTGAGAAGGTTGTCGGAAAGTCTTCCTTTAAGTTTTAGGCGTGATATTCAAGGAGTTTTAGTGGCTTGAGACGAGTTTGGCAAGCCTCCCCTTGCCATTAAGCAAAAAGGGACCAAAAGAGACCAAAACTGGAGCTTGGGTCCAAATGCTCCAGAAAGTGCCAGAAGCGGAAAAGGTGGTGAGAAAGCCTTCCTTTGTGTCTTCGGAGAGATATTCAAGGAATTTCAGTGGCCTGAGACGAGTTTCGCATGACTTCCTTTGCCGGTTAGCAAAAGGGAACCAAAAGAGACCAAAACTGGAACTTGGGTCCAAAGGCACCAGAAAGTGCCAGAACGTGAGAAGGTGGTGGGAAAGCCTTCCTTTGAGTCCAAGGCGTGATATTGAAAGAGTTTTCGTGGCCTGAGACGAGTTTCGCAAGTCACCCTTTGCCAGTAATCAAAAAGGGACGAAAAGAAACTAAAACTGGAACTTGGGTCCAAAGGTGCCAGAAAGTGCCAGAAGCGGAAAAGGTGGTGAGAAAGCCTTCTTTTGAGTTCTAGGAGTGATATTCAAGGACTTTCAGTGGCTTGAGACGAGTTTCGCACGTCTTCCTTTGCCAGTAAGGAAAAGGGAACCAAAAGAGACCAAAACTGGAACTTGGGTCCAAAGGCACCAGAAAGTGCCAGAACGAGAGAAGGTGGTGGGAAAGCCTTCCTTTGAGTCCTAGGCGTGATATTCAAGGAGTTTTACTGGCCTGAGATGAGTTTTGCAAGTCTCCCTTTGCCAGTAATAAAAAATGGACCAAAAGAGACCAAAACTGGAACTTAGGTCCAAAGGCACCAGAAAGTGCCCGAAGGGGAGAGAAGGTGGTGAGAAATCCATCCTTTGAGTTCTAGGAGTGATATTCAAGGAGTTTCAGTGGCTTCAGACGAGTTTCGCACGTCTTCGTTTGCCGGTAAGCAAAAGGGAACCAAAAGAGACCAAAACTGGAACTTGGGTCCAAAGGCACCAGAAAGTGCCAGAACATGAGAAGGTGGTGGGAAAGCCTTCCTTTAAGTCCTAGCCGTGATATTCAAGTAGTTTTAGTGGCCTGAGACAAGTTTCGCACGTCTTCCTTTGCCGGTAAGCAAAAGGGAACTAAAAGAGACCAAAACTGGAACTTGGGTCCAAAGGCACCAGAAAGTGCCAGAACGTGAGAAGGTGGTGGGAAAGCCTTCCTTTGAGTCCTAGGCGTGATATTCAAGGAGTTTTAGTGGCCTGAGACGAGTTTCACACGTCTTCCTTTGTCGGTAAGCAAAAGGGAACCAAAAGATACCAAAATTGGAATTTGGGTCCAAATGCACCAGAAAGTGCCAGAACGTGAGAAGGTAGTGGGAAAGCCTTCCTTTGAGTCCAAGGCGTGATATTCAAAGAGTTTTAGTGGCCTGAGACGAGTTTCGCAAGTGTCCCTTTGCCAGTAAGCAAAAAGGGACCAAAAGAGACCAAAACTGGAACTTACGTCCAAAGGCGCCAGAAAGTGCCAGAAGGGGAGAAGGTGGTGGGAAAGCCTTCCTTTGAGTCCTAGGCGTGATATTAAAAGAGTTTTAGTGGCCTGAGACGAGTTTCGCAAGTCTACCATTGCCGGTAAGCAAAAATGGACCAAAAGAGACCAAAACTGGAACTTGGGTCCAAAGGCACCAGAAAGTGCCAGAACATGAGAAGGTGGTGGGAAAGCCTTCCTTTAAGTCCTAGCCGTGATATTCAAGTAGTTTTAGTGGCCTGAGACAAGTTTCGCACGTCTTCCTTTGCCGGTAAGCAAAAGGGAACTACAAGAGACCAAAACTGGAACTTGGGTCCAAAGGCACCAGAAAGTGCCAGAACGTGAGAAGGTGGTGGGAAAGCCTTCCTTTGAGTCCTAGGCGTGATATTCAAGGAGTTTTAGTGGCCTGAGACGAGTTTCACACGTCTTCCTTTGTCGGTAAGCAAAAGGGAACCAAAAGATACCAAAATTGGAACATACGTCCAAAGGCGCCAGAGAGTGCCAGAAGAGGAGAAGGTGGTGGGAAAGCCTTCCTTTGAGTCCTAGGCGTGATATTCAAGGAGTTTCAGTGGCTTGAGACGAGTTTCGCTCGTCTTCCTTTGCCGGCAAGTAAAAGGGAACCAAAAGAGACCAAAACTTGAACTTGGGTCCAAAGGCACCAGAAAGTGACAGAACATGAGAAGGTGGTGGGAAAGCCTTCCTTTAAGTCCTAGGCGTGATATTCAAGGAGTTTTAGTGGCCTGAGACGAGTTTCGCACGTCTTCCTTTGCCGGTAAGCAAATGGGAACCAAAAGAGACCAAAACTGGAACTCGGGTCCAAAGACACCAGAAAGTGCCAGAACGTGAGAAGGTGGTGGAAAGCATTCCTTTGTGTCCTTGGCGTCTTATTCAAGGAGTTTTAGTGACCTGAGACGAGTTTTGCACGTCTTCCTTTGCTGGTAAGCAAAAGGGAAAGAAACCAAAACTGGAACTTGGGTCCAAAGGCACCAGAAAGTGCCAGAACGTGAGAAGGTGGTGGGAAAGCCTTCCTTTGAGTCCTAGGCGTGATATTCAAGGAGTTTTAGTGGCCTGAGACGAGTTTCGCACGTCTTCCTTTGCCGGTAAGCAAAAGGGAACCAAAGAAGACAAAAACTAGAATTTAGGTCCAAAGGTGCCAGAAAGTGACAAAAGGGGAGAAGGTGGTGTGAAATCCTTCCTTTGAGTTATAGGAGTGATATTCAAGGAGTTTTAGTGGCTTGAGATGAGTTTCGCACGTCTTCCTTTGCCGGTAAGCAAAAGGGAACTAAAAGAGACGAAAATTGGAACTTGGATCCAAAGGCACCAGAAAGTGCCAGAACGTGAGAAGGTGGTGGGAAAGCCTTCCTTTGAGTCCTATTCGTGATATTGAAGGAGTTTTAGTGACTTGAGACGAGTTTCGCACGTCTTCCTTTGCCGGTAAGCAAAAAGGAACGAAAAGAGACCAAAACTGGAACTTAGGTCCAAAGGCGCCAGAAAGTGCCAGAAGGGGAGAAGGTGGTGGGAAAGCCTTCCTTTGAGTCCTAGGCGTGATATTAAAAGAGTTTTAGTGGCCTGAGACGAGTTTCGCAAGTCTACCATTGCCAGTAAGCAAAAATGGACCAAAAGAGACCAAAACGGGAACTTGGGTCCAAAGGCGCCAGAAAGTGCCAGAACATGAGAAGGTGGTGGGAAAGCCTTCCGTTGAGTCCTAGGCGTGATATTCAAAGAGTTTTAGTGGCCTGAGACGAGTTTTGCAAGTCTCCCTTTGCCAGTAAGCAAAAAAGGACCAAAAGAGACCAAAACTGGAACTTACGTCCAAAGGCGCCAGAAAGTGCCAAAAGGGGAGAAGGTGGTGGGAAAGCCTTCCTTTGAGTCCTAGACGTGATATTAAAAGAGTTTTAGTGGCCTGAGACGAGTTTCGCAAGTCTACCATTGCCAGTAAGCAAAAATGGACCAAAAGAGACCGAAACTGGAACTTGGGTCCAAAGGCACCAGAAAGTGCCAGAACGTGAGAAGGTGGTGGGAAAGCCTTCCGTTGAGTCCTAGGCGTGATATTCAAAGAGTTTTAGTGGCCTAAGACGAGTTTTGCAAGTCCCCCTTTGCCAGTAAGCAAAAAGGGACCAAAAGAGACCAAAACTGGAACTTACGTCCAAAGGCGCCAGAAAGTGCCAGAAGGGGAGAAGGTGGTGGGAAAGCCTTCCTTTGAGTCCTAGGCGTGATATTAAAAGAGTTTTAGTGGCCTGAGACGAGTTTCGCAAGTCTACCATTGCCAGTAAGCAAAAATGGACCAAAAGAGACCAAAACTGGAACTTGGGTCCAAAGGCGCCAGAAAGTACAAGAACATGAGAAGGTGGTGGGAAAGCCTTCCTTTAAGTCTTAGGCGTGATATTCAAGGAGTTTTAGTGGCCTGAGACGAGTTTCGCACGTCTTCCTTTGCCGGTAAGGAAAAGGGAACCAAAAGAGACCAAAACTGGAACTTGGGTCCAAAGGCACCAGAAAGTGCCAGAACATGAGAAGGTGGTGGGAAAGCCTTTTTTTGAGTCCTAGGCGTGATATTCAAGGAGTTTTAGTGGCCTGAGACGAGTTTCGCACGTCTTCCATTGCCAGTAAGCAAAAAGGGACCAAAAGAGACCAAAACTGAACTTGGGTCCAAAGGCGCCAAAGTGCCGAAGGGGAGAAGGTGGTGAGAAATCCTTCCTTTGAGTTCTAGGAGTAATATTCAAGGAGTTTCGGTGGCTTCGAGACGAGTTTCGCACGTCTTCCTTTGCCGTAAGCAAAAGGGAAGCAAAAGAGACCAAAATCTGGAACTTGGGGCCAAAGGCACCGAAAGTGACAGAGGGGGAGAAGGTGGTGAGAAATCCTTCCTTTGAGTTCTATGAGTGATATTGAAGGAGTTGCAGTGGCTTCAGAGGAGTTTCGCACATCTTCCTTTGCCGGTAAGCAAAAGGGAACCAAAAGAGACCAAAAGTGGAATTTGGGTCCAAATGCACCAGAAAGTGCCAGAACGTGAGAAGGTGGTGGGAAAGCCTTCCTTTGTGTCCTAGGCATGATATTCAAAGAGTTTTAGTGGCCTGAGACGAGTTTTGCTAGTCTCCCTTTGCCAGGAAGCGAAAAGGGACCAAAAGAGACCAAACGGGGACGTGGGTCCCAAGGCGCCGTAAAGTGCCGTAAGGGGAGAAGGTGGTGAGAAATCCTTCCTTTAAGTCCTAGCCGTGATATTCAAGTAGTTTTAGTGGCCTGAGACAAGTTTCGCACGTCTTCCTTTGCCGGTAAGCAAAAGGGAACGAAAAGAAACCAAAACTGGAACTTAGGTCCAAAGGCGCCAGAAAGTGCCAGAAGGGGAGAAGGTGGTGGGAAAGCCTTCCTTTGAGTCCTAGGCGTGATATTAAAAGAGTTTTAGTGGCCTGAGACGAGTTTCGCAAGTCTACCATTGCCAGTAAGCAAAAATGGACCAAAAGAGACCAAAACGGGAACTTGGGTCCAAAGGCGCCAGAAAGTGCCGGAACATGAGAAGGTGGTGGGAAAGCCTTCCGTTGAGTCCTAGGCGTGATATTCAAAGAGTTTTAGTGGCCTGAGACAAGTTTCGCACGTCTTCCTTTGCCGGTAAGCAAAAGGGAACTAAAAGAGACCAAAACTGGAACTTGGGTCCAAAGGCACCAGAAAGTGCCAGAACATGAGAAAGTGGTGGGAAAGCCTTACTTTGAGTCCTAGGCATGATATTCAAGGAATTTTAGTGGCCTGAGACGAGTTTCGCACGTCTTCCATTGCCAATAAGCAAAAAGGGACCAAAAGAGACCAAAATTGGAACTTGGATCCAAAAGCACCAGAAAGTGCCAGAATGTGAGAAGGTGGTGGGAAAGCCTTCCTTTCAGTCCTAGGCGTGATATTCAAGGAGTTTTTGTGGTCTGAGACGAATTTCGCACGTCTTCCTTTGCCGGTAAGCAAAAAGGAACGAAAAGAGACCAAAACTGGAACTTAGGTCCAAAGGCGCCAGAAAGTGCCAGAAGGGGAGAAGGTGGTGGGAAAGCCTTCCTTTGAGTCCTAGGCGTGATATTAAAAGAGTTTTAGTGGCCTGAGACGAGTTTCGCAAGTCTACCATTGCCAGTAAGCAAAAATGGACCAAAAGAGACCAAAACGGGAACTTGGGTCCAAAGGCGCCAGAAAGTGCCAGAACATGAGAAGGTGGTGGGAAAGCATTCCGTTGAGTCCTAGGCGTGATATTCAAAGAGTTTTAGTGGCCTGAGACGAGTTTCGCAAGTCTACCATTGCCAGTAAGCAAAAATGGACCAAAAGAGACCAAAACGGGAACTTGGGTCCAAAGCCGCCAGAAAGTGCCAGAACATGAGAAGGTGGTGGGAAAGCCTTCCGTTGAGAGCTAGGCGTGATATTCAAAGAGTTTTAGTGGCCTGAGACGAGTTTTGCAAGTCTCCCTTTGCCAGTAAGCAAAAAAGGACCAAAAGAGACCAAAACTGGAACTTACGTCCAAAGGCGCCAGAAAGTGCCAAAAGGGGAGAAGGTGGTGGGAAAGCCTTCCTTTGAGTCCTAGACGTGATATTAAAAGAGTTTTAGTGGCCTGAGACGAGTTTCGCAAGTCTACCATTGCCAGTAAGCAAAAATGGACCAAAAGAGACCGAAACTGGAACTTGGGTCCAAAGGCACCAGAAAGTGCCAGAACGTGAGAAGGTGGTGGGAAAGCCTTCCGTTGAGTCCTAGGCGTGATATTCAAAGAGTTTTAGTGGCCTGAGACGAGTTTTGCAAGTCCCCCTTTGCCAGTAAGCAAAAAGGGACCAAAAGAGACCAAAACTGGAACTTACGTCCAAAGGCGCCAGAAAGTGCCAGAAGGGGAGAAGGTGGTGGGAAAGCCTTCCTTTGAGTCCTAGGCGTGATATTAAAAGAGTTTTAGTGGCCTGAGACGAGTTTCGCAAGTCTACCATTGCCAGTAAGCAAAAATGGACCAAAAGAGACCAAAACTGGAACTTGGGTCCAAAGGCGCCAGAAAGTACAAGAACATGAGAAGGTGGTGGGAAAGCCTTCCTTTAAGTCTTAGGCGTGATATTCAAGGAGTTTTAGTGGCCTGAGACGAGTTTCGCACGTCTTCCTTTGCCGGTAAGGAAAAGGGAACCAAAAGAGACCAAAACTGGAACTTGGGTCCAAAGGCACCAGAAAGTGCCAGAACATGAGAAGGTGGTGGGAAAGCCTTTTTTTGAGTCCTAGGCGTGATATTCAAGGAGTTTTAGTGGCCTGAGACGAGTTTCGCACGTCTTCCATTGCCAGTAAGCAAAAAGGGACCAAAAGAGACCAAAACTGGAACTTGGGTCCAAAGGCGCCAGAAAGTGCCAGAAGGGGAGAAGGTGGTGAGAAATCCTTCCTTTGAGTTCTAGGAGTAATATTCAAGGAGTTTCAGTGGCTTCAGACGAGTTTCGCACGTCTTCCTTTGCCGGTAAGCAAAAGGGAAGCAAAAGAGACCAAAACTGGAACTTGGGGCCAAAGGCACCAGAAAGTGACAGAAGGGGGAGAAGGTGGTGAGAAATCCTTCCTTTGAGTTCTATGAGTGATATTGAAGGAGTTGCAGTGGCTTCAGAGGAGTTTCGCACATCTTCCTTTGCCGGTAAGCAAAAGGGAACCAAAAGAGACCAAAAGTGGAATTTGGGTCCAAATGCACCAGAAAGTGCCAGAACGTGAGAAGGTGGTGGGAAAGCCTTCCTTTGAGTCCTAGGCATGATATTCAAAGAGTTTTAGTGGCCTGAGACGAGTTTTGCTAGTCTCCCTTTGCCAGGAAGCGAAAAGGGACCAAAAGAGACCAAACTGGAACTTGGGTCCAAAGGCGCCAGAAAGTGCCAGAAGGGGAGAAGGTGGTGAGAAATCCTTCCTTTAAGTCCTAGCCGTGATATTCAAGTAGTTTTAGTGGCCTGAGACAAGTTTCGCACGTCTTCCTTTGCCGGTAAGCAAAAGGGAACGAAAAGAAACCAAAACTGGAACTTAGGTCCAAAGGCGCCAGAAAGTGCCAGAAGGGGAGAAGGTGGTGGGAAAGCCTTCCTTTGAGTCCTAGGCGTGATATTAAAAGAGTTTTAGTGGCCTGAGACGAGTTTCGCAAGTTTACCATTGCCAGTAAGCAAAAATGGACCAAAAGAGACCAAAACGGGAACTTGGGTCCAAAGGCGCCAGAAAGTGCCAGAACATGAGAAGGTGGTGGGAAAGCCTTCCGTTGAGTCCTAGGCGTGATATTCAAAGAGTTTTAGTGGCCTGAGACAAGTTTCGCACGTCTTCCTTTGCCGGTAAGCAAAAGGGAACTAAAAGAGACCAAAACTGGAACTTGGGTCCAAAGGCACCAGAAAGTGCTAGAACATGAGAAAGTGGTGGGAAAGCCTTCCTTTGAGTCCTAGGCATGATATTCAAGGAATTTTAGTGGCCTGAGACGAGTTTCGCACGTCTTCCATTGCCAATAAGCAAAAAGGGACCAAAAGAGACCAAAATTGGAACTTGGATCGAAAAGCACCAGAAAGTGCCAGAACGTGAGAAGGTGGAGGGAAAGCCTTCCTTTCAGTCCTAGGCGTGATATTCAAGGAGTTTTTGTGGTCTGAGACGAATTTCGCACGTCTTCCTTTGCCGGTAAGCAAAAAGGAACGAAAAGAGACCAAAACTGGAACTTAGGTCCAAAGGCGCCAGAAAGTGCCAGAAGGGGAGAAGGTGGTGGGAAAGCCTTCCTTTGAGTCCTAGGCGTGATATTAAAAGAGTTTTAGTGGCCTGAAACGAGTTTCGCAAGTCTACCATTGCCAGTAAGCAAAAATGGACCAAAAGAGACCAAAACGGGAACTTGGGTCCAAAGGCGCCAGAAAGTGCCAGAACATGAGAAGGTGGTGGGAAAGCATTCCGTTGAGTCCTAGGCGTGCTATTCAAAGAGTTTTAGTGGCCTGAGACGAGTTTTGCAAGTCTCCCTTTGCCAGTAAGCAAAAAAGGACCAAAAGAGACCAAAACTGGAACTTACGTCCAAAGGCGCCAGAAAGTGCCAGAAGGGGAGAAGGTGGTGAGAAATCCCTCCTTTGAGTTCTAGGCGTGATATTCAAGGAGTTTTAGTGGCCTGAGACGAGTTTCGCACGTCTTCCTTTGCCAGTAAGCAGAAAGGGACCAAAAGAGACCAAAACTAGAACTTGGTCCAAAGGCACCAGAAAGTGCCAGAACATGAGAAGGTGGTAGGAAAGCCTTCCTTTGAGTTCTAGGCGTGATATTCAAAGAGTTTTAGTGGCCTGAGACGAGTTTTGCAAGTCTCCCTTTGCCAGTAAGCAAAAAGGGACCAAAAGAGACCAAAACTAGAACTTACGTCCAAAGGCGCCAGAAAGTTCCAGAAGGGGAGAAGGTGGTGGGAAAGCCTTCCTTTGAGTCCTAGGCGTGATATTCAAAGAGTTTTAGTGGCCTGAGTCGAGTTTCGCAAGTCTCCCTTTGCCAGTAAGCAAAAATGGACGAAAAGAGACCAAAACTGGAACTTGGGTCCAAAGGCGCCAGAAAGTGCTAGAAGGGGAGAAGGTGGTGAGAAAGCCTTCCTTTGAGTCCTAGGCGTGATATTCAAGGAGTTTTAGTGGCCTGAGACGAGTTTCGGACGTCTTCCATTGCCAGTAAGCAAAAAGGGGCCAAAAGAGACCAAAACTGGAACTTGGGTCCAAAGGCGCCAGAAAGTGCCAGAAAGGGAAGAAGGTGGTGAGAAATCCTTCCCTTGAGTTCTAGGAGTAATATTCAAGGAGTTTCAGTGGCTTGAGACGAGTTTCGTACGTCTTCCTTTGCCGGTAAGCAAAAGGAAACCAAAAGAGACCAAAACTGGAACTTGGGTCCAAAGGCACCAGAAAGTGTCAGAACGTGAGAAGGTGGTGGGAAAGCCTTCCTTTGAGTCCTAGGCGTCATATTCAAGGAGTTTTAGTGGCCTGAGACGAGTTTCGCATGTCTTCCTTTGCCGGTAAGCAAAAGGGAACCAAAAGAGACCAAAACTGGAACTTGGGTCCAAAGGCACCAGAAAGTGCCAGAACGTGACAAGGTGGTAGGAAAGCCTTCCTTTGAGTCCTAGGCGTGATATTCAAGTAGTTTTAGTGGCCTGAGACGAGTTTCGCAAGTCTCGCTTTGCCAGTAAGCAAAAAGGGACCAAAAGAGACCAAAACTGGAACTTGGGTCCAATGGCTCCAAAAAGTTCCAGAAGGGGAGAAGGTGGTGAGAAAGCCTTCCTTTGAGTCCTAGGAGTGATATTCAAGGAGTTTCAGCGGCTTGAGACGAGTTTCGCACGTCTTCCTTTGCCGGTAACTAAAAGGGAACTAAAAGAGACCAAAACTGGAACTTGGGTCGAAAGGCACCAGAAAGTGCCAGAACATCAGAAGGTGGTGGGAAAGTCTTACTTTTAGTCCTAGGCATGATATTCATGGAGTTTTAGTGGCCTGAGACGAGTTTCGCACGTCTTCCTTTGCCGGTAAGCAAAAGGGAACCAAATGAGACCAAAACTGGAACTTGGGTCCAAAGGCACCAGAAAGTGCCAGAACATGAGAAGGTGGTGGGAAAGCCTTCCTTTGAGTCCTAAGCATGATATGTAAGGAATTTTAGTGGCCTGAGACGAGTTTCGCATGTCTTCCTTTGCCGGTAAGCAAAAAGGAACGAAAAGAGACCAAAACTGGAACTTGGGTCGAAAGGCACCAGAAAGTGCCAGAACATGAGAAGGTGGTGGGAAGCCTTCCTTTGAGTCCTAGGTGTGATATTCAAAGAGTTTTGGTGGCCTGAGACGACTTTCGCAAGTCTCCCTTTGCCAGTAAGCAAAAAGGGACCAAAAGAGACCAAAACTAGAACTTGGGTCCAAAGGCACCAGAAAGTGCCAGAAGCGGAAAAGGTGGTGAGAAAGCCTTCCTTTGAGTTTTAGGAGTGATATTCAAGGAGTTTCAGTGGCTTCAGACGAGTTTCGCACGTCATCCTTTGCCGGTAAGCAAAAGAGACCAAAACTGGAATTTGGGTCCAAAGGCACCAGAAAGTGACAGAAGGGGGAGAAGGTGGTGAGAAATCCTTCCTTTGAGTTCTATGAGTGATATTGAAGGAGTTTCAGTGGCTTGAGACGAGTTTCGCACATCTTCCTTTGCCGGTAAGCAAAAGGGAACCAAAAGAGACCAAAAGAGGAACTTACGTCCAAAGGCTCCAGAAAGTGCCAGAAGGGGAGAAGGTGGTGGGAAAGCCTTCCTTTGAGTCCTAGGCGTGATATTCAAAGAGTTTTAGTGGCCTGAGACGAGTTTAGCAAGTCTCCCTTTGCCAGTAAGCAAAAAGGGACCAAAAGAGACCAAAACTAGAACTTGGTCCAAAGGCACCAGAAAGTGCCAGAACATGAGAAGGTGGTGGGAAAGCCTTCCTTTAAGTCCTAGGCGTGATATTCAAGGAGTTTTAGTGGCCTGAGACGAGTTTCGCACGTCTTCCTTTGCCGGTAAGCAAAAGGGAACCAAAAGAGACCAAAACTGGAACTTGGGTCCAAAGGCACCAGAAAGTGCCAGAACATGAGAAGGTGGTGGGAAAGCCTTCCTTTGAGTCCTAGGCGTGATATTCAAGGAGTTTTAGTGGCCTGAGACGAGTTTCGGACGTCTTCCATTGCTAGTAAGCAAAAAGGGACCAAAAGAGACCAAAACTGGAACTTTGGTCCAATGGCTCCAGAAAGTGCCAGAAGGGGAGAAGGTGGTGAGAAAGCCTTCCTTTGAGTCCTAGGAGTGATATTCAAGGAGTTTCAGCGGCTTGAGACGAGTTTCGCACGTCTTCCTTTGCCGGTAAGTAAAAGGGAACTAAAAGAGACCAAAACTGGAACTTGGGTCGAAAGGCACCAGAAAGTGCCAGAACATCAGAAGGTGGTGGGAAAGTCTTCCTTTAAGTCCTAGGCATGATATTAAAGGAGTTTTAGTGGCCTGAGACGAGTTTCGCACGTCTTCCTTTGCCGGTAAGCAAAAGGGAACCTAATGAGACCAAAACTGGAACTTGGGTCCAAAGGCACCAGAAAGTGCCAGAACATGAGAAGGTGGTGGGAAAGGCTTCCTTTGAGTCCTAAGTGTGATATGTAAGGAATTTTAGTGGCCTGAGACGAGTTTCGCACGTCTTCCTTTGTCGGTAAGCAAAAGGGAACCAAAAGAGGCCAAAACTGGAACTTGGGTCCAAAGGCACCAGAAAGTGCCAGAACATGAGAAGGTGGTGGGAAAGCCTTCCTTTGAGTCCTAGGCGTGATATTCAAGGAGTTTTACTGGCCTGAGAAGAGTTTCGGACGTCTTCCATTGCTAGTAAGCAAAAAGGGACCAAAAGAGACCAAAACTGGAACTTTGGTCCAATGGCTCCAGAAAGTGCCAGAAGGGGAGAAGGTGGTGAGAAAGCCTTCCTTTGAGTCCTAGGAGTGATATTCAGGGAGTTTCAGCGGCTTGAGAAGAGTTTCGCACGTCTTCCTTTGCCGGTAAGTATAAGGGAACTAAAAGAGACCAAAACTGGAACTTGGGTCGAAAGGCACCAGAAAGTGCCAGAACATGAAAAGGTGGTGGGAAAGTCTTCCTTTAAGTCCTAGGCATGATATTCAAGGAGTTTTAGCGGCCTGAGACGAGTTTCGCACGTCTTCCTTTGCCGGTAAGCAAAAGGGAACCAAATGAGACCAAAACTGGAACTTGGGTCCAAAGGCACCAGAAAGTGCCAGAACATGAAAAGGTGGTGGGAAAGCCTTCCTTTGAGTCCTAAGCGTGATATGTAAGGAATTTTAGTGGCCTGAGACGAGTTTCGCACGTCTTCCTTTGCCGGTAAGCAAAAAGGAACGAAAAGAGACCAAAACTGGAACTTGGGTCCAAAGGCACCAGAAAGTGCCAGAACATGAGAAGGTGGTGGGAAGCCTTCCTTTGAGTCCTAGGTGTGATATTCAAAGAGTTTTGGTGGCCTGAGACGACTTTCGCACGTCTTCCCTTTTGCAAAAGGGAACCAAATGATACCAAAACTGGAACTTGGGTCCAAAGGCACCAGAAAGTGCCAGAACATGAAAAGGTGGTGAGAAAGCCTTCCTTTGAGTTTTAGGAGTGATATTCAAGGAGTTTCAGTAGCTTCAGACGAGTTTCCCACGTCATCCTTTGCCGGTAAGCAAAAGGGAACCAAAAGAGACCAAAACTGGAATTTGGGTCCAAAGGCACCAGAAAGTGACAGAAGGGGGAGAAGGTGGTGAGAAATCCTTCCTTTGAGTTCTATGAGTGATATTGAAGGAGTTTCAGTGGCTTGAGACGAGTTTCGCACATCTTCCTTTGCCGGTAAGCAAAAGGGAACCAAAAGAGACCAAAAGAGGAACTTACGTCCAAAGGCTCCAGAAAGTGCCAGAAGGGGAGAAGGTGGTGGGAAAGCCTTCCTTTGAGTCCTAGGCGTGATATTCAAAGAGTTTTAGTGGCCTGAGACGAGTTTCGCAAGTCTCCCTTTGCCAGTAAGCAAAAATGGACCAAAAGAGACCAAAACTGGAACTAGGGTCCAAAGGCACCAGAAAGTGCGAGAACGGGAGAAGGTGGTGGGAAAGCCTTCCTTTGAGTCCTAGGCGTGATATTCAAGGAATTTTAGTGGCCTGAGACGAGTTTCGCACGTCTTCCATTGCCAATAAGCAAAAAGGGACCAAAAGAGACCAAAATTGGAACTTGGATCCAAAAGCACCAGAAAGTGCCAGAACGTGAGAAGGTGGTGGGAAAGCCTTCCTTTGAGTCCTAGGCGTGATATTCAAGGAGTTTTTGTGATCTGAGACGAATTTTGCACGTCTTCCTTTGCCGGTAAGCAAAAGGGAACCAAAAGAGACCAAAACTGGAACTTGGGTCCAAAGGCAACAGAAAGTGCCAGAACGTGAGAAGGTGGTGGGAAAGCCTTCCTTTGAGTCCTAGGCGTGATATTCAAAGAGTTTTAGTGGCCTGAGACGAGTTTCGCAAGTCTCCCTTTGCCAGTAAGCAAAAAGGGACCAAAAGAGACCAAAACTAGAACTTGGTCCAAAGGCACCAGAAAGTGCCAGAATATGAGAAGGTGGTGGGAAAGCCTTCCTTTAAGTCCTAGGCGTGATATTCAAGGAGTTTTAGTGGCCTGAGATGAGTTTCGCACGTCTTCCTTTGCCGGTAAGCAAAAGGGAACCAAAAGAGACCAAAACTGGAACTTGGGTCCAAAGGCACCAGAAAGTGCCAGAACATGAGAAGGTGGTGGGAAAGCCTTCCTTTGAGTCCTAGGCGTGATATTCAAGGAGTTTTAGTGGCCTGAGACGAGTTTCGGATGTCTTCCATTGCTAGTAAGCAAAAAGGGACCAAAAGAGACCAAAACTGGAACTTTGGTCCAATGGCTCCAGAAAGTGCCAGAAGGGGAGAAGGTGGTGAGAAAGCCTTCCTTTGAGTCCTAGGAGTGATATTCAAGGAGTTTCAGCGGCTTGAGACGAGTTTCGCACGTCTTCCTTTGCCGGTAAGTAAAAGGGAACTAAAAGAAACCAAAACTGGAACTTGGGTCGAAAGGCACCAGAAAGTGCCAGAATATCAGAAGGTGGTGGGAAAGTCTTCCTTTAAGTCCTAGGCATGATATTCAAGGAGTTTTAGTGGCCTGAGACGAGTTTCGCACGTCTTCCTTTACCGGTAAGCAAAAGGGAACCAAATGAGACCAAAACTGGAACTTGGGTCCAAAGGCACCAGAAAGTGCCAGAACATGAGAAGGTGGTGGGAAGCCTTCCTTTGAGTCCTAGGTGTGATATTCAAAGAGTTTTGGTGGCCTGAGACGACTTTCGCAAGTCTCCCTTTGCCAGTAAGCAAAAATGGACCAAAAGAGACCAAAACTAGAACTTGGGTCCAAAGGCGCTAGAAAGTGCCAGAAGCGGAAAAGGTGGTGAGAAAGCCTTCCTTTGAGTTTTAGGAGTGATATTCAAGGAGTTTCAGTAGCTTCAGACGAGTTTCGCACGTCATCCTTTGCCGGTAAGCAAAAGGGAACCAAAAGAGACCAAAACTGGAATTTGGGTCCAAAGGCACCAGAAAGTGACAGAAGGGGGAGAAGGTGGTGAGAAATCCTTCCTTTGAGTTCTATGAGTGATATTGAAGGAGTTTCAGTGGCTTGAGACGAGTTTCGCACATCTTCCTTTGCCGGTAAGCAAAAGGGAACCAAAAGAGACCAAAAGAGGAACTTACGTCCAAAGGCTCCAGAAAGTGCCAGAAGGGGAGAAGGTGGTGGGAAAGCCTTCCTTTGAGTCCTAGGCGTGATATTCAAAGAGTTTTAGTGGCCTGAGACGAGTTTCGCAAGTCTCCCTTTGCCAGTAAGCAAAAATGGACCAAAAGAGACCAAAACTGGAACTAGGGTCCAAAGGCACCAGAAAGTGCGAGAACGGGAGAAGGTGGTGGGAAAGCCTTCCTTTGAGTCCTAGGCGTGATATTCAAGGAATTTTAGTGGCCTGAGACGAGTTTCACACGTCTTCCATTGCCAATAAGCAAAAAGGGACCAAAAGAGACCAAAATTGGAACTTGGATCCAAAAGCACCAGAAAGTGCCAGAACATGAGAAGGTGGTGGGAAAGCCTTCCTTTAAGTCCTAGGCGTGATATTCAAGGAGTTTTAGTGGCCTGAGACGAGTTTCGCAAGTCTCCCTTTGCCAGTAAGCAAAAGGGAACCAAAAGAGACCAAAACTGGAACTTGGGTCCAAAGGCACCAGAAAGTGCCAGAACGTGAGAAGGTGGTGGGAAAGCCTTCCTTTGAGTCCTAGGCGTGATATTCAAGGAGTTTAAGTGGCCTGAGACGAGTTTCGCACGTCTTTCTTTGCCGGTAAGCAAAAGGGAACCAAAAGTGACCAAAACTGGAACTTGGGTCCAAAGGCACCAGAAAGTGCCAGAACGTGAGAAGGTGGTGGGAAAGCCTTCCTTTGAGTCCTAGGAGTGATATTCAAGGAGTTTCAGCGGCTTGAGACGAGTTTCGCACGTCTTCCTTTGCCGGTAAGTAAAAGGGAACTAAAAGAAACCAAAACTGGAACTTGGGTCGAAAGGCACCAGAAAGTGCCAGAACATCAGAAGGTGGTGGGAAAGTCTTCCTTTAAGTCCTAGGCATGATATTCAAGGAGTTTTAGCGGCCTGAGACGAGTTTCGCACGTCTTCCTTTACCGGTAAGCAAAAGGGAACCAAATGAGACCAAAACTGGAACTTGGGTCCAATGGCACCAGAAAGTGCCAGAACATGAGAAGGTGGTGGGAAAGCCTTCCTTTGAGTCCTAAGTGTGATATGTAAGGAATTTTAGTGGCCTGAGACGAGTTTCGCACGTCTTCCTTTGCCGGTAAGCAAAAGGGAACCAAAAGAGACCAAAACTGGAACTTGGGTCGAAAGGCACCAGAAAGTGCCAGAACATGAAAAGGTGGTGGGAAAGTCTTCCTTTAAGTCCTAGGCATGATATTCAAGGAGTTTTAGCGGCCTGAGACGAGTTTCGCACGTCTTCCTTTGCCGGTAAGCAAAAGGGAACCAAATGAGACCAAAACTGGAACTTGGGTCCAAAGGCACCAGAAAGTGCCAGAACATGAAAAGGTGGTGGGAAAGCCTTCCTTTGAGTCCTAAGCGTGATATGTAAGGAATTTTAGTGGCCTGAGACGAGTTTCGCACGTCTTCCTTTGCCGGTAAGCAAAAAGGAACGAAAAGAGACCAAAACTGGAACTTGGGTCCAAAGGCACCAGAAAGTGCCAGAACATGAGAAGGTGGTGGGAAGCCTTCCTTTGAGTCCTAGGTGTGATATTCAAAGAGTTTTGGTGGCCTGAGACGACTTTCGCAAGTCTCCCTTTGCCAGTAAGCAAAAATGGACCAAAAGAGACCAAAACTAGAACTTAGGTCCAAATGCGCCAGAAAGTGCCAGAAGCGGAAAAGGTGGTGAGAAAGCCTTCCTTTGAGTTTTAGGAGTGATATTCAAGGAGTTTCAGTAGCTTCAGACGAGTTTCGCACGTCATCCTTTGCCGGTAAGCAAAAGGGAACCAAAAGAGACCAAAACTGGAATTTGGGTCCAAAGGCACCAGAAAGTGACAGAAGGGGGAGAAGGTGGTGAGAAATCCTTCCTTTGAGTTCTATGAGTGATATTGAAGGAGTTTCAGTGGCTTGAGACGAGTTTCACACATCTTCCTTTGCCGGTAAGCAAAAGGGAACCAAAAGAGACCAAAAGAGGAACTTACGTCCAAAGGCTCCAGAAAGTGCCAGAAGGGGAGAAGGTGGTGGGAAAGCCTTCCTTTGAGTCCTAGGCGTGATATTCAAAGAGTTTTAGTGGCCTGAGACGAGTTTCGCAAGTCTCCCTTTGCCAGTAAGCAAAAATGGACCAAAAGAGACCAAAACTGGAACTAGGGTCCAAAGGCACCAGAAAGTGCGAGAACGGGAGAAGGTGGTGGGAAAGCCTTCCTTTGAGTCCTAGGCGTGATATTCAAGGAAT
This sequence comes from Abrus pulchellus subsp. cantoniensis, assembly GCA_024086825.1. Lineage (NCBI taxonomy): Eukaryota > Viridiplantae > Streptophyta > Magnoliopsida > Fabales > Fabaceae > Abrus > Abrus pulchellus. The sequence continues at coordinate 562,238 of JAKRVW010000002.1, forward strand.
TTTAGTGGCCTGAGACGAGTTTCGCACGTCTTCCATTGCCAATAAGCAAAAAGGGACCAAAAGAGACCAAAATTGGAACTTGGATCCAAAAGCACCAGAAAGTGCCAGAACGTGAGAAGGTGGTGGGAAAGCCTTCCTTTGAGTCCTAGGCGTGATATTCAAGGAGTTTTTGTGATCTGAGACGAATTTTGCACGTCTTCCTTTGCCGGTAAGCAAAAGGGAACCAAAAGAGACCAAAACTGGAACATGGGTCCAAAGGCAACAGAAAGTGCCAGAACGTGAGAAGGTCACAGTCCTAGGCGTGATATTCAAAGAGTTTTAGTGGCCTGAGACGAGTTTCGCAAGTCTCCCTTTGCCAGTAAGCAAAAAGGGACCAAAAGAGACCAAAACTAGAACTTGGTCCAAAGGCACCAGAAAGTGCCAGAACATGAGAAGGTGGTGGGAAAGCCTTCCTTTAAGTCCTAGGCGTGATATTCAAGGAGTTTTAGTGGCCTGAGACGAGTTTCGCACGTCTTCCTTTGCCGGTAAGCAAAAGGGAACCAAAAGAGACCAAAACTGGAACTTGGGTCCAAAGGCACCAGAAAGTGCCAGAACATGAGAAGGTGGTGGGAAAGCCTTCCTTTGAGTCCTAGGCGTGATATTCAAGGAGTTTTAGTGGCTTGAGACGAGTTTCGGACGTCTTCCATTGCTAGTAAGCAAAAAGGGACCAAAAGAGACCAAAACTGGAACTTTGGTCCAATGGCTCCAGAAAGTGCCAGAAGGGGAGAAGGTGGTGAGAAAGCCTTCCTTTGAGTTTTAGGAGTGATATTCAAGGAGTTTCAGTAGCTTCAGACGAGTTTCGCACGTCATCCTTTGCCGGTAAGCAAAAGGGAACCAAAAGAGACCAAAACTGGAATTTGGGTCCAAAGGCACCAGAAAGTGACAGAAGGGGGAGAAGGTGGTGAGAAATCCTTCCTTTGAGTTCTATGAGTGATATTGAAGGAGTTTCAGTGGCTTGAGACGAGTTTCGCACATCTTCCTTTGCCGGTAAGCAAAAGGGAACCAAAAGAGACCAAAAGAGGAACTTACGTCCAAAGGCTCCAGAAAGGGCCAGAAGGGGAGAAGGTGGTGGGAAAGCCTTCCTTTGAGTCCTAGGCGTGATATTCAAAGAGTTTTAGTGGCCTGAGACGAGTTTCGCAAGTCTCCCTTTGCCAGTAAACAAAAATGGACCAAAAGAGACCAAAACTGGAACTAGGGTCCAAAGGCACCAGAAAGTGCGAGAACGGGAGAAGGTGGTGGGAAAGCCTTCCTTTGAGTCCTAGGCGTGATATTCAAGGAATTTTAGTGGCCTGAGACGAGTTTCACACGTCTTCCATTGCCAATAAGCAAAAAGGGACCAAAAGAGACCAAAACTGGAACTTGGGTCCAAAGGCACCAGAAAGTGCCAGAACATGATAAGGTGGTGGGAAAGCCTTCCTTTGAGTCCTAGGCGTGATATTCAAGGAGTTTTACTGGCCTGAGACGAGTTTCGGACGTCTTCCATTGCTAGTAAGCAAAAAGGGACCAAAAGAGACCCAAACTGGAACTTTGGTCCAATAGCTCCAGAAAGTGCCAGAAGGGGAGAAGGTGGTGAGAAAGCCTTCCTTTGAGTCCTAGGAGTGATATTCAAGGAGTTTCAGCGGCTTGAGACGAGTTTCGCACGTCTTCCTTTGCCGGTAAGTAAAAGGGAACTAAAAGAGACCAAAACTGGAACTTGGGTCGAAAGGCACCAGAAAGTGCCAGAACATGAAAAGGTGGTGGGAAAGTCTTCCTTTAAGTCCTAGGCATGATATTCAAGGAGTTTTAGCGGCCTGAGACGAGTTTCGCACGTCTTCCTTTGCCGGTAAGCAAAAGGGAACCAAATGAGACCAAAACTGGAACTTGGGTCCAAAGGCACCAGAAAGTGCCAGAACATGAAAAGGTGGTGGGAAAGCCTTCCTTTGAGTCCTAAGCGTGATATGTAAGGAATTTTAGTGGCCTGAGACGAGTTTCGCACGTCTTCCTTTGCCGGTAAGCAAAAAGGAACGAAAAGAGACCAAAACTGGAACTTGGGTCCAAAGGAACCAGAAAGTGCCAGAACATGAGAAGGTGGTGGGAAGCCTTCCTTTGAGTCCTAGGTGTGATATTCAAAGAGTTTTGGTGGCCTGAGACGACTTTCGCAAGTCTCCCTTTGCCAGTAAGCAAAAAGGGACCAAAAGAGACCAAAACTAGAACTTGGGTCCAAAGGCGCCAGAAAGTGCCAGAAGCAGAAAAGGTGGTGAGAAAGCCTTCCTTTGTGTTTTAGGAGTGATAATCAAGGAGTTTTAGTGGCTTCAGACGAGTTTCGCACGTCATCCTTTGCCGGTAAGCAAAAGGGAACCAAAAGAGACCAAAACTGGAATTTGGGTCCAAAGGCACCAGAAAGTGACAGAAGGGGGAGAAGGTGGTGAGAAATCCTTCCTTTGAGTTCTATGAGTGATATTGAAGGAGTTTCAGTGGCTTGAGACGAGTTTCGCACATCTTCCTTTGCCGGTAAGCAAAAGGGAACCAAAAGAGACCACAAGAGGAACTTACGTCCAAAGGCTCCAGAAAGTTCCAGAAGGGGAGAAGGTGGTGGGAAAGCCTTCCTTTGAGTCCTAGGCGTGATATTCAAAGAGTTTTAGTGGCCTGAGACGAGTTTCGCAAGTCTCCCTTTGCCAGTAAGCAAAAATGGACCAAAAGAGACCAAAACTGGAACTTGGGTCCAAAGGCGCCAGAAAGTTCTAGAAGGGGAGAAGGTTGTGAGAAATCCTTCCTTTGAGTTCTAGGCATGATATTCAAGGAGTTTTAGCGGCCTGACACGAGTTTCGCACGTCTTCCTTTGCCAGTAAGCAAAAAGGGACCAAAAGAGACCAAAACTAGAACTTGGTTCAAAGGCACCAGAAAGTGCCAGAACATGAGAAGGTGGTGGGAAAGCCTTCCTTTAAGTCCTAGGCGTGATATTCAAGGAGTTTTAGTCGCCTGAGACGAGTTTCGCACGTCTTCCTTTGCCGGTAAGCAAAAGGGAACCAAAAGAGACCAAAACTGGAACTTGGGTCCAAAGGCACCAGAAAGTGCCAGAACATGAGAAGGTGGTGGGAAAACCTTTCTTTGAGTCCTAGGAGTGATATTCCAGGAGTTTCAGTGGCTTGAGACGAGTTTCGTACGTCTTCCTTTGCTAGTAAGTAAAAGGGAACCAAAAGAGACAAAAAGTGGAACTTGGGTCCAAAGGCACCAGAAAGTGCCAGAACGTGAGAAGCTGGTGGGAAAGCCTTTCTTTGAGTCCTAGGAGTGATATTCAAGAAGTTTTAGTGGCCTGAGACGAGTTTCGCATGTCTTCCTTTGCCGGTAAGCAAAAGGGAACCAAAAGAGACCAAAAGTGGAATTTGGGTCCAAAGCCACCAGAAAGCGCCAGAAGGGGAGAAGGTGGTGAGAAATCCTTCCTTTGAGTTCTAGGAGTGATATTCAAGGAGTTTCAGTGGCTTCAGACGAGTTTCGCACGTCTTCCTTTGCCAGTAAGCAAAAGGGAACCAAAAGAGACCAAAACTGGAACTTGGGTCCAAAGGCACCAGAAAGTGACAGAAGGGGGAGAAGGTGGTGAGAAATCCTTCCTTTGAGTTCTATGAGTGATATTGAAGGTGTTTCAGTGGCTTGAGATGAGTTTCGCACATCTTCCTTTGCCGGTAAGCAAAAGGGAACCAAAAGAGACCAAAAGAGGAACTTACGTCCAAAGGCTCCAGAAAGTGCCAGAAGGGGAGAAGGTGATGGGAAAGCCTTCCTTTGAGTCCTAGGCATGATATTCAAAGAGTTTTAGTGGCCTGAGACGAGTTTCGCAAGTCTCCCTTTGCCAGTAAGCAAAAATGGACCAAAAGAGACCAAAACTGGAACTTGGGTCCAAAGGCGCCAGAAAGTGCTAGAAGGGGAGAAGGTGGTGACAAATCCTTCCTTTGAGTTCTAGGCGTGATATTCAAGGAATTTTAGTGGCCTGAGACGAGTTTCGCACGTCTTCCTTTGCCGGTAAGCAAAAGGGAACCAAAAGAGACCAAAACTGGAACTTGGTCCAAAGGCACCAGAAAGTGCCAGAACATGAGAAGGTGGTGGGAAAGCCTTCCTTTAAGTCCTAGGCGTGATATTCAAGGAGTTTTAGTGGCCTGAGACGAGTTTCGCACGTCTTCCTTTGCCGGTAAGCAAAAGGGAACCAAAAGAGACCAAAACTGGAACTTGGGTCCAAAGGCACCAGAAAGTGCCAGAACATGAGAAGGTGGTGGGAAAGCCTTCCTTTGAGTCCTAGGAGTGATATTGAAGAAGTTTTAGTGGCCTGAGACGACTTTCGCAAGTCTCCCTTTGCCAGTAAGCAAAAAGGGACCAAAAGAGACCAAAACTAGAACTTGGGTCCAAAGGCGCCAGAAAGTGCCAGAAGCGGAAAAAGTGGTGTGAAAGCCTTCGTTTGAGTTTTCGGAGTGATATTCAAGGAGTTTCAGTGGCTTCAGACGAGTTTCGCACGTCATCCTTTGCCGGTAAGCAAAAGGGAAGCAAAAGAGACCAAAACTGGAACTTGGGGCCAAAGGCACCAGAAAGTGACAGAAGGGGGAGAAGGTGGTGAGAAATCCTTCCTTTGAGTTCTATGAGTGATATTGAAGGAGTTGCAGTGGCTTCAGAGGAGTTTCGCACATCTTCCTTTGCCGGTAAGCAAAAGGGAACCAAAAGAGACCAAAAGTGGAATTTGGGTCCAAATGCACCAAAAAGTGCCAGAACGTGAGAAGGTAGTGGGAAAGCCTTCCTTTGAGTCCTAGGCATGATATTCAAAGAGTTTTAGTGGCCTGAGACAAGTTTTGCTAGTCTCCCTTTGCCAGGAAGCGAAAAGGGACCAAAAGAGACCAAAACTGGAACTTACGTCCAAAGGCACCAGAAACTGCCAGAAGGGGAGAAGGTGGTGGGAAAGCCTTCCTTTGAGTCCTAGGCGTGATATTCAAAGAGTTTTAGTGGCCTGAGATGAGTTTCACAAGTTTCCCTTTGCCAGCAAACAAAAATGGACCAAAAGAGACAAAAACTGGAACTTGGGTCCAAAGGCGCCAGAAAGTGCCAGAAGGGGAGAAGGTGGTGAGAAATCCTTCCTTTGAGTTCTAGGCGTGATATTCAAGGAGTTTTAGTGGCCTGAGACGAGTTTCGCATGTCTTCCTTTGCCAGTAAGCAGAAAGGGACCAAAAGAGACCAAAACTAGAACTTGGTCCAAAGGAACCAGAAAGTGCCAGAACATGAGAAGGTGGTGGGAAAGCCTTCCTTTGATCCTAGGCGTGATATTCAAGGAGTTTTAGTGGCCTGAGACGAGTTTCGCACGTCTTCCATTGCCAATAAGCAAAAAGGGACCAAAAGAGACCAAAATTGGAACTTGGATCCAAAAGCACCAGAAAGTGCCAGAACGTGAGAAGGTGGTGGGAAAGCCTTCCTTTCAGTCCTAGGCGTGATATTCAAGGAGTTTTTGTGGTCTGAGACGAATTTCGCACGTCTTCCTTTGCCGGTAAGCAAAAGGGAACCAAAAGAGACCAAAACTGGAACTTGGGTCCAAAGGCACCAGAAAGTGCCAGAACGTGAGAAGGTCACAGTCCTAGGCGTGATATTCAAAGAGTTTTAGTGGCCTGAGACGAGTTTCGCACGTCTTCCTTTGCCGGTAAGCAAAAGGGAACGAAAAGAGACCAAAACTGGAACTTGGGTCCAAAGGCACCAGAAAGTGCCAGAACATGAGAAGGTGGTGGGAAAGCCTTCCTTTGAGTTCTAGGCGTGATATTCAAAGAGTTTTAGTGGCCTGAGACGAGTTTTGCAAGTCTCCCTTTGCCAGTAAGCAAAAAGGGACCAAAAGAGACCAAAACTAGAACTTACGTCCAAAGGCGCCAGAAAGTGCCAGAAGGGGAGAAGGTTGTGGGAAAGCCTTCCTTTGAGTCCTAGGCGTGATATTCAAAGAGTTTTAATGGCCTGAGTCGAGTTTCGCAAGTCTCCCTTTGCCAGTAAGCAAAAATGGACCAAAAGAGACCAAAACTGGAACTTGGGTCCAAAGGCGCCAGAAAGTGCCAGAAAGGGAGAAGGTGGTGAGAAAGCCTTCCTTTGAGTCCTAGGCGTGATATTCAAGGAGTTTTAGTGGCCTGAGACGAGTTTCGGACGTCTTCCATTGCCAGTAAGTAAAAAGGGACCAAAAGAGACCAAAACTGGAACTTGGGTCCAAAGGCGCCAGAAAGTGCCAGAAAGGGGAGAAGGTGGTGAGAAATCCTTCCCTTGAGTTCTAGGAGTAATATTCAAGGAGTTTCAGTGGCTTGAGACGAGTTTCGTACGTCTTCCTTTGCCGGTAAGCAAATGGAAACCAAAAGAGACCAAAACTGGAACTTGGGTCCAAAGGCACCAGAAAGTGTCAGAACGTGAGAAGGTGGTGGGAAAGCCTTCCTTTGAGTCCTAGGCGTGATATTCAAGGAGTTTTAGTGGCCTGAGACGAGTTTCGCATGTCTTCCTTTGCCGGTAAGCAAAAGGGAACGAAAAGAGACCAAAACTGGAACTTGGGTCCAAAGGCACCAGAAAGTGCCAGAACGTGAGAAGGTGGTAGGAAAGCCTTCCTTTGAGTCCTAGGCGTGATATTCAAGTAGTTTTAGTGGCCTGAGACGAGTTTAGCAAGTCTCGCTTTGCCAGTAAGCAAAAAGGACCAAAACAGACCAAAACTGGAACTTGGGTCCAATGGCTCCAGAAAGTGCCAGAAGGGGAGAAGGTGGTGAGAAAGCCTTCCTTTGAGTCCTAGGAGTGATATTCAAGGAGTTTTAGTGGCCTGAGACGAGTTTCGCACATCTTCCTTTGCCGGTAAGCAAAAGGGAACCAAAAGAGACCAAAAGAGGAACTTACGTCCAAAGGCTCCAGAAAGTGCCAGAAGGGGAGAAGGTGGTGGGAAAGCCTTCCTTTGAGTTCTAGGCGTGATATTCAAAGAGTTTTAGTGGCCTGAGACGAGTTTCGCAAGTCTCCCTTTGCCAGTAAGCAAAAAGGGACCAAAAGAGACCAAAACTAGAACTTGGATCCAAAGGCACCAGAAAGTGCCAGAACATGAGAAGGTGGTGGGAAAGCCTTCCTTTGAGTCCAAAGCGTGATATGTAAGGAATTTTAGTGGCCTGAGACGAGTTTCGCACGTCTTCCTTTGCCGGTAAGCAAAAGGGAACCAAAAGAGACCAAAACTGGAACTTGGGTCCAAAGGCACCAGAAAGTGCCAGAACATGAGAAGGTGCTGGGAAAGCCTTCCTTTGAGTCCTAGGCGTGATATGTAAGGAATTTTAGTGGCCTGAGACGAGTTTCGGACGTCTTCCATTGCTAGTAAGCAAAAAGGGACCAAAAGAGACCAAAACTGGAACTTTGGTCCAATGGCTCCAGAAAGTGCCAGAAGGGGAGAAGGTGGTGAGAAAGCCTTCCTTTGAGTCCTAGGAGTGATATTCAAGGAGTTTCAGCGGCTTGAGACGAGTTTCGCACGTCTTCCTTTGCCGGTAAGTAAAAGGGAACTAAAAGAGACCAAAACTGGAACTTGGGTTGAAAGGCACCAGAAAGTGCCAGAACATCAGAAGGTGGTGGGAAAGTCTTCCTTTAAGTCCTAGGCATGATAGTCAAGGAGTTTTAGTGGCCTGAGACGAGTTTCGCACGTCTTCCTTTGCCGGTAAGCAAAAGGGAACCAAATGAGACCAAAACTGGAACTTGGGTCCAAAGGCACCAGAAAGTGCCAGAACATGAGAAGGTGGTGGGAAAGCCTTCCTTTGAGTCCTAAGCGTGATATGTAAGGAATTTTAGTGGCCTGAGATGAGTTTCGTACGTCTTCCTTTGCCGGTAAGCAAAAAGGAACGAAAAGAGACCAAAACTGGAACTTGGGTCTAAAGGCACCAGAAAGTGCCAGAACATGAGAAGGTGGTGGAAAGCCTTCCTTTGAGTCCTAGGCGTGATATTCAAAGAGTTTTGGTGGCCTGAGACGACTTTCGCAAGTCTCCCTTTGCCAGTAAGCAAAAAGGGACCCAAAGAGACCAAAACTAGAACTTGGGTCCAAAGGCGCCAGAAAGTGCCAGAAGCGGAAAAGGTGGTGAGAAAGCCTTCCTTTGAGTTTTAGGAGTGATATTCAAGGAGTTTCAGTGGCTTCTGACGAGTTTCGCACGTCATCCTTTGCCGGTAAGCAAAAGGGAACCAAAAGAGACCAAAACTGGAACTTAGGTCCAAATGCACCAGAAAGTGACAGAAGGGGGAGAAGGTGGTGAGAAATCCTTCCTTTGAGTTCTATGAGTGATATTGAAGGAGTTTCAGTGGCTTGAGACGAGTTTCGCACATCTTCCTTTGCCGAAGCAAAAGGGAACCAAAAGAGACCAAAAGAGGAACTTACGTCCAAAGGCTCCGTAAAGTGCCGTAAGGGGAGAAGGTGGTGGGAAAGCCTTCCTTTGAGTCCTAGGCGTGATATTCAAAGAGTTTTAGTGGCCTGAGACGAGTTTCGCAAGTCTCCCTTTGCCAGTAAGCAAAAAGGGACCAAAAGAGACCAAAACTAGAACTTGGTCCAAAGGCACCAGAAAGTGCCAGAACATGAGAAGGTGGTGGGAAAGCCTTCCTTTAAGTCCTAGGCGTGATATTCAAGGAGTTTTAGTGGCCTGAGACGAGTTTCGCACGTCTTCCTTTGCCGGTAAGCAAAAGGGAACCAAAAGAGACCAAAAGAGGAACTTACGTCCAAAGGCTCCAGAAAGTGCCAGAAGGGGAGAAGGTGGTGGGAAAGCCTTCCTTTGAGTCCTAGGCGTGATATTCAAAGAGTTTTAGTGGCCTGAGACGAGTTTCGCAAGTCTCCCTTTGCCAGTAAGCAAAAAGGGACCAAAAGAGACCAAAACTAGAACTTGGTCCAAAGGCACCAGAAAGTGCCAGAACATGAGAAGGTGGTGGGAAAGCCTTCCTTTAAGTCCTAGGCGTGATATTGAAGGAGTTTCAGTGGCTTGAGACGAGTTTCGCACATCTTCCTTTGCCGGTAAGCAAAAGGGAACCAAAAGAGACCAAAAGAGGAACTTACGTCCAAAGGCTCCAGAAAGTGCCAGAAGGGGAGAAGGTGGTGGGAAAGCCTTCCTTTGAGTCCTAGGCGTGATATTCAAAGAGTTTTAGTGGCCTGAGACGAGTTTCGCAAGTCTCCCTTTGCCAGTAAGCAAAAAGGGACCAAAAGAGACCAAAACTAGAACTTGGTCCAAAGGCACCAGAAAGTGCCAGAACATGAGAAGGTGGTGGGAAAGCCTTCCTTTAAGTCCTAGGCGTGATATTCAAGGAGTTTTAGTGGCCTGAGACGAGTTTCGCACGTCTTCCTTTGCCGGTAAGCAAAAGGGAACCAAAAGAGACCAAAATTGGAACTTGGGTCCAAAGGCAGCAGAAAGTGCCAGAACATGAGAAGGTGGTGGGAAAGCCTTCCTTTAAGTCCTAGGCGTGATATTCAAGGAGTTTTAGTGGCCTGAGACGAGTTTCGCAAGTCTCCCTTTGCCAGTAAGCAAAAAGGGACCAAAAGAGACCAAAACTAGAACTTGGTCCAAAGGCACCAGAAAGTGCCAGAACATGAGAAGGTGGTGGGAAAGCCTTCCTTTAAGTCCTAGGCGTGATATTCAAGGAGTTTTAGTGGCCTGAGACGAGTTTCGCACGTCTTCCTTTGCCGGTAAGCAAAAGGGAACCAAAAGAGACCAAAATTGGAACTTGGGTCCAAAGGCAGCAGAAAGTGCCAGAACATGAGAAGGTGGTGGGAAAGCCTTCCTTTGATCCTAGGCGTGATATTCAAGGAGTTTTAGTGGCCTGAGACGAGTTTCGGACGTCTTCCATTGCTAGTAAGCAAAAAGGGACCAAAAGAGACCAAAACTGGAACTTTGGTCCAATGGCTCCAGAAAGTGCCAGAAGGGGAGAAGGTGGTGAGAAAGCCTTCCTTTGAGTCCTAGGAGTGATATTCAAGGAGTTTCAGCGGCTTGAGACGAGTTTCGCACGTCTTCCTTTGCCGGTAAGTAAAAGGGAACTAAAAGAGACCAAAACTGGAACTTGGGTCGAAAGGCACCAGAAAGTGCCAGAACATCAAAAGGTGGTGGGAAAGTCTTCCTTTAAGTCCTAGGCATGATATTCAAGGAGTTTTAGCGGCCTGAGACGAGTTTCGCACGTCTTCCTTTGCCGGTAAGCAAAAGGGAACCAAATGAGACTAAAACTGGAACTTGGGTCCAAAGGCACCAGAAAGTGCCAGAACATGAGAAGGTGGTGGGAAAGCCTTCCTTTGAGTGCTAAGCGTGATATGTAAGGAATTTTAGTGGCCTGAGACGAGTTTCGCACGTCTTCCTTTGCCGGTAAGCAAAAAGGAACGAAAAGAGACAAAAACTGGAACTTGGGTCCAAAGGCACCAGAAAGTGCCAGAACATGAGAAGGTGGTGGGAAGCCTTCCTTTGAGTCCTAGGTGTGATATTCAAAGTGTTTTGGTGGCCTGAGACGACTTTCGCAAGTCTCCCTTTGCCAGTAAGCAAAAAGGGACCAAAAGAGACCAAAACTAGAACTTGGGTCCAAAGGCGCCAGAAAGTGCCAGAAGCGGAAAAGGTGGTGAGAAAGCCTTCCTTTGAGTTTTAGGAGTGATATTCAAGGAGTTTCAGTGGCTTCAGACGAGTTTCGCACGTCATCCTTTGCCGGTAAGCAAAAGGGAACCAAAAGAGACCAAAACTGGAATTTGGGTCCAAAGGCACCAGAAAGTGACAGAAGGGGGAGAAGGTGGTGAGAAATCCTTCCTTTGAGTTCTATGAGTGATATTGAAGGAGTTTCAGTGGCTTGAGACGAATTTTGCACATCTTCCTTTGCCGGTAAGCAAAAGGGAACCAAAAGAGACCAAAAGAGGAACTTACGTCCAAAGGCTCCAGAAAGTGCCAGAAGGGGAGAAGGTGGTGGGAAAGCCTTCCTTTGAGTCCTAGGCGTGATATTCAAAGAGTTTTAGTGGCCTGAGACGAGTTTCGCAAGTCTCCCTTTGCCAGTAAGCAAAAATGGACCAAAAGAGACCAAAACTGGAACTTGGGTCCAAAGGCGCCAGAAAGTGCTAGAAGGGGAGAAGGTGGTGAGAAATCCTTCCTTTGAGTTCTAGGCGTGATATTCAAGGAGTTTTAGCGGCCTGACACGAGTTTCGCACGTCTTCCTTTGCCAGTAAGCAAAAAGGAACCAAATAAGACCAAAACTGGAACTTAGGTCCAAAGGCACCAGAAAGTGCCAGAAGGGGAGAAGGTGGTGAGAAATCCTTCCCTTGAGTTCTAGGAGTAATATTCAAGGAGTTTCAGTGGCTTGAGACGAGTTTCGCACGTGTTCCTTTGCCGGTAAGTAAAAGGGAACTAATAGAGACCAAAACTGGAACTTGGGTCGAAAGGCACCAGAAAGTGCCAGAACATCAGAAGGAGGTGGAAAAGTATTCCTTTATGTCCTAGGCATGATATTCAAGGAGTTTTAGTGGCCTGAGACGAGTTTCGCATGTCTTCCTTTGCCGGTAAGCAAAAGGGAACCAAATAAGACCAAAACTGGAACTTGGGTCCAAAGGCACCAGAAAGTGCCAGAACATGAGAAGGTGGTGGGAAAGCCTTCCTTTGAGTTCTAAGCGTGATATGTAAGGAATTTTAGTGGCCTGAGATGAGTTTCGCACCTCTTCCTTTGCCAGTAAGCAAAAGGGAACCAAAAGAGACCAAAACTGGAACTTAGGTCCAAAGGCACCAGAAAGTGCCAGAACGTGAGAAGGTGGTGGGAAAGCCTTCCTTTGAGTCCTAGGCGTGATATTCAAGGAGTTTTAGTGGCCTGAGACAAGTTTCGCACGTCTTCCTTTGCCAGCCAGTAAAAGGGAACGAAAAGAGACCAAAACTGGAACTTGGGTCCAAAGGCACCAGAAAGTGCCAGAACATGAGAAGGTGGTGGGAAAGCCTTCCTTTGAGTCCTAGGCATGATATTCAAAGAGTTTTTGTGGCCTGAGACGACTTTCGCAAGTCTCCCTTTGCCAGTAAGCAATTAGGGACCAACAAGAGACCAAAACTGGAACTTGGGTCCAAAGGCACCAGAAAGTGCCAGAAAGTGAGAAGGTGGTGAGAAAGCCTTCCTTTAAGTTCTAGGAGTGATATTCAAGAAGTTTTAGTGGCCTGAGACGAGTTTCGCATTTCTTCCTTTACCGGTAAGCAAAAGGGAACCAAAAGAGACCAAAACTGGAACTTGGGTCCAAAGGCACCAGAAAGTGCCAGAACGTGAGAAGGTGGTGGGAAAGCCTTCCTTTGAGTCCTGGGCGTGATATTCAAGGAGTTTTAGTGGCTTGAGACGAGTTTCGCACGTCTTCCTTTGCCGGTAAGCAAAAGGGAACCAAAAGAGACCAAATCTAGAACTTGGGACCAAAGGCACCAGAAAGTGACAGAACGTGAGAAGGTGGTGGGAAAGCCTTCCTTTGAGTCCTAGACATGATATTCAAGGAATTTTAGTGGCCTGAGACGAGTTTTGCATGTCTTAATTTGCCGGTAAGCAAAAGGGGACCAAAAGAGACCAAAACTGGAACTTGGGTCCAAAGGAGCCAGAAAGTGCCAGAACGTGAGAAGGTGGTGGGAAAGCCTTCCTTTGAGTCCTAGGAGTGATATTCAAGGAGTGTCAGCGGCCTGAGATGAGTTTCGCACGTCTTCCTTTGCCGGTAAGCAAAAAGGGACCAAAAGAGACCAAAACTAGAACTTAGGTCCAAAGCTGCGAGAAAGTGACAGAAGGGGAGAAAGTGGTGAGAAATCCTTCCTTTGAGTTCTAGGAGTGATATTTAAGGAGTTTCAGTGGCTTGAGACGAGTTTTGCACGTCTTCCTTTGCCGGTAAGGAAAAGGGAACCAAAAGAGACCAAAACTGGAACTTGGGTCCAAATCCACCAGAAAGTGCCAGAACGTAAGAAGGTGGTGGGAAAGCCTTCCTTTGAGTCCTGGGCGTGATATTCAAGTAGTTTGAGTGGCCTAAGACGAGTTTCGCACGTCTTCCTTTGACGGTAAGCAGAAGGGAACTAAAAGAGACGAAAACTAGAACTTGGGCCCAAAGGTGCCAGAAAGTGACAGAAGGGGAGAAGGTGGTGAGAAATCCTTCCTTTGTGTTCTAGGAGTGATATTCAAGGAGTTTTAGTGGCCTGAGATGAGTTTCGCAAGTCTCACTTTGCCAGTAAGCAAAAAGGGACCAAAAGAGACCAAAACTGGAACTTGGGTCCAAAGGCACCAGAAAGTGCCAGAAACGGAAAAGGTGGTGAGAAATCCTTCCTTTGAGTTCTAGGAGTGATATTCAAGGAGTTTCAGTGGTTGAGACGAGTTTCGCACGTCTTCCTTTGTCGGTAAGCAAAAGGGAACCAAGAGATACCAAAACTAGAACTTGGGTCCAAAGGTGCCAGAAAGTGACAGAAGGGGAGAAGTTGGTGAGAAATCCTTCCTTTGAGTTCTAGGAGTGATATTCAAGGACTTTCAGTGGCTTGAGACGAGTTTCACACGTCTTCTTTTGCCAGTACGCAAAAGGGAACCAAAAGAGACGAAAACTGGAACTTAGGTCCAAAGGCACCAGAAAGTGCTAGAACGTGAGAAGGTGGTGGGAAAGCCTTCCTTTGAGTCCTAGGCGTGATATTCAAGGAGTTTTAGTGGCCTGAGACGAGTTTCACAAGTCTCCCTTTCCCAGTAAGTAAAAAGGGACCAAAAGAGACCAAAACTGGAACTTGGATCCAAAGGCGCCAGAAAGTGCCAGAAGCGGAAAAGGTGTTGAGAAAGCCTTCCTTTTTGTCTTCAGAGTGATATTCAAGGAGTTTCAGTGGCCTGAGAGGAGTTTCGCATGACTTCCTTTGCCGGTAAGCAAAAAGGGACCAAAGAGACCAAAACTAGAACTTGGGTCCAAAGGTGCCAGAAAGTGAGAGAAGGGGAGAAGGTGGTGAGAAATCCTTCTATTGAGTTCTAGGAGTGATATTCAAGGAGTTTTAGTGGTTTGAGACGAGTTTCGCACGTCTACCTTTGTCGGTAAGCAAAAGGGAACCAAAAGAGACCAAAACTGGAACTTGGGTCCTATGGCACCAGAAAGTGCCAGAACGTGAGAAGGTGGTGGGAAAGCCTTCCTTTGAGTCCTAGGCGTGATATTCAAAGAGTTTTAGTGGCCTGAGACGAGTTTCGCAAGTCTCCCTTTGCCAGTAAGCAAAAAGGGGCCAAAAGAGACCAAAACTGGAACTTGGGTCCAAAGGCGCCAGAAAGTGCCAGAAGGGGAGAAGGTGGTGAGAAATCATCCTTTGAGTGCTAGGAGTGATATTCAAGGAGTTTGAGTGGCTTGAGACGAGTTTCGCACATCTTCTTTTGCTGGTAAGCAAAAGGGAACCAAAAGAGACCAAATCTAGAACTTGGGTCCAAAGGTTCCAGAAAGTGACAGAAGGGGAGAAGGTGGTGAGAAATCCTTCCTTTGTGTCTTCGGAGTGATATTCAAGGAGTGTCAGCGGCTTGAGACAAGTTTCGCACGTCTTCCTTTGTCGATATGCAAAAGGGAACCAAAAGAGGCCAAATCTAGAAGTTGGGTCCAAAGGTGCCAGAAAGTGACAGAAGGGGAGAAGATGGTGAGAAATCCTTCCTTTGAGTTCTATGAGTGATATTCAAGGATTTTCAGTGGCTTGAGACGAGTTTCGCACGTCTTCCTTTGCCGGTAAGCAAGAGGGAACCAAAAGAGACCAAAACTGGAACTTGGGTCCAAAGGGACCAGAAAGTACCAGAACGTGAGAAGGTGGTGGGAAAGCCTTCCTTTGAGTCCTAGGCGTGATATTCAAGGAGTTTTAGTGGCCTAAGACGAGTTTCGCACGTCTTTCTTTGCCGGTAAGCAAAAGCGAACCAAAAGAGACCAAAACTGGAACTTGGGTCCAAAGGCACCAGAAAGTGGCAGAACGTGAGAAGGTGGTGAGAAAGCCTTTCATTGAGTTCTAGGAGTGACATTCAAGGAGTGTCAGTGGCTTGAGACAAGTTTCGCACGTCTTCCTTTGCCGATATGCAAAAGGGAACCAAAAGATGCCAAATCTAGAACTTGGGTCCAAAGGTGCCAGAAAGTGACAAAAGGGGAGAAGGTGGTGAGAAATCCTTCCTTTGAGTTCTATGAGTGATATTCAAGGATTTTTAGTGGCTTGAGACGAGTTTCACACGTCTTCCTTTGCCGGTAAGCAAGAGGGAACCAAAAGAGACCAAAACTGGAACTTGGGTCCAAAGGGACCAGAAAGTACTAGAACGTGAGAAGGTGGCGGGAAAGCTTTCCTTTGAGTCCTCGGCGTGATATTCAAGGAGTTTTAGTGGCCTAAGACGAGTTTCGCACGTCTTCCTTTGCCGGTAAGCAAAAGGGAACCAAAAGAGACCAAAACTGGAACTTGGGTCCAATGGCACCAGAAAGTGGCAGAACGTGAGAAGGTGGTGAGAAAGCCTTTCATTGAGTTCTAGGAGTGATATTCAAGGAGTTTCAGTGGCTTGAGACGAGTTTCGCACATCTTTCTTTGCCGGTAAGCAAAAGGGAACCAAAAGAGACCAAATCTAGAACTTGGGTCCAAAGGTGCCAGAAAGTGACAGAAGGGGAGAAGGTGGTGAGAATACCTTCCTTTGAGTTCTATGAGTGATATTCAAGGAGTTTTAGTGGCCTGAGATAAGTTTCGCACATCTTCCTTTGCCAGTAAGCAAAAAGGGACCAAAAGAGACCAAAACTGGAACTTCGGTCCAAAGGCGCCAGAAAGTGCCAGAAGGGGAGAAGGTGGTGAGAAATCCATCCTTTGAGTGCTAGGAGTGATATTCATGGAGTTTTAGTGGCCTGAGACGCGTTTCGCAAGTCTCCCTTTGCCAGTAAGCAAAAAGGGACCAAAAGAGACCAAAACTGGAACTTGGGTCCAAAGGCGCCAGAAAGTGCCAGAACGTGAGAAGGTGGTGGGAAAGCCTTCCTTTGAGTCCTAGGAGTGATATTCAAGGAGTTTCACTGGCTTGAGACGAGTTTCCCACGTCTTCCTTTGCCAGTAAGCAAAAAGGGACCAAAAGAGACCAAAACTGGAACTTGGGTCCAAAGGCGCCAGAAAGTGCCAGAAGCGGAAAAGGTGGTGAGAAAGCCTTCCTTTGTGTCTTCGGAGTGATATTCAAGGAGTTTCAGTGGCCTGATACGAGTTTCGCACGACTTCCTTTGCCGGTAAGCATAAAGGGACCAAAAGAGACCAAAACTAGAACTTGGGTCCAAAGCTGCGAGAAAGTGACAGAAGGGGAGAAAGTGGTGAGAAATCCTTCCTTTGAGTTCTAGGAGTGATATTCAAGGAGTTTCAGTGGCTTGAGACGAGTTTCGCACGTCTTCCTTTGCCGGTAAGGAAAAGGGAACCAAAAGAGACCAAAACTGGAACTTGGGTCCAAATCCACCAGAAAGTGCCAGAACGTAAGAAGGTATTGGGAAAGCCTTCCTTTGAGTCCTGGGCGTGATATTCATGGAGTTTGAGTGGCCTGAGACGAGTTTCGCACGTCTTCCTTTGACGGTAAGCAGAAGGGAACCAAAAGAGACGAAAACTAGAACTTGGGCCCAAAGGTGCCAGAAAGCGACAGAAGGGGAGAAGGTGGTGAGAAACCCTTCCTTTGAGTTCTATGAGTGATATTCAAGGAGTTTCAGTGGCTTGAGACGACTTTCGCACGTCTTCCTTTGTCGGTAAGCAAAAGGGAACCAAAAAAGACCAAAAGTGGAACTTGTATCCAAAGGCACCAGAAAGTGCCAGAACGTGAGAAGGTGGTGGGAAAGCCTTTCTTTGAGTCCTAGGAGTGATATTCAAGGAGTTTCAGGGGCTTGAGACGAGTTTCACACGTCTTCCTTTGCTAGTAAGTAAAAGGGAACCAAAAGAGACCAAAACTGGAACTTGGGTCCAAAGGAACCAGAAAGTGCCAGAACATGAGAAAGTGGTGGGAAAGCCTTCCTTTGAGTCCTAAGCGTGATATTCAAGGAATTTTAGTGGCCTGAGACGAGTTTCGCACGTCTTCCATTGCCAATAAGCAAAAAGGGACCAAAAGAGACCAAAATTGGAACTTGGATCCAAAAGCACCAGAAAGTGCCAGAACGTGAGAAGGTGGTGGGAAAGCCTTCCTTTCAGTCCTAGGCGTGATATTCAAGGAGTTTTTGTGGTCTGAGACGAATTTCGCACGTCTTCCTTTGCCGGTAAGCAAAAGGGAACCAAAAGAGACCAAAACTGGAACTTGGGTCCAAAGGCATCAGAAAGTGCCAGAACGTGAGAAGGTGGTGGGAAAGCCTTCCTTTGAGTCCTAGGCGTGATATTCAAAGAGTTTTAGTGGCCTGAGACGAGTTTCGCACGTCTTCCTTTGCCGGTAAGCAAAAGGGAACGAAAAGAGACCAAAACTGGAACTTGGGTCCAAAGGCACCAGAAAGTGCCAGAACATGAGAAGGTGGTGGGAAAGCCTTCCTTTGAGTTCTAGGCGTGATATTCAAAGAGTTTTAGTGGCCTGAGACGAGTTTTGCAAGTCTCCCTTTGCCAGTAAGCAAAAAGGGACCAAAAGAGACCAAAACTAGAACTTACGTCCAAAGGCGCCAGAAAGTGCCAGAAGGGGAGAAGGTGGTGAGAAAGCCTTCCTTTGAGTCCTAGGCGTGATATTCAAGGAGTTTTAGTGGCCTGAGACGAGTTTCGGACGTCTTCCATTGCCAGTAAGCAAAAAGGGACCAAAAGAGACCAAAACTGGAACTTGGGTCCAAAGGCGCCAGAAAGTGCCAGAAAGGGGAGAAGGTGGTGAGAAATCCTTCCCTTGAGTTCTAGGAGTAATATTCAAGGAGTTTCAGTGGCTTGAGATGAGTTTCGTACGTCTTCCTTTGCCGGTAAGCAAATGGAAACCAAAAGAGACCAAAACTGGAACTTGGGTCCAAAGGCACCAGAAAGTGTCAGAACGTGAGAAGGTGGTGGGAAAGCCTTCCTTTGAGTCCTAGGCGTGATATTCAAGGAGTTTTAGTGGCCTGAGACGAGTTTCGCATGTCTTCCTTTGCCGGTAAGCAAAAGGGAACCAAAAGAGACCAAAACTGGAACTTGGGTCCAAAGGCACCAGAAAGTGCCAGAACGTGAGAAGGTGGTAGGAAAGCCTTCCTTTGAGTCCTAGGCGTGATATTCAAGTAGTTTTAGTGGCCTGAGACGAGTTTAGCAAGTCTCGCTTTGCCAGTAAGCAAAAAGGACCAAAAGAGACCAAAACTGGAACTTGGGTCCAATGGCTCCAGAAAGTGCCAGAAGGGGAGAAGGTGGTGAGAAAGCCTTCCTTTGAGTCCTAGGAGTGATATTCAAGGAGTTTTAGTGGCCTGAGACGAGTTTCGCACATCTTCCTTTGCCGGTAAGCAAAAGGGAACCAAAAGAGACCAAAAGAGGAACTTACGTCCAAAGGCTCCAGAAAGTGCCAGAAGGGGAGAAGGTGGTGGGAAAGCCTTCCTTGAGTCCTAGGCGTGATATTCAAAGAGTTTTAGTGGCCTGAGACGAGTTTCGCAAGTCTCCCTTTGCCAGTAAGCAAAAAGGGACCAAAAGAGACCAAAACTAGAACTTGGTCCAAAGGCACCAGAAAGTGCCAGAACATGAGAAGGTGGTGGGAAAGCCTTCCTTTAAGTCCTAGGCGTGATATTCAAGGAGTTTTAGTGGCTTGAGACGAGTTTCGCACGTCTTCCTTTGCCGGTAAGCAAAAGGGAACCAAAAGAGACCAAAACTGGAACTTGGGTCCAAAGGCACCAGAAAGTGCCAGAACATGAGAAGGTGGTGGGAAAGCCTTCCTTTGAGTCCTAAGCGTGATATGTAAGGAATTTTAGTGGCCTGAGACGAGTTTCGGACGTTTTCCATTGCTAGTAAGCAAAAAGGGACCAAAAGAGACCAAAACTGGAACTTTGGTCCAATGGCTCCAGAAAGTGCCAGAAGGGGAGAAGGTGGTGAGAAAGCCTTCCCTTGAGTCCTAGGAGTGATATTCAAGGAGTTTCAGTGGCTTGAGACGAGTTTCGCACGTCTTCCGTTGCCGGTAATTAAAAGGGAACCAAAAGAGACCAAAACTAGAACATGGGACCAAAGGCACCAGAAAGTGCCAGAACATCAGAAGGTGGTGGGAAAATCTTCCTTTAAGTCCTAGGCATGATAGTCAAGGAGTTTTAGTGGCCTGAGATGAGTTTCGCACGTCTTCCTTTGCCGGTAAGCAAAAGGGAACCAAATGAGACCAAAACTGGAACTTGGGTCCAAAGGCACCAGAAAGTGCCAGAACATGAGAAGGTGGTGGGAAAGCCTTCCTTTGAGTCCTAAGCGTGATATGTAAGGAATTTTAGTGGCCTGAGACGAGTTTCGCACGTCTTCCTTTGCCGGTAAGCAAAAAGGAACGAAAAGAGACCAAAACTGGAACTTGGGTCCAAAGGCACCAGAAAGTGCCAGAACATGAGAAGGTGGTGGGAAGCCTTCCTTTGAGTCCTAGGTGTGATATTCAAAGAGTTTTGGTGGCCTGAGACGACTTTCGCAAGTCTCCCTTTGCCAGTAAGCAAAAAGGGACCCAAAGAGACCAAAACTAGAACTTGGGTCCAAAGGCGCCAGAAAGTGCCAGAAGCGGAAAAGGTGGTGAGAAAGCCTTCCTTTGAGTCCTAGGCGTGATATTCAAAGAGTTTTAGTGGCCTGAGACGAGTTTCGCAAGTCTCCCTTTGCCAGTAAGCAAAAAGAACCAAAAGAGACCAAAACTAGAACTTGGTCCAAAGGCACCAGAAAGTGCCAGAACATGAGAAGGTGGTGGGAAAGCCTTCCTTTAAGTCCTAGGCGTGATATTCAAGGAGTTTTAGTGGCTTGAGACGAGTTTCGCACGTCTTCCTTTGCCGGTAAGCAAAAGGGAACCAAAAGAGACCAAAACTGGAACTTGGGTCCAAAGGCACCAGAAAGTGCCAGAACATGAGAAGGTGGTGGGAAAGCCTTCCTTTAAGTCCTAGGCGTGATATTCAAGGAGTTTTAGTGGCCTGAGACGAGTTTCGCACGTCTTCCATTGCTAGTAAGCAAAAAGGGACCAAAAGAGACCAAAACTGGAACTTTGGTCCAATGGCTCCAGAAAGTGCCAGAAGGGGAGAAGGTGGTGAGAAAGCCTTCCTTTGAGTCCTAGGAGTGATATTCAAGGAGTTTCAGCGGCTTGAGACGAGTTTCGCACGTCTTCCTTTGCCGGTAAGTAAAAGGGAACTAAAAGAGACCAAAACTGGAACTTGGGTTGAAAGGCACCAGAAAGTGCCAGAACATCAGAAGGTGGTGGGAAAATCTTCCTTTAAGTCCTAGGCATGATAGTCAAGGAGTTTTAGTGGCCTGAGATGAGTTTCGCACGTCTTCCTTTGCCGGTAAGCAAAAGGGAACCAAATGAGACCAAAACTGGAACTTGGGTCCAAAGGCACCAGAAAGTGCCAGAACATGAGAAGGTGGTGGGAAAGCCTTCCTTTGAGTCCTAAGCGTGATATGTAAGGAATTTTTGTGGCCTGAGACGAGTTTCGCACGTCTTCCTTTGCCGGTAAGCAAAAAGGAACGAAAAGAGACCAAAACTGGAACTTGGGTCCAAAGGCACCAGAAAGTGCCAGAACATGAGAAGGTGGTGGGAAGCCTTCCTTTGAGTCCTAGGTGTGATATTCAAAGAGTTTTGGTGGCCTGAGACGACTTTCGCAAGTCTCCCTTTGCCAGTAAGCAAAAAGGGACCCAAAGAGACCAAAACTAGAACTTGGGTCCAAAGGCGCCAGAAAGTGCCAGAAGCGGAAAAGGTGGTGAGAAAGCCTTCCTTTGAGTTTTAGGAGTGATATTCAAGGAGTTTCAGTGGCTTCTGACGAGTTTCGCACGTCATCCTTTGCCGTTAAGCAAAAGGGAACCAAAAGAGACCAAAACTGGAACTTAGGTCCAAATGCACCAGAAAGTGACAGAAGGGGGAGAAGGTGGTGAGAAATCCTTCCTTTGAGTTCTATGAGTGATATTGAAGGAGTTTCAGTGGCTTGAGACGAGTTTCGCACATCTTCCTTTGCCGGTAAGCAAAAGGGAACCAAAAGAGACCAAAAGAGGAACTTACGTCCAAAGGCTCCAGAAAGTGCCAGAAGGGGAGAAGGTGGTGGGAAAGCCTTCCTTTGAGTCCTAGGCGTGATATTCAAAGAGTTTTAGTGGCCTGAGACGAGTTTCGCAAGTCTCCCTTTGCCAGTAAGCAAAAAGGGACCAAAAGAGACCAAAACTAGAACTTGGTCCAAAGGCACCAGAAAGTGCCAGAACATGAGAAGGTGGTGGGAAAGCCTTCCTTTAAGTCCTAGGCGTGATATTCAAGGAGTTTTAGTGGCCTGAGACGAGTTTCGCACGTCTTCCTTTGCCATTAAGCAAAAGGGAACCAAAAGAGACCAAAACTAGAACTTGGTCCAAAGGCACCAGAAAGTGCCAGAACATGAGAAGGTGGTGGGAAAGCCTTCCTTTAAGTCCTAGGCGTGATATTCAAGGAGTTTTAGTGGCCTGAGACGAGTTTCGCACGTCTTCCTTTGCCGGTAAGCAAAAGGGAACCAAAAGAGACCAAAACTGGAACTTGGGTCCAAAGGCACCAGAAAGTGCCAGAACATGAGAAGGTGGTGGGAAAGCCTTCCTTTAAGTCCTAGGCGCGATATTCAAGGAGTTTCAGCGGCTTGAGACGAGTTTCGCACGTCTTCCTTTGCCGGTAAGTAAAAGGGAACTGAAAGAGACCAAAACTGGAACTTGGGTCGAAAGGCACCAGAAAGTGCCAGAACATCAAAAGGTGGTGGGAAAGTCTTCCTTTAAGTCCTAGGCATGATATTCAAGGAGTTTTAGCGGCCTGAGACGAGTTTCGCACGTGTTCCTTTGCCGGTAAGCAAAAGGGAACCAAATGAGACCAAAACTGGAACTTGGGTCCAAAGGCACCAAAAAGTGCCAAAACATGAGAAGGTGGTGGGAAAGCCTTCCTTTGAGTGCTAAGCGTGATATGTAAGGAATTTTAGTGGCCTGAGATGAGTTTCGCACGTCTTCCTTTGCCGGTAAGCAAAAAGGAACGAAAAGAGACAAGAACTGGAACTTGGGTCCAAAGGCACAAGAAAGTGCCAGAACATGAGAAGGTGGTGGGAAGCCTTCCTTTGAGTCCTAGGTGTGATATTCAAAGTGTTTTGGTGGCCTGAGACGACTTTCGCAAGTCTCCCTTTGCCAGTAAGCAAAAAGGGACCAAAAGAGACCAAAACTAGAACTTGGGTCCAAAGGCGCCAGAAAGTGCCAGAAGCGGAAAAGGTGGTGAGAAAGCCTTCCTTTGAGTTTTAGGAGTGATATTCAAGGAGTTTCAGTGGCTTCAGACGAGTTTCGCACGTCATCCTTTGCCGGTAAGCAAAAAGGAACCAAAAGAGACCAAAACTGGAATTTGGGTCCAAAGGCACCAGAAAGTGACAGAAGGGGGAGAAGGTGGTGAGAAATCCTTCCTTTGAGTTCTATGAGTGATATTGAAGGAGTTTTAGTGGCTTGAGACGAGTTTCGCACATCTTCATTTGCCGGTAAGCAAAAGGGAACCAAAAGAGACCAAAAGAGGAACTTACGTCCAAAGGCTCCAGAAAGTGCCAGAAGGGGAGAAGGTGGTGGGAAAGCCTTCCTTTGAGTCCTAGGCGTGATATTATAAGAGTTTTAGTGGCCTGAGACGAGTTTCGCAAGTCTCCCTTTGCCAGTAAGGGAAAATGGACCAAAAGAGACCAAAACTGGAACTTGGGTCCAAAGGCGCCAGAAAGTGCTAGAAGGGGAGAAGGTGGTGAGAAATCCTTCCTTTGAGTTCTAGGCGTGATATTCAAGGAGTTTTAGCGGCCTGACACGAGTTTCGCACGTCTTCCTTTGCCAGTAAGCAAAAAGGGACCAAAAGAGACCAAAACTAGAACTTGGTCCAAAGGCACCAGAAAGTGCCAGAACATGAGAAGGTGGTGGGAAAGCCTTCCTTTAAGTCCTAGGCGTGATATTCAAGGAGTTTTAGTGGCCTGAGACGAGTTTCGCACGTCTTCCTTTGCCAGTAAGCAAAAGGGAACCAAAAGAGACCAAAACTGGAACTTGGGTCCAAAGGCACCAGAAAGTGCCAGAAGGGGAGAAGGTGGTGAGAAATCCTTCCTTTGAGTTCTAGGAGTGATATTCAAGGAGTTTCAGTGGCTTCAGACGAGTTTTGCACGTCTTCCTTTGCCAGTAAGCAAAAGGGAACCAAAAGAGACCAAAACTGGAACTTGGGTCCAAAGGCACCTGAAAGTGCCAGAACATGAGAAGGTGGTGGGAAAGCCTTCCTTTGAGTCCTAGGCGTGATATTCAAGGAGTTTTAGTGGCCTGAGACGAGTTTCGGACGTCTTCCATTGCCAGTAAGCAAAAAGGGAACCAAAAGAGACCAAAACTGGAACTTGGGTCCAAAGGCGCCAGAAAGTGCCAGAAGGGGAGAAGGTGGTGAGAAATCCTTCCCTTGAGTTCTAGGAGTAATATTCAAGGAGATTCAGTGGCTTGAGACCAGTTTCGCACGTCTTCCTTTGCCGGTAAGCAAAAGGAAACCAAAAGAGACCAAAACTGGAACTTGGGTCCAAAGGCACCAGAAAGTGTCAGAACGTGAGAAGGTGGTGGGAAAGCCTTCCTTTGAGTCCTAGGCGTGATATTCAAGGAGTTTTAGTGGCCTGAGACGAGTTTCGCATGTCTTCCTTTGCCGGTAAGCAAAAGAGAAGCAAAAGAGCCAAAACTGGAACTTGGGTCCAAAGGCACCAGAAAGTGGCAGAACGTGAGAAGGTGGTGAGAAAGCCTTTCATTGAGTTCTAGGAGTGATATTCAAGGAGTTTTAGTGGCCTGAGACGAGTTTCGCATGTCTTCCTTTGCCGGTCAGTAAAAGGGAACGAAAAGAGACCAAAACTGGAACTTGGGTCCAAAGGCACCAGAAAGTGCCAGAACATGAGAAGGTGGTGGGAAAGCCTTCCTTTGAGTCCTAGGCGTGATATTCAAGGAGTTTTAGTGGCCTCAGACAAGTTTCGCACGTCTTCCATTACCAGTAAGCAAAAAGGGACCAAAAGAGACCAAAACTGGAACTTGGGTCCAAAGGCACCAGAAAGTGCCAGAAGGGGAGAAGGTGGTGGGAAAGCCTTCCTTTGAGTCCTAGGCGTGATATTCAAGGAGTTTTAGTGGCCTGAGACGAGTTTCGCACGTCTTCCTTTGCCGGTAAGCAAAAGGGAACGAAAAGAGACCAAAACTGGAACTTGGATCCAAAGGCACCAGAAAGTGCCAGAACATGAGAAGGTGGTGGGAAAGCCTTCCTTTGAGTCCAAAGCGTGATATGTAAGGAATTTTAGTGGCCTGAGACGAGTTTCGCACGTCTTCCTTTGCCAGTAAGCAAAAGGGAACCAAAAGAGACCAAAACTGGAACTTAGGTCCAAAGGCACCAGAAAGTGCCAGAACGTGAGAAGGTGGTGGGAAAGCCTTCCTTTGAGTCCTAGGCATGATATTCAAGGAGTTTTAGTGGCCTGAGACGAGTTTCGTACGTCTTCCTTTGCTGGTCAGTAAAAGGGAACAAAAAGAGACCAAAACTGGAACTTGGGTCCAAAGGCACCAGAAAGTGCCAGAACATGAGAAGGTGGTGGGAAAGCCTTCCTTTGAGTCCTAGGCGTGATATTCAAGGAGTTGTAGTGGCCTGAGACGAGTTTCGCATGTCTTCCTTTGCCGGTAAGCAAAAGAGAAGCAAAAGAGACCAAAACTGGAACTTGGGTCCAAAGGCACCAGAAAGTGGCAGAACGTGAGAAGGTGGTGAGAAAGCCTTTCATTGAGTTCTAGGAGTGATATTCAAGGAGTTTTAGTGGCCTGAGACGAGTTTCGCACGTCTTCCTTTGCCGGTCAGTAAAAGGGAACGAAAAGAGACCAAAACTGGAACTTGGGTCCAAAGGCACCAGAAAGTGCCAGAACATGAGAAGGTGGTGGGAAAGCCTTCCTTTGAGTCCTAGGCGTGATATTCAAGGAGTTTTAGTGGCCTGAGACGAGTTTCGCACGTCTTCCTTTGCCGGTCAGTAAAAGGGAACGATAAGAGACCAAAACTGGAACTTGGATCCAAAGGCACAAGAAAGTGCCAGAACATGAGAAGGTGGTGGGAAAGCCTTCCTTTGGGTCCTAGGCATGATATTCAAAGTGTTTTTGTGGCCTGAGACGAGTTTCGCATGTCTTCCTTTGCCGGTAAGCAAAAGGGAACCAAATAAGACCAAAACTGGAACTTGGGTCCAAAGGCACCAGAAAGTGCCAGAAAATGAGAAGGTGGTGGGAAAGCGTTCCTTTGAGTCCTAAGCGTGATATGTAAGGAATTTTAGTGGCCTGAGACGAGTTTCGCACGTCTTCCTTTGCCAGTAAGCAAAAGGGAACCAAAAGAGACCAAAACTGGAACTTGGGTCCAAAGGCACCAGAAAGTGCCAGAACATGAGAAGGTGGTGGGAAAGCCTTCCTTTGAGTCCTAGGCGTGATATTCAAGGAGTTTTAGTGGCCTGAGACGAGTTTCGGACGTCTTCCACTGCCAGTAAGCAAAAAGGGACCAAAAGAGACCAAAACTGGAACTTGGGTCTAAAGGCGCCAGAAAGTGCCAGAACATGAGAAGGTGGTGGGAAAGCCTTCCTTTGAGTCCTAGGCATGATATTCAAAGAGTTTTTGTGGCCTGAGACGAGTTTCGCATGTCTTCCTTTGCCGGTAAGCAAAAGGGAACCAAATAAGACCAAAACTGGAACTTGGGTCCAAAGGCACCAGAAAGTGGCAGAACGTGAGAAGGTGGTGAGAAAGCCTTTCATTGAGTTCTAGGAGTGATATTCAAGGAGTTTTAGTGGCCTGAGACGAGTTTCGCACGTCTTCCTTTGCCGGTCAGTAAAAGGGAACGAAAAGAGACCAAAACTACAACTTGGGTCCAAAGGCACAAGAAAGTGCCAGAACATGAGAAGGTGGTGGGAAAGCCTTCCTTTGGGTCCTAGGCGTGATATTCAAGGAGTTTTAGTGGCCTGAGACGAGTTTCGGACGTCTTCCATTGCCAGTAAGCAAAAAGGGAGCAAAAGAGACCAAAACTGGAACTTGGGTCCAAAGGCGCCAGAAAGTGCCAGAACATGAGAAGGTGGTGGGAAAGCCTTCCTTTGAGTCCTAGGCATGATATTCAAAGAGTTTTTGTGGCCTGAGACGAGTTTCGCATGTCTTCCTTTGCCGGTAAGCAAAAGGGAACCAAATAAGACCAAAACTGGAACTTGGGTCCAAAGGCACCAGAAAGTGCCAGAACATGAGAAGGTGGTGGGAAAGCCTTCCTTTGAGTCCTAAGCGTGATATGTAAGGAATTTTAGTGGCCTGAGACGAGTTTCGCACGTCTTCCTTTGCCAGTAAGCAAAAGGGAACCAAAAGAGACCAAAACTGGAACTTAGGTCCAAAGGCACCAGAAAGTGCCAGAACGTGAGAAGGTGGTGGGAAAGCCTTCCTTAGAGTCCTAGGCATGATATTCAAGGAGTTTTAGTGGCCTGAGTCGAGTTTCGCACGTCTTCCTTTGCCAGTCAGTAAAAAGGAACGAAAAGAGACCAAAACTGGAACTTGGGTCCAAAGGCACCAGAAAGTGCCAGAACATGAGAAGGTGGTGGGAAAGCCTTCCTTTGAGTCCTAGGCATGATATTCAAAGAGTTTTTGTGGCCTGAGACAACTTTCGCAAGTCTCCCTTTGCGAGTCAGCAATTAGGGACCAACAAGAGACCAAAACTGGAACTTGGGTCCAAAGGCGCCAGAAAGTGCCAGAAAGTGAGAAGGTGGTGGGAAAGCCTTCCTTTAAGTCCTAGGAGTGATATTCAAGAAGTTTTAGTGGCCTGAGACGAGTTTCGCACGTCTTCCTTTGCCAGTAAGCAAAAGGGAACCAAAAGAGACCAAAACTGGAACTTAGGTCCAAAGGCACCAGAAAGTGCCAGAACGTGAGAAGGTGGTGGGAAAGCCTTCCTTTGAGTCCTAAGCGTGATATTCAAGGAGTTTTAGCGGCCTGACATGAGTTTCGGACGTCTTCCATTGCCAGTAAGCAAAAAGGGACCAAAAGAGACCAAAACTGGAACTTGGGTCCAAAGGCGCCAGAAAGTGCCAGAACATGAGAAGGTGGTGGGAAAGCCTTCCTTTGAGTCCTAGGCATGATATTCAAAGAGTTTTTGTGGCCTGAGACGAGTTTCGCATGTCTTCCTTTGCCGGTAAGCAAAAGGGAACCAAATAAGACCAAAACTGGAACTTGGGTCCAAAGGCACCAGAAAGTGGCAGAACGTGAGAAGGTGGTGAGAAAGCCTTTCATTGAGTTCTAGGAGTGATATTCAAGGAGTTTTAGTGGCCTGAGACGAGTTTCGCACGTCTTCCTTTGCCGGTCAGTAAAAGGGAACGAAAAGAGACCAAAACTGGAACTTGGGTCCAAAGGCACAAGAAAGTGCCAGAACATGAGAAGGTGGTGGGAAAGCCTTCGTTTGGGTCCTAGGCGTGATATTCAAGGAGTTTTAGTGGCCTGAGACGAGTTTCGGACGTCTTCCATTGCCAGTAAGCAAAAAGGGAGCAAAAGAGACCAAAACTGGAACTTGGGTCCAAAGGCGCCAGAAAGTGCCAGAACATGAGAAGGTGGTGGGAAAGCCTTCCTTTGAGTCCTAGGCATGATATTCAAAGAGTTTTTGTGGCCTGAGACGAGTTTCGCATGTCTTCCTTTGCCGGTAAGCAAAAGGGAACCAAATAAGACCAAAACTGGAACTTGGGTCCAAAGGCACCAGAAAGTGCCAGAACATGAGAAGGTGGTGGGAAAGCCTTCCTTTGAGTCCTAAGCGTGATATGTAAGGAATTTTAGTGGCCTGAGACGAGTTTCGCACGCCTTCCTTTGCCAGTAAGCAAAAGGGAACCAAAAGAGAACAAAACTGGAACTTAGGTCCAAAGGCACCAGAAAGTGCCAGAACGTGAGAAGGTGGTGGGAAATCCTTCCTTAGAGTCCTAGGCGTGATATTCAAGGAGTTTTAGTGGCCTGAGTCGAGTTTCGCACGTCTTCCTTTGCCAGTCAGTAAAAAGGAACGAAAAGAGACCAAAACTGGAACTTGGGTCCAAAGGAACCAGAAAGTGCCAGAACATGAGAAGGTGGTGGGAAAGCCTTCCTTTGAGTCCTAGGCATGATATTCAAAGAGTTTTTGTGGCCTGAGACAACTTTCGCAAGTCTCCCTTTGCGAGTCAGCAATTAGGGACCAACAAGAGACCAAAACTGGAACTTGGGTCCAAAGGCGCCAGAAAGTGCCAGAAAGTGAGAAGGTGGTGGGAAAGCCTTCCTTTAAGTCCTAGGAGTGATATTCAAGAAGTTTTAGTGGCCTGAGACGAGTTTCGCACGTCTTCCTTTGCCAGTAAGCAAAAGGGAACCAAAAGAGACCAAAACTGGAACTTAGGTCCAAAGGCACGAGAAAGTGCCAGAACGTGAGAAGGTGGTGGGAAAGCCTTCCTTTGAGTCCTAGGCGTGATATTCAAGGAGTTTTAGTGGCCTGAGACGAGTTTCGTACGTCTTCCTTTGCTGGTCAGTAAAAGGGAACGAAAAGAGACCAAAACTGGAGCTTGGGTCCAAAGGCACCAGAAAGTGCCAGAACATGAGAAGGTGGTGGGAAAGCCTTCCTTTGAGTCCTAGGCGTGATATTCAAGGAGTTTTAGTGGCCTGAGACGAGTTTCGGACGTCTTCCATTGCAAGTAAGCAAAAAGGGACCAAAAGAGACCAAAACTGGAACTTGGGTCCAAAGGCGCCAGAAAGTGCCAGAAGGGGAGAAGGTGGTGAGAAATCCTTCCCTTGAGTTCTAGGAGTAATATTCAAGGAGATTCAGTGGCTTGAGACCAGTTTCGCACGTCTTCCTTTGCCGGTAAGCAAAAGGAAACCAAAAGAGACCAAAACTGGAACTTGGGTCCAAAGGCACCAGAAAGTGTCAGAACGTCAGAAGGTGGTGGGAAAGCCTTCCTTTGAGTCCTAGGCGTGATATTCAAGGAGTTTTAGTGGCCTGAGACGAGTTTCGCATGTCTTCCTTTGCCGGTAAGCAAAAGAGAAGCAAAAGAGACCAAAACTGGAACTTGGGTCCAAAGGCACCAGAAAGTGGCAGAACGTGAGAAGGTGGTGAGAAAGCCTTTCATTGAGTTCTAGGAGTGATATTCAAGGAGTTTTAGTGGCCTGAGACGAGTTTCGCACGTCTTCCTTTGCCAGCCAGTAAAAGGGAACGAAAAGAGACCAAAACTGGAACTTGGGTCCAAAGGCACCAGAAAGTGCCAGAACATGAGAAGGTGGTGGGAAAGCCTTCCTCTGAGTCCTAGGCATGATATTCAAAGAGTTTTTGTGGCCTGAGACGACTTTCGCAAGTCTCCCTTTGCTAGTAAGCAATTAGGGACCAACAAGAGACCAAAACTGGAACTTGGGTCCAAAGGCACCAGAAAGTGCCAGAACGTGAGAAGGTGGTGGGAAAGCCTTCCTTTGAGTCCTGGGCGTGATATTCAAGGAGTTTTAGTGGCTTGAGACGAGTTTCGCACGTCTTCCTTTGCCGGTAAGCAAAAGGGAACAAAAAGAGACCAAATCTAGAACTTGGGACCAAAGGCACCAGAAAGTGACAGAACGTGAGAAGGTGGTGGGAAAGCCTTCCTTTGAGTCCTAGACATGATATTCAAGGAATTTTAGTGGCCTGAGACGAGTTTCGCATGTCTTCATTTGCCGGTAAGCAAAAGGGGACCAAAAGAGACCAAAACTGGAACTTGGGTCCAAAGGAGCCAGAAAGTGCCAGAACGTGAGAAGGTGGTGGGAAAGCCTTCCTTTGAGTCCTAGGAGTGATATTCAAGGAGTGTCAGCGGCCTGAGATGAGTTTCGCACGTCTTCCTTTGCCGGTAAGCAAAAAGGGACCAAAAGAGACCAAAACTAGAACTTAGCTCCAAAGCTGCGAGAAAGTGACAGAAGGGGAGAAAGTGGTGAGAAATCCTTCCTTTGAGTTCTAGGAGTGATATTTAAGGAGTTTCAGTGGCTTGAGACGAGTTTCGCATGTCTTCCTTTGCCAGTAAGGAAAAGGGAACCAAAAGAGACCAAAACTGGAACTTGGGTCCAAATCCACCAGAAAGTGCCAGAACGTAAGAAGGTGGTGGGAAAGCCTTCCTTTGAGTCCTGGGCGTGATATTGAAGGAGTTTGAGTGGCCTAAGACGAGTTTCGCACGTCTTCCTTTGACGGTAAGCAGAAGGGAACTAAAAGAGACGAAAACTAGAACTTGGGCCCAAAGGTGCCAGAAAGTGACAGAAGGGGAGAAGGTGGTGAGAAATCCTTCCTTTGTGTTCTAGGAGTGATATTCAAGGAGTTTTAGTGGCCTGAGATGAGTTTCGCAAGTCTCACTTTGCCAGTAAGCAAAAAGGGACCAAAAGAGACCAAAACTGGAACTTGGGTCCAAAGGCACCAGAAAGTGCCAGAAACGGAAAAGGTGGTGAGAAATCCTTCCTTTGAGTTCTAGGAGTGATATTCAAGGAGTTTCAGTGGTTGAGACGAGTTTCGCACGTCTTCCTTTGTCGGTAAGCAAAAGGGAACCAAGAGATACCAAAACTAGAACTTGGGTCCAAAGGTGCCAGAAAGTGACAGAAGGGGAGAAGTTGGTGAGAAATCCTTCCTTTGAGTTCTAGGAGTGATATTCAAGGACTTTCAGTGGCTTGAGACGAGTTTCACACGTCTTCTTTTGCCAGTACGCAAAAGGGAACCAAAAGAGACGAAAACTGGAACTTAGGTCCAAAGGCACCAGAAAGTGCTAGAACGTGAGAAGGTGGTGGGAAAGCCTTCCTTTGAGTCCTAGGCGTGATATTCAAGGAGTTTTAGTGGCCTGAGACGAGTTTCACAAGTCTCCCTTTCCCAGTAAGTAAAAAGGGACCAAAAGAGACCAAAACTGGAACTTGGATCCAAAGGCGCCAGAAAGTGCCAGAAGCGGAAAAGGTGTTGAGAAAGCCTTCCTTTTTGTCTTCAGAGTGATATTCAAGGAGTTTCAGTGGCCTGAGAGGAGTTTCGCACGACTTCCTTTGCCGGTAAGCAAAAAGGGACGAAAGAGACCAAAACTAGAACTTGGGTCCAAAGGTGCCAGAAAGTGAGAGAAGGGGAGAAGGTGGTGAGAAATCCTTCTATTGAGTTCTAGGAGTGATATTCAAGGAGTTTTAGTGGTTTGAGACGAGTTTCACACGTCTACCTTTGTCGGTAAGCAAAAGGGAACCAAAAGAGACCAAAACTGGAACTTGGGTCCTATGGCACCAGAAAGTGCCAGAACGTGAGAAGGTGGTGGGAAAGCCTTCCTTTGAGTCCTAGGCGTGATATTCAAAGAGTTTTAGTGGCCTGAGACGAGTTTCGCAAGTCTCCCTTTGCCAGTAAGCAAAAAGGGACCAAAAGAGACCAAAACTGGAACTTGGGTCCAAAGGCGCCAGAAAGTGCCAGAAGGGGAGAAGGTGGTGAGAAATCATCCTTTGAGTGCTAGGAGTGATATTCAAGGAGTTTGAGTGGCTTGAGACGAGTTTCGCACATCTTCTTTTGCTGGTAAGCAAAAGGGAACCAAAAGAGACCAAATCTAGAACTTGGGTCCAAAGGTTCCAGAAAGTGACAGAAGGGGAGAAGGTGGTGAGAAATCCTTCCTTTGTGTCTTCGGAGTGATATTCAAGGAGTGTCAGCGGCTTGAGACAAGTTTCGCACGTCTTCCTTTGTCGATATGCAAAAGGGAACCAAAAGAGGCCAAATCTAGAAGTTGGGTCCAAAGGTGCCAGAAAGTGACAGAAGGGGAGAAGATGGTGAGAAATCCTTCCTTTGAGTTCTATGAGTGATATTCAAGGATTTTCAGTGGCTTGAGACGACTTTCGCACGTCTTCCTTTGCCGGTAAGCAAGAGGGAACCAAAAGAGACCAAAACTGGAACTTGGGTCCAAAGGGACCAGAAAGTACCAGAACGTGAGAAGGTGGTGGGAAAGCCTTCCTTTGAGTCCTGGGCGTGATATTCAAGGAGTTTTAGTGGCTTGAGACGAGTTTCGCACGTCTTCCTTTGCCGGTAAGCAAAAGGGAACCAAAAGAGACCAAATCTAGAACTTGGGACCAAAGGCACCAGAAAGTGACAGAACGTGAGAAGGTGGTGGGAAAGCCTTCCTTTGAGTCCTAGACATGATATTCAAGGAATTTTAGTGGCCTGAGACGAGTTTTGCATGTCTTAATTTGCCGGTAAGCAAAAGGGGACCAAAAGAGACCAAAACTGGAACTTGGGTCCAAAGGAGCCAGAAAGTGCCAGAACGTGAGAAGGTGGTGGGAAAGCCTTCCTTTGAGTCCTAGGCGTGATATTTAAGGAGTTTTAGTGGCCTAAGACGAGTTTCGCACGTCTTCCTTTGCTGGTAAGCAAAAGCGAACCAAAAGAGACCAAAACTGGAACTTGGGTCCAAAGGCACCAGAAAGTGGCAGAACGTGAGAAGGTGGTGAGAAAGCCTTTCATTGAGTTCTAGGAGTGACATTCAAGGAGTGTCAGTGGCTTGAGACAAGTTTCGCACGTCTTCCTTTGCCGATATGCAAAAGGGAACCAAAAGATGCCAAATCTAGAACTTGGGTCCAAAGGTGCCAGAAAGTGACAGAAGGGGAGAAGGTGGTGAGAAATCCTTACTTTGAGTTCTATGAGTGATATTCAAGGATTTTCAGTGGCTTGAGACGAGTTTCGCACGTCTTCCTTTGCCGGTAAGCAAGAGGGAACCAAAAGAGACCAAAACTGGAACTTGGGTCCAAAGGGACATGAAAGTACTAGAACGTGAGAAGGTGGTGGGAAAGCCTTCCTTTGAGTCCTAGGCGTGATATTCAAGGAGTTTTAGTGGCCTGAGACGAGTTTCGCACGTCTTCCTTTGCCGGTAAGCAAAAAGGGACCAAAAGAGACCAAAACTGGAACTTGGGTCCAAAGGCGCCAGAAAGTGCCAGAAGCGGAAAAGGTGGTGAGAAAGCCTTCCTTTGTGTCTTCGGAGTGATATTCAAGGAGTTTCAGTGGCCTGATACGAGTTTCGCACGACTTCCTTTGCCGGTAAGCAAAAAGGGACCAAAAGAGACCAAAACTAGAACTTGGGTCCAAAGCTGCGAGAAAGTGACAGAAGGGGAGAAAGTGGTGAGAAATCTTTCCTTTGAGTTCTAGGAGTGATATTCAAGGAGTTTCAGTGGCTTGAGAAGAGTTTCGCACGTCTTCCTTTGCCGGTAAGGAAAAGGGAACCAAAAGAGACCAAAACTGGAACTTGGGTCCAAATCCACCAGAAAGTGCCAGAATGTAAGAAGGTAGTGGGAAAGCCTTCCTTTGAGTCCTGGGCGTGATATTCAAGGAGTTTGAGTGGCCTGAGACGAGTTTCGCACGTCTTCCTTTGACAGTAAGCAGAAGGGAACCAAAAGAGACGAAAACTAGAACTTGGGCCCAAAGGTGCCAGAAAGTGACAGAAGGGGAGTAGGTGGTGAGAAAGCCTTCCTTTGTGTCTTTGGAGTGATATTCAAGGAGTTTCAGTGGCCTGAGACGACTTTCGCACGTCTTCCTTTGCCGGTAAGCAAAAGGGAACCAAAAGAGACCAAAGCTAGAACTTGGGTCCAGAGGTGTCAGAAAGTGAAAGAAGGGGAGAAGGTGGTGAGAAATCCTTCCTTTGAGTTCTAGGAGTGATATTCAAAGAGTTTCAGTGGCTTGAGATGAGTTTCGCACGTCTTCCTTTGCCGGTAAGCAAAAGGGAACCAAAAGAGACCAAAACTAGAACTTGGGTCCAAAGGTGCCAGAAAGTGACAGAAGGGGAGAAAGTGGTGAGAAATCCTTCCTTTGAGTTCTAGGAGTGATATTCAAGGAGTTTCAGTGGCTTGAGACGAGTTTCGCACGTCTTCCTTTGCCGGTAAGCAAAAGGGAACCAAAAGAGACCAAAACTAGAACTTGGGTCCAAAGGCGCCAGAAAGTGACGGAGGGGGAGAAGGTGGTGAGAAATCCTTCCTTTGAGTGCTACGAGTGATATTCAAGGAGTTTCAGTGGCTTGAGACGAGTTTCGCACATCTTCCTTTGCCGGTAAGCAAAAGGGAACCAAAAGAGACCAAAACTAGAACTTGGGTCCAAAGGCGCCAGAAAGTGACGGAGAGGGAGAAGGTGGTGAGAAATCCTTCCTTTGAGTGCTACGAGTGATATTCAAGGAGTTTCAGTGGCTTGAGACGAGTTTCGCACATCTTCCTTTGCCGGTAAGCAAAAAGGAACCAAAAGAGACGAAAACTAGAACTTGGGTCCAAAGGTGCCAGAAAGTGACAGAAGGGGAGAAGGTGGTGAGAAATCCTTCCTTTGAGTTCTATGAGTGATATTCAAGGAGTTTCAGTGGCTTGAGACGAGTTTCGCACGTCTTCCGCTACCGGTATGCAAAAGGTAAACCAAAAGAGGCCAAATCTAGAACTTGGGTCCAAAGGTGCCAGAAAGTGACAGAAGGGGAGAAGGTGGTGAGAAATCCTTCCTTTGAGTTCTATGAGTGATATTCAAGGATTTTCAGTGGCTTGAGACGAGTTTCGCATGTCTTCCTTTGCCGGTAAGTAAGAGGGAACCAAAAGAGACCAAAACTGGAACTTGGGTCCAAAGGGACCAGAAAGTACCAGAACGTGAGAAGGTGGTGGGAAAGCCTTCCTTTGAGTCCTCGGCGTGATATTCAAGGAGTTTTAGTGGCCTAAGACGAGTTTCGCACGTCTTCCTTTGCCGGTAAGCAAAAGGGAACCAAAAGAGACCAAAACTGGAACTTGGGTCCAATGGCACCAGAAAGTGGCAGAACGTGAGAAGGTGGTGAGAAAGCCTTTCATTGAGTTCTAGGAGTGATATTCAAGGAGTTTCAGTGGCTTGAGACGAGTTTCGCACATCTTTCTTTGCCGGTAAGCAAAAGGGAACCAAAAGAGACCAAATCTAGAACTTGGGTCCAAAGGTGCCAGAAAGTGACAGAAGGGGAGAAGGTGGTGAGAATACCTTCCTTTGAGTTCTATGAGTGATATTCAAGGAGTTTTAGTGGCCTGAGATAAGTTTCGCACATCTTCCTTTGCCAGTAAGCAAAAAGGGACCAAAAGAGACCAAAACTGGAACTTAGGTCCAAAGGCGCCAGAAAGTGCCAGAAAGGGAGAAGGTGGTGAGAAATCCATCCTTTGAGTGCTAGGAGTGATATTCATGGAGTTTTAGTGGCCTGAGACGCGTTTCGCAAGTCTCCCTTTGCCAGTAAGCAAAAAGGGACCAAAAGAGACCAAAACTGGAACTTGGGTCCAAAGGCGCCAGAAAGTGCCAGAACGTGAGAAGGTGGTGGGAAAGCCTTCCTTTGAGTCCTAGGAGTGATATTCAAGGAGTTTCACTGGCTTGAGACGAGTTTCGCACGTCTTCCTTTGCCGGTAAGCAAAAAGGGACCAAAAGAGACCAAAACTGGAACTTGGGTCCAAAGGCGCCAGAAAGTGCCAGAAGCGGAAAAGGTGGTGAGAAAGCCTTCCTTTGTGTCTTCGGAGTGATATTCAAGGAGTTTCAGTGGCCTGATACGAGTTTCGCACGACTTCCTTTGCCGGTAAGCATAAAGGGAACAAAAGAGACCAAAACTAGAACTTGGGTCCAAAGCTGCGAGAAAGAGACAGAAGGGGAGAAAGTGGTGAGAAATCCTTCCTTTGAGTTCTAGGAGTGATATTCAAGGAGTTTCAGTGGCTTGAGACGAGTTTCGCACGTCTTCCTTTGCCGGTAAGGAAAAGGGAACCAAAAGAGACCAAAACTGGAACTTGGGTCCAAATCCACCAGAAAGTGCCAGAACGTAAGAAGGTAGTGGGAAAGCCTTCCTTTGAGTCCTGGGCGTGATATTCATGGAGTTTGAGTGGCCTGAGACGAGTTTCGCACGTCTTCCTTTGACGGTAAGCAGAAGGGAACCAAAAGAGACGAAAACTAGAACTTGGGTCCAAAGGCACCAGAAAGTGCCAGAACGTGAGAAGGTGGTGGGAAAGCCTTCCTTTGAGTTCTAGGAGTGATATTCAAGAAGTTTTAGTGGCCTGAGAGGAGTTTCGCACGTCTTCCTTTGCCAGTAAGCAAAAAGGGACCAAAAGACCAAAACTGGAACTTGGGTCCAAAGGCGCCAGAAAGTGCCAGAAGGGGAGAAGGTGGTGAGAAATCCATCCTGTGAGTGCTAGGAGTGATATTCAAGGAGTTTCAGTGGCTTGAGACGAGTTTCACACGTCTTCCTTTGCCGGTAAGCAAAAGGGAACCAAAAGAGACCAAAGCTAGAACTTGGGTCCAGAGGTGCCAGAAAGTGACAGAAGGGGAGAAGGTGGTGAGAAATCCTTCCTTTGAGTTCTAGGAGTGATATTCAAGGAGTTTCAGTGGCTTGAGATGAGTTTCGCACGTCTTCCTTTGCCGGTAAGCAAAAGGGAACCAAAAGAGACCAACTTTAGGACATGGGTCCTAAGGTGCCAGAAAGTGACAGAAGGGGAGAAGGTGGTGAGAAATCCTTCCTTTGAGTTCTATGAGTGATATTCAAGGAGTTTCAGTGGCTTGAAACGAGTTTCGCACATCTTCCTTTGCCAGTAAGCAAAAGGGGACCAAAAGAGACCAAAACTAGAACTTAGGTCCAAAGGCGCCAGAAAGTGCCAGAAGGGGAGAAGGTGGTGAGAAATCCATCCTTTGAGTGCTAGGAGTGATATTCAAGGAGTTTCAGTGGCTTGAGACGAGTTTCGCACGTCTTCCTTTGCAGGTAAGCAAAAGGGAACCAAAAGAGACCAAATCTAGAACATGGGTTCTAAGGTGCCAGAAAGTGACAGAAGGGGAGAAGGTGGTGAGAAATCCTTCCTTTGAGTTCTATGAGTGATATTCAAGGAGTTTCAGTGGCTTGAGACGAGTTTCGCACATCTTCCTTTGTCTGTAAGCAAAAGGGAACCAAAAGAGACCAAACCTGGAACTTGGGTCCAAAGGCACCAGAAAGTGCCAGAACGTGAGAAGGTGGTGGGAAAGCCTTCCTTTGAGTTCTAAGAGTGACATTCAAGGAGTTTCAGTGGCTTGAGACGAGTTTCGCACGTCTTTCTTTGCCGGTAAGCAAAAGGGAACCAAAAGAGACCAAATCTAGAACTTGGGTCCAAAGGTGCCAGAAAGTGACAGAAGGGGAGAAGGTGGTGAGAATACCTTCCTTTGAGTTCTATGAGTGATATTCAAGGAGTTTTAGTGGCCTGAGATAAGTTTCGCACATCTTCCTTTGCCAGTAAGCAAAAAGGGACCAAAAGAGACCAAAACTGGAACTTAGGTCCAAAGGCGCCAGAAAGTGCCAGAAGGGGAGAAGGTGGTGAGAAATCCATCCTTTGAGTGCTAGGAGTGATATTCATGGAGTTTTAGTGGCCTGAGACGCGTTTCGCAAGTCTCCCTTTGCCAGTAAGCAAAAAGGGACCAAAAGAGACCAAAACTGGAACTTAGGTCCAAAGGCGCCAGAAAGTGCCAGAAGGGGAGAAGGTGGTGAGAAATCCATCCTTTGAGTTCTAGGAGTGATATTCAAGGAGTTTCAGTGGCTTAAGATGAGTTTCGCACGTCTTCCTTTGCCGGTAAACAAAAAGGGACCAAAAGAGAGCAAAACTAGAACTTCAGTCCAAAGGTGCCAGAAAGTGCCAGAAGCGGAGAAGGTGGTGAGAAAGCCTTCCTTTGTGTCTTCGGAGTGATATTCAAGGAGTTTCAGTGGCCTGATACGAGTTTCGCACGACTTCGTTTGCCGGTAAGCAAAAAGGGACCAAAAGAGACCAAAACTA